>CM062811.1:932301045-933501045 GCA_031772625.1 Pinus tabuliformis | reverse complement strand
GCAGTCAGAATAGAACCAAAGCCAAAGTTCTTGAGCCTCCCGTCCTTTACCTTGGTCAATTGACTTTTCATCTGAACAAGTAGTGCATCACACCAGTTAAACACTTTCGGTTGGAGACACTCCAAAGCGTGCTGCATGTAAGATCTGTTGGCAACATGTAAAGCTGCGCTACCGGCCATCCTACTAATAGTAAACAGAATGGACCTAAGAGACCTGTCAGTGATGTCACGAATATTGATCTTGCCGTCTTTGCTCGGTTGTGAACCTTCCCGGCAATACTGACGGATATAGTCTCTAGTGGAAGTAGTCCCTCGAGCCGTACCTGACAAAGAAATGGGGGCACCCCGCCTTGACAACCCAGTCAAGAAGTACATGTCCTCTATGGTCAAGGGGATGGTTTTCCCCCTAATCTGGAATACTTGGTTAACAGGATCCCAAGCATCAAGCATATACTGCAGTAAAGAAATCTGTGCTCTCATGCTAGAGATACGGAAGAACTTCAGTAGGCCACAGTTCCGAAGCGCGCTCACCGTGACCGGGTCATGGAGTGCAACCATGTCCTCTGCTTCATGTTCTCGTTCTCGCCATGTAAGGGACATTTTGTTCAAAGTTCCCTGCAAGCAAACAAGAGAAGGAGTAAGTTCCTAATTTTGATGAAAATCTGGCGAAAAAATCATCAAAAAACACATGCAGGATCAGTTTTTCTAGGCCCAGCGCAGGCAGAGAGTCTTCCCCTTGCGCTGAGAGGCAGTCTGCCTTAAGACCACCTGAAATACAACGCAAGTTTCGAAAGGGGAACCTGCGCTGATGCCAGGGCGCCCTGATGAAACCCCTGGGGCTCAGAAACCCTGAAAAATGTGCATGAAACTGAAAAAGGAAACCATGAAAGTGAAGGGCTAAGGTTTAGCTCCTACCTGGTCCAAACGGCGCCGAAAATCGTCCACAGAATCTCCCGAAATCAGCTGGTGAAAAATCAAGGAAGAAGAGGCACCTCCAGAGCTCCAACAAGCAAAATACAAATGAAATGGTAAATGAGAGGTAAAAACACCTTTTTATGACTTTTTACATAGTTTAAAGTTAAATATTAGGGTTATAATCTCCTTTTCATGCAAATATTGTCCATTTCTAACAAAGTTTGTTGCAGCAATTGAATGTGAAGTACTACATTTGAAAAGAGAGAATCTAGTAAAAGTAAAAAATCAAATTTGACCATGATTCGAGCAGTTTTACCACGGAATTTATGCTCGTTTAAAAAATAGAAAAGTGTGAGCAAAAGTTCCCACCAGAGTTCAAGCTCATTAAACAATGAACCTATCTCGGTAAATAACCATTGCGATCGTAAATTTATCAGCCTTAAAAGCCTTGGTCGTGTTTTCATCCATCACCTCCATTTCATTTGGCCGGTCGTTCACCCCCATATGTGTGTTTACCCATTTTGAGGAACAGCTGCAAAGAGTGATTTCACCTAGCCATCCTTGTGACACTACCGTGATTGGAAAATTCCAATTTGTACCTGGAATCTGCTGCTATCCCTGTTTATCACTCGTTCCTCAAAAGACGAGTCTTCTTTGAGCTCTTTTCACTGACTCGTAAAATATGAAAAGTTTGCCGAGTTTTGGCCTTCCAGCTCGTTAAACGACTGGAACGCTATCCCTCCTCTAGATTTTAATCTTTTTGGACCTGAGGGATTATTGCACAAAAAGATCGAGCGCTTGTCTTGTTCGGCTCGTTAAAGCAATCGAAAATTCATCCCTTCTGTATTGTTTTATACTTTTTCGGACTTAAGGGATTAGATGACGAAAAAGGAATTATGGAGTTAACTTTCTGTACCTTTTCAGACTCTCTAAAAATGAAAAGGACCGAGTTTTCCTTGTCGTTAGACTCGTTAAAATGATTAAATAGCGACAAACTTGTCTTTAGACGAGAACGAGTTTCCCTATCGCTAAGCTCGTTAAATCATAGCGATGGGCTTGCCCGAAGGGCAGGTTATAGAACAAGCATATGTTATCCTCCTCAAGCTTGACAAAAATAAAGGGGTACTGGTCAGAAATGACTGGGGAAAAATTGGGAGAACATCAAAGTTTAATGGTAGCAAGTCACTCTTGAACATGACACTTTTCCTCCGTACCACATCGGGTTGGGTTGTTTCATTCACCGGTCTCATCACCATGGTCCTCGCCAAACCATCCACATTTGGGGTAATGCTACCGATGCATCGCATCAGTGTCGTTATATGTTCAAGAGGGGTCATTCTGAAAGTGTCAACCGTGTCCCATCCACTGCCATACATTATCCTTCATCCATTCATGATCGCCACCCTGAATCATATGTCACAATTTGTTTTCACCTCCACTAAAATCATTAGCTCCGTTCCGTGTCATTGATGTGGGATTCATTAAGGCCCTCCTTTGACGGATCGCTTCTTGTCGACTTCAGCTCATTATCCAAGAAGTTGATCTAGGAACAACCCCATCAGTACTTTGAAGCTTGCATGCCTCAATGGCAAGTTTCTCACTTCCGGCGACAGGTATACATCAATGACCTTCGACCAGAAGATTTTGCGTGGCGTTCGACGCCAAGTCCTTTATTCACGCCACGTGAATTGTACTGCAGTACCTTGAGGGTCATTATCATTATCGGTGATTCCTCTCGCGCTTGTTAATGGTTTTCATTATTGGCCGGTAATCAAGCAATGTCTTTCCATGTTCGACTTCAGCGCAATTCTCACATGGATCGACTTGTACTTAGAGTGAAGATCGAACGAGTTTGAAGACCCCGGATCTAGTTTCATCCATCCGGGCTGCGATATATATTCAGGAAATATAAAAGCATTTGTCATGTACATCATTGCAACAGATGATCATCCTATTCAAAGGATGATAATTTCAGCAGAAAATTGTCAGTCTACTATCAGACGATCGTCTGTTCTATGTACCAGAATGTATTTATAAAGCTAAGCATGGGAATGCCTGCCTCAGCTAGATCATGAAAACAAAATGAAAAATAATGTATTGTATTGTATTGTATTACAGGGCGCCTCCTCAGCACCGGAATGAACTTCGGACCCTCTAGATAAAGCATTTCACCCGATAAACGGCCTCATACTTTAGGGGGCAACTGTTATAGACATTTTTGTGCCTCGCAGCATGGAGCATGAAATGTCGATAATTACAGGGATCCTCAGTCCCTAAACATGTTGTTCTTACCCCTAGAAGAACAAGGTCAGCAAACCACAGCACTTCCCATCAGTTCTCCACCTGAAAGCACTCAGAAACAGGCTATTTTTGGATCATGTCAGCTGCTCCACTGAGCATCTGCGCTGTAATGCAACTGCTCCTCCTTGTACCTGTGCTGGAAGTCAAATCTAATGAAGGCTACCTGCGCTGGGCGAGATTGGCCAAGTGGCACAGTCATTCTGCAAGGTGTCAATTGCCCAGGAAGCTTCCAAACTGACACTTGGTTCAAGAGATTCGCCCTGTGATGAGTAAGAGGTACTTGATCTCCATGTGTAAACAAGGATCTCCAAGTGGACTCAAGAACTAAAGATTAACTGAAGAGGGAGAGGACACAAGGCAGCTTTATGTCAGTCTCAAGCTGACTCATCCTCTCTTCTTCTATCCTATATATAGAGCTCTTCTATGAGGTCTAAGGAGGCGGGAATTTTGTGCAAAGCAAGGAAGTGCTGTTGGTTTACAGTTAGAGCTATTGGGTGATTGATTTTATAGAGGTGAAGAGGAGATTTCTTGCTGCTGGGGAGGTGCTGCTGGATTGGAGCCATTGATGGTTGTAACCTTCTCAGAACCCTTTTACTTCTATCAATAAAGCTTTGAATGTTCTCCTATATACTTGTATTGCATTGATGTATTGTATTTACTTGTATATCTCATTCACTCTAATCCATGCATCAGTTATGAGTACATGTTTCTTGTAGTTTCTCTCTTGTGTTTGTGCAAGATCTGTGTGTAGCTGGACCGGCAAAGGAAGCAAGGAGCTGGGAACAAGAGACAAAGAGAAGAGGATAGGATTGACAAAAGCGAAAGACAACGGTTGGTCAATCTTTTCTTCCTTCTCTGTACTTTCATAAAGGAAAATAATCAAAGCTTTACTTTCAGTTGTTGCTAAGGACTGTCACCCTTAGAGTAGGGATAGGGTCATCCGAGTCGGATACTTTTCCCCACAACAACTTCTTGTGATTCCCAGCTTTATTAAGTAGCTTTCAGTATACGTATACCAAGCTCGGGGAGCTTGCTTCAAATCATACAATGCCTTCTTCAACCCACACATGTGTTTTCCAATATTACACTTCAAATCCTTGTGGTTTTTCAACATATACCTCGTCCTATAACATGCCATGGAGGAAGGTGATCCTTACATCCATCTAATGAAGAGTCCAAGAAATGGAAACTATAGAGAGGATGGTTGTATATGGAGCTACTAGAGAAAATATGTCATCATAATATTCTCCCTCTTTTTGAGAGAAGCCACAAGCCATGAACCTTAATTTATAATTCTCGATGCTTCCAACACTTCCATGCTTGATTTTAAACAACCACTTTGAAGCACAAAAAACTTCTCTTTCGATCTAGGTACAATATTCAAAACATCATTTTTCATAATTGATTCATATTATTTAGACATAGCATCATTCTAAAATTGTTATTTTACTTCTTCTTCAAATTTGGATGGTTCGGTATGAATCATAGTGCTCATATCAGCAACATATCCTTGATACCTACAAGGTTGATTCCATTCTCTGAATGATCTGTTGATGAGAGCATTCATTTCAGTATCCTATAAAGTTTCATGGAGCCATGGTGATCTATTCTTAGAGGGAGTATCACATGAATAAGGATCTAATAGATCCATAGGCTCTATGTGATCATCAACCATATCAGGTTCAGGTGCAACCAAACCATCCAAAATATCCCGGTCATTATTCTCTTCCTTGGGAGCAGGAGGAGGAAGATCTATTTCTTTTCCAAGAGCTGCATCTTCATCAAATGTTACATCTCTGCTATTTTTGACCTTTCTCTGACCAGGAATATAAATTCTATAAGCTTTATAATTTTCACAATAACCCACAAATATACCTTTTCTGCCAGTAGCTTCCATTTTGTTCTTTTTGACTTTTGGCACATGAAAATATACTAGGAATCCAAATACAAGCAAATGGTTTATATTAGGCTTGATCCATATAAATATTTCTTTAGAAGTCTTATTTTCCAATGCTTGATGAGGCAACTTATTCTAAACATATAACGCAGTAGATGTAGCTTCGACCCAAATGAATTTTGGCATCTTTTGGTTATGGAGCATAGCATAGGCAACTTCTAATATAGATCTATCCTTTCTTTCGGCAAGACTATTCTATTCAGGAGTATATGGAAAAATAGTTTCCTTTTTTATTCCATTTTTCTTGCAAAATTCTATGAATTCCACTAACATGTATTCTCCTCCATTTTCGGACCTCAAGACTTTGATTCTCTTACCTGATTGATTTCTGGTCAATGCTTTGAATTCATTCAAAGTTTCTAAGGCTTCATCATTGTGCCTAAGATAATATATCCATGTCTTTCTTGAGGAGTCGCCAATGAAGTTAATGTAGTAGATATGACCACCAACTGAATCCACAAGTATTAGAACACATATATTATAATGAATGAGATGAAGAATGTCATAAGTTTTGTTCTTACTGAAGGGACATGGTCCCCTTGTTTTCTTTCCACTTGCAAAACCTAGGAAGACTCCATCATGTTGAGCCTGAACATCAGGAATACCAGAGACCAATTTCTTCAATTTCGGAAGTGCATCATAGTGAAGATGAGCTAGTTTGTGGTGCCATAATTTGCTCAAGTAATTTGTATTATGAGCCAATGCAAGGAGAGGTCTTCCTGTGACCCTATAGAGTCCTTCAAATATTGATCCTAGTGTAAATCCATATTGTATAGATGAATCATTAGACCAAGATAGAAATTTCCCTTTCACGAAGGAAACCATCATCTCTTTATCTTCTAATGTATATACACATAACATATTCTTCATTAATCCTGGTACATACATGACATCATGTAGTAGGACAAATTCCCTAGAATCTAGCTGAAATTTGACAGACATAAAACCTTTCATGGGATGAGCAGAAATGTCTCCAAGAATTATCCTTAACATAGTCTCCCTCTCTACTAGATCAGAGAGGACTTCCTTATAACTAGATAAATGATGAGTGACCCCATTATCAACTAGCCAACTATTCCACAAATCCAGTGGAGAAGAACTAGTAAGAGAATAAATGAGAATGTATTCAGATTTATTTGTAGTATTACTTTCATAACTAGGTGCCCTTTTCTTCTTTTGAGGGGGATGATGTTATTCATGGTCACTTGAGGAGTGTCTTATTATTATATCATCTCTTAGATCATGGTTCTTTCTTTGATAGTCTTTTCTTCCTTTGTTATTGTAGTTTAAGTGTGATCTCTTCCCTTTCTCAGTCCAATCTCGAGCATAATGACCTTTCTTATGAAAATTGAAGCATTCATTATGAGATGTCGATATGTCATTCTTCCTTTTTTGATTTAGAAAGGAGGGATTCCTTGAAGAACTTCACCCTTTTTTTCTTCCTTTTTCCATGAGTGATGTATGCTGCGGGTTCTCCTTCCTCATTCTTTTGAATTCTTCCTCTACTTATCAACCTAGATTTTTCCTGAGTGATTTTTCCCACGATCTCATCATATGTTGAAAGAAGATTACTATTTTTGATGGTAGCAATGAAGGTTTCCCATACAAAGCGGCGACCTCTAAGAGTCAGTATTACCAATTCCCTGTCAGGTATATTTTCTCCAACTCTCTACAATTGATCTCTAGGACGAGAGATCCTCATAATGTAAGACTGAACAATTTCTCCTTTTTCATCTTGACTTCCTTGAGTTGATATTTCAAGTTAATGATCTAATTTAGGTTATTGACTTCATGCATTCTATTTATCTTGTCATTCATATCTATGGACTTTCGTAAATTCCCAACATAATGAAGTAAATGATCCTCTAAACCATTAGCTAAAATTTTCTTTTCTTTAGACACACATTTCTTGTACCTATTCTTGAGTGTAGCAAAAGCATCTTCAAAAGACTCAAGTATACTTCCTTCAATATTTTCCAACACATCATGGTTATTGGCTATGATTCCTAATACGATCTTCCATGCAAAAAAATTTGATGAAACACCTAGATTTTCATGCTCCTTGAAGGTAGAGGACGAAATCTTGACTTTGAATCAGGCAATCTGCTTTCTAAAGGAGAGGGCTTCAAGACTTGTCTTCTCTTGGGATTCACTTTAACCTTGATTTGATACCATGTTAAATTTTGTAATTGTTCAATGTTGTATCAATAATTTAGCCCAATTTCTCCTTTTCATTAACAATGCATCCAACTATTAGCAGTATAATCGATCATAAATGTAACTGAAGAATGAAAAATATAAGCAGTGATGGAGAAGACAACAACTCACAAATATAAGAGATAGTAGATTGGTCCAAGACCAGGGGAAAACCCCATAAGGGGGAAACCCTTTCAAATCTTCTTCTTCTTTAGTAAATGGCCATAAAAAGTTACAACAATGAGTAAAATGAAGCCAATACATATAATCAGTAGTAGTTAAAAATAAACCAGATCTATAGATCTACAGATATGTCATAACAATAGAGAAACTCAGATCTATTGATTTACACTAGAGAAACCCAAATCCACAAATCAGGGATGCAGAGATGTCAAAAACCAAGGTCTGAACTAGGTTGCTATTATTAACATTATCTATGTGTGACTGAAAAATTCAGGGTTGCACTCACGAAGATATTGTGTGGGCGACTGTAACAACAAAGTCACTCCCAAGAGGTCTCTATGCCTGTGACTATGGATCTGAACAAAAAATACCCAAATTCGCTTTCATGCTAGGTTATTCAAGCTACAAATCAAATCAAAGTTTCATTCTTATAGTGCTATCCAAGTGACCAAAAAGGAAAAGTCACTCCCTGGGTTACCTGAAGTGAGCGACCGAGATGAGAAACTTTTGAAGGTAGAGTCACTCCCTATGAACTTCCTCCCAGTGACTAGAGAGGCAAAATCTCTCTCTTACCCACTCTGTGCCAGTGACTATGGTTGAAAAAATTCATATATATGCCAGTGAACAAGATCCAAATTACCCTAACTCAGAGTGAACATTTTTTCATGATCTCAGACCCAATGAAGTCTTCTGTCAATGAACTTGTGTGAGCCAAGACAAAGTAGAAGAATAAAAACATAACTTGAGTGTGTCCAAATGAGCTGGAGGTTTCTTCCTTTTATAGCTTGTCTTGAGGGTTTACTTGGGGTTAAGAAGGATCCAAAAAGTTACCCAAGTGGTTACGGCCAACCCATTCCATAGTGAATGAGTTAATAAAATAATTCAAAACTTAACTTCCTCTTGACTGAATTAAGTGCTTTTAGTCAACTTTGGTCCTCTCAAAAAGAGGAATTTAATTCAAGCATCATCTTGGTCACTGACGCTAATCAATGTGGAATTTTACCATAGTTGTAAAAATTAACATTTATAGTCCTAGAGATCCCTAGACCAATATATGGTGGGATTTCATAAAATCATGGTAGTGTATAATTCTTGTTTGGGTCTAGATATCCCTTGGTGGGATTGCGATAAACCTTGGTTGTATACACGAGGGATTGGTCCTAGGAATCCCTTGGTGGAATGCAGCAAAACATAAGGAATCCCTGGTTTCTTTGTTACAAGTCCCATGTTCATGCTTGGAATATGTCATGGGGGTGATTCACTGAAAGAAAGATTTGGTTCAACCCAATCTATGGCTAAGTCGTATGTGGAAGTCCCTAACTTGGTTCCATTTTGCATATGTTAATAAGAGCTCTTTTACTCTTGTGTTTTATGTGTAAATTTACTTGTTATTATGTGGCTTTAATGGTTGTTCTATCATTATTATTTTGTTGGTTATATGAGGGTTATAAGCATGGTTCTATGATAAATCTTCGTGATGGCTCTCATCATGTTTTTATTAGTAAATGAATGAATAAAGAATGTATGACCTAATAGATGATAATACGACTATTATGAGAGGGGATTAGACCTTCTTGAAAAATCTCAGATAAGTATGAAGTCCCTATGATCAAATGTGTTTATATGACCTGTAGATTACATGTTCGTGATGCGTTCGATGAAATGTCTATCATGGTTAGGCTTGGTTAGGTCAACTCCATGATCAACTTTTATATTAGAGGATTTTTCTTGGTGTCACTTATTGTTTTAGAATGTTTCATTAAGTTATGGGCAGTGACCTAGAGTGTAGCCCTAAAAAGGTGGCACACATTTCATGGCCCCAGGCATAGAACTGGCTAAAAAGACTACAATCGCATCCTTGTAGTGGCTATGCATCTGAATAGAGGCCTATAATTGCACTGATGCAATCTTATGAACGTGACTGTGAGTCCAGATCAATGAAAACGCAAGTTATCTCCAAGTTTTGACACCTAAAAGGGTGGTTTAGCTCTTGGGGGTCCTATAGTACCTAAGGAAGATTAGTAAGGTTTTTTTTTGTCGATTCCACTTCCCTAAGGTGATCTAGGAGGTTGAATAATATCAAGTAACTCTTCATCACATTTTTACCCAAGTGGACCAGCAAGCTTGGGTAAATGTGGGAGAAGGTTGTAGAGTGGTATTAGATTATGGTTCACCAAGCCTTGGAGTGGATGGGCAGAATGTGTTTATCATGCATGCATGTAGGATATATGTGTGCTCGTTATGTACGCATGGTGGTAGTCATTGTTATATTTCTATTTCCATGTGGAATTTGATGATTTTTTTTGGTATGTAATTGTCATGAATGCATGCCAGTCTCTATAGGCTGTTGTGCATGCATTATTATGGTTATGGTTATGCATGCATAGTAGGCTAGATATCAATCATGAGTTCGTTGTATGTATTTATGTCATCATTAGTTTGTTGATAAGATATGACGTTGATATGCTGGATAAGATAGAGAAAGATATGCAGATTATTAAAGTGAATTTGTAGCACTATATCTCAGGGTAAGAGCATATTGCCATACAAGTTTGTATAGTGGATATGCAAATATGTTGGTGAATGGTTTTTATAAGTATTAGGGTTATGCACATGTATGTTAGTCTATGGTTGTTAATATTACATGTATGATAGATTTTCATTAACTAGTGTGGTCATATGTACATGCATTGGTCAGTCATGCGTGGTGGTACTTGTTGTTATATGCATTGTAGTCATACACAAGATGAGTATGTTCATTGCAGTTAAGATCTTAATGTTATATGTATTGTGTTAATTTAGATTGGCCTGTGTAGATGGTTATGTTTATGGTATTTAGGTATGAATCGATATATTTGTGATATTGTTTCATACTAATTTGGACTAACTTGTGTAGATGTGATAGCTTCCCTTGAGATACATTGAGGTATGAGTTGGTTATGTCATCTATTGGTGTTTGAGTGTTTTATCTCTATTATGTTGTCTATATGTTTCTTGAATATTTGATTAATTTCATAGTATGAGTGTGTCTATGAGATTTATTGAAGGAATGATCTTACTTTAAGACCCTTGTACTAACACATTATGGTCTAAGACAACTGATATTTTCTTGAGTGAAATCGGGTGAGAGTTATAGGATTATGTCTAATTACTATGAGTTTATTGTTGATTATGACATGGTTGTTATTTTTGCTAAAGGTTGATTTCAATTAATAAACATGATGTTTTGATATTTTGAACATGTGATTGAAATGTGTGAACAATTGAAGGGAAGTGTGCTTGGTATTAGCATGACAAGGTAATAGTTTATTTCTTTATATAACTCACAACCAGGTGATGTGATAGCACATGATAACACTCAATTGTAGAAAGGTAAAATACAAAAGGTAAAAGAAAGGAATTGGGTAACAATTCCTTTGGCTATGTTTGCAAACCAAAATTCCAAACTAATGAGTGGTTTGCATACAAGAAGTCTTCTTAACATCGATTTTGTTTGACATTTTGTGGATATGTTCTATATTCCTGAGCATGTATTTGACATGTATAATAGTTGGTGTCTAGTTATAGATGGATATGTCAAGGGAATTGGAATCCCTTGAGAGATGATATATGTGTGTTTTTAGTGACAAAGAAACATGCTTGGCTACAACAAGGTAAGGAAACCAATATATTGTTATGTTTAATTTAGGGATTGCATGACAAAAGAGACTACCATGAAATCTTGAAGAACGTTTTGGTTGAGATTTCCCTTGGAAGCATTGCAAACCCATGGAGATTGAGTTGTGTTGCTTGTTGATAGTCTTGTGCTTTCGGTTCTTTGTGATTTCTTTGCACTTCATTTGAATTTTTTTTATGTCTACTGTATAGCCATACCACTTTTCTTATGCTATCTTTTTTATATTAGTTTTCCATGGTTTCTTCTTGTTTGTTTTTTGTCTTTCCTTTCATGTTTTTAGCTCTTGAGATTTGGTTGGGGAAGAGGAAGTTAATGGAGATTGGGGAGAGATGAATGAAACTCAACAGGTAATGAAAGACACAGATGAATCCTGGAGCATATATAAATGGAACTAAAGTTAAGAATATGATAGCTGGTCAAATTGGTTAGGTCCATTGGGATAAATGGACAGTGGCAAGATAGTCATGAGAAAGATAATAGGCAAGTAAAATAAATGGATTTGAGGCATCACATGCCTTTTCTATGTTGGGAGTTGTTTCTCTCAATGTTGTGCATGCTATGCATGGGAAAAGGGAGTTCTATTAACCTTGACCTTATGATATATGGTAATTATGTTGTGATCATAATTATGATCTTGTCTATATATGCATATATGCATGTATGTATGTCATTGTCTCATGGGATCATGATTGTTTTATGCTAATATTTATATATGTGTGTATGTATGATTTCATGTATGTTATTGTCTGACAGGGTTATCAAGGATCATTCTTGTGGAGGAATGATTGCTTATGTGGGTGAATGACATGAAGAGGTTCTTGGTTTCATGAGGAATCAAGTGGAAAAGTAACCCTAACAACTCTATCACATTAGTATCATGTGGATATGATTTAATATTATGCGATTCTACCATGTTTATGTTTATATTATAGTAGGTAATGCTAAAAGATACAACAGTGGAATAAAAGCAATGTGATCCACAACATGTTGGGATAATCATGGATAGTGGAAAGAATGTGGTCTCTGGGTGTGTAGTACTACTATTGTGTATGTGTTGTACATGTTGTACCGATGGTGTTTCACACATGCAGTACTTTGTGCACGTTATACATTTAGTCTTGTGTTCATGTTTCATATATATTGTCATGTGCATGTTGCATATGAGTTATTGTGTACATAGGGTGTTGTCACTTGTGTGCCTATTGCATATGCGGTACTGTGTACATATGCCATTGTGTGCATGTTGCATATGATGTACTACGTACATATGGTGTTTTTCATGTGTTGGATATGTTGTACATGGTACAGATGGTGCTATGTATAGATGGTGTTGCCTACATATATATGTAGTGTTGTGTACATGTGTGCTATATACATGTTGTAATAAGTTGTTTTGTGAATTCAATGTTGTGTACATCTTGTAAATGTGGTGTTATGTGTGTGTGGTGTTGTGTACATGTTTTATAGGCGATGTTGTGTACATGTGGTGTTGTGTACACGTTGTTCAGTTGGTGCTATGTACATATGGTTTTTTGTACATGTAGTGCAGGTGGTGTTGTGTATAGGTAGTACTGTGAACATGTTGTACATGTGGTACTGGTGTACATGTGGTATTGTGTGTAGGTCGTATATGTCGTGTTATGTACATGTGGTACTACGTATGTGCATTTTGTAGTTGGGGTATCATTACATGTGTATTCATTGTGTTGTAGTCTGTGTACATATATGTATTATGTTGTATGCCAAGCGTAGGTGTATGTATTGTGCTATGATGGACACTGGGTGTACGTGTATGTTTGGTATCATACGTCATATGTAAGTGTATGTGTTGTGTTATATGCGGAGTGTAGGTGTCCATGTTGTATGTAAGGTATAGGTACATGCATTGTATGGTGTTTTTTTCCATGTGTTGTTGTATGTGTGTGATGCATACTATGTGTATGTGTACGTGGTTGAAGAGAAGGCACTCGATGTTTGTCAGGAGTGGAAACTGATCTGGTGCGCGTACAAAAAGGATAAAGGACAAAGGTAGAACCATAGAAGCAACAGGTTAATTTATGGATAAGTACCAATGTTTTATTATGTTTTAATTATGCATGTGATCTATGCTTTTGGTTTATGATAGTTACATGTGATATAGGATTTTTATTATTATGGTTCTGTTTTGAGCTAACCGGATGTGATATGTTTATTCATGATGATTTGATAAAACAAATAGTTTGACTTATTGTGACGAGAAGTAAATAGGACTACAAGTGTACCTCATTGACGAGCTACCAAGGAGGTATGATGTGAAGTTATTTCAATTTATTTTGAATCTAATGGAAATTATGTGCTTGGTATAAGAAAGAATGAAAATTCCCAGTTTGGGTGGTTGAAACTGATTACAAGAATTAACAACAACAACACAAGGAAATGGAATAAGTAGCAGTATGCTGGTAAAGAACTTCAGGAATAGTGCCATTGTTGAACACTAGTACCCAATAGTGTCCATTGATTTCCATGAGCATGTTGTGATCGATATGATGATTTCAAGGTAGTGATATTCCTTGGTTTTGTATCCTCCAATGTGAGGAAACCTTGCCAAGGGATAGATTTCTCGGGAAAGGTGGTGTTGGGGAACTTGGAAGCTGAGTCCATACCATATACCAACAAAAAAGGAGTAAATATGACTAATTCCATACCATATACCAACCAAAACGGAGTAAATATTTTATTAGCCTTGACAAAAATATAGTATGCCCATAAAGTGAGATGTAACATGATGTGACAATTAGACTTAGCATGATTAATATTGCTTTTCGTGATTAGTTTTATGGGTTTATTAATGGCTTCAAGTTTCCCATTAGCCTCAGGATAATAAGGAGAGGAATGCTCCTGCATGAACCCAAATTTAGAAGCTAATTCAGATGCCATCATATTCTAAAAGAGACTTCCATAGTCAATGGCAATATCTTCAGCACTATTGAAACATTAAATGGCTTGATTGAAAAGGAAAAGTGTCATTATTTCACCATCATTATTAAAAGTGGGCATGGATTTGACCTACTTAATCGAGTAGCCAACTGCCATGATAATATATATATATGCCCCCATGTCAATTTCGGGTGACACATTTTAAAGTCTATTCCCCATTTAGTAAATGGGATAATGATAATAATAGGAAAACATGGGGTTGGATGAGCACACATTTTGTGAGTATACACTTGAAAAGGGTGGAATCTTTGATCTCTTCAATAAAACCTTTGAAAATCGAAGGCCAACAATACCCTACATATAAGATCGTTTGTGTTGTTGCCATCTAAGATAGGTGACCACCACAATCCCCATTATAAAAACCATTTAAAATTGACTCATTCTATTCTATGGTGAAACAACCTCTTAGGATTGAGTTATCCCATAATGATATAACGTATCACCAATAATTATATCATTCTTAGTGAGATGAAAAGATTCTCAATGATCAACCTTACAAAAGGACTCAATAAACTTTGGATTCTGGAGACACACTACGATGTCTTCGTACTAAGGGTCTCATGAAGAGATGAAAAAATAATTTTTTGCGAGGAAATGACCGAGCATAATTAGAATCTCAATCAAAAGGTAGTTTTGAAATCAATTATGCAAAAACCAAGGATTTCTTGGATTTTGCTTACATAAACCCAATATCAAATTTTTGCAAGAACACAATCCATTTGTTAGACTTTCCCCCAATCACTTCCCTATTGAGGAAAAATTGAAAAATGATTGATGTCATCAACCACTATGGTTTTCCTTAACAAAATATAATGGCAGGGTCGATGGATAACATCAGCACATTGAAACTCGATATGGATCTCAACCCTCAAATCATGGTAACATTAACTATCATATCCATCGAAAGTGAAAATTACCATAAATTATTGCGTAGGTTGAAACCTAATATGAAGTGTGGGAAATTGATATAGTCTAATATCGATATTCTAATTTGCAAGTGTGCAACCGACGTAGGTGGATATTGGTAGCAACCCACCTATTCACTAGCTCACAACTTATTAGATATACCTTTCCAATGGGTTATCATCCATGCCAAACAAAGTTCATATTCCAAAGTTATGGCCCTAGGAAGTTGATATTTCAACATACTCCATTAGGGCCCCAAAGCCTGTGACGCTTCATCTCATAGGGTTTCTCCTTTCTTCTTTATAATAAAAATTCCTCTGAGCCTCATTGTAACATAGTTCAGTGATGGCATGTATCCATCAAATCTCTTCTCATAGATAAGTTACCACCATTTTATCAAAGTTTGTTTTTGTTTTTCATTTATACAGTTTCGACATTTTCGATTTTTTAATATAATTCAAGTTTCACTATATCTCTATGTTTTGGTTATAAATATGTATCTCATTTTATGCCCTTCATAAATTTGGATCTGTGGTATCAAAGTGGTATGCTCTTTATCCATTTTTTGTGCATGTTCCCAATGTCGTCACGATATAAGAACTTAAGACTTGAATTTCTTGATCCATCAGAATATTGTCATTTCCAATGTTAATAACATCCCATTCTAAAGGAAAAGAATGATGAGGGATTTCTAAAAGGGTATTTTTTAGTGCACAATTTTTCTGATAGAGAAAATATTACCTTTACACTCCTTAATTCCACCCCCCATGTGAAGGAGTGGTGGGAAATGTGTTATGAGTAAAGGGTTGTGAAGGAATCCACACTATTTTCAGTCACACCCACTTGAGACTCTATTGGGGATGTTTTTAAGGACCAATATTACTCTGTTGGAAGCCATTGAGAATAGAACATTAGATGGACCACAATACAATAAACAAGGTACCAAGCAGTGTTAGAGGTAACAAATATCTTTCATGCCTTGTGCGCCAAGATGGGTATCAAAGAATATAAGGGAAGTATATTACTCAAGTATAGTGGTTTTCTACATAGATACATCCCTATAGAAATAAATTTCCTAAATATCTCCTTTCTTGGCACGACATATTGATATGCTATCAAAATTGAGGAAAACATTAAACAAAAGAAGTGAGACTTTGGATCTCTAAATACTTCACAACAAAACCAAGGTAGTGGGATATCTAAATTAGATAATGAAGGATAGATCTAGTGTGGACCACCCCAAGACAACCCATCTAAGCCATAAACAAAGAATGGTAATGGGAATATTAAGAAGGAAATGGGAAAGTCATGTGAGTTCCACAAGAGACCCAGCCATAACACCAATGGATGTTGCATAAGAAATGCACTACTCATCGAGATAAAATCCTCAGAGTTAGACTCGGGTTTTGGCTCTGAACTAGACCTTGAGAAGGGGAAACTAATCATTGATATGGAACTTAGTGCCACCATTCATCACCAAAGTATAGAAAAGCGAGTCCGAAGATATAAGGGAAGCTAAGTGCCTATTTCACACGCAAATGTGGGTGAAGGGTCCTTCATTTCATTTCATTATAAATAGATGGGGTCCAAAGAACCTCATATTATTAGAGGTCATTAAAGATTTTTGATTTCTAACAACAGCTCACCAATAGCCATACACCATCAAGTGGCTCTACCAAGGGTGAGATATTTTTGTTAGCCAACAATGTTGTCTACCAGTTGAAGGTGTTGCACCCGCCAACAGGTCAGGGGATCTCCCTAGTAAGAATTACCAATTAGACCTAAGATCGTTTGGTGTAGGAGTCCCAGCAGTGGGTTGTACGGTAATGCCTTGACTGCTATTTTGCACAGAGGCAAGTAAGATATCCCTATTTGTAGCAAGGGTGTGACAGTTGTGGAAAGCCAATGAATGTGCATGAGAGGTTCTAACACATGGGGAGTGAGGTGTGTGCACCCCTTGGAAACCTGTAATAGTAATCAGCTTGAAAGGAAACACACTAGAAAATATGCATCACCAGCTGGAAAGCAAGATAACGAGCAATCCTAAGTGATGTATAAATCAACAACACATTTGCAACAAGATTGATACAATTGCATACAAAATAGTTCATACACAAATGTGTAAGTTAAATAACATACATTGTTATAGAAACCAGAATTGTCCAACTAAAATAACAACATGTGAATGAAAACGTGTTGGATCTGTTATATTAAGAAGTGTAATTTCCAATTATACAATACATCCATGTCCAACCACTAGTTGCAATAGTGGAACGTTACAGCGATAACCGCCTGCTCCTCCAAAGAGATATACTAGCTCTATGTAGTCAAGAAGTCAAGGCGTGTTACAATATTGTTGAAGCTTTCTCTAAGATACTACTATCGAAGCTTGGTAGACCAAAATCCCATACGATGAGATATGAGGTACTATTTATAGCAAAGGGTGGGGTGACCCTTGATATTCCCCTTTGAGACCATTCATCTACCCTCATGACTCTTCAACTACTCCATGACTGTTACATTCAACTATCGACACTTGAACTTCCACTTGGAAAGACGTTACTTTACAATACACATGTGCCCATGTGAGACAAAATGGCTTGATAAATCCATGCAAGACGTCACTGACACTCAAACAGTTGTGGTGAGACTAACTCTTTGACATGCTTATGATGGGCGAAGGTGATGAGCTGATGCCAAGCTCAGATGTTCGTGATGGTGTCTGTGCGCTCAATGGTGACATATTGCTAGAGCAAACTCCTAACTTTGTTGCATCTAGGTGCACTAATATGGCTCCTCTGTCCAACTCACTTGATATCATGTGCATGATCATCCTGGTGTGACCAAACCAAAAACATGTTGATGCATAGTGTCTACGCTTCTCTCCAAGTATGTGCTGGTGGTTGTGCGCATCAACTTATCGAGGTGCATGTTCAGCTCCTATCATACTTGCTTCTTGTCCTTTCCTCGGTGAGTATGCGGAATGGGTGGGATTGCATGTGTGCACATAATGACATGCATGCTTCTGCATTCTGGAGCTCAACTTCTCATCTGGCCCTCCTTCTAGTGCCATAAATGTTGACGGTGCTGGACCCGCCAACATGTTAGAGGATCTCCCCAATAAGTGTTCACTGATAAAAGGTGCCCTTTAAAACTCTTAATTATCCCACATTAATCATCAATCTGGCCAAGTCCTCTCATTTCAAGAGTGTACACAGTATGTGGCTACTATTAATTCGGAGAGTAATGTTTCCTAAATTGTAGCATAGATCTTGACACAAGAATAAATGGATGCATCTAATAAACTCCAATTGCAACTATTAAGGAAAATATCAAAGCTTAATCCTCTAATGAAATCAAATCATACAGCAAATCAAGTAATAACATCATCAACCGAGAGCACAGTAACAATAACTCACCTCTTCTTAGCTGATTCGATCTAGACTATACTCAATCTCGATAAAGCAATTAGGATAGGAATGATATCAATTCTGAGAGTCTAATAGCAATAATCAAACTCTTACAGATGATTCAATCAATGCAATGCACAATCTAGATAATTCATGCTATAGTAAACAAAACTCAAATCAAATGATAGCACTGTAAATCATAAATAGAACATACACTACTTCGATACAAGAAAGTAATGAACAACTAATAAAGTAAACTCACAGAAACAAGAAATTATCAAACCAACCAAACTCTAGAAGAATCATAAATACAACACAAGAAAGAAGTTAAATCCACTAGAGTTCGGGCACTTAGCTGCCAACGAACACTGCTAAGTTACTTCAGATAATGTGAGAGAACAACAACTTCAATTATATATTACTCATTGAACTTAAGTAGCATTACAATATAACCGCGTTCTTCAACAGTGCAAGTCTGTAATTAAATTTACAACTTGAAAAATAATAGAGAATCCTCCCCTTTCTTCCTACAATCGCTTCCTTTTATAATCAGAAAGGGGTAAAGAGGAAATGTTAAATGCAATCCCTCAGGATCTCCTGATCCCGAGGGATTCACAACTGATTTCCATCTTCAGACATCCTTCCTATTCCGCGGTGATCCCTCTGATTTGCTCTAAGCCTTTTCCACAACCATCGCATTCCTTCCTTTGCTTGTCAGATTTTGTTGTTCTAATGTCAGGGAATAGCAATTGTTCCTTTTGTCACCTTCCTACATAAAGAATGGTAAAAGCTAGCTAAATCGTAACTGCAAATAATTCCTTCATTTCTTACCATAATTCCTCAATATATTAGTGCATTAAGATATGAAAAAGATAAGAATCAAAGAAAACGATGATGAATCTAACAGTAAATACATAACCATTTCGTAACTAAACATACTCCCCTACTTACCCTGTTTCATGTCCTCATGAAAAGCAAGTAATTCTAATGAAGTGCAGTTAATGAGTAAGCTAGAGAAGGGGCATCAAAAATTGGTCTGAAACCATGATGTTGAGCTAGGAGTGAAAATGTGAGCCCTTCCTTTCCTTCAGGAAATTCATAGATGGCCCTGTAACCTTCAGGAGGATACCAAATGATGGGGCTACGAAACCAACATCCTAACCAATAGGGTCCTTCTCTTAAAATGAG
Source organism: Pinus tabuliformis (assembly GCA_031772625.1). Classification (NCBI taxonomy): domain Eukaryota; kingdom Viridiplantae; phylum Streptophyta; class Pinopsida; order Pinales; family Pinaceae; genus Pinus; species Pinus tabuliformis. The sequence goes on along the minus strand of CM062811.1, from coordinate 933,481,338 downwards.
GTTGCTATAGGTGACAAAACGGGCTGCAACTGCTTTAAAATTTCTGTAATTAAATGGCTCTCTATCTTGCACACTACTAGTAGAGACTGTCCACCTAAGCTTGGATGTAGCCAGAGAGCTTTCTTGAATGGATTGAAAATATGATACTCTGGCGCTAAAATTTTAATCACCCCTTCCCTTGTCATCAGAATCTTGTGGTTCGCAAGCATTTGCAAAGGGTGTTTGGGTTCACTTCTTACCCAAAGATCTAATCCATGCGCTTGTCTTTGGAATACATTATGAGCTTTGAACCATTTAAGTTGATTGGCTACAAACAAGATAAAGACATGGAATTGAACATCTCCCACAAAAGGGTTGGGGTCCTTTTCCACCTCGCCCTCTAATGGAAAATTGTGCAGGTAAAAATCCCAAAGAAACCTTTGAACCTTTACATCATGCTGTTTGCAACAATTTATAAAATCTTCAACTATTCTTCATTCAATTGGTTTTCCGGCTCTCATGGCTTTAATTTTCAACAACAAGTATCGTTCTAACAAAAACAAGGCATAATTAGTGGCGGGAGCCTTACATGCCAAGACATCTCTATATAATGAGTAGATGTTGTATGTCCGAGCTACGATCCTATCTAATCTGAGCTTGATTCTCTCTATTTTCTCTTCTACTTTTCTATATCTATCGAAGGTATCGCTCTCTATTGCATTCATTTCATGAAGCTGCCTCTGTAACTCATGATATCTTTGCTGGGAAATAGTTTCTTGTTCAAGTCGTTCTAACATGAGCCGAGCCTATGCTAATTCTTCTAAAGATTTAGAATAATGAGGTCATTGTGTGTCATGATGTCTTTAGCTTGTATGCTTGTCTGAGTGCTTATGCTATGAGAAAGGATGTGTTCTGTCTAGGTCTCTTTGTTATGGGAGGTCCAAGCCTCTATCTGAGTAGCCATGCTGTGAGAGGATACATCCTCTGTATGAGTATCTATATCTATGAAAATTTCATGTTGTTCTTCTTGAATCATGATTGGTTGAATGGGTATGGACTCGATTTGAGTCCTTGTAGCCCTCTCTTCATGTGATTCTATCTATACAGCCACGTTTGTTGTCTCCAGGGTTTTGTCTGGGACCTTTCCCGCTGTGATTTCCTTTATTTTTCTTTTGAGCCTTCTTACTATTTTGCAAAGCTTCTGTTGTTCTTTCCTATAGTTTTTCAATTTGGTTCTATACCATTTCGGAGGAGAAACTATTCTACTAACAGTATCGTTAATAGTTTCTGCTTCTAAAGAGCCTGGTTGCTCACCCTAGCTCTGTTTTAAGAGAATCATGTCTCCTGCTTGAATATCAGCGTCCTTATGCATCTCTGTCTCTACTTCTTCTCCTTAGCCTATGTTTTTTGTACTTAGGCCTACCTGGCTATTTTCTACTGGAAGTGTGTCACTAAATTGGTTCTCTGCTTCCCGAATGGACTCTACATTGGTTTCTGCTTCATGGCTTGCATCTTTTAAGGGAGATAGAATTCTAGTGTCGCCAGCATTCTCAGGAGATTGAGTTTCTCCTATATTAAGATTGAGCGGGCTTTCAATCTGCATGTAATCATTCATATTGGCCAGGACCTGGGCCAATTCAAAATCGTGCAATAAATCACCTTGGGGGCTCATGCTTGGTGTTGAGGGAAGTCCCGATTCATTTCTTTTTTCTTCTTCAAAATGTCCTGTTTCTTACCCATGGTCTGATTCAAGGTTATCCTATCCTTCTAATTCTGGCTGTAGGTATTGTTCACTTTACTGGGCTAGATAATTCTATAGGTTGACTGATACTGCCTTGAGGACTTTCTGCTGCTCCTAATATTAACCTCAACCTTGTGGATTGTACACGCTTTTGAGGTATGTTCCTTGAAAGGGTAGTCTTCTTCCTTTTCAGAACAGGGTTAGGTGCAGGCAAAGCTAAATCTCCTTCGAGAGCTAAAATTAAATCATGCCAGCTTGATTGTTGCTAGGCGAGGTTATAGCTAACTATTACCCTGATCAGATAATTGTGGCTTACTATGGTTTTTATGTTTTGGTACCATCTTAGCCTCTCAGTGGTGTCATGCAGTAAAGAATTCAATAATGCAGGTAAGTTAATAGAGCACTTTCATTTTAGAAGTACTATGAGTTTGAGTTGACGCAGCCTTACCACATCTTTGTTCCCGTCACGTGTAATGTAGTTCTCGATGATTCTTTCTAGTTCTCCCCATGGTTCTCCAAGAGAAGATGGCAGAATGCCTTTGCCCTTTTTGACCAGCTCCTGTCCTTCATCTTTGAAAGCCTCGATAGCATCCTACAACTTCAACTGCTTACCAGCCCACACAGGTCCTTCTGCTGGTAATCATAAAGAGTGAAATTGGGGTGGTCTAGGGATGATTATGCAAGCAAAATAAAAAGGATGTTCTCAAAAATATTCACAAACTGTTGTTCTTCAAAAGGAATGGCAAAAGAAAGACCCACACAAAAAGTGCCATTCCTTAAAGGGAACAACAACTGTTCCCTGTAAGGAACAACAAAGAGAAATACACCAAAAAATATTTGTTGTTCCTTATAGGGAACAACAGTTGTTCCCTGTAGGGAACAACAGTTTTTCCCTGTAGGGAACAACAAAGAAAAGAGTCGCAAAACAATGTTGTTCCTTGTAGGTAACAACAAAGAAAATATATATGAAAATTGGTGTTCCTTAGAGGGAACAAAAGTTGTTCCCTAGAGGGAGCAATAGCTGTTCCCTATAGGGAATAGCAAGGGAAATACACGCTAAAATTTTTTGTTCCCTATAGGGAACAACAGATGTTCCCTACAGGGCACAATAAGAGAAAACGCACACAAAAAATTGTTGTTCCTTATATGGAACATCAGTTGTTCCCTGTAGGGAACAATAGCTATTCCCTATAGGGAACAACAAAGAAAGCTACATACGAAATTGTTGTTCCTTGTAGTGAACAATAAGAAAAAAATGCACACCAAAATTGTTGTTCCTTAGAGGGAACATCAGTTGTTCCTAGTAGGGAACAATAAGAAAAATTCACACAAAAGTTGTTGTTCCCTGTAGGGAATAGCAAAGTGAAATACACAGAAAAGTTTCTATTCCCTGTAAGGAACAAAAGTTGCTCCCTATAAGGAACAACAGCTATTCCCTGTATGGAACGCCAAAGAAAAATGTACATAGAAATTGCTATTCCCTGTAGGAAACAACAAGGGAAAATACACATGAACATTGTTGTTCCTTAGAGGGAACAACAGTTGTTCCCTATAGGGAACAACAAAGGAAAAATAGAGAAAAACTAATATACAATTTATTATACAAGTAAATTAAATCAAACAGAAAGGGAAATTTATGCACAAATTTCAAAAAAAGTAAATTCTTCACTGGACTGATGTTGTGGAGGGGTTACCCTCCTCAGCAAGAATTTGTATAGTGGAATCTTCTCGTAACTTTTGGCAAAAGGATTCCCTTGTAAGCGATTTGTGATAGAAGCGTACTCGATGTCCATTCGCTTTAAAAGAGTAGCCAGACCCATCAATGGTGGCTAATGTAAGGGTGCCATTATCATGCACCTCTTGTATCTCATAGGGGCCTAACCATCTAGTCTGGAGTTTTCTCGAGAAATCCTGGAACCTAGAATCATACAAAAGTTCCCAATCACCTTCATGGAAGATCTTCTTCTTGATAAGGGCATCATGCCATTTTCCTCTTTATTGTTGGATCAATGCAATATGTTGAAGATTTGATAGCCGGATTTCGTCCAATTCATTGATTTGATGTAGCCTTTTAATCTGTGCTTCATTCAATTCCAAGCCTACTTCTTAAGCTATCCTCAACGTGTGGATTACAAATTCTATTGGGAAGATAGGTTCTTTGCCAAACACTAGCTGATATGGGGAGTACCCTGTGGTATTTCTCCATGTCATGTGATATTCCCATAGGGCTTCATGTAATCGGGTAGCCCAGTCATGTCTATGTGATGCGACTGTCTTTGTTATTATATCCTCGATTATTTTATTGGTACTTTCTACCTGGCCATTTACCTGCGGGTGGTATGGAGATGTGATTATGTTCATGATATGATGATTTTTTAATGTCGCAACGATCTTATTACCTACAAATTGTGGGCCTCCATTCATGATTATTTCACTAGGCAAGCCATACCACATGAAAAGTTGGAAAAGAAAGTGGATTACTGAGTCCTCCGTTGCCCTTGGTAATGCTTCTACCTCCACCCATTTAGTCACATATTCTGTTGAAATGGAAAATCCCAATTTGGACCCTGTAATATTGGGGTTGTTGATACTAGCCATTTTAAATCTTCAAAAGCAGTGTCACATTTGTCAATCCATAAAAAATCGATATTTCCCGTTAAATCATATAATGGTGCATAAATTTGGGAGAAATTATTTATAAATCTTCTATAATATCCAGAAAATCCAAAAAAACTACATACCTCAGTTTCTGTGCAGGGGGTAGGTATCAAGAGGATTATCAATTTTTTTGTTGGATCTACCTGAATTCTAGTTGCTGAGATGTAGTGACCCGGGATGAGGCCCTCGGTCATCATCATGTGGAATTTCTCATGGCTTAAGCAGAGCCTGGTAGCAATTCATATTTGCAGGACTTTTTCTAGTGTTTTTATCTGACAGGGGGGAAATTATGGTCATCTACATGCTTCAAAGACACATCAAGCGAGCTTCAGCCACAACCTGCCACACCAGTTTTAGAGTTGTAGCCAGAGACAAAGATGCCCCTGAGCATGCCTTCAGTTGGTAATCTAGGACACTTCCTCTAGTAGAAGACTTTAGCTTCTTGCCAGTTTTGAAAGAATTCCAGGAATAGAATTGGGGACACTTTCTCTAGCGGAAGACTTCATCTTCTTTCTAGTTTTGGAAGAGTTCTAGGAATTGCATTAAGCATTCCAGAGTTGTTGGTCATCCTTCAACCATCACAGGCTGAGGCTTCTCGTTTTAGGTTGAAGTTCTCCCTTTTATGTGAGGTGAGACCTCCCTTTCATGGTTGAAGGTTTCCCTCTTCAAAACATTAGGAGCACTTCCTCTAGCAGAAGAATTGAGCTTCATGCCAAACTTGGAAGAGTTCTAGGAACTACACTAAGCGTTCTAGTGTTAGTGGTCATTCTTAAACCACCACCCTTTATACCAACATTTCAGAGAGCACATTCAGCCTCGTGGTGGAAGTGGAATAGACTAAGAAGTCCAAGAGACCTTGGTATGTGGAGCCCAACAGTCAAACCATGAACTATAAATGTATATTTTTTGTTAATAAAAAATGTACTCTCAAGTTTTATCTTTCACACTCCTTCCGCCATCTGTGTGTTTAACATTATTTAAGGTAAACTTGTTAATATTTCAAAGTAAAATATTACTAATTGTTACAATAAGAATATTATATGTTAAATAGTTTAATATATAGGCATGAATTAGCTATCATGTAAAAATGAATAATTATTTTATTCCAATATTATAAATTAATTTATTTAATAATATTAATTTTATAGAATTAATTTATATAATGGGTCTGAATAAGAGAATATTGTCCCACAGGAAACTCAGGGAAGCGATTGAAATTGAGAGGCATGCCAGAAATCTTAATAGGGATGATGGTTGGAAATTAAGTAAGAGTTGGATTCCAGCTCTCTCCTCTTGACTCTTCCTTCCCTCTCCTTTCTCCTATTCAGTTTTCTATTTCTGCCTTTTCGTCTTCTGGTTCTGGTTCCCCACCACCCCCCCCCCCTCCCCCCCCCCCTTTTTGGATTATTTCCTTCAACCTCATTTCCTCAACTTGTCAATTAATTTCTAATCTTATTGGTTAGCATAGATTTTCCTGAGGTTTTTTAATTTTCTCAGCCATCCTCCTTTATAATCTTGATTAGTTCCACTCCACAAATTGTGGTCATATTTATAGCAGTCTTATTAATCAAAATCATTAATATTATCTTATTCCTAGACCTAATTTACCTTAAATTAGTCAAACCCTAACTCATCACATTTCATAAATTAATTATTCAGACCCATTATATAAATCAATTCTATAAAATTGATATTATTAAATCAATTAATTTATAATATTGGAATAAAATAATTATTCATTTTTACATAACAGCTAATTCCTAACTATATATTAAACTATTTAACGTATAATATTATTATTGTAGTAATTAACAATCTTTTAGTTTGAAATATTAACAAATTTACCTTAAATAAGTCAAACCCTAAAAAATTGTATTATAATAATTAATTATTTTTAAATATTCTATTTATAGCATCGAAATATTTATTTATCACATAACAGCTAGTTTTTAACTCAGTAACAGATTAACCAATGGATAATTTTCAATGACTAACTCTCAGTAATGATGCATCCATACTATTTATTCCTTCAGAATGAGTGATTTCTTAGCTTGTCCTAAGGATGAAGCACATTAGTTGGTTTGAAACGTCAACCCAATCCTAATGATGTGATTAATCCGAAAGACTGATATCTACATTATGGATCACAAAAGCCTTAGATCTAGTTTGTTATTGTTGAGAAATCTAGGGCATGAGTAGTTAAAAGATTTCTCTCCTTGATAATTGCTTGTGATATAATTTTACTTCTTAGCTTATAGTATTTTCATTGTTATGTTATTATTGCATTCTTTTCATCAAGACAATTACCAACGTGCATAATAAAAAGACAAGTGGCACAATATATAGGCTTGTTAGTGAGGGCCAAAACCTCTCACCTCTTGACATGAAAACTTGATCAAAAATCTGCTTCTAGATATTCAATTGATGAGTACAAAGACCATGACAAAGACCCTTGACTCAAGTATCCTCCCAAGAACCTTGTCACTAACATTAATGCTCTACCTCTTCCCTTCCTTGACTTTCTTTTGATCTCGAATAGCTCTTCTTGGCTTCTTCTAGAGAAACTTGGTCTTTATCCTTTACACTTGTTTTCAAATTCCCCTAGAGGATCTTGGTCTCTGGACTTCACACTTCTCTACTCAGCTCTCTCTAGAGAATCTGATATGAAACTAGCTCACAAAAAGATAGAAAAGAGAGATCAACGCCTTAGAATTCAGCTTCTGTGAGGGGGCAACCTCCTTTACATTGCACAAATGAACAATTCTTGGATGATACAAATGAAAAGACCTCCTTTATATATATAGGAGTCTAAGGGTCCATAACATAATCAAAGCCGACATAACAATAATAATGTAAGGGCACAATAATAACAATAGTGGGCTTCTATGTGGCACAATAGTAACAATATGGGCACTACATGGGTACATCAATATAATAAGTGGGTTGTACTAATAACAATAAGGGGTTATGCTAGTAGTATAGGGGCCTAACATGCCCCTCTCCTTCAAAAAGCGTTGTCCTCAACGCTTGAGTAGTTCTTGATGCTTCTGTATACAATTCTTGTCGTCCCATGTGGAATCTTCAGCGGGTAAGTTCTTCCACTTGATGAGATACTCTGAAATTGATCGATTTCGTAGCTATCGGGTTCTTGTTTCTATCACTACTCCAGGTTCCAATATAATTTTTCCTTCCTCTTCAATTTCTAGCAATATTGTTTGAATTGGGATCTTTTGCAACTTTTGAATAAGTGGTCGTACTTCTTCGTCCTTCTTCCATTCATCCCTTGCTTCATTTATCCAATCTGGTTGGATAATAGAAATAGCACAAAAAAATGCTTCCACATCCTCATCCTTGAAGAGTCTTCCCATTCAGTAAGTTCACCATTTTTTAAGTTCATGTAGTATTTCCAACATTTCCTTCTCTTAAATAGCTTGCTTGAGATGTAGCAGTAAAAATACCCAATCACCTACATCAAAATATTTTTCACTATGATATTGATCTACCTGTTGTTTCATTTGATTTTGCGCCAAAGTGGCATTATCCTTTAAAAGTTGGAGAACTTGTTGTTGATGCTCAATGTGATCTTTCTCTGCTTGAACCTTTTTCTTCTTGATATGTCCTTCTACCTCTAGAGTTTCAGGAGTGGTAATTCTTTCCAATACTTTACAAGATATCGTCTGATTCATTTCTTCTTTCTCTGGGGTGGGGTCCTAGCATATATCCTTTTCTTTTGATGTTTCTTGATCCTTTTCTTCCTCCTCTTCATATTCTATGTAAAATAATTTCTTCTCAGCACACTTATGACCTTTAGTGCATTTTCTATCACAATTGTAACAAAGCCCTTTTTCTCTTTTTTCTTCCAATTGTTTGGGTGTAACCCTTGTAGGTTGTGGAAGGCTGGGAGAAACAACACTTCCATCTTTATAGTTGTGAGGGGTATGCTTCCTAGTTTCCATAATTTTTCTTTCCACTATGTCATAAAGCCCTTTTACTATTTCCAATTGTTGTGGTGTTGCTCTAAAGAAGTTGTTGCTCTTTGTATCCTCATAATGTGCTATCATTTCCTCCGTGAAAATTGACCACGTAACAAGTTGTTTACGAGAACAAAGCCCTTATTACCATAAAAATTGATCCGGTTCTAAATATGAAAATGCAATACATACCTTTGTAACAGTGGTACACCATGTAGATCAAAATATTGCCCCATCTGAAGTATCCAATTTACCAGATATTTGCAATCAAACTTCCTCATCTTGCGTTTTCTTTATTTTAGGAGCTCAATCTTGAAACGATTGTAACTCTGTACTTTCAGATCTTTAAGTTCTGAAATTGTGATCTGTAGTAGCCCTCTATGTCCTCTTTCCAATGCCACTAGTCTGATCCAAATTGGATTCTCCAAGGACAAGTTATGCCAAATCTCCCATAGTGACCTGATTATAGACTAGTTCAGTAGAGCAAATTTGAACAACATGCCACGTGTCCCTGTTTCAACCTTTCATGCTGAAAAAACTATATATATGAAACTACAGTCCGTTCTCTTTCTATACCTTCTGACAAACTTTCAATCTGGTTCTCAGAGAGAAAATTATGACGATTTTACCCACGTCACCTGTTTGGAATGTAATTCAGGAGTCTGCAAAAACACCAACTTCCTCAAATAATATCTCTGCAAATATAGCACAAAAATATCTAAACTTCAGACCCAAAATTCAGTACGATGTCTTCTAAAATGGGGTTTTTTTTTAGTTACTGAAACGTCACAAACAAAAAGTTATAGCGAAAATTCCATGATGACCTGTTTGGACAATGAAACCCTAGAATCCAAAGCTCTGATACCAAATGTTATGAAACCAGCTCACAAAAAGATAGAAAAGAGAGATCAACACCTTAGAATTCAACCTCTTCGAGGGGAAACCTCCTTTACATTACACAAATGAACAATTATTGGATGATACAAATGAAAAGACCTCCTTTCTATATATAGGAGTCTAAGGGGTCATAACATAATCAGAGCCGACATAACAATAATAATGTAAGGGCACAATAATAACAATAGTGGGCTTCTATGTGGCACAATAGTAATAATATGGGCACTACATGGGTACATCAATATAATAAGTGGGTTGTACTAATAACAATAAGGGGTTACGCTAGTAGTATAGGGGCCTAACATGCCCCTCTCCTTCAAAAAGTGTTGTCCTCAACACTTGAGTAGTTCTTGATGCTTCTGTATAACATTCTTGTCCTCCCATGTGGAATCTTCAGCGGGTAAGTTCTTCCACTTGATGAGATACTATGAAATTGATCGTTTCGTAGCTATCAAGTTCTTGTTTCTGTGACTGCTCCAGGTTCCAATATGATTTTTCCTTCCTCTTCAATTTCTGGCAATATTGTTTGAATTGGGATTTTTTGCAACTTTTGAATAAGTGGCCATACTTCTTCATCCTTCTTCCATTCATCCCTTTCTGCGTTTATCCAATTTAGTTGGATAATAGAAATAGCACAAAATAATTCTTCCACATCCTCATCCTTGAATAGTCTTCCCATTCGGTAAGTTCGCCATTTTTCAAGTGCATGTAGTATTGCCAAATTTTCCTTCTCATAAATAGCTTGCTTGAGATGTAGTAGTAAAAATACCCAATCACCTACATCGAAACATTTTTCACTACGATGTTGATCTACCTGTTGTTTCATTTGATTTTACGACGAAGTGGCGTTATCCTTTAAAAGTTGGAGAACTTGTTGTTGATGCTCGATGTGATCTTTCTCTTCTTGAACCTTTCTCTTCTCGATATGTCCTTCTATCTCTAGAGTTTGAGGAGTGGTAATTCTTGCTAATGCTTTACAAGATATGTTTTGATTCATTTCTTCTTTCTCTGGGGTGGGGTCCTGGCGTATATCATCTTCTTTTGATGTTTCTTGATCATTTTCTTCCTCCTCTTCATATTCTATGTAAAATAATTTCTTCTCAGAAAACTTATGACCTTTAGTGCATTTTCTATCACAATTGTAACAAAGCCCTTTTTCTCTTTTTTCTTCCAATTGTTGTGGTGTAACCCTTGTGGGTTGTGGAAGGCTAGGAGAAACAACACTTCCATATTTATAGTTGTGAGGGGTATGCTTCCTGGTTTGCATAATTTTTCTTTCCACTATGTCACAAAGCCCTTTTACTCTTTCCAATTATTGTGGTGTTGCTCTAAAGAAGCTGTTGCTCTTTGTATCCTCATAATGTGATATCATTTCCTTCATGAAAATTGACCACGTAACAAGTTGTTTATGAGAACAAAGCCCTTCATACCATAAAAATTGATCAAGTTCTAAATATGAAGATGCAATACACACCTTTTTTAATAGTGGTACACCATGTAGATCAAAATATTGCTCCATCTGAAGTATCCAATTTACCGGATCTTTGCCATCAAACTTCCTCATCTTGCTTTTTCTTAATTTTAGGAGCTCAATCTTGAAACGACTGTAACTCCGTACTTTCAGATCTTTAAGTTCTGAAATTATGATCTATAGTAGCCCTGTACGTCCTATTTCCAATGCCACCAGTCTGATCCAAATTGGATTCTCCAAGGACGAGTTATGCCAAATCTCCCACAGTGACCTGCTTATAGACTAGTTTCGTAGAGCGAACTTGTACGACATGTAATGTGTCCCTATTTCTACCTTTGGCATTGAAAAATTATATATATGAAACTACAGACTGTTATCTTTCTAAACCTTCTTACGAAATTTCAATCGAATGCTCAGAGAAAAGGTTATGAAGATTTCCCCAGGTCACCTGTTTGGAATGTAAATTAGGAGTCTGCAAAAAGACCAACTTCCTCAGATCATATCTCTGCAAGTATAGTGCAACAATCTCTGAAATGTGGACCCAAGATTCAATACAATGTCTTCTCAAATGGGTTTTTTTTTTTAGCTACTCGAACATCGCAGAAAAAAAGTTATAGCGAAAATTCCACGATGACCTTTTTGGAGCAGCGAAACCCTAGAATCCAAAGCTCTGATACCAAATGTTATAAAACGAGCTCACAAAAAGATAGAAAAGAGAGATCAATGCCATAGAATTCAGCCTCTTTGAGGCGGTAACCTCTTTTAAATTACACAAATGAACAATTCTTGGATGATACAAATGAAAAGACCTCCTTTCTATATATAGGAGTCTAAGGGGTTATAACATAATTAGAGTCGACATAACAATAATAATGTAAGGGCACAATAATAACAACAGTGGGCTTCTATGTGGCACAATAGTAATAATATGGGCACTACATGGGTACATCAATATAATAAGTGGGTTGTACTAATAACAATAAGGGGTTACGCTAGTAGTAGAGGGGCCTAACAGAATCTAGGTCTCTAGATCAAATACCCTAGTTTCTATACTGCTTCTTTTCAGCCTCCTTCTATGCAGCAATAAGTTCTCCTTTGATCTCTTCTTGATGCCTTCGATCCTTCTTCTTTTGTACCCAAAATGAATATCCCATATGAATACTTCCTTCAATGAATCCAGAAGAAACCTTCGTTTGTTATACCCAAAAGAATCTCTCCTTCTCTATACCCAGAAGAAACCTTTCTTCACTATCCCCAAAAGAAACCTTCCTTCGCTATACTGAAAATAATCTCTCCTTCACTATACCCAAACAAATCCCTTCTTTGCTATCCCCAGAAAAAACCTTCCTTTTCTATTATCTTCTTCACACTTCTATTGTTGGGTTCTTCTTCACACTTCTTCTTGATAGAATTCTTTTTGAGTTGATTGCCTCTAAGTGAGGCCAACTGTGGCTATATATACACCTCAACACATGTCCTTTAGGCCAACATGATCACTAGTGGTTGGGTTGACTTCTTCTAGCAAGTTATTCCATCGTTTGAAGGCCAACTTGAAGATGATAAGTGACAAGGTCTTGGAGGATACTTTACATAGACAAGTTTGACCTTTTACAATGTGTAACATGACTTCATCACATGATAATGACTCTATCATTTTATTACTAGATGACAAATAATTCCTAAAGACTCTCAATGGGAATATTGAGTCAAAAATAAAATCTCTTGCTCATGAAACCCATGAAGGAAGCAACAATAATTTTATTTTTCTTCTTTACATCACATTACATAAAATCACAATTACATGTCATTATGAATACTGTACCTAGTTATACTTTTCAACACTCCCTCTTAACTAGAGAGGTATTCAAAATGGCACTTGGACATTCTCAATCTGAAAAATTTGTCATAAGAATAAATTCAGATTGGTAACTCATTTGTATAGCATCATATCAACCAGCATTGTTACATTGCAATGGCTTGACTAATGGCTCCATCTCTCCACAAGATCTAAGCTCAATTCTAGTGAGACCAATGATTTATAGACACTCTCATCATTGTCTCTCTTGGAATATCCCATACCCAGGAACTCAGGGTGTGTTCCACGAGGACTATTCTTATCTTGAACTCCCAAGCCCTCAAAATATATTAGTGTTCAATGATTACTCTCCTATTGGATGCCCTATCTCATCCTCAAAGAGTATTGGATGCCAAATAATTACCCAATCCTCAATTCTATATTCCCATGTGAAGACCAAAGTGGTATGTCTATCTCTCCCTCTGAGATAGGGAGGACAGATTCCAATAAAGCAATGTACTTGAGCTCCCTATTGGCTTAGGAATTTCCAATTTTCTTCCAAGTAAGAAACTTCTTTTCAGGCTCCCTCTTAACTAGGGAGCTATAAAAACTTCTCATGTGGAGATCATGGAACAACCAGCTACTTGAAGAGCTCCTTCCTTTGATCTCATGAATTTATTATTCGTTATGGAGTATTCATCTTTTGGGAATTCTTCATAGGGCATAGACCATCCATCATTTTCGTTCATAAGTCACTCATGTTCTCATTCCTTTTATCATAAAGTGATTTATCTGGTTTCCATCTAGATTTTCTTTGTGTCATGCTTCTTTCTTCATGCATATTTTCTAGAAGGATCTTACATCCTTCTATATGGTCTTTGTGTAAGTCATCCATAGATCTTTCCTTTAGAAATTCTACATAAGCCCATCCAGATATTAGTTCAAAAACAATAAATGAACACTTAAATCAAACATTACCCTTGTGATGGTATTTCATCATGACATCTTCCTGTAGGTATCAGCATCCTGCATAAATGTTGACACATCTCCCATAAATATCCATTGTCAAGGTTCTCCTTATTTTCCCAACTCCTATCAGAGTCTTCATATATTTTCAAGGAGATATTCTAGTCAACTATTCCTAGTCTCGGATGTTGAATGCCTTCTACCTTTATTGCATGTATGTTTTCCTCACTAATTTTGGACATGCATGACATATGCACATGGTTTGTTGGTTGTGATCTTTCATTGACATGGAGGATGGTTGAGATTGACAGTGGATTGCCTAGCTTTGCTATTTCCTAAATAGCCATGGCGATTATGGGTTTATTTTCATCATTTTGTTTTGGTTGGTTCTCATGTTCCTTGTCTTGGGTTGAGTTATTAGTCCCGGAAGCCCTAGTTGGACAAAAACTTTGGAAGCACTATAACAACCTTGGCTGAGTTATTATTCCTAGAATCCTTTGTTGGAAAAATGCTCTGGAAGCCCTTTGCGGGTTGAGTTACTAGTCCCAGAATCCCTAGTTGGACAAAAACCCTAGAAGCCCAATAAAAGTTATGGGTTGAGTTACTAGTCCTAGAAGCCTTGGTTAGACAAACGCTCTAGAAGCCTTGGAAGGCCTGGATGAAGACCAGTCTGATGATGATTTTGTGATGCCCGGCCGTGAGGTGGAATCACTATTTGATGGGTTGAGTCCAATGACCTCTGGAAGCCCTAAATGAGTTTTGATTTATGTTTTCTATGAAATCCCACATTCATGCTTGGAATATGGCACAGGGGTGAAGGCCTGAAGAGAGATTTGGCTCAACCATTCTACGGTTGGGTGGAACGTGGAAGTCCCATCCGAGGTTTGGATTTAGCATCATTATTGAAAGTTTATTTCTCCTGATATTTCTATGAGTATTATGATGGATTATATGTGGTGTATATGGTTATGATTTCATTGATATTTATGTCCCTACTATGCCTCTTATGTATATGTTTTATTACAGTAGATATGTATGGATCTCATCATGTTTTTACTTGTGAATGAATAAACAATGTATCTATGACCTAATGGATGGAATGGTAGTTAATGTGATAAGGAAGCAATGCTTCACGATGAATCTTAGATAACTATGAGTCCCTTATGCTTAGATTTGTTATTTACACCTATAGGTTTCATATTTACTAAGTGTTTGACAAAATGTCTTTCATGGTTAGGCTTGGTTAGGTCAATTCCTTGATCAATTTTTGTGTTGAAATATTTTCCTTGGGGTCATTTATTTTCTTGGAAAGTCTCATCAGGTTCTAGGCATTGGTTTGGAGACTAGCCCTGAAAAGTGGCTTAAATCGTGTAGTATTTGGCATAGAATTGGTTGAAAGACATTGTAGTCTCTCCCTTGCAGGCATTGTGGGAGAAACTATAGGGTTCCAATCGCATGCATGTCGTGTCATGGGAGTGACTATGGGTTTAATTCATTGAAATTCTAGGTTAACTCAGGGGTTGGGCACCTGGAGTGGTGGATTAGCTCCTTGAGGTCCTAAAGCACACGAGGGAGGTTTGTAAGGTCTTGTTTTGTCGACTCCAATTACTTAAGGTTAAATGAGAGGTTGAGTCTTATCATAGTGGCCTCTAATAGCATGTTTACCCTAGTGGGATGGTTTCTTGGGTAGATGTGGGAGGAGGGTGTTACATCTTTGATGAATGCAGGTGCTCTCCAACCTCTGCAAGCAACAAAGACAAGTTAGCTACCAAAAGAAAACTTTATCAAAAGCCTAGTCCAAGAAAGTAAAACTTGGACTTTCTCCTGCTTCTCTCATATGCCACAACAAGACCAAGACCATGCCAATCCATCACCCTCTTCTATTTCCACCATCCACCCATCATTCCCAAGTTTTTCCAATTCATTTTCCTCTCGGTCCTAAAATGCTTTAGGAAGCCAAAATTCACATAATAGACATTTTTTTTATCATATCTTCAAAATCATGCATCAATTTGCCAATTTGTTTCATGAGGGGATGTGTATGGATGATGGTAACATGCCCAAGAAATTTCAGGAAATGCTAGTGCACACTTTTTGACAAATCAACCTCCATCACCTACAACCATTTTTAATGGAGAGATGCATAGGAATGAGGGAAACATGCTCACCAAATTTAGGTCAATACAATCTGCCATTTGAGAGATATGCATAAAATAACTTTTCTATAGGAGGTTGTACTGAAATGCTACAGGAAGTTCTGAATTGCTATAAGATGGCCAAGAAGAAGCTACAGGAGGCAATATGATTGGAGAAATGGGTCAAAAGGTCATGTATTCTTTAGGTAAGGTTGAGAGAGGTCCCCCAACACTAGTTTCATCACTCCTCCACTCCATCTAACCAAAATTCATCTTCAAATTCCACTTTTCCTTACATGAAAAAAATCAGAAGAAACTTTGTCATCAACGTTTCCACCACCTACACCATGCCTTGATGACTTTAACCCTATCCTTACACCTCCTATGACTTTCCATCAGTCCCACATGTAATAATTAAATCTCAAAGAGTAATTAAATGACTACTACAGGAAGATGATTCCTCCTGTAGCATCCTGCACAACTCCAACAAGATCTTGAACTAGTTTGTTTGCAGCTCCAAAATAGAAGATCCAGCCACCCTGAGGCATTATGAGGCCATTCCTGAATCTTAGAACGGCCACACCATCCATGGGGAGGATATGTAAGGTCATCCATAAACTCCAACGACAGTAGATTGAACACTAGAAAGAGGCCTCCACACAAAAAATATTTCATCAGTAAAAAAAACATCATTCTATGAAGACCTATGCATCAATAAACTAAGGAAGTCAAGACCTTCGAAATCATCATGTTATGAATCTCAATAACGAAATTTTAGACAAGGATGTGAAGTATAAAAAAGGGGTCAAAAATACCTAGGAGACCTCCATATTCAAGGCTATCAACAATAGGACCTCCAACAGGTTATCACATGTAGGTTCAGGATCATTAGTAGAAGCTTCAGTACCACCAAAGCCAACTTCAACATTCATATCAGTAGCCTCAGTATCACCTGCAAAAGCACAACAAGGGTAGGGCTCATGCATGCAATCCTTTAAACCTTTCGTACAAACTTATCTTAGCTTGAAAAGCATTACAAGTGTATGAAGGAAAAGGTTTTTATAGCCAAGATTAGTAAAATAAGAACCTTGGCGTTATCTAGCAACTAACTTCACTTTTCCACCAATACACCCACACATGGGGGAGGGGACAAGGAAAAAGTGAAGAGGTGCAAGACATGATCTGTATCAACCAGAGGGTCAATCTCTCATCCTGGGGAGAGAAGGAGTATTCTCAATCTGCTCCAGGTCCTCAACATAATCATTTATTTATTTTGTTGTTTCTCTTTTGTTTTTTTTTTCATTTTTATCTTTAGGCCCAATCTCTAATCCTAGGGAGGGAATGGTCCTTTGACGCCCTACTTTAGGTCCTAAGCTTAAATTTTTCCTACATTTTTTTTCTTTTGATTTTGGAAAAATTAATCTCTCATCCTGGGAGGGAATGGTCCTTTGATGCCCCACTCTAGGTCCCGAGCTTTAGGTTTCCTTGTGTGCATTCTTTTCTTGTTTGGTTTCTTGTCCTGGGGAGGGAAGGGTATTTTGACACTCTACTCTATGTCTTGAGATTTATATTTCCTTTCAATTTTTTTTTGAATAACTAGGAAGAGAAAAGTAGAAATTTGAAAAAATCTTATCATTTCACTCAAGTGGTGATGTAAGCACCACCCATTCCACTAAAAAATTGACAGGAATATTTGAAGGAGGAACCTCAAAGTAGAAAATGAAGAACATCTTCTATTATGGTAAGAAATGGCTCACATTGTTACTTTTGAATTCCTTATCAGCGATCTAGGAGGAGTCACACAAATGCATATAATTCCTCCATCTTCTCTACCAAATTTTCATGGTTTGGATAATGAGGACCCAGATACATTCTTATTTTAATTTGAAGTACTTCATAGAGGATATGATTATTGTACTAATGATCAAAGGTTGAAAGTGTTTCCTCTTACTCTAAAAGGAGAAACTCTTCCATGGTTCATGAGCCTTGGTGAGAACTACATCAAAACATGGGAGGAAATGAAGAATGTATTCTTGGAGAAGTACCAAGACTATTGCAAGGCCAATGAAGGTATTTTAGTACGATACAAGGGGAAGATGAAAGCTTGGACGACTATTTGGAGCGCTTTAAATGCAACCTTCAAAAATCAAAGCATAAGCATTTGGAAAAAGAGATCTTAAAGACACTCATTCTTAAAGGAATCAAAGATGAAATTATAGAAATCCTAAATTTGATATGAAAATGTGATGTTCCTCGACTATCATATGATTATGTTTGTGATTTATGCATAAGGTATTCAAGAGGAATAACCAAGGCTTGTAATAATTCTAGAGAATTTTCTTCGTTCCTTTCCAAATCTACTACAAGAATAGGACATATAATAGATGAAAACAATGATTTATTTGAAAATTTTAAATTTCATTTTATTAGCTCTCTAGATTCACAATTACACGTTTTGCAGGTTAAGAAAATTCAATCAGAATTTGAAGAAGATATTTTTCCTCAATGCCAAAAGGAGCATCCCATGGATAGTTTCTCTTTCTTACCTAGGATGAAAAAAACATCTCCAAGAGATGGAGAAGTTGCAACAATTTCACAACCATGGAAACCCTGGCCTACATGTATGTTTCAAAACAGTTCCTCTCCCTTGTGTTGCATAATCTATTATGGAATACTCATGTGCTAGGGCATTCATGCCAATCTCAATATAACCCACATCAATCTTGTCCACAAGTTTGGCATGGTTCATACTATGATTACATGACTACTCTCCCTCATCTTGTAGCACAAAAATATCATCCATATTCTTTTCCATCTTTTCAAGAACACCTTGCTTGCATATCAAAATCATCCACACATCCCAATCAACTACATCATCAAAATCGTCCATGCCCTACACAATATCCTACTCAACTCATTTCACACCCTCACCATAATAAACCAGTAAAACATGATTACAGTGTTGAATTGCAAATTTACCTACCCTTCCCACCCAATCTGTCTCGCATACACAATTTCAGAAAACTTACATCGAGATTGGAAATGTTCCAAATCCAAAAATTCTAAAAGTTATGGAAGAAAATGAGGTTTCTTCTAGTTTGTGTCACAAGTTGTTTTAGAAACTCAAGAACTTCATGATATGACAACTATGAGAAATAAAAAAAGTAAAGGATATATTGAAGATTGGTTCCACTCCATTAGTTGTTCGCAGCACCATTCCATACTTCAACAATTTTTGACACCATATTTTCAAGGGAATTTGGTCTCTCATACCCTAGTATTTATTGACAAACATTTCTCAAATTCGGGTGTGTATACACTTGAGGCCTTATTTCTAAAATGGCTCCATTGGAAGTACTCTTATACATAAGTATGCTTTATTTTTCAAGGTAGAATAGGTTAGTGTACAAAATATAATAAATAACTATATAAATAAATTTCTTTATATGTAGAAAGAGTTGTCTTTGCCACAAATTGCTGAGTATATCAATATCAGTGGTAAATGTTTGGATTTAATTTTGTATGTAGATATATTATATTAAAAATCATATTTCTACAAACACTCATCATAATTTTGAAAAAAAAATATTCTTGATTATCATATCTTATGGCGTGTGGGCTTGATAAAACCACTGAAATCATAGTCGCTACAGTCATGTTTTGAGGGACAAAATAGGCATATTTTCAAAACCTGTTTCTATCCTAAGTATCTCTTTATTTATAATTTTTAATCCAATTTGAATCACTCAATTTGGGTTTGAAATGAAAAATTTATGACAAAAACATTGAAAGTATGTCAAGTAGTCAGCTCAGGAACATATTTGCGACAGTCCACTTTTAGAGGCCTAAATGACTATATTTTTTAAACCTGTTTCTATCGTATATCACCCTATTAATATAGTTTACAACTCAATTTGAATCACCTGATTTCAATATCGTATGATAAAGTTATGACCAAAATACTGACTATCTATCGTAAATCAACACCTTTAAAACTCTATTTTTCCGACTGTTCGTTCACACATTTGACCCATCAATTATTCATGATTTCAAAAACTATTTATATTTGATATATTTACATGAATCTAATTTAGTCTCCAATTTTAATTGGCTCAATCTGTCATCAAACGAAAAAGTTATGCTTAAAATATTAATTATTGGTATAAGTTGCGAAATCGAAAATGACTCTGTTATGCAGGTTGTTCTAAGTAAATTTGACATATCATATCATGGAAATTTTAAAACTTGTTTCAATTGAAGATATCCCTATTAATTCAATTTCATTTGGCTTTGGAATCACACAAATTGGATGAAAAACAAAGAAGTTATGATTAAAATACAAAGTAACTACCTGTTAATTTTTTTTGTATTTGTTCGATTTAGAGAGCCTGATCGCCACTCTTCTTCCATGATTACATGTTTTATTACAGGTAGACGCTCATTTTTTGCAAGTACGAGGAGAAAAAAGGAGGCCAATTTGTTTTTGAAGAAGTGATTATTAAAGGTAATGATAATGAAATAATATATTTTCATCCCAACATCTATTAAGAAATATAATATCATATAATTCTTATTCTTTTGAGGTGCCATGGAAATTGATTATAAGAATTTGTTACAAATTATTCCTATTATTTCTCATCAACAGCATGAAGACTTTTTCATTACCTAATGGATTCATAACAGGAGAAATGGAGAATTGATTTCCATTTGAAGATCCAAGTCATTTCTGCCAAAACATTTTTTCCATTCATTTACCATTGATAGATTGACAGATTGTTGTTTCTAGAAACAAATTGATATTCCCTTAGGAAACAACATTTCTGCAATTAAAATCATAGTTGTTGCAACTTGAGTTATTTATTTATTTACTGTTTTCCAATAAAATATTTGTTTCTTTTCTGATTTATTTTATGATGTTGTTTTTGTTCTCAAAATAAATGAAGGAAGTTCTCAGATTTCATGTTGTTACTCCCCAAAAAAATTCTAAGTGTCAGATGTTGTTACTCCTTGGATGTTGTTACTCCTTGGGTGTTGTTACTCCCGAAAATTTTCTAAGTGTCGGATGTTTTTACTCCGCTAGTGCTGTTACTCTGCTAGTGTTGTTACCCTGTCAGTGTTGTTACTCCATCGGTGTTGTTACTCCATGACTATTGTTACTTCGTTGGTGTTGTTATTTCCCTGGTGTTGTTACTCTGTCAATGTTGTTACTCCGCCAGTGTTGTTACTCCGCCATTGCTATTACTCTGCTCATGCTGTTACTCTGTCATCATTGTTACTCCATCAGTACTATTCCTTTGTCAGTGATATTACTATGCTAGTGTTGTTACTCCACCAGTGTTGTTACTCCATCACTACTATTACTCCATCGGCATTGTTACTCCATCATTGTTGTGACTCCGCCGGTGGTGTTACTCTGCCATTGTTGTTACTCTGTCAGTGATGTTACTCAGTCGGTCTTGTTACTCTGTCGATGTTATTACTCGTCGGTGTTGTTACTTCATCGATGCTATTACTCTGTCACTGTTGTTACTCCGCTGCTGCTGTTACTGCACCGGTGTTGTTACTCCATTGGTGTTGTTACTCCATCACTACTATTCCTTCGCCGGTGCTGTTACTCCACCAATGCTATTACTCTGCCAGTGTTGTTACTCCATCACTGTTGTTACTCCATCAGTGTTGCTACTCCGTCATTGTTGTTACTCCGCTGATGGTGTTACTTTTCCAGTGCTATTACTGCGCCAGTGTTGTTACTCTGCCGGTGTTTTTACTCCACCGGTGCTGTTACTCTGTCATTGTTGTTACTCGTCGGTGTTGTTACTTCGTTGGTGTTATTACCCTATCATTGTTTTTACTCCACTACTGTTGTTACTCTTCCAGTGTTGTTACTCCACGAGTGCTGTTACTCAGCCAGTGCTATTATTGAGCCAGTGTTGTTACTCTGCCGGTTTTGTTACTCTGTCGATGTTGTTACTCCATCGGTGCTATTACTCCACCACTGTTGTTACTCTGCCACTGTTGTTACTCAGCCAGTGTTGTTACTCAACCAGTGCTGTTACTACGGCGGTGCTGTTACTCAGCTAGGGTTGTTACTCCATCGTTGTTGTTACAACGCTGGTGTTGTTACTCCATTGGTGTTGTTACTCAGCCAGTGTTGTTACTCCACCGGTGTTGATACTCTACTACTGCTGTTACTCCGCCGATGTTGTTACTCCCGAAATTTTTCTGAGTACCCGGTGTTGTTATTCCTTTGGTGTTGTTACTTTTTCAGTTATGTTACTCCTCTGGTGCTGCTACTCTGTGGTAAAATTTTTCCTAACTACCCAGTGTTGTTACTCTACACATGTTGATACTCCATCAAGGTAAGTCTTCGGGTACATCCCTAATCAACTCCGTCTATTTGATTGATGTTTCAATTATGACCGAGGATAGCCATATCTTAATTCGGGGGAGGTGTTCCATTTGATAAAAAAATGTATTATATTTAATATCAATGATGTCATGTCATCATTGTTATTAAAATTTCACATCAACTCATACATCTCACGATTATTACCACCATAATCCATAACAATCCGTAACCCCCACTTATCCACAGACATTGGAACTTGAATCATGCATGACGACATTAACTTCATGAGTGGGGAAATAGATTTAATTTTCTAGGTCCTCTTTGACATAATGATTGGGTAGTAAATTTAACTTTGTTTATCTATAAACATAATTTTATTTTTTAAGGAATAATTATGAAAAGATGATTTCATCATGGCAACTTTCAACTTTCTTAATTTGTCAAGTCCCTAATTTTGTAAAATTTAAATTGCCACCCCATCTATTAAGTGATCTTTTGATTAACAATAACCATAGTTAAATTTTAAACATAAATAGTCAACTGTAGAATAGGAGGTCTCATGACGAGTCGACCTACCATGATCATAGGTCTTAAAAAAGTGGCATTACCACTAGTGGTCACTAAGCTGGGGTAATGGCGTTCAGTCATAAAACTAAAGGACAAGAGGTCTCATCATAAGACGACTTGTTCACTTTTGTTAGTTCCTATGAATGGCATTGTTATTAAATGGTTACCAAGCAAGAACAATGATCTTTAGTAGACATCGAATTAAATTGAAATGCTTTTGTAACTTACTTATTTCTAATAGATGGGACATTGGCATCTCAATGGGTTGAAAAGGCATCCCTGTTGAGGCTATGGATGACTTCTAGCAGTAGAGGCCATGCCTATGATATAGAAGTTAATTCAATACTATGATCTACTTGATTACCTTGTTTTCTCAAAACTAACTGCGGATAAAGCCATTGTTGCATATAGAAGCTTTGTTAGAACTCATGGTTCATGGGGTAATATTTAATTAGTTCTTAGATAATGGTGGTTATGGTTTATATCTATTATTGAGTCATAAATATTTACATTACATGTTAGGGATGAAACTTTTAGGATATTTGATATTTGACATTTTGTATCATCTAATCTATCATTCCTTTATTCTACAAGTTTCATATCTTTAACCAAAGATAGCTCCTTTACCCAATCAATCTCTATTTAGTCCTAGCTTAACAACACTACTATTATTTTGGGGAAGGATGAAGAGGCCTAATTCTAATTTTGAATCCTGATGAATTACTGATCGAGGATACTAATGAGATGCGCTATAGAAATCTTGATGACAAGGAAACTAATCAGTTTGGCGGAAGGAAATCCTGCTACACTTTTTGATTACTTTCTTTGAGATTGCATGGCTTCCACCTTTCGCATCACTTCCACAAGCTCAACCTACATTAGCTTCAAAAAATGTTAATCCATAGATGTCATTCCACATTATTTCGTCAAAAACAACAATTGAGGTGAAATAACATGAGTGTATTATTTATTAAAAGTTTAGGAGAATGTCATATAAAAAACCACTGAGAATTATTCACTCTTATTTTTCAAACCATTATTTCCCTTACTTTATATAGAGGCATTGGGTTGCATGTGGTCATGAAACATATTCAGTTTTGGGGAATGTTGGGCTATTAATTTGTCTTTATTATTACCACTTATTAACATTCATTTCATCTATTTCCAGTATTCTTTCATCACATTATTTACCATAATTTATTATATAATTCCATTTCATAATCATTTATGCTCTTGTAGATAAATAATATCTAATCTCATTTATTTTTAATAATTAATGATTATTATGCATAATTTTGGTTTATTCATTCATTATAACCTCACTCATGATTTTAGCCTCCAACATTTATTCCAGATTGCAGATTTCGTCTTCAATAGATAATTAGATATTCCAACTCAGGAATTCACTGGCATAAAATGTGACCGTTTTGCGTTGGCAGTTTTGGGCAAATGAAAGCGAATCTGGAAAATTGGAGACATGGGTTTTGTTTAGAATGGAAAAATCAGTGTCATAGGAAGGAATTTTCATAAATTTGGTTTTTATTGGGAGAAAATAAAGGTTATTTGAAAGATATATTTGCAGATTTGTCGTTGTGTCCGTTTTCTAAAATTGCCCAATTGTAATAACCAAATTCGTCTTGTTCCAGCTGAATCATGATGGAAAGATCTCTCAGATCTCATCCTGAATATTGGGATCAGTTTGTTGCAAGTTTTCCTTGGATGTTTGTATATTTAAAAGACACAATTCAGAGAGAGAGGGGAGCTAGCTGATGTAAGAATTGAGCCTTGTAGTAGTGGAACTCTTGTTAATGAAATTTCTATCCTTATGATATTTTTCTCAAATATGTGAGTTAAGCACAACCCTGACGAGGGAGTTGGGCCCACTCTTCTGATTATGTGTCGTGTGTGTGTCCTTTTTATGTATATGTTTTACTTGTTGTATTTTCTTTATTGTTGTTACAGATTTCCATAAATTGTTGTGAATGCTTTTTTTCTGCAATTTAATTTCCATTACTGTTGCATCGATGCTTTAATTTCTTAGTCACAAACCCTTGGTCAATGTATGATTGCAACCTTGCTCCTGCATATACCTTGTGTTTTACCTTGAAAAGTGTACGCACCCAGATCGACATATTAATGTAGGAAACAGGATTGAATAATTTGTTCATACTCGGACACCAACATTTTGGTCATTACATCATTCCTTTATTTTTCTTTAGTTTGTTGACCATGATTTTTCCCTCTGTAAGAAGAAAGAGCTCTATGTTAAGTGTTTTCAATTCTCAAATTTAATGAGCAAAGAGAATTTAGATTTGTAATCAAGGGTGTTCATAATAATTTGATGGATAATATGATGTGTCATCACCAATAGTTTGTATCAACAATAAGAGGCTTTGATTTCTATGAGAATGAAATTATTAATGAGGTAATGGATGCCAATAAATCGTTCTTTTCAAAAGGGTAAGTGCCAGAGGAATATCAAGGAGACAAACCAAAAGCAAGGTGTTTCCCTCACAAAAAGAAGCCATTACAATTGAAGAATCACCTCAGAGAAAGAAGAAACCTAAACCTGCATTAGAATTACCATGGGAAACTAAGATATGAGAAGAAATGAAAATATAAGAGTAGAAAGAAGAGAAGAAGGAGGAGTAACACATGGACCAACAAACAAGAATGGAACAGAAAAATTTGCATGGAGAACCATAGGGAAAGGAGGATGAATAGGTTGCTCAAAGGATGAGCAATAGTTTCAGTAGGGGGTATGATGGGCCTCCAAATTAGACACTAGTTAAAGCCTATCTAACCTTTCTTCAGCCCATGAAGGCTATATTAAACCTCTCCTACACGTAACAATGTTTTTTTTAGCTTTAAAATGTTCATTAGGAAGGTGTTGTGGCCACCAACAACCCCCCTCTTTGTTTGGTATTAGCAATAACACCAAGCAAATGGGGACCCTTAATAAAAATCCAAAAAATATTTTATGAAATTTTTCGTATTTCAACTCCTTAAATTTGTATCGCATCGCAAGAAGAGAATAAAAAAATTTCTTATGAGCATAATAAACTGCGAAGAAGCAACGCAAAATTCATCGCATCACATACATTATGAAGTGCTCTTAAATGAAAAGACTTAAGAAATCTCTGACGGCCGATATGCGACGTTGCATATCACAACATCGCGTAAGCGGCACACAATGATTGAATGACTAAGCGCTATCTGTGATCTACGATCTATGATGAATGTGATCTGCAATAAATGCGATCATGAATTTCTGCAATGACACATCTTGACGACGCGATCTGCGATGCTGCAATGTGAGTCGCAGAAATCACCCATCACAAATTTTCCTCGGCGCAGTATTCAAGGAAAGCTGTCCGTAAACCAAAATTGGGTGCGCGCCTTAAAATAAATTAATGAATGTACGCCAAAGTATTCAAGAAGGACAGATTTGTGTTTTTCAAAGAGTCAGTTCGTTATGGGTGTCATGATTATGCATTCATAAGAGCTTAAAGCTTTCATGTCAATCTTTATTATCATTACTCTTTTCCTTTGCGTAAACTGTAAGACAGGAAATAACATAAGGCAATGTGCAGGAAACATCTAAGGAAAAGGGGAAAGCGTCAATGCTCGGAGAATAGAGAAGAGATCCCTTCATAAACGGATGCCGCATGCAACAGGACCACAGATTCCAGAGTATCACTCAACAGATGCTGGTGTCAATAGGCCATCCAACGCTCAGAGTC
This sequence comes from Pinus tabuliformis, assembly GCA_031772625.1. Lineage (NCBI taxonomy): Eukaryota > Viridiplantae > Streptophyta > Pinopsida > Pinales > Pinaceae > Pinus > Pinus tabuliformis. Next base: position 933,455,066 of record CM062811.1, on the reverse strand, counting down.
AAAGGCGCACAAAAGCAGCATGTTTACAAAAGATCCTAAAGCTTATGCCCGGTAAAGCAAAAAGAAAAAAAAGGCGCTAAAGAAGGAAAACACACCAGAAAAGCCCGGAGCAAAGAACGGAGTCAGTTTTCGATGTAGAAAATTTTTTAGAGAGCAAAGTCGCTAACTTATTCAGTCATTCGCAAGGCCAGAAAACGAAATAGCAAAAGCAGAATCAGTTTGAGAGAAATTTGGGTTATTACCAAGTATACACGCAGTGAATACACTCAGCCAGAGGAAGATTCTCGAAAATATCTTCTAGTTTACTAGAAAGTGGTGCCAGCGCTTGTTATTTCTATTTTCATAGCTCAAACAAAAGCAGAAGGCGACCATCCGACTCTTCCCAGGTGAATGTTGCATGCTTGCAGCACTAAGGAGCAAATACAAAAATGGTTAGGAATTAGATTCAATTTTTAGAAATAGTTTTGCTTTAGCAGAAGGGCGGTCATTTAAAAAACCATATCCTAAATTTAAGTAATTAAGTTAATTAGTTAGCAGTATTTAAACCCTTCTCAGACATTAGGAGAAGGGTCCAGAAATTTGTCAAAAAACTTGTCCTCAGAACATGCACTTTTGCACCCTTGGAGGGGGTTTTGATGAATGGATGGATCAAGGTTTATTAATGTTTGCATTTGATATCTGCTACTGATGTTGCACTTTTGTACTCTTAGTAGATGTTAGAGCAAGGAGAGATAAATCATTGTTGCTTGAAGCTTATGAGTGGAACCGGTCATAAATGGTACTTTTATCTCTTGACCGTTTATGTTTATATTCTTAAAGTGATATACAATTTTTAGTTGTTTATATGTTACTGCATGAATGTGTGAGTTACCATTTGGCACTTTTGTACGGTGGAGTCATTCATTTATGTTTGATATATGAATAACTTATTATGCAATATGCTGTTAACAACTATTTTGCCTAACCTTTTATGCAAAGTGGTTTATCTTAATTGATTTCTATTCTTATGATAGTTGAATGATCTTTATTACCAGTTATTGTTTGAAATCTCTTTAGATCACATAATAGAAGAAATACACCCGGGTTAGCATAGATTAGATGTGTTGTTTCTCATTAGATTACAATAGCATAGAGTTAGTTTAAAAGTCTGAATTAAATTAGCTTTAAGTACTCTTAGATCAGCATCATCCAATTCTGCACACACACACACCCTTAGATTGGGAAACTGATCCCATTATCCCTAGTCGGACCCACTAAACCAAATGGATAAGGAGCTGCCAACCAAGGTCCGAACCGGGTGGGTATCCCCCTTGTTGTCGACCCGATTTTTGGGGCTTCAACATATTTGGCGCTAGAAGGAGGGTCCAAACTATGAATGGCACCTAAATCAAAATCTAAATACCATTCTGAGAGTAAATCGCCATCATCAACTTCCCCGACTTCCCCAGTACGTTTAAATCCATAGTCAGAAGTCGCTCAAGTATTAACCACTGCTACATACCCTAATATTTCAGACCAATCTACCATTGAACCCCCTGAAGTTCAAACTCTGATTCACAAACTCCAGTGATTTTCTATTTTTACACAGAGGTCTGATAAATCTCAAAGTAGCGTGACTTCGCAGTACAATCCTTCTCATCCCCTGACCAGATTAAAGACTGAAAAATTTGGCATCCATCCAACTGAATTTCCTCTCCCCTGCCAGGAAAAGAGCAAGGAAAACACCACAAGAGTCTGACAGTGAGACTCTTTAATCTACATCGTCCATTTCAACTCCCTCACCGCGAAGTTAGCCACCCACTTCTTCATTCCAAAACCACTCATCCATCTTCCACAACCCCTCTTCTTCAATCATCTAAGATCATAATATCTTCATCTTCCCAGCCTCAGGTAACATCCTCTACACTTTCATTTACTAGAAACTCAACGATGGCCCAGTCTCCATGGAACAATCCTGGGGCAGTTTTAATGCCTCCACCCCTGAGTCAAATACCGGCCCATTCTGAGAAATGGCTACCCAAATTCAATCCAGAAGCAGGCATGCTAGCTGAAGAGAACATTAACAATTTCATGCTTTCTTTCAATCTCAACGAAGTTACCAACGAGGATGTTGTTTTCCGGCTTTTTCCCTATACAATACAAGGAGCAGCCGGGTCATGGTACTTTTCATTACCTTCTGGGTCTATCACAAGTTGGGACATTTTTCAAAGTCAATTCCTTACCAAGTTTGGTGATGACAGATCAACGGCAACGTTAATCATTGACCTATCCAATCTTAAAGCCGAGGCTAGAGAACCCATCAAAGATTTCAATTTACGGTTCAATAAAATCCTCAACAAAATTCCCACTGCTTCCCAACCCAGCGAAGAAGTATGATGTAAATGGTATATTACGGCCTTACCATCAAACTTAGCAATCTTCGTGGATAGGGAAAATAAAACAACCTTAGTTGAAAACCTGACAGAGGCGATAGTAGTAGAGAAATGCGTAGTAGCCCTCCAAAAGAGATCTGCGATAGAGGAACACAAATCTAAAAAATTCACCTTCAAGGAAGACTCCAAGAAGAAACAAACGAAATATCCTTTCGATTTGGAAGGATTGCAAAAAGTATTAAATGACCATGTCCAATGAGATGATTGACATAAAAAAACAAGTAGCAGAAACTTTTTCAAGAAAGCCCTACAGAGCTTTTAAAAGAGGCCCTTCAATGGATGTGAAACCACCCAATGGTATCTCAAATGTCGAATCCGAAGAAGAGGAAGAAGAAGAGAGTACCAATGAAGGGCAGACTGATGACGAAGAAGTTGTGGAACTACAAGGAATGTGGGATTTCATCCTCCCACAAGAAGAAGATCAAGAAGCATTTCTGGTTAGCACAGGAAGAAAAAATCAACTTGATCCTCCCCAAATTGCCCCTAAGAAGAAGGGCGCAAGCCCTGCAGCAAAAGATAAAGTCATAACAAAGAAAACAACCGCTAAAGCGACTCAATCTAGCCCAGTCCAACCGGATCAAACGCCTCCATCAAGAACACTGATAGTGTCGGATGAAATGGAATACAATATTATTGATGACATGAAAAAGACTAGGGCTAATATCACTCTTTATGAATTGAGCAAATTGAAACATCAACAGAAGATAATGATGAAAGAATTACATGCCGTACCTACTACATCTTTGCCTACAACTGTAGCTTCCCACAACATGGGAAGACCTCCAACCAACACGATCAATAAGATTGATCCAAATGAAATCGCCTTGATTGGAGGAAGATCAAGGTCTCACACTCCCCCTTTTCTTCTAACTTATGAAATTTTCAATAAAAATGTGCACAAATGTTTGGTAGATTCTGGTGCTTCAATGAATATTTTACCCAGATCAATATGTACCAAGTTGAATGTTCAACCACAAAAATCTGCAGTGCGCATAGTTCAGCTTGATCGATCTCAAGTCGAAGTGATTGGTGAACTTAATCAAGTGACCATAAGATTGTTGTCTAGCCCGAACGTATGTCAAGTTATTGACATTCTAGTAGTTGATATCCCAGAATTCTATGGCTTGATTCTTAGCAGGGATTGGTCCAAAAAACTCCATGGATACTTCTCAACCGACTGGTCGCACATGTGGTTACCCTACAATGGTAAACCGAATCAAATAAAGGTTGAACGAGAGTTACACCAAAATTACATACTAACGGAATTGGAGGGAGAAAATGAAGCAATAGCATATAACAGCAGTATCATAGGCAATTACTCGGCAGATTATTTCCTCAGAAATTTCAATGCTCATACATCACCTTACTTAGAAAATTCAGTTTTGTCCCAAGTCGAAAATTTTTCCCAAACTGATAATTCAAAGTGTGTTAATTTTGTAGAAAAACCTGTAAATACATCTTTGTTTTGGAAATTATATTTTGATGGCTCTAAATCTAACGAAGGAGCAGGAGCAAGATGCATTCTGATTAGTCCAGAAGGAAATAATACCATGCTTACATGCAGACTTGAATTCGATTGCACAAACAATACAGCGGAATATAAGGCCTTGGTGCAAGGCCTATACAAAGAAATCGGGTTGAACGTCAAATATCTTCAAGTCTTCGGAGACTCTGAGGTTGTCGTCAAACAGGTACGTAACACCATACATTGCCTATCAGGTCATTTGAAACACTATCAATCTTTAGTACAAGATCTGACTGAGCATTTCATAGCATTCAATATTTCATCAATCCCAAGACTCCAAAATACGAGCGCAGAACTTTTAGCTAACGTAGCCTCTAGACTTATTCCCTCCAAAGGTTTTAGTCCAGATAGATTCTCAATAGAATTAATCTTTAGACCATCCATCCCTGACAACATTACAAATTGGAGAGTATTCAATGACGATCCTGATATTATAAATTTCCTCACTTCTGAAGGATCCTACTCCAATCAGATAATTGACGAAGACCATCACGATCGAAAAATACAACAAGATAGCATTGATAATGCTATACCTAAATCGGTGGTTAAGTTGGAAGATTTATACAATTTGAAAAGTAGGTTTAAAAGGTCTACCAATTCTAAGCTCTACAGTTCAACTCTGAACTACGAATTAGTAAACCTAGGAACCGATCATAAGCCACAAAACGATAATCTAGGCCACGACCTAGCCCCTGAAGAAAAACTAGCGTATATTCGTCTTTTGAGACAATACAAAAATGTTTTTGCCTGGAATTACGATGAGTTGAAGACATACAACACTTCTATCATTCAACATACTATCCCTATGATTGATAATGAAAAACCTGTCCAACAGAAACTCAGAACAATCCACCCCAATTTAGAAAATCAGATAAAAACTGAGCTAAATAAGTTATTAAAAGCCAGAATAATCTTCGCCGTCAGACATTCCAAATGGGTCTCCAATATGGTACCCGTTAGAAAGAAAAATGGAGATATTAGAATTTGCATTGATTTTCGGAATCTCAACAAAGCCTGTCAAAAAGACAATTTTCCCCTCCCGCCTATGGAGCAAATATTACAGGCAGCAGCAGGCTCAGAACTAATGTCTTTTTTGGATTGTTGGAAATAATACTGAGAGGGGGGGGTGAATCAGTATTATCTAGCAATTTAACAAATCTTCCTTATTTGATCTTTTGAAATATTCTTGCATATCAGTACCATAAAATAATGAGCATGAACAAAGAAAATAGACAGTCACACCAAAGAACACAAGATGTAAGGTGGAAACCCAATGTGGGAGAAAACCACCTGCTGCAATATGTCTCTATCTTCTTTCAATTCAGAAATTCTTTTACAATGATTTTGTACTGGTGCAGTCCTTTACCAGTACGCAGGCTGCAACCTGCAGAGAGCTACAACTCTCTCTCGTTTTCCAGTCTCTCCTGGAAGGGAGCTACAACCCCCAACTTCTTTTCATGAAGAATCAAATGATCAACAAGTATACAACAGTTACAGTCCACTACAGTTATTAACCCAGAACACCTTATGAACAGAAAAATACAGTCAACAGATCATCTTAAGACAGGGACGCAATTTTTCTTTCTGTGGCCTGCGACTGGACGCAGTTTACCTTCTGATGCTCTGCGTGCCGACGCACTGTTCCTTTAAACTGCTCTGCGTACCGGCGCACCCAACAATACTATCACGCCGCGTCTTTTGCTTCAGAGACGCATCCAATAATACTATCGCGCCACATCTTTCGCTTCAGAGACGCACCTGAGCCCTCACTGTACTGCGTCTCGGCGCACTTTCCCTTCACTGAACCTGCGTCCCTTCAGATATAAAAGATATGAAGAATTCAGAACTAGCCCAAACAGTCAGATCTGCAGATCTGATCATGCGCCATAGAGATCACAGTCCATTAGAAGATTCGCCCTCATAGATCTGGACTAGATCTCACCAAAAGATATTCAACCAAAGACAATGATCAATCCAAATGAACTCCTTTGCTTTATATAGGCAAGCTCCTCCCCAAAACATGGAACAATACCACGAGCCGACACCATAGAAACACAAAATCGTCGGCTAGATACCACACAAGAAACCCCCACGTGCTTTTCTCTGTCTTGAAATGTGTGCACTGGGTGGACGCACCCCCTGAATGGCTGGCCTGCGTCCCTGGACGCGGGTTCTGCATGGTATACCTGCGGGGACGCACTTTCTGAACAGATTGCCTGCGTCCTTCTTAAAAATAGAGAGCTGATCATCAAGAATAGTGATCTACCACCTGAATGGGTTGCCATCAAGGACAACACCTGAATCATAATGCCAACAATCTCCCCCTTTGGACTTGATGGCAACCTCATGATCTTCAGCTTCATTCTCCCCCTTTGACATCAAGGGCAAAGGGTATGCTCCCCCTACGTTCATGCTCTTCCAGATCTGCAAATAACCAGAAATCCACCATGAAAGAGATAGAGACATATTGCAACTATTTCCAAGATCTCCTTCTTCATAATGCCAACAATGCATTATGTGCTCCCCCTGAGCCTATACCACCAATAAGAAGATGTTCAGCAATAAGATGATGCATCAACAATCCCCAGCTTTTGCCTAAGGTATTCAAAAGTGTCCCTGGGCAACGGTTTGGTGAAAATATCAGCAACTTGTTCCTTAGAAGGAACATACTCCAACTTGACCTTCTGTTCAAGTACTTGTTCCCGGAGAAAATGGTACTTGATTGGTATGTGCTTGGTTTTTGAATGCATAACCGGATTCTTTGAGATGTTGATTGCACTTGTGTTGTCACATAAGATAGGGATTGGAGGTGTACAAGTGATTTGATAATCCTGCAAAGTCTGCATCATCCAAAGGAGTTGGGTGCAACAAGATGCAGCAGCAACATATTCCGCTTCAGCTGTAGACAAGGCAATTAAACTCTGTTTCTTGCTGAACCAAGATACCAGTCTGGAACCCATAAAGAACGCACCACCACTTGTGCTTTTCCTGTCATCCACGCTTCCGGCCCAATCTGCATCTGTATAAGCATGAAGAGTGAGATCTGTATCTCTAGGATACCATAAGCCATAATTTTGAGTCCCTTGAAGATATTTGAAAATTCTCTTCACTGCCTGAAGATGAGTCTCCTTCGGATTTGCCTGAAATCTTCCAACTATTCCAACTGCATGCATGATGTCTGGTCGGGTACCTGTCAAATATAGTAAACTTCCAATCATAGATCTGTAGGTTGGTTGATGTACTGCTGCAGATTCATCATTTGCACTGAGACTACATCCTGTGACCATGGGTGTACATACTGGTTTTGCATCTTCCATGCCATATTTCTTCAAAATCTGCTTGAGATACTTGGTTTGAGATAAAAGGATTCCTCCTTCCTTTTGTTGGATTTGCAAGCCAAGGAAGTATGTCAGTTCTCCTAGTAAGGACATTTCAAATTCTTTCTGCATGACCGAGGCAAAGCTTTGACTCATAGCTTCTTCATTGCTGCCAAAAATAATGTCATCTACATACACAACAAGTATTAGCAATTTGTCATTTTCAACTTTTATATACAGGTTGCTATCTGCTGAACCTTTTGAAAAACCTTGTTGATGAAGATATTTGTCCAACCGGTAGTACCAAGCCCTTGGAGCTTGTTTGAGACCATAGAGAGCCTTTTTTAATCGGCATACAAGATTTGGATTATTTCCAAGAATGAACCCATCTGGCTGTTCAATGTATACTTCTTCATCCAAGTCTCCATTCAGAAAGGCTGATTTCACATCCATTTGAAATACTTTGAAGTTCTGAAAACTTGAGAGAGCAAGGAACATTCGGATGGCCTCAAGTCTTGCAACAGGAGCAAAAGTTTCTTCAAAGTCTATTCCTTCTTGCTGCGCATACCCTTTACAAACAAGTCTGGCTTTGTTTCTAATTACTTCTCCATTTTCATTCAATTTATTTTTGAAGACCCATTTTGTTCCAATAACATTCTTATCCTTTGGTCTAGGAACCAGCTCCCAAGTGTTGTTCTTTTCGATTTGCTCAAGTTCTTCATCCATTGCTTTCACCCAACATTCATCTTTGCATGCCTCTTTCACATTTTGTGGTTCAGTAGAGGAGAGTAATGCCAAATAGCTTGAAGCTTTTGCAATTGTTCTTCTAGTTTGTATACCTGCTTCTTTCTGTCCCATGATCTGAGATTCTGGATGGTTCTTCTGAACATATCTGGATGGAGTCTTTTCTTCTATTCTTGTTCATTCTTCTGCGTCTTCGTGAGGTTCTTCTTGAGATTCTTCTTGAGGTTCTTCTTCTTCATCATTCTGTCTTTGAGGGTAGCTTTCATCTTCTTCGATGTCTTCACGATGTATTTGCCTAGGAATGTATCCCTTCTCATCAACCACTACATCAATGCTGTCAACAATTCTGCCAAGTCTTTTATTGTAGCATTTGTATGCTTTGCTATGTGGAGAATAGCCAAGAAGAATGCCTTCATCTGCTCTAGGATCAAGTTTGCCAAGCTGCTCCTCAGTATTCTTGATATAGCATTTGCTCCCAAATATTTTGAAGTGTTTTACCGAAGGAGTTTTACCACTCCAGAGCTCATGAGGAGTTTGAGTGTTGTTCACCCGGACATTTGTCTTGTTGAGAATAATAACCGCAGCATGTGCAGCTTCACCCCAGAAAGTTGTGGGAGTTCCTGATTCATCAAGCATAGCACGAGCCATTTGTTGGATTGTTCTGTTCATTCTTTCAACAACTCCATTTTGCTGAGGAGTTCTAGCTGTAGAGAATTCTCTCCTTATCCCATGTTCATCACAGAAATCGAAAAATTCATTTGAAGTAAATTCCCCACCTCTGTCAGATCTGAGGCACTTAATTTTGTGACCTGATTCATTTTCAACCAAGGCTTTGAAGGATTTGAATTTTTCGAATGCTTCATCTTTGTGCTTCATAAGTCCTAACCAAACAAACCTGGAGAAATCGTCAATAAATAATATCAAGTATTCCTCTCCTCTAGGTGTTCTTTTCCTGAATGGTCCACATACATCTGTATGTACTAGCTCAAGAGGCATGCTAGCTGATCCTTCTTTCTCTGGAAAGTTAGTCCTGGTTTGTTTTCCAAACTGACATGATCTGCATATGGTGTTGTCAGGAATTTTGATATCTGGAAGATCGCGAACTGCCTGATATTTGCATGCTTTCCTTATTTGTGAGAAGCTTAGATGTCCCAACCTTCGATGCCATAACCAGTGCTCTTCATCCTTGCTTAGATAGCATTGTTGTTGTCCTTCTTCAAATATGTATAGATTATTTGGAGTTCTTTTCCCTTTGAGAACTGTTTTACCTTTATCAAGATCACGAACAAGACATCCATTTGATCTGAATATAACCTCGGTTCTTTGATCACACATCTGGCTGACACTTAGTAGATTATGCTTCAATCCATCAACATACAAAACATTTCCAGCCTTAACATCTTCTTTTAAAGGAGCAATACCTTTTCCTTTTATAGTTGCAGGAGTATCATTTCCAAAAGAGACTTTCTTTCCCTTTTCTAAAATAGAATAAGACTCAAGTTTTTCTTTATCACCTGTCATATGCTTCGAACATCCACTGTCAATGTACCATAGATTTTCCTGTCCTTCTGCATAAAATGCTATCCCACATCTTTCTGGTTGAGGTTCCTTTATTCTCCATGTTTTGGTGCCTGAGGCTTGTTCCTTTTTCTGCTCTTGTTCCTTTCTTTCCTGAAACCTGCTTCTGCATTCAAAGTCTTCATGACCAAAATTATTGCAAATAGAACATTCAACTTCATTTTCAAGAGCCGAAAAGTTGTTATATGTCCTTTTTGTAATCCCTGTCATACTTCTTTGTTTTTGAGCTTCCCTAGTCATGATTGTTTTATACGCAACACATTGAGCTGCTTTGTGACCAAAGTTATGGCAAGAAAAGCATTGTCCATTGAAGAAGCTTCTGCGGTTATTGAATCTACTAGCCAACTGATTGTAATTTCTATTTTCATCTATTCTTGAACCAAACTGGGAAGATTTTACCTGTGGCTGGTTGTGGCTTTTGTTCACCCTTAAGTTGGATTGCCCCTGATAGTTTCTGTTTGAAGTTTGTCCCTGCTTTACCTGATGATCTTCATTGTGCTTTTGCTCATTTCTTCTTGCTGCATCAAGATAACTTTTTGAGGTGGATGCTTGAGAAGTTTCTCCATTATAGCCCAGACCTGTCTTATTTAGTGGAGACCGCTGCACACTGATAATCTCATCCAAAGTTTCAGATCCTTTGACAAACTTGAGATTAATAGCTTTTGTTTTCTCAATTTCTTTTCTAAGACCAACAATTTCACCTTCTAATTTTTCAAGATGTTTTTCCTTTTCATCAATTTGAAATTGTAGAGTATCAATGATCATGTTCTTTTATTCTATACATCTCTTGAGTCTAGTAATTTCATCATAAAGGTTATCCACATCTACAGCATCCTCATAATCATCATCTTCAAATGCCATTAACAACCTATATTTATTACCTTGTTCATCTTCATCACTATTTGATAAGCCATCACTATCTTCATGGGTGTAGTAGCTTTTCTTATTTGCACTTTGTTTCTTGTTCCATCTAGCTAGTTCCTTTCCTTTATCCTTATAAGGACATTTCGCAGCATAATGACCTACTCTTCCACAAGCAAAGCATTTGAAAGGTAGCTTACCTCTGAACCTTCCAGAACCCCTTTGAAGATTTCTGACAAAATTTGATTCTTCTTCCTCTTCTTCTGGAACATGGCTTGCTTCATAGTGATCTTCTTTGCCTGATGTCTTAAAAGCAGCCTCCCTTCTGTCTGATGGACCTCCCTTTCTCATTTCATAAGCAGTTAGAATTCCATGTAGCTGAGACATAGTGAGAACACGAAGATTTTCTTTTTCTTCTATTGCAGATACTTTAGATTCAAACTTGGGGGATAATGATCTTAGAATCTTTTGAACTACTATAGGCTCTTTTATTTCTTCACCCAAATTTTTCATACAATTAACAATCTCATCTACCCGAAGAAAATAATTAGCTACACTTTCATCATTATACATCTTGAGAGTCTCATATTGAATCCTGAGAGTTTGAAGTTTAGCTTGTTTTACCTGTTCATCTCCTTCATAGCTCGTGATCATTTTGTCCCATATTTCTTTTGCTGATTTGAAGTGCATTACCTTCATGAATTCTGTTTGGGATATACTTCCTAATAGAGTACTGACTGCTTTTGCATTTGTTTCATACTTCTTTTTCTCAGCTGGATCTGTAGGAGTAGCTGAAGGAAAAGCATAGCCTGTTTCTACAATGTCCCAAACTTCTGTACCAAGAGATTGAAGATATGCAGTAACTCTTACCTTCCAATAATTGAAGTTTGTCCCATCAAAAACCGGTGGCCTGATTGATGCTTCTCTCTCGTAGTTGCTCATGATGAACGATCTACCTTCAAGCGATCAAGCTTTTCTGAAGGACCTGCTCTGATACCAATTGTTGGAAATAATACTGAGAGGGGGGGGTGAATCAGTATTATCTAGCAATTTAACAAATCTTCCTTATTTGATCTTTTGAAATATTCTTGCATATCAGTACCATAAAATAATGAGCATGAACAAAGAAAATAGACAGTCACACCAAAGAACACAAGATGTAAGGTGGAAACCCAATGTGGGAGAAAACCACCTGCTGCAATATGTCTCTATCTTCTTTCAATTCAGAAATTCTTTTACAATGATTTTGTACTGGTGCAGTCCTTTACCAGTACGCAGGCTGCAACCTGCAGAGAGCTACAACTCTCTCTCGTTTTCCAGTCTCTCCTGGAAGGGAGCTACAACCCCCAACTTCTTTTCATGAAGAATCAAATGATCAACAAGTATACAACAGTTACAGTCCACTACAGTTATTAACCCAGAACACCTTATGAACAGAAAAATACAGTCAACAGATCATCTTAAGACAGGGACGCAATTTTTCTTTCTGTGGCCTGCGACTGGACGCAGTTTACCTTCTGATGCTCTGCGTGCCGACGCACTGTTCCTTTAAACTGCTCTGCGTACCGGCGCACCCAACAATACTATCGCGCCGCGTCTTTTGCTTCAGAGACACATCCAATAATACTATCGCGCCGCGTCTTTCGCTTCAGAGACGCACCTGAGCCCTCATTGTACTGCGTCTCGGCGCACTTTCCCTTCACTGAACCTGCGTCCCTTCAGATATAAAAGATATGAAGAATTCAGAACTAGCCCAAACAGTCAGATTTGCAGATCTGATCATGCGCCATAGAGATCACAGTCCATTAGAAGATTCGCCCTCATAGATCTGGACTAGATCTCACCAAAAGATATTCAACCAAAGACAATGATCAATCCAAATGAACTCCTTTGCTTTATATAGGCAAGCTCCTCCCCAAAACATGGAACAATACCACGAGCCGACACCATAGAAACACAAAACCGTCGGCTAGATACCACACAAGAAACCCCCACGTGCTTTTCTCTGTCTTGAAATGTGTGCACTGGGTGGACGCACCCCCTGAACGGCTGGCCTACGTCCCTGGACGCGGGTTCTGCATGGTATACCTGCGGGGACGCACTTTCTGAACAGATTGCCTGCGTCCTTCTTAAAAATAGAGAGTTGATCATCAAGAATAGTGATCTACCACCTGAATGGGTTGCCATCAAGGACAACACCTGAATCATAATGCCAACATGGATGGATTTTCAGGATACAATCAAGTGCTGGTACATCCCAATGATCAATTAAAAACCACATTCCGAACTAAATGGGGCACATACGCATATCGGAAGATGCCATTTGGTTTGATCAATGCCAGCGCTACATTAGCCATGGACATCGCATTCAAGGGTTTAGTCAATAAATCTGTAGTAATTTATTTGGATGATATAACAGTGTACTCCAAGAAGTGAAGCGACCATCTCAAAGACTTGAAACAAATCTTTCAACGATGTTTAAGGTATGGGATTTCACTTAACCCAAAGAAATTTTTTTTCGCATTAAGTAAAGGAAAACTTCTAGGATTCATAGTGTCAAAATATGGTATTCACATTGAGCCTGACAGAATCAAAGAAATTTCTAAAATATCCCTACCTCATAATAAAAAAGCCATGCAATCTTTCCTTGGTCAAATCAATTTTGTGAAGACATTTGTCCCATATTTTTCACGAATTGTTTCTCCTTTGCAAACCATGATTAAAAAGAATTCAAATTTTAAATGGGGTCAAGATGAGCATGAAGCATTCAACCTGATCAAACAGGCTATCATTAACGCTCCATCTTTGGCAACCCCAATTTTTTTCAGAATCTTTTATCTTATACACATTTGCCTCAGAGAAATCATATGCCGCAATTCTAACTCAAGAAAATCAAGAGAAAGCGGAAGCTCCAATTGCATTTTTTAGCTCGAATTTACAAGGTGCTGAACTCAACTATTCAGACGTGAAGAAACAGGCATATGCTGTTTTCAAAGCGGTCAAATATTTCAGACCTTTCTTACTTAAAACCCATACTAAGGTCATAGCACCGTTTCCAATGGTACGAAATCTTCTAATACAGAAGGATGTGGGTGAAAAAAGAGCAAATTGGATCACTACTTTACAAGAATATGACCTTGAGATCAAACCAGCAAGCATTGTGAGAGGTCAAGGCTTCTGCAAAATTTTGGCTGGAGCATCGCAAATTCCTGAACGAATCCTAAATGATGTAGAATCATTATATGCTGACACCATTTATTATCTTAAGAACAAGTATGCTCCATCACACCTGGATCACACCAAGAAAAGAGCTCTGAGATTGAAAGTTAAACAATATCAGCTCATAAATGATGTTCTATTTAAAAGGAATTACGATTCTGTTCTTCTTAGGTGTCTTGAGAAAACTGAAGCCGAAAAGGTTTTGCAGGAACTCCACGATGGACCAGCAGGTGGACACTATGCTGGAGATGCTACTGCACATAAAATCTTACGTGCAGGATATTATTGGCCCACACTGTTCAAAGACTCACACAGTTACGTGAGGAAATGTCGAGTCTGCCAAACTACTGCAGAGAGACAAAAGAAATCGTCCATGCCACTACAGCCGATAAACATCGAGCAACCATTCAGTCAGTGGGGCTTGGACATAATAGGTGAGATCGTTCCTCACTCTTCTAAGCAGCATAGATACATCCTCACAGCAACAGATTATTTTACTAAATGGGTAGAAGCAGTTCCTCTCAAGACAGCTAATTCTGAAAACATCATTGAATTCATATATCAATTTATAATCACTAGGTTTGGATTTCCAACGGCTTTAATGTTTGATAATGCCTCATACTTTTCTGGGAATGCAATGACTGAGTTTGCACTTAAAAGAGGGTTCAAACTGAAATATTCAGCCAACTACTATCCGCAAGGTAATGGATTGGCTGAGTCAGCAAATAAAAACCTAATTAGGATTATTAAAAGAACAGTTGACCAGAACCAAAAGAATTGGCACAAAGCTTTGGTAAATGCTTTATGGGCAGATAGAATAACGAAGAAAGCTTCAATTTTATGGGAAGGAAGTGGTTCTCCCAACTCACATAGTGATCCCCTCCTTGTCTTTTGTACAATACATCGATGAAGTATCTACTTCCTCCTTACATTTAAGACAAATGGAAATAATTAAATTAGAAGAACGACGAGAACAAGCTAAGAAAACCCATGCTCATCACCAAGTGCTAATAAGATCCTCTTTTGATTCAAGCATAATGACCAAAATTTGTTTTCAGATGGGAGATCTAGTTTTGAAATGGGATAAGGATCATGAAGAAAAGGGCAAACATACAAAATTTTAGAAGATGTGGCTTGGTCCTTTTCAGATTGTAGAAGTCATAGGCCCATTAATGTTTGTGTTGCAGGATTTAGCAGGTAGAAGGGATTCTTTGCCTGTTAATGGACAGATCCTTAAAATATATTTTCCACAGAAAATTACTCTTCTATTCTGTAGGATAGTTTTAGTTTTTCTTTTTCTTTTTTTTCAATAAAACCAGTTGTAGATGGTTACTACAGGTATTCACGAAAAAGACAGCAATTCTCTTTCAAATTTTAAGCTTTTTTGCTTGTACAAGTAGCAAAAAAAAATTTTTTGATCTTTATTATTGACAGATAGAGTTAAAAAATTAAGCCTAGATATGATACTAGTTTCAACTTCAAAAAATTTGATGAAAGCAACCTTTGGCAAAAAAAATGTTTTATATCAACACAATGAAAGGTATCAATAACAAAATAAATATTCTCTGTAAAACTGCTGTTCTCAAACTCTATTATTGTCGTCCAGAGATTTCTTAAGGAAAAACAATGACTTCCTCCCTGCTAAAGGAAATCGCAGCAATCAGAGGAACAATCCGAGAAAACACTATATCTCAAAGAATAAGAGGTCTCATCACAAGCCGGCTTATCATGACCACAGATATTATAACTTGCTGACTTTGCCAATACTGTCCACCAAAACAGGGCAATGACTCAAGATTGTTGCAATCAAAAGACAAGGGGTCTCATCACGAGCCAGCTTGTTCAAAAAAAGTGTAAATCAAGTGAATGACTGTGTCATAATTTGGCCACCAAACCAAGACATTGTTCTTTAGAGAATAAAAAAGGAAAAAGGTGTCAAAATGGTTTTTTCTCTAAAAAGTTGTAAATAGCCTTAAGCAGGATAAAGGATCATTGCTGGGTAACAGGTAACCCTGTCGAGGCTATGGATGCCTGTTGGCAGCAGAGGCTATACCTACGACAAATGAGCATATTTTAAAAGCCAAAACACAGAGAAGACCTTATTTTATCTTTAGAAGACCAAGTAATGGCTGATGTAAATGCAAGGACAAAGCCTGAGGAAGCAAACAATTGGAATAGAAAATGGTTGAAACAAAATATCATTGATAGGATAAGGCATAATGTACTCTATCTGTCGATAACGAAATTTAGACTTATGAAAATTTTTCTGCTTTGGAAGTTAAAATTCAATAGAAAAGCAGAGATAACTGGTTCTTCCCAGTGAATCGCCATTGTTGTGGCCACCAACAACCCCCCTCTTTGTTTGGTATTAGCAATAACACCAAGCAAATGGGGACCCTTAATAAAAATCCAAAAAATAATTTATGAAAATTTTCGTATTTCAACTCCTTAAAGCTGTATCGCATCGCAAGAAGAGAATAAAACATTTTCTTATGAGCATAATAAACTACAAAGAAGCGACGCAAAATTCATTGCATCGCATACATTATGAAGCGCTCTTAAATGAAAATACTTAAGAAATCTCTGATGGTCGATATGCGATGTCGCATATCGCAACATCGCGTAAGTAGCACACAATGATTGAATGACTAAGCGCTATCTGCGATCTGCGATGAATGCGATATGCGATAAATGCAATCATGAATTTTTGCGATGACACATCTTGATGACGCGATCTGCGATGCTGCGATGTGAGTCGCAGAAATCACCCATCGCAAATTTTCCTCGGCGCAGTATTCAAGGAAAGCTGTCCGTAAACCAAAATTGGGCGCGCGCCTTAAAAGAAATTAATGAATGTACGCCAAAGTATTCAAGAAGGACAGTTTTGTGTTTTTCGAAGAGTCAGTTCGTTATGGGTGTCATGATTATGCATTCATAAGAGCTTAAAGCTTTCATGTCAATCTTTATTATCATTACTCTTTTCCTTTGCTTAAACTGTAAGACAGGAAATAACATAAGGCAATGTGCAGGAAACATCTAAGGAAAAGGGGAAAGCGTCAATGCTCGAAGAACAGAGAAGAGATCCCTTCATAAACGAATGCCGCATGCAACAGGACCACAGATTCCAGAGTATCACTCAACAGATGCTGGTGTCAATAGGCCATCCAACGCTCAGAGTCAAAGGCGCACAAAAGCATCATGTTTACAAAAGATCCTGGAGCTTATGCCTGGTAAAGCAAAAAGAAAAAAAAGGCTCTAAAGAAGGAAAATGCACTAGAAAAGCCCGGAACAAAGAATGGAGGCAATTTTCGATGCAGAAAATTGTTCAGAGATCAAAGTCCCTAACTTATTCAGTCATTCGCAAGGCCGGAAAACAAAATAGCAAAAGCAGAATCAGTTTGAGAGAAATTTGGGTTATTACCAAGTATACACGCCGTGAATACACCCAGCCAAAGGAAGATTCTCGAAAATATCTTCTAGCTTACCAGAAAGTGGTGCCAATGTTTGTTATTTCTATTTTCATAGCTCAAACGAAAGCTGAAGGTGACCAGTCGACTCTTCCCAGGCGAATGTTGCATGCTTGCAGCACTAAGGATCAAATACAGAAATGGTTAGGAATTAGATTCAATTTTTAGAAATAGTTTTGCTTTAGCAGAAGGGCGGTCATTTAAAAAACCGTATCCTAAATTTATGTAATTAAGTTAATTAGTTAACAGTATTTAAACCCTTCTCAGGCATTAGGAGAAGGGTCCAAAAATTTGTCAAAAAACTTGTCCTCAGAACATGCACTTTCGCACCCTCGGAGGGGGTTTTGATGAATGGATGGATCAAGGTTTATTAATGTTTGCATTTGATATCTGCTACTGATGTTGCACTTCTGTACTCTTAGTAGATGTTAGAGCAAGGAGAGATAAATAATTGTTGCTTAAAGCTTATGAGTGGAACCAGTCATAAATGGTACTTTTATCTCTTGACCGGTTCTGTTTATATTCTTAAAGTGATATACAGTTTTTAGTTGTTTATATGTTACCGCATGAATGTGTAAGTTACCATTTGGCACTTTTGTACGGTGGAGTCATTCATTTATGTTTGATATATGAATAACTTATTATGCAATATGTTGTTAACAACTGTTTTGCCTAACTTTTTATGCAAAGTGGTTTATCTTAATTGATTTCTATTCTTATGATAGCTGAATGATCTTTATTACCAGTTATTGTTTGAAATCTCTTTAGATCGCATAATAGAAGAAATACACCCGAGTTAGCATAGATTAGATGTGTTGTTTCTCATTAGATTACAATAGCATAGAGTTAGTTTAAAAGTCTGAATTAAATTAGCTTTAAGTACTCTTAGATCAGCATCATCCAATTTTGCACACACACACACACCCTTAGATTGGGAAACTGGTCCCATTATCCACAGTCGGACCCGCTATACCAAACGGATAAGGAGCTGCCAACCAATGTCTGGACTGGGTGGGTATCCCCCTTGTTGGCGACCCGATTTTCGGGGCTTCAATAGAAGGTTTATGGATGATTACATATTTGTGCCTAATATTAATTATTTTTGTAGAATATTGGAGATATTATGAATATTTGGAGGAGATAATTTAGAGACATACTCCCTACTATAGGAGGATCAATATTGGATAATAAATTAACAATTTATATGAAAATCTAGGAAAGTGTTCCGTGTCCTTTAATGCAGATTCCTAGTGTTGGGAACCAAATCCACTATTTGTGGGATTTTTGAGTGGAAAGATCCCTCATTTCAAAGAGAATTCTTCCTCATAATTTTGTATAAGTACAAATTCGAATTTTCCTCTAGGGGTTGATTTTTCTTAGTCTTCTTGTGGAGGAAACTTGTATTTTTGTAGTGCCACTTTCATTTATAGCAGGGGTGTAATTATATTGATGGAAATAATGAAGTTTGCTGCCATTTTAAGATTCTAAATCTTGGTCTCCTTCATAGGAATTTTATTTTCCTTGGTCTTGGCCATCCTAGGAGCCTCAGAGCCCTTTTCTATAATTTATTTTTCTTCTTTTCACTTCATATTCACATGCATCTCTTGTTCCCGCTTTCCTATTTCTGCATTTAGTAAAGATGATTTCCTATTGTAGGATTGGGTTAAATTGTTGAAGTGAGTTATTTTGCAGGATCAAAAGAATGATTTCATCCTTTTCATATATTTGGAAGGTCATAGTAATCATTGAGCTACTTGAATTAGTTTTCTTATTCACAAATCTAAATATCTAGCAGTACCTTATAGCAAAGAGTAGTAATTTTCTGTTATTTTGTAGAGAAGTTTAATGAGATCCAATTTATTTTATTCCTTTTGAATTAGATCATAAAAATATTCAAGTTAATAAAAATATTCACCCAATTGCATTTGAACTTGATTACATTAGGAATTTGCTATATTAACTAGCTCACTAGTTCTCGAATTTCTATATTTTAGACTAGTAATTTTTTATTATTTTTTAGCACATGTTAATATGGATATTTTTTAGTGATTCCACTTGGAATTAAGACCTAAGACATCCTATTAAATAAATAAACAAATTCTCATCCCATTTGTATTTGATTTACTTGATCATTCTATAACCTATATCTTCCTGTAGCAAACTTGTAACTTCCTTAGCAAACATTGGAACTTCCTGTAGCACTCCTCTAACACATGTGAACTTGACTAGATTTTCTCAAAAAGCTTGTATTTTGTCTCTTAGGGTTGAATCATAACCATTAGGATCTAAATCCATGATTGAGGAATAATAAAAGCCAACTAGGACGTGCTGTTTTAGAAAGTAGATTAGGCCTATTTATTTGAATTCATGCTCTTAGGATTTCAATTACAAATTGTTGTTCTTGCCTAGGATAAATTTCTTTTCAAAGTAACATTTCCATTTATGCAATTAGTTTAGGATTTGATTTAATTACATTCAATCCATTTCATAATGACAGTGAAAGAAGGACACATTGTATGTTTCACATATAGTGCCGATACCTCTTAAGTTTGTACGAACCCGGGGTTGATAATTAAAGTTGGTAGTGTTGGGAGTTGTAGCATTCTTATTGCAATATTGAGGCTCATTAGTGTGTGATGTATCATTTATAGGCTTGTGAGCCAAGGAATAATTTCGTATTTGTTTTCCTATGTCAATTATTGTTTTAGGCTAGTTTTCTTATGTTTATATGTTTTGGGTCTAGAGAACTTTTTTCTTTTTTAAATATAAAATCACATGAATATTAATAAAATACACCACATTTGCAGGCCAAGTTAGATAAGAGAAAATGGGTGGTTAAGACTCTACGTGTGTGAAATGGAGCCAAGGGTAAGTGATGAAGAGATTATATCCATATGGTGTATATGTTATTAAAATAATCCCATGTCAAAAAGTGCACTTATTTTTATCTAGGGTCCATAAAATGACTTTAGGGAATACTGTGTGTCAAAAGGGGAACATACACATACTAGTGTCATTAGAAGTGGGTATGAAATCAATCATAAAAGGGAAGGGAGGAAAAAAAATCCAGGAAGGTAATTAGGGGTGAACTTGTGACATGATTGAACCTAATAAAATCCTAGGGGACCTATGGAAGAAGATGTTTGCTTCCCTAGTGTCAGGTTAATAGATACCTAGTAATCCCTGAGAATAGTGAGAACTCCTAAGAAGCCAAAAGGCCCTAAAATATCCATAGTTGGTCAAATTGGAAATCATTCAAGGACATTGGTGCAACCTAATGGATTATGAGTTTAGAGAAAGGGGTGCACTACCTAGGCCATGGGCTTGATTGGGGATTTTAGACTCTTCTTATAAGGTTTTTGGGTTTTTTACCTTACTATAATTATGTATGGTATTGCCATGTACTTGTATGTAGGTATTTCATTGACATTATGGAGTCAAGGCCCGAGCTTAGGGGTGACCCGTTACCGAGAGATTATGAGTAGAATGGTTTATGGCTAGGTGAAAGGTCTAGAGATTGCAACTAGTTGGTGATTTTTTTTAAATATAAGTCTTTATTTAATATTTATATGATTTTTGTTGTAATTAATCATGTATTTTGATGTTCTACACATGAAAAAAAATAAATCAATGGTGTCATTTATGTGATTATATTCTTATATATGAGAACACTGCATAATAGAATGTATTATAAATGCATAATAGATGGCATAATAAATGAATTGAAGGAAAATGTATGAAAAAATAGATTGTAGAGGTAGTGATATGCCTCAGTAAGTGACTAGGGGGCATTGCAAATTGGTACTAGAGCCTGAGTTACGACACTTGGCACAAATGGGTCCAACTTTTCTTATAGAGAAAAATTACAGTTTGCATGGCAACTATTTGAAAAAATCCCCCAAGAATGGTGGCATATGAAATTTTCAATTCAAGATATAATTTAGATGTGAAGATCCATAACGAATTATAGAACTAAAAATTGAGGTGATGGTTAGAGACTCAAAATTGGTGAAGTGATATGTAAATTAGAACAACAAACATGGTTATTTTGGGTAGATGGAAATTTTAGAAAATAACCCTTATTGATGGAGATATATATATATATATATATATATATATAAAAATATATATATATATATATATATATATATATATATAGATATATATACATATACATATACATATGCATACATATACATATACATACATATATATCTATCTATCTATATCTATATATATATATATATATATATATATATATATATATGTGTGTGTGTGTGTGTGTGTGTGTGTGTGTGTATATATATAGATATAGATATAGTACGACATCAAAGTGAGGTGGTAATGCCATAAGTGGTGGAGGAGGAAATGTGGTAGATGAATGGCACAACTGAATGTCATAAGATGTCGATGGGTTGTTAAAACCCCTTACTCTTTTCAATTTGACATTACTATGAGCTATTGATATTATTAGGAATTAGCTATTAGATCCATCGAAAGGTAGATTTTTGTTAAATTTCATGCATGTGGGGATATGATATTTGATTTATACCATTCAATGGAGTTGATCATGGTTTTTCAATCTATCAGAAGTGCAAATTCATATTAACTAGAACACATATTGAAACATGATATGAGATATAAACCATGCAATGGTATTTGATTATAGTTGTATGATCTATCGTAATTTCAACTTCTTTTTAACTAGAACATGTGTTGAACCCTAATATGACGCTTGAACCATGGGATGGGATTTGATCATAGCCATCAAATCTATTGGAAGTGCAACTTCTTCTTAACATTGTTGAAGGGAAAAGTTCCCAAGCACTAGGGTTGAGAGCCACAACATAGTGGAATAAAAATATAACAAAGAAAACTCATGCAATCAAATAAAGCACTTGAATTTGCAAAAGTTTGGACTAGAGATGTACCTAAAGTTCGTGAGTTTGAAGTAGATCTCATAGGGTCCAAACCCTCAATCTTCCTCCAAGATGTGTAGGCCTGCAAAAATATCATAGAGACATAAGAATATCATTGAATTCAAGGTAAAATTACATATATATATGCTATATCATTGTAAGAATCATAAAAAATTAACACTCATAAGATAACAGTGCAATTTGGAAACAAGACATGAGATTTTCATTAACTAAAAGTAGCAAGAATAGGTGAATCTACAACCTAATCTTTACCAAAGGTACTAATGAAACCTTCCTCCAGATCCATCCATCCCAAGCCATCAAATACTTCCTCTCCAATATATGCAAGAAGGTGCTAGATAAGAATGTTGAGCTTCTCTACAAGGAAACAAGGGTTTCCTATAGTTAGGGAGTATAGGAGGCATGGGAAAAAGGAAAACCTAACCTGGGGAAATTTGGGAATAATATGGATACTTTTGATTAGGAATGAATTAGGCCTACCCAAGGGGTGTATATATACCACCACAATCTAGTTAATTTGGTTAGGCCATCAGCTCCTGTAGGTAGGCTTTCGATAAAATCCATAAATGCTGCCCGAAAATAGATTTTTTTATATAATTTTTTTTAATTTTAAAAATGAACACATGGGTATTTTTCATGAGAACCACTAATGTATGAAATTTTATAATGTGAAGAGTCAGATATGGATTTTGAAAATAGAGCAGGTATACAATGGAAAGGGAGTTGTTGAGGCCATATAAGAGCATGTGGTGTACACGAGTGATTAAAAATGCTATAATAGATACCCCCCAATGTATGAGGTCAGAAGGGGGAAGGGAAAATTTTAAGGATAGAATTTTATCTTAAAGTTTAGAAACCTTAGTGAATATCACCAATCTAGAATATGAAATCTGTAAAATGATTGATGATACTTTTGTAAAAATATTCAAATGTATAATAATTTTATATAGTCTCTATATAATGTTTTGGCTATTTTTAAGATAAAAAAGTTTTATACCATAAAATTTTTGCGAATTATTTTTTAGGAAAAATGGAAATTAGTGAATCTTTGTTTTGGAAAAAGCATGGAAGATTAGCCCACTTGCGAATATTAGCCCCTAAAATTTTCCATGGAAGGGGGAATGATGGAAAAAATACATTAAGTATAATAAGGAGGAGCGATTTGAAAGTCCCAAGAGGATATCACCAAATTCTAGTCCATCAAATACCTATAAAAGGAGTCAGAAAGAAAAATCATATCTAAAGCAGGCATATCCATGCTCAGAAACTACAAAAGCATGTTTGTTGATCAAGTGTAATGTAGCTCCAAGATGTATACATAAGTGTGATGATGATCATAAGAATACATTATGGAACAACATATCATAGTCGTGAAGGAACATACTAGAGCTATCTCTTAGTATCATATTGGACGATATATTTACAAAATATGTTGTATAACTGATGTCTAGAAGAGTACCAAATTCATATGAATGGAGTAATGGTATTTATACAAAATGTGGGTGTCAACATATAAGATGTTGCAAAAAGAGTGTGCAACATATAAGTATGGATGTTACTAGTAGAAAGTTGAAGGAACTGTCAAGTAATCTGAGATGATGACATAACTTGAGGTCTTCACCAACCAGAGATGGTACATTTCTACACTATGAGAATAAATTGGTTGAAATTGACCATGTGATAAATTGTTTGATTTCTAGTCATATATGTATATTGTTAACAAAAACAAGACAACTCACTAATAATGATAATGAGTGTCAAGGTACCCCAATACAATCTAACAATTGTGAATAAAGGTGTTGAAGGCAAACACAAAAAACCACCCAAACAAAGACCCATGATATTGGTCAATTTTGGGCACAAGGTCACCTATCAATGATGTATATAGGGCTAGGATAAAACTTTAGGTCTGCTCTTACAGAAATTGTCAAAGTTGATTAGAGGAGACCTTCCAGCAAGAAGTCAATCATGACCTTCTTTATTGACATGAGTAAATATGCAATGCAGTAGTACAATACAGAAAAATGGATCCTATAGGGTATAAAGTTAGAAAAAAAGCAAGCAAGAATAATGATGCTTCAAGGAAAATTCATGTCAGGACTAAAGAAGACTCCTGAGCCTATACAAGATTCGTAACATGGGAAATATATGCTAGTAAGGTTCTAACTAGGAAGCTCGTGTAAGGAAGGCTCTCCCACTATGTTACAACTTAAAATATGGTGAGTGAGAAAGGTTTAAGTGTCACAATGCAGTGTGGTCAACCCTATGGCTAATTATTAAAGAATGAAGTCAGAATGAAATATGCAATGAAAAATAGTTCTAACCAATATGCCAATTAGGAATGATATCTACTATGATAGGTGAGTGATCATGGAATCTCTGTATTCAAGCTTCTGTGATCCATAATGAATTAAACAAAGTCTTTCAGTAGAAATCACTAAGTACTAGAAAAGGTCCTCATTACCCTAAAAAAACTCCAAAACACTTGAGGATAGGCCAAAAAAATATAAAATATTTAGGCTATAAAAAAGTAGGTTGAGTTTTCATATAAATAGTTAAAACAAAATTAAAAACTCACCATTTTCTATTTTTACCTATTCTACTGCTTAGAAGTGGCTTTTATACTCAAAATTTGAAGACAAATTTCAATATATTTACCCAAAGAAATTAGATTCCACAAGCTCCAAATAAATCTACATCATGCTCTCTTTAATTTGATTTAATTTTGAAGTGTTTAAACCAAACTAAATGGTTGGAGATTAAACATAATAAAAAGGGTTTCATATAAATGGATTTTTTCTGTTGAATCACATATATGAACCCGTGTATGCAAGTTTACTAATAGAAAGGTGCATATATACGTGAATTTCTAGAATAAAAATTCCATATGTGCAAATTTAGTTTTAAATGTTGAATTTTAATGATTCAAATTGTCGAATTCTTGCAAGATGGTGATTGTTTGGCATGAAAGAGAGCATGATGATATTGATAACTTGATTTTAGGGGACCAAGAAGCTATATATGGCTTGAAAAATCATGGTTTTCTCAAAATTTTCATGAGGCAAAACATGGGGGACATTTTATATTGATTCTATGCCTTTGCAAATTGAAGTAGAAGATATTTACTTTATCATGGGCCTTCCCAAATGAGGAGAAGTAGTGAAGTTGAAAGGAAAGGAAAGTGGAGGCCTAAACATAAATGATTATATTTCCATTTATTGGGAACCAAAAACCCAAAATGTATCATCTCAAATCTCAATTGGAAGTATCACAAGTCTGGCAAGAAAAATCATTTTTTTTCACAATTGCGAGAGTACTTTAATCAACTTCATTACATATAGCTATGAGACAAGCTATGCTTTATGTAGTAGAAATTCTAAAACCTGTGGTTTATGACTAGTGTACTACGCTCTTAGGTAACATGAAGTGCTAGCTAACATCATGCAAATAGGGTAAAACCAAAAAAAATGGCTATGAAAATATAAATTGCTCATTTTTCTTGGATCGAATCCAAACATTACATCCACGTGTAACATCCCCTATCAACAATCCAAGAGATCCTCGAATGGCCAGGTGGGAAGATCTAATGAGAAGACTTGGAGGAGGCCAAGTCACTGAGGCTACTTTTGATGACGAGTTCTTCCAATGGTGGGAGGAATAAGTCATAGGTATAGAAGGTTACCCCTATGCAATATTTCTAAGGAGACCAAGAACTAGCACTTCCTAAATATGTTGCATGGGGCGAGATTGGTAACAATGTTTTTTATTGTATTTCAATTTAAAAAAAAATTTAAAGATATTCTACAAAAAATTAAAGTTATTTCTTTGTGCAACAAAAGTACTAAAAAAATTAAATGGTAATGATGTAGATGTTGGACCAGTAAGGCTTAAAGGTCTACCAAGGCACATGCGTCATGGTAGGGACATAGAAGGTGCAACAACTGAGTCTGAGAACATCCTTTGAGTTACTCAAAGGAGCTTGGAGAGTCTAACTCATCAAGTTCCAATGGAAGCAGTAGAGGATCTACTAGAGGCTATACACAACCATGTCATATGAGTATCATGATATTCTGTGCGATTATTTTGATGAGTGGCAAAGGCCATTTCCCATTACTATGACACATTAGGTCGTGGCCATCATACATAGATATTATATGATTATATTGATCAGATAGAGAAATCATTAGGCATAAGACCTAATTTTGTAGGACATTTGTCCACATTTTGTAAAATTTTGAACACTATCTATCTATATATGGTGATTTCGAGAATATTCGATCATATATACAAATGAAATAAGTCATGATGTTTTATTTCAATGTGATGAATGATTAATATGCCAATCTAACACATGGTTTTCTATAGAATCGAAAAATGAATTATCTAATCATGGAATAGGAATGTATGTTATAAAATTAAATGATTTTTCAAGAAATATCACTCTCAGAATTTGTCGATGTAAAAATGGATCTCTCACATAATAAACATTGTTTAATTGAGATACCACAAATTGTTAGTCTTAGTAATCTACTAGTGATTGAATATCATGGGATATTTCTTCTGAAAGTAATTCAATAATGACAATGCATTCCATCAAATTATTAGATGCAAGACCTATACATTTTTCACCAATGACCAACAACTTATGAAATGGATAATAAATAACTCAAGCTGTGGAAGTTAAGTTCCTAGTCTGCTAACTAGCACTTTCTGCAAACCCTAAGTACATTAGATTCCCCATTGATACCTGCTAAAGTAGATCGAAAGCACAATTAAATCAATCACCAAGAAACCCATAAATGTAGCTAAAAACATTATGTACAATATTTACAAAACGAAGAAGATTCTTAGGCAATAGCCTAAGAATAATACTTCTTGACATGGAGCCCATTCCTCACTCAAATAATAGATTTCCCTCGAAATCAACCAATTCATAAACACTCTTATTAAATACATGCTTAACAATATAAGGATTGTGTCACATAGGTTTGAAATTTCCTATTGCCAAGGTCTCCTTCTCCTCATCATAGACCAAGAAAAGGTCACCATTTGAGAAAAACCTAGGGCACACAGACTTATCATATTATGCTTTAGCTCTCTTTATATTGGCCTGATTCACTATAGCGGCATCCTGAAACTACTCATCAAGATGTTCTAAGTGAACAAGACACTCTTCTAAGCTTCATATGTCAAGAAGAATTTGGACCGCTAATTTAAGGGAGGAAATCTAATATTCTATGGGAAGGACTAATTCCATACCATATACTAATCGAAAAGGTGTAAATCTTGTAGTATTCTTAACAAACATTTAGTATGCCCATAAAGTGAGATATAACATGATGTGCCAATTGGACTTACCTTGATTAATAGTCCAATGCAGGATTATTTTGAGGGACTTATTAATGGCTTCAACTTTCCCATTATCCTAAGGATAATAAGGAGAGGAATACTCCTACCTAAATCCCAATTTAGAAGCCAATTCAAATATCATCTTATTCTAAAAGTGACTTCCATGGTTAGTGACAATCTATTAACTAATATAGAAACATTAAATGACTTGATTGAAAAGGAAAAGTGTTATCATTTCACCATCGTTATTAAAATTAGGTAGGGATTTGACCTACTTACTAAAGTAGTCGACCGCCACGATAATTTATTTATGCCCCATTCTTGATGTTGGGTGAAACATTGTAAAATCTATTCCTCATTTAGTAAATAGGCTAAAGGTAAGAACAAGAAAATGTGGTTGATGACAAGGGCCACATACTTGTTTCCATTTCAGATACATGAGATTAAAGAGTGTAAAGGTAATATTTTCTTTATCGAACCACTATGGTTTTCCTTAACAAAATATAATGATAGGGCCAATGGATAACATGAACACATCAAAACTCGATATGGATCTCAACCCTTAAATCATGGTAATCTTAACTATCATATCCATTGAAAGTGAAAATCATCATAAATTATTTTGTAGGTTGAAACCTAATATGAAGTGTGGGAAATTGATATACTCCAATATCAATTGTCTAATTTGTAAGAGTGCAACTGATTCAAGTGGATATTGGTGGAAACTCACCTATTCAGTAGCTCATAAGTTATTATGTATATCTTTTCAATGGGCTCTCACGCATGTCAAAGGAAGATCGTATTCCAAAGTTACAACCCTCGGAAGTTAACATTCCAACTTACTCTGCTAGGGCCCCAAAGCCTCATAGGGTTAGGTTTTTATATGTTTAGGTTTTTATATGTTTAGCATTTCTCATTTCTTATTTATGATAAAAAATCATTCAAGCCTCATTATAACCTAGTTTGGTCATGGAATGTAGTTATCGCATCTCTTCTCATAGATAAGCTACAACCATTCAAGGAAAGATTATTTAAAATTTGCATTTATACAATTTCAACATTTTCCATTTATTAATACAAGTCAAGTTTCACTATATCTATATGTTTTGGTTATAGATTGTATCTCATTTTGTTCCCTTCATATACTTGGATTTGTGGTGTCAAAACGGTCTGCATTTTATCCATCTCTTTGTCGATGTTCGTAATGTGGTCAAGGTATAAGGACATAGGAATTGAATTTAATGATCTATTGCAACACTTTCATGCCAACCTCAATAACCTCCCAATGTGAAATAAGAGAGAGATGAGGGAGCAATAGATCTTATTAAACTCTTTCTAAAGGAGGCCCTCAAGCAACAAAGGAACAAAAGGATGGATAATTATTCCTATATCATTTGACAAACACCAATAGGTGATGCATCTTCATCGGGAAACCACTTTGGAGTCACCACCCCTTTAAGGTACATGTTAATTTTGACATTCATATATTTGAAGGCCAAATAGATGTAGATGCTCTAAACAAATTCTTATGTTTTCTAAAAGGATATTTTCCTGTCCATAATTTTTTTGATAAAGAAAATATTACCTTTACACTCTTTAATCTCACCCCCCATGTGAAGGTGGTGGGAAATATACTAATTAGAGGGCCATGAAGGAATACACACTACTTTGAGCCACACTGTTACAGGGAAAAGTGTCTATATAGAACTGCTCTATCCCACTAAGGTGTGACAGCTGCCTTAGAAACAAACAGATAAAAGCTACTTATGTTTTTCCTTTATGAATTATAGATAGAGAGGAACAGAAAGACCAACCTCTATCTTACGCTAATCCCTTGTTTCGATTCCTCTCTTCTTTGATAGTCCTCAGCTACCTGCTCCCTTGCATGCCCAACTTCGCAAAGTACCTGTAAGATCACAGAAGCATAGCACTATACAAATACATGGATCTATAATCATAAACAATCTAGGATCAGATGTAAATTGACCATACAAATGTAACAAGCATCAATGATACAAAAGCATGGAGGAAAACTCAAATAGCTTTTATTGATAAACAAGAAAAGAGCCAGGAGGAGTTACAACCAGTTGTTTCGACCCAGCATCAACCTCGCAGCAAAGAAGCCCCTCTTATCCTCAAACAAAGCTTAGATCACCCAACAATCTGATGTTTGTCTCTAGAAACCAACAGCAATTCCTTACAATATGAAAAATTCCAGACTCTGGATCTCTGGGATGAGGGATCCATATATAGATATCTGTAAGGGGAATGAGTCAGCTTGTGATTTGATTAGTGTCTTCTCTCTGATAGTTTGTGCTTCCACTTGGAGACTGAGGGCCTCTTACTCATCCTTGGTCGAATTCAGTGAGGCAAGTGTCACAGGAGAAGATTCTGGAAGCTTCCATTGCCTCTCCACCTCGTGGAATGACACTGCCATTTGTCATTTCTAGCCCATCGCACCCCACAGAAGGGACTTTTGAAATGAAATGCACCCTCACAGTGTATTTAGGTGAGATGCAATGCACTTAGCCAGTGGAGCGACTGCAATGATCCTGTTTTGACCAATTCTGAGTAGTTTCTCATGGAGAACTTCTGGGAGAAGCTGTAATCTATTGACCTTGTTCTTTTAGGGGTTAGAACAACACTTTTAGGGACTTAGGAGCCCTTGGTTTATGGACATTTCATGCTTGGGGGTAGGGCACAAAAATGTCTATAACAGTTGCCCCCTAAAGTATGAGGCCATTAACCTTTTGGTGTCGGGTGAAATGCTTTATTTAGAGGATCCGAAGTTCTTTCAATGCTGGGAGGAGACCTGTAATAAGATGCAATACAATACATTATCTTCATAATATTTTCATGATCTAGCTGAGGCGGGCATTCCCATGCTCAGCTTTATAAATTCATTTTCATGTACATAGGACAGACAATCGTCTGAGTGTAGACTGATGATTCTGATAGAGCCATCATCCTTTTGAGTGGATGATTATCTGTGCGGCAATGATGTACATTTAATGTCTCTATTTCCCTGAATATATATCACAGCCCGGATGCATGAAACTAGATTCGGGGTCTTCAATCTCGTCCGATCTTCACTCGAAGTACAAGTCGATCCATGTGAGAAATGTTATGAAGTCGAACATGGAAAGACATCGCTTGATTACCAATCAATGATGTAAACTGTTAACAAGCGCGAGAGGAATCACTGATAATGATAATGACCGTCAAGGTACTGCAATACAATTCACGTGGTGTGAATAAAGGACTTGGTGTCGAACACCACGCAAAATCTTTTGGTCACCTTCTATTCAAGCTGACAAAACATTTATTTTATCAGGAAAGGTAAACCTCCTTCAGGCTACCCAAAGATTGTTCTATTTAGCGTGTAAACAAAACACTTCTCCGGCGATGTCTACCGAAATAAACAAAGGTGAGTGGCAATGCCCGCCAACCCACATAACTTTGACAAGAGGATCTTATTCCAGTCGAACTCCCTCTTCCAATCACGGACGGGAGTACGGAGGTCATATTCTCTTACGGAAACCTACCCTATACCCAAAGTTTTCCTGCCAAAGCAGACCAGGGTGCATGCCCCCTGGGTTTCAGTCATGTTCTCTCAAATCACTCGCGCTCATCGGGTGGACGGACTGGAGATTGAGACATTTCTTGCGTGAAAAGACCATTTAGGGATGGTATATGACTATTTGCTATGCGTGATCCGGGAAATGAAAGCTGGTCTATGAGCCTGACCACTCTTCCTTCGTGCGGAAAACACATCACTCTAAAGAGTGATGAGACAATGGCTCTCATGCAATAAATATAGTCTCATCCAAGGAGTAGATTGTAATCCAGGGGTCCTTGAACTACCATTACATTCATGTGAATGGTTTTCCCTCTCAATGTTATGGGAACATTGGGAAGGATCCCTAACGGTCGACTAGTTCCTTTATCAAAACCTGTTAGATTTCTCATCTCAGGCAAAATCGATGGCGAACCAAGCGCTTTCCAAGTAGTTGAGGAAAGGATACTCACAGAAGCCCCCTCATCTATGATGGTACCAGCCATAACCATTCTATATATTTGAACAATAATCCGGAATGGTATACTAGCTGGTAAACGGGGTCTACCTAGTTGATTCCAGTCGAAGGAGACAACTAGGTTGCTTGGAGGTGGGACCGAATAGACGGCCGGGTACAACTCTCACAAACCTCCTTCCTGTGGTAAAGGAACGAGTAAATTTCCCCCATGTTCGTTGGAGTCTGTGCTTATGAAAAGAATTTGGACGGTGTCATCCTTGTTCTCTTCAATGACTGTATCATCTGAAGATGGAACCTCTGAAGGCAAGACCGGGTCAACTACCACCTCGACCTTTTGAATTTCGTCTGGTATGGATTCAAATGGTTTATCTTCAATGATAGATGCTTCGGCTAACCACCTGAGCGGGCCAGCCAGATTTTCAACTAGTGACGGACTCGGCAAGAGTTTTTTATATCCAAGAGGAAGTCGTAACGGTGAAACTGGACGATCATCCAAAACTCTTTTAG
Source organism: Pinus tabuliformis (assembly GCA_031772625.1). Classification (NCBI taxonomy): domain Eukaryota; kingdom Viridiplantae; phylum Streptophyta; class Pinopsida; order Pinales; family Pinaceae; genus Pinus; species Pinus tabuliformis. The sequence goes on along the minus strand of CM062811.1, from coordinate 933,423,093 downwards.
CTTCATCTAAGAAGGGATAGCGGTGGACGGCATGATCGCCTTCGCGCAGTTTACAAGGAAATCTATGTTTTCCTTTTTGTCGTGGGGCTTCACTTTCACTAGTTGACGGTGTGTTTTCAACATGATCATCAAAGGTTGATGACACCGGGTTGTTCTTACGAGGAGACCAGTCCCTTAAGATCCGAGGGATGCAAGGACAATCTCTGTGATAGTGGTCTCCTTTGCAAATGACACATGGCAATTTAGGCTTGGTCGGTGCAGTGTGTGGATTTTCGCTAGACGACACTCATTTGCCCCCATTCTCTTTTGGCTCCTTCTTCTTCTTTTCCTTCTTCTCCTTAGGTACTTGACTTTTGGCTTGACCAGCCCCATCAAGCGAAGAGGAAGGAAGAGAGGAAGAATTAGACGAAGTAGAAGGTTGGTGGGTAACTCTGGACTCATCTAATTTCTTATTCAATTGTTCAGGAATTGTAGTGTTCTGAACGACAAAGGTTGAGAAGAGCCATACAGGAAAACCAATTTTCAGTCCTGGAAGCAACAATGTGGCCATATGGGGTGCACCAACATCTCCCCAAGAGGAGAAGGGACTAGGATTTCCCCCAAGGGGAATTCCTTGGTTGGTGGATTCCATTTTCTCAACCCAAGATCAACATAGGAAAGGGTAATGAATATTCCGTTTAAAATAAATTTTAGACGCTTTGACACAACTTGTTTTTTCAGTTTTTAAGAGTCGAGAAAAAATAAAAGATGACTCTAGTTGCCTTCGATTTTTAATGAGCCTGAAGTGACAAGTGCTCAGATGGACCTTTTCCGTTAAGGAGTCTAAAAAGGAACGAAAGGGACTACTCTGGAAGTCTAGGTAGAGGGAGTACCAAACCAATCGCAAAACTGCAGAATACTTTTTACGGTACGGCAGTCAATCTTCCCGAATGTTGTGTTCAGTGCATTGTGATCGATAGGGCGGTAGACACGGCTTCCTATGGATAAAGGATTAAACCTATTAGGGTCTCCCAAAATATACTCGATGGTACGTGGGAGCACAAGTCTGTACTGGCACTTATCGTCTCAAAGTGGAGAAATCACCCAACCATCAATGAGAACAACAGTTACCAGGCTTTACGACGCCGGAATACGTCTCTAGCCTAGACTTCTAAATGTTGTGCGTTAAGTTCCAAAGCGTTGTTAGATTCATTGAATTTATTTTAAGTTGATCTTGTTTATGAAGTTTGCCTTTCGGGTTCACCACGAGATGTAGATGTAATTCCTAAAATGCAATCTAAGATGATAAACAAACTTTTTATCTTCTTTATGCAATGAAAATCCTAGCTACTAGGGAAAAGAAAGACAGAATATTTTCATAAAGAGCAAAGAGCACACTCTAAATGCACTTTTCCTAAATCAGACTGTCTATATGCAAATGCACATGCATGTATTTGTTTTTCGACTTTCTTAGTATATGGATGCTCAAAATAAAGTTGATGCACAAATCTGAATTTCTTTTCAAGCGACAAATATAAACAAGCTTCTTTTCGAAATCAAAAATGGAGATGATTACGACACCTTACGATTTTGAAATGAATACTTGTTTTTGACACTAGAAAATTACAAATTCAGACCAAAAGCAATAGTAACAGGATAATCGACCATCAACAGCAATCAAACTCTTTCCTAGGACTGAAATCGACACTTGCGACAGTTTCAAATCAAAGGGCGACATTAAGATTATGCTACTTTCGCAAAGGAGAACTATAAACGACTCAACAAACACACAAAAACATCTACAATTCTTTTGTACAAAGGAGGCAGAATAACAGCAAGGAAAAGGGGTTTCAAACAGACATATACTAATCACCGGTAGCAAAATTTAGGAATAGAACTGGAAAGAATGAACCACAAAAACCACAACTCCACAGAGCTAGTCTGATCGGCGCACCTGTAAAACAGAGAATCTGAAATGCAACGCAGGTTGTCCACTCGGGAAGTGCGCTGAAATTCAGAATCTAGGAACAGTACCTGCGCTGGGCCAGAAACGAGACTCTGTTCGGTCTTCGGGTCACAGTTGGCAGTTCAGTTCTTGGGTTTTGGCTGAGCAAAAAAGAAATCAGTAATGCAACAATCATGGGTAGATCTAAGGAGGATATAAGAGCTATCACAAGGGCAATCAGATAGTTTGTGAATTAGTTGTTTAAATCATAAACAGATCCAGTAGATGGATTGAAGTAGCAGTTGTCTACTTTGCATTTGTTATGGAAAATGCAGTTTGAATGCTACTTGTATGTTTATGAAATAGACAACAAAGAATGATAAAAAAACAAACTAATTATCTCCCTAGTGGAGTCGCCATTTTGTTACAGGGAAAAGTGTCTATATAGAACTGCTCTATCCCACTAACGTGTGACAGCTGCCTTAGAAACAAACAAAGAAAAGTTGCTTATGTTTTTCCTTTATGAATTATAGATAGAGAGGAACAGAAAGACCAACCTCTGTCTTGCACTAATCCCTTGATTCGATTCCTCTCTTCTTTGATAGTCCTCAACTACCTACTCCCTTGCACGCCCAGCTTCACAAAGTACCTGTAAGATCACAAAAGCATAGCACTATACAAAGACATGGATCTATAATAATAAACAATCTAGGATCAGATGTAAATTGACCATACAAATGTAACAAGCATCAATGATACAAAAGCATGGAGGAAAACTCAAATAGCTTTTATTGATAAAGAAGAAAAGAGCCAGGAGGAGTTACAACCATTTGTTCCGACCCAGCATCAACCTCCCAGCAAAGAAACCCCTCTTCACCTCAAGTAAAGCTTAGATCACCCAACGATCTTATGTTTGTCTCTAGAAACCAACAGCAATTCCTTACAATATGCAAAATTCCAGCCTCTGGATCTCTGGGATGAGGGATCCATATATAGATATCTGTAAGGGGGATGAGTGAGCTAGTGATTTGATTAGTGTCTTCTCTCTGATAGTTCTTGCTTCCACTTGGAGACTGAGGGCCTCTTACTCATCCTTGGTTGAATTCAGTGAGGCAAGTGTCACAGGAGAAGATTCTGGAAGCTTCCATTGCCTCTCCACCTCGCGGAATGACACTGCCATTTGTCATTGGGGATATTTTTAAGGAACAATATTACCCTCTTGGAATCTAGGAAGACTAGAACATGAGATGGACCACACTTCGGTAATAAATGTACCAAGAAGTGCTAGAGTTCAAAAATATCTTTCACACCTTGCACACCAAGATGGCTATCAAAGAATCTAAGTGACATCTATTTCTTAATTACTATGGTTTTCTACATAGACACATCCATATAGAAATATGTTTCTTAGACATCTCCTTGCTTGGCAAAACATATTGATATACTGTCAAAATCAAGCAAAAAGTTAAATAGAAGAAGTGAGACTTTTGATCTCTAAATAATTCACAACAAAAGCAAGGTAAGGGGATCCCTAAATCATAGAACAAAGGATAGAGTCAACGTGGACCACCCTAGGACAACCCATCTAAGACAAACAAATAATGGTAATGAGAAGAATGAGAAAGACATGGGAAAGTGGAGTGAGTTCTACAAGAGATCCACTCATAACACCAATGAATGTTTCATAAGAAATACACTACTCATGAATGTTTCTAACTCTAAACTTGACCTTGAGATGGGGGCAATAATCATTGATGTTGAGATTTGTGCCACCGTTGACATCACCAATGTATAAAAAAGTGAGCCCAAATATATAAGGTGAAACCCTATTGCACTCATAAATGTTGGTGGAGGGTGCTCCATTTCATTTCATTATAAATAGCGGGAGTCAAAATAACCTCATCTTATTAGAGTTTGTTAAGAAATTAGGATTGCTAACAACATCACACCCATAACCATACACCATCAAGTGGCTCCACCAAGGGTGAGATATTTGCATCAGCCAAAAATGTTTTTTACCATACAACATCAAGCCTTTCAAGGACGACATATTGTGTGATTTTTCACCCCTTGAGGTTTGTGATGTTTCATTTTTTTATTCTCTATTAAGCAATGTAGTAAGGTCAACTCTCAAACTACAAAATACTATTTCATCCTAATTCAATCTTAAAGTAAGGGGAAGATTGTAGCCACATCCAAGGCCTCCAGAAAAGGCTCCTTTATGCAAGAGAGGCAAGTGGATAAGGTCATAGAAGAATATAGAGACATATTCTTCTCACCCATGAGGGTACCTCTAAACTATCAATTCAAGCATCCAATTGATTTGGTGTTAATTTCCCTTTTACCTAATGGGTCAATCTACTATTGCTATCTTTTGGAAAAAGAGAAAATTAAGTGAAAAAACCAAAAGTTGCTACAAAAAGGGCACATATGACCGAGTTCCTCACACAATGGAAGCTCATTTGCACTTGTGTAGAAGAAAGACATGAATTGGACACTTTGTGTATATCATGAGGCCCTAAACAAAATCACAATACCTAATTCCTTGAATTGATGTCCTTTTTAATAAGCTCAAGGGGTCCAAGTACTTCATTAATATTGATTTGAAGTCTGGCTATCACCAAGTCCCAATAGAACCAATTGATGTGTGAAAGACAGCTTTCATGTCCAACGAGGATCTCTTTGAAAGGTTTGTCATGCGCTTTGGTTTGACAATTGCCCGACAAATTTCATGAGGCATTGATGATATATGGTGGAATTTCAACAACACTTTCATGGTTGTATATCTAGTTGATGTGTGAAAGACAACTTTCAAGTCCAACAAGGATCTTTTTGAAAGGTTTGTCATGCCCTTTGGTTTGACAAATTCCACAACAAATTTGATGAGGCTGATTGATGATATATCAACAACTCTTTCATGGTTGTATATCTAGTTGATATCCATTCTTTAGCAAGAGTTAGGAGAATACTTGCAACTTATTTAGCATATGCTACACACTTCACAACAACACAATATATGTGCTAACATGAAAAAATGCTCATATAACATGGACAAGTTCCAATATCTAGGCTACATTATTGATGAGTAATGTGTGCATGTGGGTCCAACCAAGATCCAAGTCATTTGTTGGTGATGACAACTCTAACAACTTCACAAATTCTTGTGCCTTGCTAACATATACCAAATATTTGTGTCAGGGTTCTCTCATATTGCTTGGCCCTTAATTCAAGTGACCAAGGGTGAAGAAGAGGCATATTTTTTCTGGTATGAGTGGCAACAAAATGAATTGGATGAACCAAAACACCACCTTTTCTTTGCACTAGTCCTCACCCTACTAGACCTCTAACTACCATTTCAGATTGAGACATATTTTTTTGAATATGGTATTGGTACAATCCTCATTTAATAAGGACATTTGGGGGCATGTAACATTGAAACACTCTTTGATATTATCTAGAGTTATCCTACCTATGATAAGGAAATGTGTTCCATCATGCAAGCCTATCAACAATGGAAACATTATATTTTTGAGAAGGAGAGGATCATAGACATGGATCATATGCCTCTTCAATTTATACACTGGAATTTGTACAATGACTGCCATTAGAAGTGGTCCACATAAATGACTCCCATTTATGCTACTACCTTATTATGATTTTGTGATATATATTATTAATAAATTTATAGCTCCCCAAGTAGGTGGGTGAAAAAGATAACTTTGAAGTAGTAGCCTTGGTCTTTCCCTTGTATTCCATGTATCCATGCATTGACAATTTCACTATTGTGCCTGCTTTGATTGGGATCAAATTTTTGTATTTATGTTGCTACCTTATTACTCTCTACTCAGCAAGTGCTTTGATTGGGGGATATTTTTTGTACTTATGTTGCTACCTTATTACTCCCTACTCAGCAAGACACTAGCAATAGCCTGTTGACCACTATTAGTTTTACATTAAGCACCCACAAATTATAAAGCTTAGCATTATAAATAATTAAAGTGTTTTGTATTTTAATTTTAAAAATAGTTTTTTAGTATTTCACCAGCATAAAAAATTGTATTTCTTAATTCAGATTCTTCACATCTATACCATGTAGCCTATGAAATTCTCTCTCACAACTAGTTAGGTTTCATGGAGATTAACAATTTTTACATAATCTTGTAATCTAATTAAACAAATTAATAAAAGTTAACACATATATGGGTGTATATTATTAACTTGACATTTATAGTCTCCCTGAATTTTGAACCTAATCATACTCTATAGTTATTTCATTTAATGTAACTAAAAACCTATTTCACATGAGGCCAAGGGGATAAAGGAGGTGCAATCTGTGACAGTGGAAATGTAATGGTGAGGTAAATCGGGCTGAGAAGTAGAGGAGCGATTGTTGTCACTGGTAAATTATAGAGTAGCCTTCCTTCCTGTCTACATATATGAAGACTGATTCAATTTTAGATTACAAATAGCAAATATTGACTCACTATATACAATAAATACAGTGGTGAGCACGTGTAGAATGCACACCCACTATAACGTGCCAACATTCAAATTTATCATCACATGTGTAAGTCCACAGTGACTTCCTCAGTGGATAAGCTCCGCTCACAAGTTTATATTTTTTTTATTTTTCTACGTCTGCTCACATGTTTATATTTTTCTGTGGGTGGTACATTTTATTTTTAGTTTATGAAAGATATGTCATGGTCTCCACTTCGCAGCACTGACCCAACTCAGTTGTTCACGTCCACACCCAATATTCGCAAACAATAAAAACCGAAATCTGATCGAATTCAGAGAATGATTACAGAGCTGATGTCAGAATCAGATAATAAGAGTAAGGAACATTTCTTAAAATTTGTTCCTAGTTTAGGAGAAGGTAATTGATCTGCCTATACTTGATTATATACTAACAATCCACCTCAATAATATGTTAGCAGAGAGATCGTTCCGAACAATGAAATGTTATCGCAATACAGAAAAATATTTTATTACCATACCTAAATATATGAATTCACACAAAGATTGATATCGTGAAGCACGAGCTTTATGTTCTTTTCGCGGATACTGTCAAGCTCGTTCGGTAATTTCATAAATTCATGTATAGTCAGCAAATAGCTAACAAATATGAAATACTCATACCTCATACATCTTCATTATACTGAATTGGTCCAATCATTCACTAGTGCAAATTAAAAGCAACAAAAAATTATATACAATCTTTCTCCGGTGAATTATCACGTGTGACGTAAGACTATTTCGTGCAACTCAACAAAGAAATGCCATGGGAATTACATTATGCACGTGTCTCAAACTTTGAACCCAGGTACGAATATCCGTATATAGGTCCCTTTTGCGCCACCCTCACGGTGGAGTGCATTTTTACAATCTGATCATCTGCTTTTTCTGTAACTTCAAGTTTTTGTAACCTCCAACGACCAATGCCCAAGAAAACTTTGATTGCGCTCATTTCTTGAGAGTGGAGATGCCATTTGTTAGGCTTTTCGTATTTCCCTTGGCCTCTGGTTTCATCATTCCAAAATTCCACAAAATCATTCCATTCCTGCCCTCCCACAATTCTGGATCTCTCCCCAACCCATCCCATATTCAATATGCAGATTCTACCACCGTCAACTATGATAGAGCAAAATTTGTAATCACTGCTACTGCTGATCATGCCATCAAGAAGCATGAAAATGTTGTCCTTATGGACAGTGTATTGAGGGATCGAACATCTCCTAAAAAGTGTTTTCATAACATCGTCTAGACACACGAGTTCAGTCTCAACATACAATGGGAGCCTCTCTGGCATTATATCGAAGTTCAGGTTTGTGGGAGGCCGAGTATTAACATTGAAATAATCCCAATGCCATTCACAATTTAATGAATTCAAGTCTTTGTCCCCCAACTTCCTTGATGCACTCAGTTTCCAACCCTCTGCCTCTGAGGAATCACTGTGCCTTCTCTGCCATATATAGCTGCTCTCATCTCCATTTAAAGAAGAAGAAGCATACACATATTTGCCCAACCTTGGCAACGGTGGAAGTCTCTTCCAATGAATGTTGAAGTCTCTTAAATCAAGCATCCACACATTGTAAATCTTTTGGGGGGCTTCGGTGTCTTCTGTTACAAAAGATGGTGTGAGTGAAAATACGTGATGATTGTCGCACAGAAATTTTGTGTATTTGGGTACATCAAGTAATGGATGTTCGGGCAGCCTGACAGTGACAGCAGAGTCACCAAGGTTAGCATTGTTGTTTTCGGGTCTGCACACCCAAAGACCGACTAATCTATAGGAAGCGTCGTCGCTCGGGCCTTGGGATTTTTTGATATGGGAGAGAATAAGAGCATTGGACAAAATATTTGGAGGGTTGTGAAGACATTGATGATAGATTGGGAAACGCTCTTCTAGGGCTTTATTCCACGATTGGTTTAGTAGCCTCAGAAGTGGCCTTTTCGTCCATGGTAATTCACATAGCCGAGGAACCACTTCACCCAACACAACTTCTTCGCAAAGTCCGGTAATTAAATCTGTGCTTTCTGCTATACAAAAATTACGAAATGCACTCAACATAAGCATTAAAATTTTTACAAATAGTATATCTGAATATTGAAATTTCAAGACATCTTACCCGAGTTATGAGCGGCATCGTTGTCTCCCTCTTTCGCCAGCATTAGTTTACCATGTGTTTCTTCAGCCCCTCCAGCTCGGACGTCTCCCATATTCTTCGTAGAACCAGCCATTTCAGTCGATCTTTCACTTTATTTGAATTTGGATTCTATAGTAGAGCGATAATGATTCATCTCAACTTTATATATATATTGATAGATAATTTGTTATTGGGGAGATTCTTAGACTAGTTAACAATAAAGGTACGTAGTGTCGGCCCTGGCTTTGCCAATGTTGTTGGAATATATATCTATATTCGTGAAAGGGTGTAACTCATGGAACGCTCGGATACTAAGCATTCAACTTGGAGTCACTTTGATATGGTGGCTATGGCCTCTGGACACTTAGTGATAAAATATTAACTCCAAAGGAATTCAATTCGATATGAAACAGTGAAGAAACTTGTAACCTTTAACAAAAGCACCATAAGATATATTGTTACCTCTCTTATCACATTAAATATTAATATTATATTTTATTGGATAGATTCAACTCCAAGCCAAAGAATCACATGTCCCTCATGAAGTGTCATTTATTCTATTCAATAATACTGGAGGCCATTACATGATTATTTTGTGTTTGCAAATAGTATTTCACTGACCAAAAAATTAAACATATAAATAAATTAAGTGTTTATATATATATATATAGATATAGATATATATATATATATATTTGTTATATAAATATATTTACATATTATATTTTGATGCTCAAATTTAAATTTGTAGTATCAATATTTTTGACTTTAAATTTAGAGGAGAATTGGGTTTTCACATTTTTGATGATCTATTTGTTGTTTCCAATCAACAATATATCATCTACATACTATTCAAAAAAAATAAAATTATCACTAACAAATTTGAAATACACATAGTGATTATTTTTGCTCCTTATGAAACCAAGTCTGAATATATAAGTATCAAAATTTTAATACCACATCCTTTGAGATTGCTTTAACGTATGGGAGGCACAGGCTAGGGTTAGAGCAATTAGGGTTTAGTTTCCCAACCTAGCTTCCTCAATTCCAATTCACATGAAGTTTAAAGGATAACACCTTATTATTTATAATTCATAGCCACTTAGAATTTGTAACACCATAAACAAATTAAGGGTCACACTGCAAGTTCATGACTATGGTAGTTAACCATATTCACTAGTGGAAAAAGGTAATGTGATAAACAAATTTGATTCCTTTATCTTAAAACATAAACAAATTGATTGAAATAGTATGTAAGAGCTACAAAGTTATATTTCTTCAACATTCACACACATTCATAATGGTCACAAGATAAGTGATTGGATTGTCATTGGGAAAAAATTTCTCTTTAGCTATAATTGAATTATAAAGTAAATCTAGGTTATTACATAAGGAAATTGTTTACATTTAATGCAACTACATGTTAATTTCCATAGGGGTTTCACTCAATGAACCTCTAACATATCACGTGGGTTCATGTCATATTCAACAATACCCTTAATTTGAAAGCATATTGGAAAATACCTTTAAAAATCACATTATTTAACCTCCTACCAATACGAACCCAATACACCTTCCCAATTTAAATTTCCTACTTTTGCTAGATATTGTAGGTATCCATTTTTTCATTAACATTTTTCATACCCCTTTATATTTTTCCATTAATTTTGGGCTCCATTTTTTATATCTACCAATATAAAAACCCTCTACCCTCTATATATCCCCCAATATATTATGTCATTTTTTCCTCAATAAATATTCCCCAATATGGACCCACGTGGTATGGTATTGCTGCCCTAGTGAAGCCCCTGTGTTCATTTCTAACATTGCAAATGAGTTATAAAGTAAATTCCTACATGGGACATTTGATTACATTTAATGCAACCACATGCTCATTTGTAAAACAACAAAGTAAAGGTTGAGAATAACACATTATATATCTATCTATCTATATATATATATATATATATATATATATATATATATATATATATATATATATATATATATATATATATATATCTATATATATCTATATATATATATATTGCCAAAGAATTGGGATTAGGGTCATCCAAAAGGCCAACTAGAAGAAGGCCTAATTTGGCCCCATGAAGGTGTCACTTTAAGGCAAGGCTTCATTCAACTTGGTAAACCATATAAAAATATGAAGACCATTTGAGACTAGTATAACCTCAAACTACTAGTGAAAGGATATGAATTAAATTGGAATCATAGAGTGTTTCCCAATTTCATGTTTTCACCCCATAGAGGATTCCAGTTTAATTGGAATTTGGAAATTTTTTATTAAAATGTTAATTAATATGTCATGAACACCAATTTGTTTGTTTTAAAGTTAACATAGAACACCTACTCAAATCCCTTTGAATAATGATCCAATTGAGACTCTAAGACTTTGTCACATCCCTTGACCACCCTACATCATACAAAAACTAGATAGTTTCTTCCAGCCCACCTCACTACATGGTCACCTCCTTACTGGCTTGTGGCCTTAGTAGGTTGTCCTGTGCCATCCCGCCTTGGATTTGTCCTTTGTTCTGTGGTTTGGGGGCACCTTTCCATTGCTTCAGATTTGCAGATCCAAAGGCTCGCTTCTTCTGTTTAAACTTCTACTCGATCTTGACGGCGTATCGGTACGTCGTGCCAAGCAAGGAGATGTAGAGGAACTCCATCTCGTCCTAGATGTATCTATGTAGGCAATCACGGTGCTTGAATACCAAATGTTTCTCATAATCCTTGATAGCAAACTTTGTGCAAAGGGTATGAAAAACATTGGTAAACTCGAGCACATCTTGGTCCCTTCCCTGTCGCAGCATGGTCCACTTTATGTATTTTTCCTCGTAGCTCCTGACAGGGTAGTACTGCTCCTTGATGGTATCCCAGAATGAATTCCAAGTGGGAGCAGCTGAAAATAGTGAGTTCATACTTTCATCCTTCTATTCACAATAGGTTTCCCACTAGTGCTTGACGTGGGGGGTGACTTTTAGAAGGGAAAAAGTAATCTTTTCCCGTTTGGAAAAATAATGAACAGAAAAATATCCTTCTAGTAGATTCAACCATTTATCTATGACATTTGCATCTATTTGGCCCTCAAATATGGGGATGTCAAAGTTTACTTTTACCTTAAAAGGTGTGGAGCATCCAAAGTGGCTGTTGGATGTGGATGAACCACTGGTGGGCAACTGTTGAATGATCTGGGCAAAGTTATCCATCACCGCATTCCATTGTTTCTCGAGGGTCTCCTTGAGAAATATTTTGATAAGATCTCCTTCTCCCTCGTCTTTATTTTCTTCCCCCATGGGAGGCCTTTGGGATTTACGAGGCTCGCCTTGCAAAGGTTCGACCAGTTCGAGCCTAAACTCCTTATATCCCAACCTCATTGGGGACATGCAAAGAAAAACAGAGAAAGAGCAGACACCTCCGATACCACTTATCTGAATTTAAACATAAATGAAACAAATTACAGATATAACCATAAATACAGAGATGCATTAGAAATAACACTTCCTTTCATTAATATGAAATAATGAAATATGCTTACGAACAAAATGGAAATGAGACTATCTCTGGCGATGGTAGCTTATCTCTGAGAAGAGACGTGACGCTACATGCCTCTGAACTGAGTTACAATGAGGCTCAAGGGCCTTTTTATTATTGAACAATACGATAAAACCATAAACAACTAGAACCCTAACCTGAGGAGATGTAACACCAAGAGTTTATGGACCCCATTGGGGTTAGTTGGGCATCCAACTTCCCAAGGTCATAACTTGGTGTACCATTTAGCTTTTCCTAGAAGTTGTCTCTTCAACCCAATCTGCCAAAGGTCTTATTGCCCTTGTCTTATAGTTCTGGACCTCTTCTACAAAATTGTATCTTCTGCCAACTCTACCTGAGTGTCTGGTGCCAAATCCTCCACAGAAGGTAGGACCTATTCCTCTTCCTAATCTAGCATGGAAGCCTCATAGAGTTTCAAATTCTCTACATTTACAACTGAGTAAATGTGCATGTATGGTGGTAAACTAAGTCGATAGGCATTATCACCCACCTTTTCCAGTATCTCAAAGGGACCATACCTTAGAGCCTTTATTTTCTTACCAGGTCCCTGCAGCCTCTCCTTGTTCAACTGTAGCCATGCTTTGTCTCCCACCTTGAATGATTTCTCTATTATGTGCTAATCATGATTGGCCTTATACTTCACCTGCGACTTCTACAGTGTGTCCTGTACCTGTAGATGGATCTGCCTGATCTTCTCTATAAATGTTTCAACCCTCAAAGCATCTCTTGTGATGTCTTCCTTCACTACTCCTTGCTGCCCATATGCAATATCCAAAGGTGAAGGTGGAAAATACCCAAAACCAATTTCAAATGGGTACTTTCCTATAGAAGTGTGGACCACTCTATTATAAGAATGTTGTATATATACCATATTTTCATCCGAGGTCTTTGTATGCTTCTAGTTGTAACCCCTTAGAAGCTACACTAAAGTCCTATTGACTAATTTTGTCTGCCCATTTGTCTGTGGATGGAATGTTGTAGATATTTTCAACTTTATGTCCATATTCTCCCACAATGTAGTCCAAAATTCACTGAGAAATATTCTATCCCTGCCTGAAATGATGCTCCTTGGTATCCCAAAGTGTACCCAGACCTATCCAAAGAAAAAGTTTCTTGCTTCTTCACCGTTGATGGTCTTTTGACAGGACATCGGAACACACATCTTGTTGAACCTATCAAATACCATGAACAGATAGTCATCTCCCTTCCTGGTCGTCTGTAAACCTCTCACAAAGTACATCGAAATTCTTTCCCAAGGCTGATTAGGTACGGGTAAGGGATGATACAGAACATGTTTCCTATTTCTAGGCTTGCTGGTACAACAAAGCATGCATCCTCTTATGAACCTAGCTACATGTTCACACATCTTGGGCTAATACACATACCTCGACAAGTTAGCCATGGTCTTCCCTGCACCAAAATCCCATGCAAACTTGGAGGTGTGAGTCTCTCTAATCAGCTACAAACACTCACCTTTATGAACACATAGCTTATCAAGCCTGTAGAGTAACCCATCCTAGAGATGGTAGTCAATGGTGTTGTCACCATTGTGTACATGAATCTGACTTTGCAACTGCTAATACACCTCCTTGAAGTCCCCATCTTCTAAATATGCCTCTGTATATGCATCATGGGTGAATGGCTCCATGTGCATAAGAGTTCCCAAAGCTGTAATCTTTCACGTGGGTGGCATTGAAATCATATCGACCAACTTGTTTGTGTTTCCCTTCTTATAATTGATCACCAAATGAAATTGTTGTAAAAACCCCATCCACTTGTAATGCCTGGTCTATTGTACCTTATTCTAGGCCTACATGTACTATAATGGTTGGTGATCCATGTGGATTATTGTATCCTTTTCCATTAGATAGTGCTTCCACTTCTTCACAACTTTCACCATCGCATAGAGCTCCCTATCGTAGGTAGGGTAGTTAAGAACTTCCCCATGAAATACATCAGAGTGGTAGCTAACGAGCCTTCCTTCTTACATCAAGATAGCTCCCATAGCATAACCACTTACATCTATCTCCACTTAAAAGGCTCGTTGAAAGTTTGGTAATGCCAGAACTAGTGCTTCACTAATCTTCTTCTTTAACTCATCAAAAGCATTCTGCTACCCTTTCCCCACTGGAAACTATTTCCACTTGTTGTTATGGCATGGAGTGTTAGTGCTATTGCTGAAAACAAGGATATGAATTTCCTCAGGTACTATGATGCTCCAATGAAACTCCTAACCTCAGTAACATTAGTAGGCACTGACCATTTCATGATGTCCTCAATCTTGGAAGGGTCTATCTTCAATTCTCCTCCACCAATCACATATCCAAAATACACCAAGGATTGTTGTGTAAACTCGCACTTCTTGAGATTTTCTAGCATTTGGTGCTTCTTCAATGTTTCCACAACCTACGTCAAATGTGAAATATGCTCCTCCAAGGTAGCACTATATACCAGTACATCATCCAAATATAAAATAACAAATGAATCTATAAAAGGGCACAGTACATTATTCATTAATCTCATAAATGTAGTCGGTGCATTACATAGGTCAAATGGTATAACTAACCACTCATACCAACCTTGCCTAGTTTTGAAGGCAGTCTTCCATGTATCTTCTTCTTTGAATTGAACCTGGTGATATCGAGACTTCAAGTCCATCTTGGTGAAACACGTTTCTTGCTACAAATGATTTAGTAGATTGTTTATCATGGGCAGGGGGTATCTATTCTTAAGCGTGATTTTATTCAACACCTTGTAATCTATAGACATTCACCAAGTTCCATCCTTCTATGGCACAATGATGATGGGTGACCCACATGGTGATGTGCTCAGTTGAATGACACCCTGTTCCAGCAACTACTGCATTTGTTTCTTGACCTCACTTGCTTCTATAATATACTGCCTGTATAGCCCAATATTTTACAATGGGGAGTCTGGAAATAGCTAGATCTCGTGCTCCACTTCTCTCTTAGGGGGTAGCCCTTTAGGCTCTCTGAACATGTCCTTGTATGTCTATAAAATCTCCTCCAATTGTTGTTTTTGTTTCTTAGTACACACCTCTAGGGATGTATTATCTCTTATTGACTCCTCTATAGACTGATTTTCTCCTAAAAACAATAAAACATACTTCTTGCTGGAACTGATCAATTTCTTGGCTTGGTTGGCACTTACCAGTGAAATTTTTGACTTGCATTTGTGCACATTAATGATGAACGATTTCCCATCCTTGATGAGTCAGTATTGTTTAGCTCTCCTCATGAATATTGCATCACGCATGTACATGTATGGATTCCCAAACATGACTCCACATACATCATGGGGAATCACATCGAGATTTACTTAATCAATAAAATCGACACTAATAGCAAATCTAATTTTACATTGTTTTGTTACCTTGAGCTCTACATCCTTATGTACCCATCCCAATGGATATGGGTTTGGATGATCTCAAAATTCGAGCCCCAACTTGACCAAAACTACTGCAATGAGATTTGTCTGTGATCCTAAGTCAAACAAAGCATCAATATTCACCTTCTTCACTTGTATCTTTACATGGAAGAGTTTGGTCATTTCTTTCTCTTCCTGTTGCTAAAGGATACTCAAATTCACCTCATTTTACAGTGATGTATAGATGATCTTCTCATCCACGTCTGAGCTTCTTTCAACTTGGTTTCTCGAACTAGTGGCTATGAGATTCTTCTTCTTATTATCTTTCTTCTTGTTCTTTAGGTTTAGCTCTAAATGCAACTTCCAGTACTTCTCCTCTATATGGCCATCAATTTTGTAGTGGTTACTAGGATCTTTGCACTTGTGTGTTGTGGCTACTATCTTTTTATCTTTTCCCCCTTTTTGCTTCTTCTTCCCATCCTTGGAAGCGTCTTGTTTCTCCTTTTTCTTTGATCCACTTGATTGCACTCCTTTCAGACCTATGTTCTGTAGGTACTGTGCCTCTACACAAGCCTCATCCACCATTTTGGGCTTGGACAACATCATTTTCTCACGCAGATGGCAGTGCAGACCCCCCAAATACTTGAGGAGTACTTCTGGGTTCTTTGGAGAGATACCCAACATTATAGCCATCTTTCTGAATTTTGTGGTGTAATCCTGCATGCTTTGGCCCGACTTTTACCTGAAGTAATGCCACCGAATCCACTAATCTTCCATGTACCTAATGGGATAAAACTATGACCTAATGAGGGTTTTCAAATCCTCTGACTTAGTCATTGGAGGTTCTCCCTCCAACCTCAGGTTTTTTGTGTCACTCTCCCACCAAGTGAGTGCATGGACCTCTAATTTCAACCGTGTGAATGATATCTTTTGCCCTTCCTCGATCTCATGGACACTGAAATAAACTTCCAGTTGTTGCAACTAGTGGTACAACTTCAGAGCATTGATCTCACCATGGTATGGCTTGATATCGACTTTTGCATCAACTTTAAACAGGGATTGGTTCATGACACTCGAACTAGGTTGATCTTTTCCAGGTTCTTTCTTATCTACATCTTCCCGATCCCCCTTCTAATTTGTCCTATGCATTTGAACCCCCTTCTTCTCCAAATATCCCCAGCTTATTTCTTAGGTCCTCCACGAGGAGGTTGACATTGCAATTTGTATCCGCGACTTGTTCTTCGAGCCACGAAAACCTCACCTCTGTAGGATCACGAGGTTCGTTTACAGATTCATTGCCCATGATTAGGGTTTTACGATTTTTGGCCTCATCGATATAGATCCATGCAATATCCATAAAATACCCAAAGAAACCTGCTCTGATACAAAATGATCTATAAACTATCGTGGATATTCCACTGGATAGTTCATCATAATAGATCTAATAATATTATATTAAAAATATGAGATTCTACACCATTAAAATTTTATTTAATTTCTAGTTTTGTAAAATTAACTGTAATTAGCACATGCATGTAAAATTAAATCAAGGGGAGAAGTAAAGAATGAAAAAATAATCTCACACACACATAATACACAAGATATGCTCTCTGGGAAACCCTTTCAAGAGAAAACCCAGCTAGAAGGTGAGGCCACTTTGCTCTCTTTCTTTGTCTGAAAATATGGTTGCAGATACAAAGAAGTAATGTCTCTGGCCCGTGGGCTACTACAATGCACACATCCTCTCTATCCTATCTATCCTAGCTATATTTTCTCAACTATGGAACAAAATTCTCTCGAAAGAATGGAATTTATCTTCCTCCTAGTGGCTTGGTTATAACACAGCCTGATAGCCTACTAATGGTTAAGTTTGACTACACAAACTCTTAACTAGAGTTACAAAATATACTCTTCTAGATTATTTTACATCACAAACACGTGGCTAGCCCATTTTCCATGAATAATGGAGGCTAATGCGGCATCCTCAAGAACTATAGGTGTGAAAACAAGAAGGTCAACTTCTGAGTGGCATAACTTTTTCATACAAACTATGATTAACGTGATTCTTGCGTCATTGGAAAGCTCTTTGTGTGTAGAATAGAATGAATAGGTGTGACACTTGAGATGCAAAGTTTACCACCAAAAAACATCATTTGATGCCTCAAAATTCTCCCAGAAGGTTTTAGACCCTGTTTTGCCAAATTGGCTCGCGCTGGTAAAAATGGTCTCGTGAGCTTATTCCTCCACTTTTTCCACTCTAAATGCATCGTGATGGATGAAAAACAATATAATGATCCAATTTAGATCATGGAGGTATGGAAGGACAAATGGTAGTCATATTTAACCATTTTGGGTGGCCTAATGGGCCATATCTAGGTGACATGTGTCACCACTCAGGGAGTTCCACATGGTAGTGATGATGTCACATCGACGATCGATGATTGGAGGTTTGTGGCTATTGGCACATTGGTCACAATTGGAAAACTCCGATTATGGGGCTCTGATATAAGGGCTGGCACGTGGTCATGAAGAGTTAAAGAACCGAGGGCTAGGGCTAAACACAGAGGGTCATCGATAATCAGCGCTTGGAGGTTTGTTGTTGTTGGCATTTGGTTGAAAATGAAAAATATCGATAAGGGAGCTATGATATGTGGCTAGTTCATGGTCAAGAGGAAACTTATAAAACCAAGGGCACAGTGCATTAACAAAGGTAGAATAGCCCTCGACCAGAGTCTAAAGTCTTAAGCACCATAATGTTAAGCGACTAGTCATGACCCTCGGACCTATGGTGAGAAGTGTGTGGTAAGGGCCAAGTAGAAGGAGCTTGGAAATCTAAGATCAAAACTTCAGAGCATTTGGAATTGAAAAAGGCCAATAAGGGGGCTCCTATATGGTTGGCACTTGGTCACAGTACCTGGTCCTATGGTGGAGATTCAATGAGGGCCAAGAAAAAGGAGCTCAGATATCGAAGGTCGGCAATCAGAATTTTTTAACAAAGTTACATTTTGAGTTGTGATGGAAAGGCTCCGATATAAAAATACAGGGAGTATTGAAGGGCGTATGGGTTGACAGCTACAGGATTGAATATAGGGGCAGAGGAGTTGGTCTCAGAAGTAAATGGTGACTATCAGATATCGATGGGTCAAAGGAAATGACCACGATCCTAGGCAAAGAGTGTTGAGTTCGCCATGAGGTCATCTAAGAATTAATTTCTCAGTATGGAGCTCCATGGAGGAAGGCAATGAAGGAATGCAAGGCCGATCATTGTTTCTACACTATGACAAGAAATAGATATGAGACGCAACAAAATAAAGGAAGGCCATTCCTGAGTACTGTTGAGAAGCCATGTCGAAGGACACCTGAGCTAGAGGAAAGATAACAGAGTCTACCTTGACCAAAGATTCTAAGAGATGGGAGAGTTGCATACAGAGAGGACTATGCCTGGTTTGAGTAAGTAGGTGGACTGAGAATTAATACTCAGTATGGAGAAACAGTCAGGAGCCCATTCTCTAGTGAATGTAGTGGCAGAGACCAAGACTAACAAAACAATAGAGTGAAGGGTCATGACAAGGTACAATCCACATTGTTAAATGAGGACAGTGTGACAACATTGATCGGGGAGACAACAGAGGAACAAAACCCAAGAGCTCGAATGAGAAAAGAGGGGGAAAACAACATAGTGTCCAGAGAGCCAAGAGGAAAGATATTTGAGTGTGTGCATTGATGTGTTTAGGCCAAGTGAGAGCCAACTCTACAAAGAGAGGTTGAGAGTACCTATGTAGAGGTAAAGAGACCCCGAGAGTGGAACTCTGTGTGTAAAGGATGATAGTTGCCTATGAGCTCTATGTGTAAGGCTGAAGTGCCTATGTGTTGTGTGAGTAAGGTGGAAGTTGCATGTGCACTCTATGTGTAAGGCCCAAGTTCCTGTGTGCTTTGTGAGCAAGGAGGAAGTTTCCTTTGCGTTGTGTGTATAAGGATGAAGTGCCTGTGTGTTGTGTGAGAAAGGAAAAATTTGCATGTTCGCTGTGCGTAAAGGCTGATGTTGCCTGTGCTGCTCGAAAGGTCGAAGGTGCTTGTGTAGAGAAAGAGGTTGAGAGCTGAGTGACTGCTGATGAAGAGTAGAGATCAGAGAGCTACGTAGATGGTGATGAATGACTATTGTTGAGCAGGTCAATGGGTTGTTGAAAAGAGAGGTAGATTGCTGCAAAGTGCAATAGAGTGAGCAGAAGATCAAAGTTTTTATCAAGTAAAATGGCTACCAAATTACAGATAACATCCAATTCTTAATTGAATTTGGGTTGGTGCCTACATACAAGAATTTTCTGCTTCCATCTCTAGTGGAGCTTGAGAAGGCTTGGGGGTTGGTGCCTCCTGCAAGTTGGTGCTTGCAAAAATCCAAGGAGTTGCAAGTTGGTGCTTGCAATAAATCCATGAGGTCGGTGCCTCACATGTTGCTTCTGGTAAGATGGGCAGGTGTCTACAACAAGAGGGAGTTGGTGCTTCCTACTAGTCGGTGCTAGAAAATAATCAAAGGGAGTTGGTTCTTCCTATGAGTGTGTGCTCACAAAACAGATTGATGTAATAAAGTAGGTGCTCCTCTTTACATAAATAACAACAACAAGCTTTGTGGTTTTTCCCCAAAAGGGTTTCCACGTGAAAAGCCTTGTGTCTAATGTGTATGATGCTTATGGTTTGTATGCTTGTGTGTTGAGTTAATGTTGCTTCCATACTACATATTTATGTTGGTTATATGGATGGGTGCCAAGCTAAATAAGAAAAGTAAATTAGCATAAAGAAGTTAAAATTAGCCTTAATACTGATTCACCCCCCTCTTAGTATTATCATTATTTCCAATAGGGATTCCTAAGACTGAAACCCTCATCTATACAACTAGGCTTTATCATGTATCATTCCATTACTGGTCAAGGGATTCCTAGGCCCAAACAAGGAAACACACAACCAGGACTTACCGCAATCCCGCCAAAACTATTTAAGGGAATAGTAGGCATAAAAAAGACTTGGATGCCTCCAGATTTCTTCACCAATACCTTGAGGAATTTTCTCGTCTCCAAACTCAAGCTTTACTATGTATCCCACCATTATTCAGGTGATTCTTAAGTCTTTAGGAATTTTCCTGAGACCACCTCACCTGGTTCCAAAACTATCCAGAAATCCATCTTAACCAATTAAAATAACCCCATCACACCATGGCTATCTAGAAATAGAAAGGGAATGTTGAAATCACTGTCATCCCTAGAAAAACTGATGCCAATGCCAGAAAGAGAACCAAATGCACATATGCATGTAACATTCATTCCAAAAATATCAAGGAAATCATACATGCAACTTGATACTTTCAAGTAATTCCACTGTAACCCCTTGATCCAAATATTCCTTTCTTGATATTTGCTTCCATTTGCCTCTTTTTCCTTCCTTTTCCTTCCTTTCTCCAATTCTAGATTGCTATAAGACTTCTTTAAGTGTGCAAGAGTATGAGAGAGTAGAGAGAATAGAGAGAGAGAGCTCCAAAAATGAACTAGAAAAATATTAGACTAACAAAAGCTTGGATTGACAAAAGCTTAGACTAAAAAAAACTATGAATTGATCCTCATAAGAGTTTTTATTAATGAGGCCTCTATTTTCTTCAATTTTCCTCAATTTTCCTTCAATTTCCTCCTCACATGCAACCTATGACCTTTCACTTTCCTTTTCTCCTCATTTCCTTTATTTTCATAAATAAAATGCCAATTAATTCCTCTTACCAATCCAAAGCCTTTTCCATTGCCTTTGCCAATTTCCTTTAGCCATAATAAACCAAATGAACATCCTCTAGCATGTTTTCCCAACATTCATCTTGAAATATATTTCCTGTGACCTTGGTCTTGTTTTTCCTTTATTAACTTTATTACATGAACTTTTAACCCAAGGTTGTGAGAGACCCCTCGCCCTTAAGGGAACACCATCCTCGGTGTTCTATGATGCCTACAACCAGAAAGACCATTGAAAACCAAAACATACTTCCCATGCAGTGTTATAACTTATCTCGATGTAGTATTTACAATATCAACCTGCAGAAAATAAAACCGACATGACAAAGATGACAACATAGCAACCATACCGCTTATTGGAACTTTATAACACAAATCATTGTGGTATTTACAATAAAAAAAAACATACATAAATATGTACATATACCAAAACTTATTTACCTTCGCTATAAAATAATGAGGGATACATAGCCCGCATCTGATTAACCATCTCCCATGTAGCTTCATTGGGCCCAAAGTGCTTCTACTGAACTTTAACTTGTTCGATTTCTCAATTCTGAAGTATGATCATCCTTTGCTGCAATATGCACTGAGGTTTTGGATGGAATTATCCTTCTGGCTCCACCTCCAATATAGACCAATCAATAACATCATCAACATCCCTTACATATATTTTAAGCAATGAAATATTGAAAACATCACGGACTTTCACTATCGGAGGTAGTGCATGTCTGTAGGCCACTGATCAAATCCTCTCAAGGATCTAGAAAGGCTCACAATGCCGAGGTGACAACTTCGCACATGACTGAATCCTCAAGGATATATTATTGGAATTAATGCACAAGTACACATGCTCCCCAACCTAAAACTCCTTAAATGCCTTGTGTTGATATGCATAATGCTTATGTCTATCTTGTGCTACCTTTAGATTCTTCTTGATAACCTGCATTTCCTATTCCATCTCGGCCAACATGTTCAGTCCAATCAAGACCATGTTCATTGGATCACTCCAACTGATGGGAGTATTACAACTTTTCCTATAGAGTTCCTCAAACAGACTCATCCTTGGTGACTCCTGATACCCATTGTTGTAGGAAAACTCAACTAGTGGTAGATAATCTTCCCTATTCCACTACTGGTGCATAACATACATTTTCAACATTTTCTCTAAAATACTATTGACCCATTCTATATGCCCATATGTCTATAGATGATAAGTTGTAGTGAAGGCCATCTCTATACCAAAACCTACAAATAACTCCTTCCAAAACCTAGAAGTGAGCTTAGAATCTTTATCTAACACGATCTTCTTTGGAAGACTATGCAACCTCATTACCCCCCTGATGAAAACCTGTGCTACATCACTAGCTGAATAAGTAAACTTCACTGAAATGAAGTGTGCTACCTTTTTCAACCTGTTAACCAAAACTATAATAGAATCATGTTGTCTATATGTCCTCAAAAATACTGTAATGAAATCCATGGAAATAACCTCCCATTTCCACTCTAGAATCAGAATCGGCTGTATTTGACCACCTAGATGCTTGCTCTCCACTTTTACGTGTTGATAATCCAAATATCTAGCCACAAACGTTGCCACCTCCTTCTTCATATTCGGCCAATAGTAGAGATTCTTCACTGTTGTCAATATCTTATGATATCTTGAGTGACCTAAATACCATTTAGCATGAAATTCTCTCAAGATAAGCTTCTTGAGCTTACTGTTGTTCGACACATAGATCATATCCCTAAATCTGACCAAACCATCTAATGTGAGATGACAATCAACATCCTGCTCAACTGTACCCAACTACTATAACCTATTCCTACAACTTTGAAAACCCTACCAACCTGTCCTCATACCATAGACTAGACTACAACTTTGACATTATAGTGAGCTCTTCACCTACAATGTGACCAACTCTCTCTTAAGTTGTACTTCATTGTGCACTTTGATGATTCACTATCTTCCAAAGTAGCTTAGACACACTCTAATACCATGTTGAATTCCCATGAGCCTAGTGTCTAGGATAAAATCTAAAAATATCTTACGTAACCAAACCAAGAATCTCAAGAAAGCTACTTTGCACAATGAAATATAAATAACAGTAAATTAAACGTGCACAAATATAGACAACCTTTTACAAAATATAGTAAAAATATGTAAAAAAACCCAATCTTCATTTTATTACATCAACTGAATAATACAATTGTCTAGGGCTCCAATACAAGGGATAATTCCCTCAATTATCCATAAGTACAAGAATACAAGATACAATGACAATCTCATTTCTCTAGTACACAATCAGAACCTTTATGTTGTATCTCTTCCTACCAATCCTTCACTTCTGATATTCTCTCTAGATGGCCCTTAGTCCATCAAATTAAGGACAACACATAGAGTCTCTAGGAAGGTTTCCACCTATCACTGCTACAAGTAACTTATACTCCAATGAACAAAGGTTGATCTAATATGCTCTTCTAGTCTAGCCAATACTTGAGCTCCAATCTGCCAATCTAGTAGCTTCTTTAGTCCATCAAAGAGCTACACATTAGGCTCAAATATTCACCCATTCATGCAACAATCAATGTACTTCTTTCTTGCTAATCTAGGGTTGCTTTAGGCTACCAACACACTACCCTATACTATTCCAATGGTGCCCAATACTCCATTGTGAAATATGCTCATAAGAGGGGCTTCTAACCACCAAGTGAAACCCTCGAATTGGATCCCATGGGCTAAAAATGTGAACTCCTCTTATCTGATCCAAATACTAGGATCTAGGACTAGTCGCTAATGGAGAAATGACATACCTCTTGACTGTTGTTGATGAACAAAATTTTGGTCACTAGTTAGGGTTTCTCCTATAGCCCTACAACAACCCACCAAATCTACCAAAATTCACCTCAATTAATGAGGCTTCCTTCCCTTCACAAGTTTTGTAGCTCGTTGTGTGAATAGATGATAAGCACTAGTATTGCAACAAGAATGTTGTAACTCTTGGGCTACCAACTTTACTTTATCAACCCGGGGTTCATACAAACTTGGAGTTGACAGTGTTGTATACACAAGTAAAAGTGATGTTTCTACCTTTTGTCATGGTTCAGCAGGCGAGAGACCACTGGGGTTTTCAAGCCAGACTTCTATGGAGTTAGAAGAAGCTTGGTTTCTCGATGGAAGAAAGGGAAATATATTCTAAAGGAGAGTTACTCTACTACAATAATGAAAAAGACCAAAATTCAATGCTAAATCACACCATTTCCTAATTAACTGCCAAGAAAATATGCTTTGAAATAATTCTAAATTAGCATGAACCAAATGCTACTATCTAAGAATGGAAGTAAAAAGCATCAAACACCACTAACATGTAAGTAAAGGGACTAAAATAAACATGTTTCTTTCTTTTTGTCTTTTCATGGAAAATCAAGTATGCAAACTAATTTCTTTTGGTGATGTGGCAGGTGAATTAAGGATGTTGGAGGATATATGGAAGGGTTAGGAGATGGTTGGATGGTTTGGGAGACCTTTTGTGACTTCCTAGAGGTTTCCCCTCAATTCGGCCTCAAAACAGGCCATTTTAGGAAAACCTACAAGATGTACTAGAAACCTACACGATTCCCTATAAACCTACAATATATAGTTGAGAGAAAAATGGGAGGTGTTAGAAGTGATGGAAGGCTTAGGGAAGGTGGTATATGGTTGGAATGAAGTGGGAAAAGGTCTAGGATCACTTAGAAGTCAACAACAAGGATAGAAGATGGTTGGATTTGCTCAATGTGCTTGGAAGAATTTCAATTTAAAATGATGAAAACTACTGAAGGCAATGGTGAAACAAGGAATGACTATGGTGGATGAAGTGGAAGGTGGTTGTTGGTGATAAAGTCTTTGTCTACTCCTGAAGCACCTACTCTGCATAAAACATGTATAATTCCCAAAAAGCTACGTAAACAAGAAGCATTCTCATATTAAGCTAGAAAAGCAGAATTAATGAACTAACTGCCTACATTATGCATAAGGAAAGTTTCTGAAAGGAATGAAAGCATGGATGAGATCTACTACAAGAATGAAGATATAAGAGATGGCAATGAAATCCTACTTTGCAAAAATTATCAAATGATAACTTAAATACAGTAAACTCTAAAGCTCATACAAGAAATAGAAATCTGTGTTTATGGGGTTGCATAAGGGTCCCTTCCTCAAATCATGATCCCAAAGGGAGGAAATGAGACTCAGAAACCTACTGACAACCTTGTGGTACTCCTCTTATCCCTGCTAACCTACTACTGAAGTAAGGCACAAATGGAAGCAAAATAATAATAACCAATCCAATCTACACTACTTGCAATGAAAACACATCTAAAGGGAAATTAACAGTGAAGCTATGAGACTAATCTAAACATATAGATACAAGAAAGATGAGCCTTGGCTGCTAGGTTGGGCCCTAACCCAAGATATTTAGCCATCTGAGTTAACTCAGTGTTGGCTCAAAACAAAACCCATTCTTATTACCAAAACAGAAAATTACATCAACAAAACTTCCATAAGTCTGGAGCTCAAAAATAGCTTAGAGTTTTACAACAAAAATTTGAATCCTAATGAGGCTCTAGGCCTCTCTACTTATACAACTGAAGTCCCCAACTACTTCCTTAAAATTAGGTAGGCTCAGCTCCCAAACTCGAGATAAACTAGCTCTGTTTCTCTCACTTGCTCGGTGTCCTTCTAATCCTCATGGCTTGGCTTCTTGCACTCCGAGCTGGTGTGATGGATGGAGGAATATTAAAATGGGGGAGAAGTAAATGAGGAGGATTTACCTCCTACAATCCCTCTCCCTTGTCCCATTCGATTTTTAACCTTATTATTTGCCGAAATTCTTGTATTTTCTCCTTCAATCCTGCATTTAGTGCATATTAGTCCACTATGCATAATATCCAACTCTGACTCATCTCATAAAAAATATAATTAAAAACATGTAATAAGTTGTGATAAAAGTTGGTTTTACTAAGCTAGGAGGTGAAGTACGGCCCATATAATTACCCAATGATGAGGCTCATCATCACCCCCCTACTGAAAGTGTTGCTCATCCTATGAGAAACTCAATCAATATCCATATCCTTCATAGCTCTAGTGGTCTCCCTAACATCCCATGTCTCTGATGTGGTTTCCTCTTCTTGTTCATAGAAGCCTGCTTTCTTTTCTGCCTCTTTTCTTCTTCTTCCTTCCTTCCTTCTAGCATTACTAAGAGTAGTGGTGGACTGAGTTTCAGGCCAATCCAATTGAATTTCAGCCTTTGCATAGATTTTTTGTACATGGGTGTCCTGTTTAGTGCTTCTTGTGATCTTTGAGGAGAGTGGTACTCTCTTATCTTTAAGTTTTATGTCAATGTGTTCCATCTCCTCAGGAAAGCATGTATGCTATCATCCCCTAACGACCTGAACATGTCCTCAAAATGTGAAATGTCTTTCCCTTGGGAAGCAAGATACCTGGGTGCAAGCTAAGGATCATTCATAATCAAATTATGGGTACTAATGATGGCCATGGGATCTGAATGTTTAGCTCTGATCATAAGAGTTTCATTTTGTTCTGTTGTTGATATCTTCTTCATCTCTAAAGCCCTTGATTCCTCATGGTTCATCCTTGGCATTAGGGTCCCATACATTCATGTTTGTTAAGGTCATGTTATGCAAATAAAACTTAGACATCTTGGCCCTATATTCTAGTGTGTTCTGAAAAAACGATCAATGAATTGCCCGTAGTCCTTAAATGGCATGGTGCCTCTCTGTGCTAGGGTATTGATCTAGAACATCAGCCACTGTTCCTTGAGGTATAGGGCATAGGATTTAGCTGGAATCCTACACTAGATTGCTTCCAAAGAGAGACTAACCATACATGTCAATTGATTCTCTCTTTCCTGCAGTTGTCCTCTCAACCATGCATTTTTTGTTTCTAGTTTATTTTTCATTATGGCCTCTCTGTCTCTCAAGCTACTTAGCTCTCTGCTCATCTCCTTGAGCTTCTCCTACATGTACCCAATGTCTTCCACCCCCTTGGACTTGGAAATCTACATCCATTGATGATTTCTGGCTCTCTCCTTCTCAAGCTCGAAGAACAGTGGAATAACAAATTTTTGAGGAATGACCCTGCCTCCTTCAATAAACCTGTAGTAGGAGTCAAGGTTAGGTTGGGGGCTAGGTTATTTTGACTCTGGGTCCTCTTCTTTAGTTTCTTGCTATTGGTCTACCTCCTTTTCCAATTTTTGTGTCTCTTGTAGGTTCAGTAGAGTATGATGTAGGACTGCTTCTGCTCCCTGTAGACACTGCTGTGTATCCTGTAGGATTTATTTTCCCTTGGAGGAGGTGGATCTAGTCATATGCCTTCTCACATAGGTGATAGGAGACTTAGGAGAAGGCATTTTCTCTTGTTGTTTAGGTTATTCCTCAATCACAATGGGAATTTTGGTTGGTGTTTGGGGTTTCCCCTACCTTATTCTTGTGCTTTTCCTTGTCCTAAAATATAAGGGGGTCTGCCTCTATATTTTTCCTTTTTTCTTGATGGGGGTGCTAAGAGTAGTGAGGGAAGTTGCTTCCTCCCTCTCAGTGGGTTTTGGAGACACCCTAGGTGACTCCTCCTTGTCTTCTACCCCCTCTTTCCCATTGCTTTCTTCACCTATGTATTTCCTTTCTTCTTCCTCTTGTAGATCCTCATCTTCTTTATCAATTTCCTCCTTAACATCCTCCTCTATCTCTTCATCATCCTCCTTCTCTTTCTCCTCTTCTTCTTAATCTTCCTCATTTTCTTCTGTTTCATATTCTTCTTCATCCATCTCATCTTCATCTCCTTCTGCATCTTCTTCTTCTTACTCTACTTCTTCTTCCCCTACTTCACTCTCTTCCTCATCCTTTCCACTGATAGTAGCACTAACATCATATGTGAGAGCTTTGATGTCCTCCTCTGCCTGCATGTCTCTGAAAACTGACAATTGTATGGGAATTATAAGGTTTTGGAGGGCATATTCTATAAGGATTCTAATTAACCCATGGTGAGCTAACTATTGGGAATTTCCCTCTGGCACCTTGATACTTGTATCTATCAGTGATTGCAGCAGGAAGTATGGTATGTTGAGCCTGTGGTGAGGGGGTGTTTCTGCTTCAAATCTCAACTCTTGAAGAAGCCTAAAATGATAGCCATAGACCACACTATACCTACCCTCACATGATATGTACTTGATAAGTTGGTAGCTAACCTCATTCCAAGGATATGGTAGACTTTCTCTCCTTACTCCATTTTTGTCCTCAATGAGTTCCTCACCTTCTAAAAAGAATTTCCTTTTGGCAATCTAGCTATCTCCTTTGTCTTCCTTCATCCATGGTACTCTTAGGGGAAGTGTGGTAACTCTGTTGATGAGTTCAGGGGTGAGCTCTATGGAGAGGCCTCTTACCACAATAGTGGCATGGACTCTAGTAAGTGGAATGAGGGAGAGAGAAAAATCTCAGGCCACCTCATCATCATACTCCCTTAATTTTTCAAAATACCCCATCCAATTATGCCTTGTGAATATTTCTAGCACCTGAGGATGTTGTTGGATTATCACAGTGTTAATGGGCTCCCTTTTATTAAACCCTCCTGTCATCTTGGTTGGTGAAGTTTCAGGAGATGAGATGGGTGATACAATTTTCAAATGTAGAAGTAAAAAAACTGAAATGACTGTGGACAATTCTCTTGCACAGCTTCCAAATTCACTCAAACTCGAGGATTTTTTTGTTCAATTTACTTGGAAAGAGGGATGTAATTACAGAGCCTACCTCTTCATAGTGTTTGTTTTGGCCAACCCCCGTGTTTTCCCCTTTGAAACTCCTCTCAGCCTATCCTATAGATTGTCTCTATGTATCCTATAGGAATCCTATGTGCAATCCTGTAGGATTTCCTATGCAATCCTATAGGAATTCCTATGTAGAAAAACAATGGTGTCTTCCTTGTTGTAGGTTTCTTGGGTATGAGAGCGACTTGTGAGAGCGAGCCTCGAGGAAATGAATGCATGAATGCATGCGGACGATGATTATTTCCTCTTATGATCATTTGGGGTGAGGTGGTGTGTTGGCAGCAGAGGTACAGTTTCCATTTTTGGACCATTGGTCCCCACTACCACCTCATCATTCCCCACTTCCTCGTCATCTACTCCCACTTCATACTTCTGTAGCCTTAACTTCTTTTGTATTTCTCCTTTCTGTTTTTGAGTTGACTGCTACCACGTGTGATAGGACAAATTGTTTTGTCTTTTTTGACTGATTGAAGGTGGCCAAGATAACTGGCCACCTTTCACTTATAAACCAACTTACTCATAACCTTTACATATTTTGACTAAATTATTCACATGAGAGAGTGAGCGGATACTTACCTCTAGTTCTAATACCTTGTTGCAGTTGTTGAAGATCGGAGGTGCTTGTTGTGTAGGTATCTGGTGTTGAAGATGATGGTTCTATTACTGCTTTGGAATTCCTTATTCTCTTGGATCATCATTCTTGAATCTTGTTGCTCACAAGATTTCCTACAGGATGTCCTGTAGCTGCTTCTCCTTCAGAACTCTTAATCATATACTTTGCTAGGATTTTGAGGATGGTGATATGGATGGAGAGGAAGAATAGGAGTGTGGAGAATGAGGAATACTCTAGTGATGGTCCCTATTGCTCTCTATTTCCTTCTTTTATCGAAGACTGTGACAAAATAATTTTTGAAACTGGTTTTTTTTTCTTTTTCTTCTTTTTTTAGGGTGAATGCAGGGGTGATGAAGGTGGACATAGGTATGGTAATGGAATAATGATGTAGGGGTGCTATTTTATTGACATAAAAGCTCATTTTTTTACCTTAGGGTCACTTCGTGTAGGATTTCTGGGTCACTATGATTCCTACAGGATCATCCTGTAGGTTTTCAAGGGATCCTATAGGTTTATCGGGGATCCTGGACAAAACACAGTCCCCTTGTAAACTGAAGGAAAGGAGTGCAAAAAATGAAAGAAATAGTAGAGTGATGAATGACAATGAGTGGAAAAATAAAAATGTGAGTGAAATAGGTCTCTTTGTGATCCTCCTTTTCTGTTTGATCGTCCTTCTTTCTCACTTGCAAAATAGAAATTTTCATGATTTTTCTCTTTTCCTTTTATTTTTTTGAAAACAACTAGGCTGCCTTTGAGAGGTTTTCATCCTAGCTGTTTGCCCTGGGAACCTCAAGAGAGGATTTCACCCAGGGATCTTTTTATTCTCATTTTTTATTTTTATTTTATTTTTTGACACCATTGGGCTACCCCCAAGAGGTTTTCAACCGATAGTGGGACTCAGGCACCTCATGGAGGTTTTCACCTAAGTCCTTATTCTTTTTTTTTTCTCTCAGTGATTTGATGAGGTAGGAGCTGAAACTTGCTCCATTACCATCACTGTTTTATTGATACCATCAATGAACTCTTGTTTTGACAATGGTCTCTTATCCATTTTCAATCGGTGTCCATTAACAGGTAAGGGAATGGCTTCTTCATCTATGGTTCTGATCTGTATTGAACCATTATCATGGCATCTTTCTACAACATAAGGTCCTAGCCATCTTGTCCTTAACTTACCCTTGAAGTCTTTATACCTAGAATCATATAACAAAGCCCAATCACCTTCTTGAAATTTCTTTTCCTTGATGTTCTTATCATGCTAGATCTTCCTCTAAAGTTGAATTACCTCTATATGTAGGAGGGCTTGCAATCTAAACTCATCTAAGCCATTCAACTAGAGAAATCTATCTTTTTGTGCACTGCTGAGATCTAGATCTAGTTGGGCTGCCATCCTTAATGTGTTATACTCAAATTCAATGGACAACATGGCCTTTTTCCCATAGACCAGCTCATAGGTTGTGAATCTAGTGGTGGTCTTTGAGGTGGTATTATAGGCCCAAGCGGCCTAAAATAATCTATCTGCCAAATCCTTCCTGCTTTTGCTTACCACTTTGGTAAAGATGCCCTCTAGCACTCTATTGGTCACCTCCACTTGTCCATTAGCTTGTGGATGATAGGGAGTGGAGGTTATATGCTTGATATTGTGTTGGATGAGAAAGTCTTCAATCATGTTGGAGGTAATCTGGTTGCCTTGGTCTGTGACCAGCTCTCTAGGGTACCCAAATTTGTAAAATACATTCTCCCTTAGGAACTCAGCTACCTTCTCTTCTGTTGCTGTCTTAATTGCCTTGGTTTCAACCCACTTATTCAGATAGTTGGTGCACACAATGATGTACTCTTTTTGTTTGGAAGGGGGGTCAATAGGTCCAATGAATTTTGTGCCCCACTTGTCAAATGGCTCAAAAATCACTTGAGGCTATAGAGGCATTTCATCTCTTGGAGTAGGCCTTCCCATCCTTTGGCACTGATCACACTAACTAGTATATCTTTTCACATCCTCATGAAGAGTGGGCCAACAATAGCATTCTTGTAACACTTTGAATGTTTTCCTCTTT
This sequence comes from Pinus tabuliformis, assembly GCA_031772625.1. Taxonomy (NCBI): domain Eukaryota; kingdom Viridiplantae; phylum Streptophyta; class Pinopsida; order Pinales; family Pinaceae; genus Pinus; species Pinus tabuliformis. The sequence goes on along the minus strand of CM062811.1, from coordinate 933,391,301 downwards.
GCTACAAAGTGACCTCCATAAGGCCCATCATGACAGTTCAGACAGATGTCAAAGACTTCCTCCTCCCTAACACACCTTCTCAAGATTTGATCTGGGCCAAGTTTGAAGAGATTTCCCCCAATCCAAGTGAAGGGGGGACTCTTCCTTACTATCTTGCTTTTCTCTTTGGAGGACAACTTCGGTGGGAACTGTTCAGATACCAAATAGTTTTCTATATCAGCAAACAATGGAGAGAGAACTAAAATAGAAGATAAGTTCTCATCCAGTAACTGGTCATCAACCATTCCCTCTTCACCTGTAGAAAAATTTAATCTGGACAAAAAGTCGGCAAAAACATTTTCCTTACCAAGCTTATCAACAATAGTTAGATCAAACTGTTGTAATAAAATTAACCATCTTATAATCTGAGCATTCACATCTGGTTTATTCATTAAATATTTGATTGTAGCATGGTTAGTATGCAGAAATGTTTGATAGCCTATAATATAATGCCTAAATTTGTTCAATGAATGCACAACAACTAGGAGTTCCTTTTTGGTCACTGTGTAATTTAGTTCAACCTTTGACATATTCTTACTAATAAAGTAGATAGCATAAAGAAAATTTTCATCTATCTGACCTAGGGCTACTCCTATGGATTTGTGTGAGGCATCAGTATGAATATGAAAAGGATGGGCCCAATTTGGGCTTTAGAGAATCGGTGCAGTGGTTAACTTGTTCTTTAGGGTGTCTAAGGCCTCTTGACAGCTTTTTGACCATATAAACTCTGAGTCCTTAGCCAACAACCCAAATAAAGGAGAGGCTAGCTTGTTGAAGTCCTTTATGAACCTTCGATTGTATCTAGCTAACCCTAGGAAACTTTTGACATCTCTCTACTTTTGAGGAGGTGGGACCCTTTGGATGATAGCTATTTTGTTTGGGTCCACCTGCAGTCCTTGTTGAGATATTGAATGACCTAGCATGGTCCCTACAATCATCAATAATTCACATTTTTCGGGATTGAGAGACATGCTCATTTCAATGCATTTGTGTAGTACTTTTCCTAGGTTGGATAGAGCCTCTTGAAAATCACAGCCATAAGGTGTAAAATCATCCATATAAATTTCTACTGCATCAAGGACTAACTCAACAAAATAGTCAGGACTACTCTTTGGAAAGTGGAAGGAGCATTACATAGGCCAAAAGGAAGGACCCTATAGGCAAAAGTACCCAAAGAACAAGTGAATATGGTTTTGTCCTAGTCTTCTAGGCTGATCTTTGGTTGTACCCATTGAATCCATCTAGGAAAGAGAAAATAATTTTCCCTACCAGGCCATCTAGCATTTGGTCAATGAAAGGTAGAGGAAAATGGTCATTCTTTTTGGCTTTATTCAACTCCTTGTAATCGACACAAATCCTCCACTTACCATTTTTCTTTGTAACTAACACCAAAGGAGAGAACCACTCACTGTCGGAGATAGGGTAAATGAATCTTGCATCTAGAAGTTTTTGCAGTTCTTATTTGACTATATCTTTAAGAGATGGATTCATCCTCCTTTGGGACTGCCAGACTGGCTTGCAACCTTGTTTGATGTATATGTGGTGAGTACACACTCACGGGTGCACTCCATTCATTTCTTTGTAACTCCAAGCGAAGGCATCTAGATGTTCCTTTAGCATGTTGCATAGCTTCTTTTATTGGAGAGCAGAAAGAGATGGATTGATTTTCAAGGTTCTCTCGGGGCTGAATTATATTATTTTTACATGGAGGGGATTGGAATTGGCCAAGCATAGGTCAATTGGATGATTGTTTTGGGTTTCCTTTACTAAATATTCTAAGGGCAATGTACTGGGACTTCGACTTTGGAGTAGGTGTTCAATCAAATCATCTTCATCCTGCTATCCTCCTCCTATGGTTGTTTCTAAAGTATAAAGTTGGGTGGAATAAACTTGACCTTATTCCTCCCCCTCCAACCATAAAGGTAAATCATGCTCTAGAGATGGCTGAGCAAGAGGGTATAGGACTAAATTCTTGGACATATGCCCATTCTTGATGGTCATATTCCTAGCTTTGTAGCTAATGTAAGCATTAGTAGTGGCCAACTACGGTCTCCCAAGGATGAGAGGGTAACTAGTAACCTTAGCCTTAGGCTAGAGAACTAGGAAATCTATAGGGTACTCCCAAAAGTCAATAGAGACCATCACATCCTCCACAATCCCCTTAGGGGTCACAGTGGAGTGGTCTGCAAGTTACAAAGCTATTGTGGTCTTCCTCAATGAACCTTGGAGGTTGAGCTTGAGCATGGTGCCCTTGGCCATCACATTAATGGCAACCCCAAGATTGATCAAAGTGTGTGGGACAATGGTGCCATTGATGTGCACATCTACTACAAGGATTCCAAGGACCAAATACTTTGGACAGATTACCTGCCCTAGCATTAAGTTGGAAAGTTGGCCAATGACATTAATGGTAGGGGCATCTCTTCTTCGCCTCCCTGGATACTTGATGAACTTCTCCTTAATCAACTTATTGTAAATAGGAACATCCTTTATTGCTTGGAGAAGTGGAATCTTTACACATAGATTTTTCAATTCTCCTAGAAGTTCAGTCTCTTCTGGGGTAGGCTGGAGTGGTTGGGTTAATCTCTCAGGAAAGGGTGGATTCATTTTAAGAATGCTTTCCTCTTGTTATAGACATTTTTGTGCCTTACAGCATTGAGCATGAAATTTCCATAATCAAGGGATCCAAAGTCCCTAAACATGTTGTTCCTACCCCTAGAGGAACAAGGCTAGCAAACCACAACAATTCACAGAAGTTCTCCACCTGAAAACACTCAAAAACAAGTCATTTCAGGATCATGTCAGCTGCTCCACTGAGCATTTGCGCTAAATGTCAACTGCTCCACTGTCTACCTACGTTGAATGTCAAATCCAACAAAGGCTACCTGCGCTGAGCGTAATTGGACAAGTGGCAGGCTCATTCCTCAATGTGTCAATGCCCAGGAAGCTTCCAAAATGACACTTGCCTTAGGGAATTCGACTGGTGATGAGTAAGAGGTTCCAAATCTCCAAGTGGAAGCAAGAACCTCCAAGTGGACTTAAGAACTAAGAGAGGGAGAGGACACTAGTCAGATCTCAAGCTGACTCATCCTCTCTCCAAAATAACTATATATAGATCTCTCCTCCATGAGATCTAGAAGGCTGGAATTTTGTTATTGCAAAGAATTGCTGTTGGTTTGAGGTTGGATCATTGGGTGCTTAATGCTTTGAAGGGAGCTGAAGAAGGAATTCCATTCTGCTGGGAAGGAGATGCTGGATTGGAGCCCTATGGGTTGTATCTCTTCCTGAACCTTGTTATCAATCAATAAAGCTATCTTGGTTCTTTCATATATGTTGGTGTATTTTGTATGATTTGCATTAGTATATTTGATTTACTTCTAATCCTGAATCATTTATGAATATGTATATTTGCCTTTGTGTTGTGTCCTTCTCTTGTCGCAAGTAGTTGTTCTCTTGTCACAGGTAGCTGATCTCTTGTGATCTTGTGGGAATCAAGTAGATGTTCTCTTGAGCAAGCGAGGAGGCAAGTAGTTGTGGACACCCAAAGAGAAGAGGATCTAGATCGAGCGACAACCGGAAGACAACGGTAAGTCTACTGATCTCCCCTCTTTCACATTTCATAAATTAAGAAATCAGAGTAGCTGTATCTGTTTGTTGCTAAGGCACTGTCCCACCTTAGGTGGATAGGATCGTCCTGCATAGGCATTTTTCCCCACAACAAATTGGCGACTCCACTGGGGAGAATTGTTTTAGTCATTTTATTTGTGTTTACATCATTGTTTGCTTCATAGACTCAACAGCAACAATCGAACTGCTTCTGCAAAGTAGACTATTGCTGCCTTGATCCTTCACTGGATTTTGTCTATGATATGAACAATGGACTCACAAATGACTTGATGATCCTTTGTGCTAGTCTTTAGTACCCTCTCAAAGCATCCCTTTGATTATACCTTGCTTGTGTTTCTGATTTGGCCTGAAACTGTTGATTTTTGAGCAATTTGTGACCCAGAACCTAAGAGAAACGAGAGTTTCTCCTTCAGCGCAGACACTGTGAAGGCAGTCTGCATTTCAACGCAGGTCCCGTGAAGGCTACCTGTGCTGAATGTCAAACCCACAGTGTTGAGGTTGTGTTGAACCAGTTTGGCTTTGTGCAGCTGGGGTTCTTTGCTGTCTGTTGCCCTGTTTTGATCTCTGTTTTTGCAACCTTTAACCAGCATAGGTACTAGTCTGATAACTCCTTTTCTTTGCTTGAATTCCACCTCCTTTTGTACAAAAAGACTGTGAGTGTTTTTATGTGTTTGTGGCGTCATTTACAGTTTTCCTTTGCATGAGTGAAATAATCATCCTGTAGCCCTTGATTCAGATCTGATTGATTGTGATCTTAGGAGAGAGTTCATTGGATGTTTACAGTTGATTATACATTTGCTTTTGCTTATTGGTTTGAGTTTGTCTCTTTTAATTGTCGAAACAAGTATTCATTTCGAAAATCGCAAAGTGATTGTAATCTTTTCTACCCTTGTTGATTTCAGAAAAAGTAAACTTGTTTGTACTTGTCATTTAAAAGAAAATTCAAAGTTGTACAAAAAGCTTTCTTTGTAGGCATTAATACTAAGAAAGCGGAAAACAAACACCTGCATTGTGCATTTGCATTTTGATAAGTTTGCATGCTTGATTTAGGAAGAGTGCATTAGAGTGTGGTGATTGCTCTTTGAGAAAAGATGGTGTCTTTCTTTTCCCTTAGTAGCTAGGATTTTCAAAGTTGAAAAGATAATAAAGCTTGCTTATCATCTTAGACTACATTTAGGAATTGTACCATACATCTCGTGGTGATCCTGAAAGACAAACTTCTAAAAAGATCAACTTTAAATAAACTGAATGAACCTAACAACGCTTTGCAACATAACGCACAACATAGAGGTCTAGGCTAGAGACGTGTTCCGGCGTCGTTAAGCCTGGTGACTGTCGATCTCGTGGAAGGTGGGTGATTCCTCCTGAGGGACGATAGCGCCAATACGGATTGTGCTCCCACGTACCGTCACGTATATATTGGGAGACCCCTATAGGCATATATCCTTTATCCTTAGGAAGCCGTCTCGGCCGCCCTACTGATCGCAATGCAGTGAACACAACATTCACGAAGATCGACCGCCCGTACCTTAAAAAGTATTCTGTGGTTTTGCGAAAAGTTTGGCACACCCTCTGCCTAGAACTCCAGAGCAGCTCCTTTTGGCCTTTTTCAGACTCTATAACAGAAAAATTCCATCCGAGCATTTGTCACTTCGGGCTCGTTAAAACATCGAAGGAGACTAGAGTCATCTTTAGCTTTTTCTCGACTCTTTAAAATTGAAAAAGCAAGTTGTGTCCAAGCGTCGTTAAAATTTATTTTAAACGGAATAATCATCACCATTCCCTCGTTGATCTTCGAAGTTAGTCTCTTTTCATCGTAAGTTCTTGTAGAATCGCTAGAAAATCTTTTGGAGAGACTAAATATGTCTGAACAACCGTCGACATCCAGGACTGTGTCATCCGATGCAGCAGCGACAGAGCCTCCTGATGCTACCCCAACGATGTTCAATGGTATACCATCTGTCCCGGCAAGTTATCAACAACAAGCCGAAGTCCCATCAGGGACTGCTTCGACGACATGGTTAGTTCCTATTTCTTCATCCGGATTATCATCTGGTATTTCTTATGTTGAAACTCAAAAAAATGATCCAATGTGTCTTCAAAGGCCAATCTGCCCTTTAAGTACTGGATTGCCACCATATGGAGGGTAGTATGCCTTTTCATTGTTCCCTCCCGGAGAACAACCATATGGGAGTTTACAACAAAGTTCAGGTCAAATTGGAATTACACCCAGTGGTTGGGTACCAATACTGCCTCAACAACCAAGGGTTCTATATTCAATGCAACCAGTCCACCCTATGTTGAATATTCCCACTATACCTGCTATGGTTACTGAGTCGCAAGTACAAGCGCTACTTGTTGTATGTCAACCCCAACAGCCTCAGGTTGCAATACAACAGCCTCTTGTCTCAACGACTCAATCACAACCTCGGGTTAGTGCCTCCTTATCTGGAGCGACTCAGGATCAAACAAGTACTGTGACTCTCATCTTGGTCAATCATCCAGTATTGGTAAACAACAAATGGTTCAACAACCAGAGCTGGTTCAAACTCAACAACCCCCATTCCAGCAATCATATCAAGGACCTGAGAAACAAGTCTTTGTAAGTAATGGGAAATTGCATTTCCAAAGCGGTAATCAACAACCATATTATAATGGTTATGCCCATCAACCTTGTCAAAGTTGCCAACATCAAATACATTATGATGGTATGCAAAGACCCACTACTCAGGCGATTCCATCTTATCCTGGGTATGCTTCGCCTAACCTGAATCAACAGTTGCCCTTTGTAGCAACTCTAGAATTACCAGATCTAAACCGGCTGACGAATGATCCAATTGCTTATGCCCCTTGGTGGCCAGCGATTCCGCATAAACTTCCGTCAGATATTCCTAAAGTTAATGGAAATCTGGGTGAAGATCCGTCGAATCATGTGATGACATTTCATCTGTGGTGTTCATCAAACACCCTAACCGATGATTTGATTAGGCTTTGCCTTTTTCAGAGGACGTTAACTGCTCCAGCGGAAAAATGGTATATTGAATTACCTAGAGCTTCGTTCAACAACTTCAGTACCTTAGCCACGACTTTCTTAACCCCTTTTCAATTACCGATAAGGTATGAAATGGGAACGAAACTCCTAACCAACTTCAAACAGACAACGGCCACTCACATATCTGATCATATACGTGAGTGGCGACGTCGTCGTAGGATGGTGAAAACGTACGTTCCCGATCAGCTATTAGCTGAATGGTTTATCAAATCCTTACTTCCTACAATCACGGAAGATATGGCAAAAGGGGGAGTCGTAACAGAAGAGCAAGTCATCGCTCGTGCGCAATATCTGGACTTGGTCTATACTCAGTCTAGCACGCTCTACGACAAAATACCTAACGCCCCTAGACCGGAATTCTCAATTCCTCCTCCTCCTAAATCAAACAATGACTCTCACGCCGGTGATGGTGTGATTGGCAAAACAGATACGAAATCGACAAAGGCTACATCTAAAAAGGCCTGTAAGATTTCTAGTCAAAATGCAAATGAGGAACTTCTTGCCTCGGAAGTAAATGTCATGTCGACCGACAAGGGCAAACAACTGAAGCAACCAGGGGGCAAGAAGAAAAAGAAAGGGAGAAAAAGGAAACCCCCTGCGGGGTGTCATATATGCGATGAGGATCATTGGACGAGAGATTGTCCACATATAGCTGAAGTTAAGAAACTCTTTAAGAGTTCAAAAACCTCAGCAGTATTGACTGATCCGTTTCCAAGCCCGGGTACCAAACGGGTTGCTAATCAAAATGCTTCCCAATCCCAAGTGCTTATGTTGTCTATCTCAAAGCAGAAAAATGATGCTTTGGCAAGGAATAAAGATTACGGGAATCCACAGGTGTCGAATAACAAGGCTAATGAACAACCTAGTAGTTCGACAACAACTTTGACCAAAGTTGTGCCACCCACCATTCCTGAACAAATGATAAATTCGCCAAAGGGAGTAGTGTACAAGTCGACATTTAATCCTCGTGCAAAAATAGCACAGAATTATAATATAATAGAGGACCTGGCCCAATCGCCGTCCGCTATTTCGACGCTTGAGGTACCACAAAATTGCCTCTCCCAAGAGCAAGCTTTATTATCAGCAATAGGTGAAATTGACCCAATGGACTCCAATCTTGTGGCCTTTGATCATAAAGGATATGACCCTCAGTTACCAGCTCAACTAGCTTTCCTTATTCAAGTGAAAGCCCTCAACAAAACTGTTCATCGAACAATTATTGATGAGGGGGCATCTACGTGTATTATGTCGATGAGTTGCTGGAAGAATTTAGGCTCACCACGCTTGTCAAGATCGTCAACGACGTTAAAAGCATTTGATGGACGATCATACACTCCATATGGGATTTTAAGTAACTTGCAAGTTGAACTAGGGGGCAAAACAGTAGGAATTGATGTTGAAGTAATTGATGGAAACCTCGATTACAACATCCTACTGGGAAGGCCCTAGATATATGCCATGGCCGCAGTTGTGTCGACCTACTTCAGAAAGATTGCATTTCCCTTTCAAGGAGGAATTACAGTCGTCGACCAACAAACTTTCCTCCCCGACAGTTCACAAGTTACGGGAAGCATTCCAATGATCCATGGAAGCAATCATTCGCTTCAAAATATTGGAGTAGGTCTCCTAAAAGACCCTACTTTAATGGGTACTTTTGCCCTACCGCCTGCAAGTAATCTGGTGGAAGTGGCCACAGTGGAAACCTACAATATGAAATCTTCTATATCTAATGGATTCGGAAGATTCCTAAACATTTTGTCAGCGTCGATCATCGCCCTAATAGAAATACTGTAAATACAGTGGGCTCTGAGGACGGTTCTTATCTCGTGTCAACCTCGTTAAAAAATGAAACAAGGAGTCATGAGGATAGTTCTTTTATTGTGTCAACCTCATTAAAAAATGAAAACAATCCGCTTTCCAAATCTCAAAGGTAAACCTTCATTCCAAATGCAATGAAGCTTGGGGGACATGCACCTCGATTTGCGTTGTTATGCTGGGGGCATGCAAACTTATCATCGAGCAGTTTTAGCACACAGTTCATGCTCATTAAAAAATAAACGCAAGAAACGAGCAGTTTTAGCATAAAGTTCATGCTCGTTAAAAAATAAACGCAAGATCCGAGCAGTTTTAACGCAGAATTCATGCTCGTTAAAAAATAAACATAAGCTTGAGCAGTGTTTTGGCGCATTCAAGCTCATTAAAAAATGAACCCATCCCGGTAAATAACCATTGTGTATGTAACCTGATCAACCATAAAAGCCTTGGTCGTGTTTGCACCGTCACCTCCACTTTTCATTTGGCCAATCGTTCACCTCCATATGATTGTTTACCCATTTTGAGGAATAGCTGCGAAGAGTGATTTCACCTAGCCCTCCTTGTGACACTGCCATGATTGGAAAATTCCAACCTGTACCTGGAATCAGCTGCTAACCCTGTTCATCACTCGTTCCTCAAAAGACGAGTATTCTTTAAGCTCTTTTCAACGGACTCATAAAATATGAAAAGATTGCCGAGTTTTGGCCTTCCAGCTCGTTAAAGTGACTGGAAGTGCTATCCCTTCTCTAGATTTTAATCTTTTTGGACCTGAGGGATTATTGCACAAAAAGATCGAGCACTTGTTTGTTCGGCTCGTTAAAACCACCGAAAATTTATCCCTTCTGTATTGTTTTATACTTTTTCGGACTTAAGGGATTAGATGACGAAAAAGGAATTTTGGAGTTAACTTTATGTACCTTTTCAGACTCTCTAAAAATGAAAAGGACCGAGTTATCCTTGTCGTTAGACTTTTTAAAATCACTAAATAGCAACAAACTTGTCTTTAGACGAGAACGAGTTTCACTATCTCTAGGCTCGTTAAAACATAGCAATGGGCTTGCCCGAAGGGCAGGTTATAGAACAAGCATATGTTATCCTCCTCAAGCTTGACAAAAATAAAGAGGTACTGGTCAGCAATGACTGGGGAAAAATTGGGAAAAAATCAAGAAAACTTTGATGGTAGCAGGTCGCTCTTGAACATGACACTTTTCCTCCATACCACATCGGGTTGGGTTGTTTCATTCACCGGTCACATCACCATTGTCTCGCCATACCATCCATAATTGGGGTAATGCTACCGATCCATCGCATCAGTGTGACCATATGTTCAAGAGAAGTCGTTCAGAAAGAGTCAACCGGGTCCCATCCACTTCCATACATTATCCTTCATCCATTCATGACCGCCACCCTGAATCATATGTCACAGATCGTTTGCACCTCCATTAAAATCATTAGCTCCGTTCCGTGTCACTGATGTGGGATTCATTAAGGCCCTCCTTTGACGGATCGCTTCTTGTCGACATCAGCTCATTATCCAAGAAGTTGGTCTAGGAACAACCCCTTCAATACTTTGAAGCTTGCTTGCCTCAATGGCAAGTTTCTCACTTCCGGCGATAGGTATACATCAATGACCTTCAACCAGAAGATTTTGCGTGGTGTTCGACGCCAAGTCCTTTATTCACACCACGTGAATTGTACTGCAGTACCTTGAGGGTCATTATCATTATCAGTGATTCCTCTCGCGCTTGTTAGCGGTTTACATCATTGACCGGTAATCAAGCGATGTCTTTCCATGTTGGACTTCAGTGCAATTCTCACATGGATCGACTTGTACTTAGAGTGAAGATCGAACGAGTTTGAAGACCCCGGATCTAGTTTCATCCATCCGGGTTGCGATATATATTCAGGAACAATAAAGACATTTGACATGTACATCATTGCAACAGATGATCATCCTACTCAAAGGATGATAATTTCGCCAAAATTATCAGTCTACCATCAGACGATCGTCTGTTCTATGTACAAAAATGAATTTATAAAGTTGAGCATGGGAATGCCCACCTCATCTAGATCATGAAAGCAGTATGAATCATAATGTATTGTATTGTATCTTATTACAGGTCTCCTCCCAGCAAATGGATGAACTTCGGACTCTCCTGGATAAAGCATTTCACCCGATAAACGGCCTTATACTTTAGGGGGCAACTGTTATAGACATTTTTGTGCCTTACAGCATTGAGCATGAAATGTCCATAATCAAGGGATCCAAAGTCCCTAAACATGTTGTTCCTACCCCTAGAGGAACAAGGCTAGCAAACCACAGCAATTCACAGAAGTTCTCCACCTGAAAACACTCAAAAACAAGTCATTTCAGGATCATGTCAACTGCTCCACTGAGCATCTGCGTTGAATGTCAACTACTCCACTGTCTACCTACGTTGAATGTCAACTCCAACAAAGGCTACCTGCGCTGAGCGTAATTGGACAAGTGGCAGGCTCATTCCTCAATGTGTCAATGCCCAAGAAGCTTCCAAAATGACACTTGTCTCAGGGAATTCGACTGGTGATGAGTAAGAGGTTCCAAATCTCCAAGTGGAAGAAAGAACCTCCAAGTGGACTCAAGAACTGAGAGAGGGAGAGGACACTAGTCAGATCTCAAGCTGACTCATCCTCTCTCCAAAATAACTATATTTAGATCTCTCCTCCATGAGATCTAGAAGGCTGGAATTTTTTTATTGCAAAAAATTGTTGTTGGTTTGAGGTTGGATCATTAGGTGCTTAATGCTTTGAAGGGAGTTGAATAAGGAATTCCATTCTGCTGGGAAGGAGATGCTGGATTGGAGCCCTATGGGTTGTATCTCTTCCTGAACCTTGTTATCAATTAATAAAGCTATCTTGGTTCTTTCCTATACGCTGGTGTATTTTGTATGATTTGCATTAGTATATTTGATTTACTTCTAATCCTGAATCATTTATGAATATGTATATTTGCCTTTGTGTTGTGTCCTTCTCTTGTCGCAAGTAGTTGTTCTCTTGTCATAGGTAGCTGATCTCTTGTGATCTCGTGGGAATCAAGTAGCTGTTCTCTTGAGCAAGCGAGGAGGCAAGTAGTTGTGGACACCCAAAGAGAAGAGGATCTAGATCGAGGGACAGCCGGAAAACAACGATAAGTCTACTGATCTCTCCTCTTTCACATTTCATAAAGGAAGAAATCAGAGTAGCTGTATCTGTTTGTTGCTAAGGCACTGTCACACCTTAGGTGGATAGGATCGTCCTGCATAGGCATTTTTCCCCACAACACCTCTCTTTCTTCCTCAACCTCCCTAGATGGAGGTGGAGGTTGGTTATGCAGGAGAAATCTCCTAGATCTCAAGTTAATCTCCTGGATTTCCACAGCATAAGCAAGATATGATGTCTCTCCATTGTGTACTTGTTGAGCCTGTCTGTTGTTTGGGTTCAGATTTGGTTGGGCAGGCATCTGGGGTTGCTTGGGTGGAGAAGAGTGTAACGAATATGGTTGGGCAGATGGTGGAGGCAATAAAGCCTGAGCATTATTGTATGAGGGCCTCCACCCCTGTGGCAATGCATTCCACTGATGTTGTGGCGAAGCATATGGTTGAAATGACTAGCTGGCTAGATAGGAGTGATACTAAAATGAAAAGGACCAAGGAGGAGGTGTAGACCAGGAAGGATGAGCAAGGGGTCCCCAATAAGGTATGGATGTGGTCTAGTTGGGGTTTTAATATGCATGGGATGACCCTTGCATGCCCTGCTGGTATGGTCTAGGCCCATGAGGTCTCCTTTGGTTTATGTAGCAAAGCTACTTAGTGACCCTTTTAGCTCCTTGATATTCAACTTTGAGTCTAGGGAAAGAAGGGAACTTGTCTATGGAGTGGTTTTCTTCATAGACTGAGCAAATTTCAATAGAATTCAATGGACATTCATTCATAAGGTGCCTTCTAGTGCATCTAGGACAGAAAATGGCCAAGGCTCCCTCTGCTTCCTCCTGCTTTCTCTTAATGTGCATAGTGTCCATTTGTAAGGAAAGGGTTTGCAACATCTCACTCTTGAAATCTTCTAGCATGTTTCCAATTTCACCCTTGATGGATGAGTTGGAAGAGGATGTACTGACCATAGGTTGACTACCCCTACCCTTTTTCCTAGCTGCCCTAGAATGGTTTCTAAAGACAGTATTGATATCCTCATAGGGTAATTGGTAGATATCTCCTCCTACTAATACATGTAGGGTATCCAGAAGATCTTCCCTTACTCCCCTAAGTAGGACCAGATTTAGTGACTCAGGGTCAAGTGTGCACCTGGCCCTTTTGTAACTAAGCTGGAATCTTTCTTCATAGTCCTCTAGGGATTCATCATTTCCTATGGTCATCCTAAAAATTTCCTCTTTAGTATCCTTTGACCTATAGTAGTCTCGATAGTTGTTGTTAAAGGCTTGTTGCATCTGAGCCCAAGTTGTGATGCTATCCCCAGGTGTAACCAGCACAATGTTGCATCCTTGAGGGTAGATGGAAATAGTTTTAACTTCTTCTCATCATCTATATAATCATAGATTCGGTATATAACAACAAACTAAAATAGGAAAGTGTCGGGGTATTCTATGGTCAAGCCATGGAAATGAGGTAAGGCAGAGGGGCTTATATTTTTCATCTTAGTGTCCCCATTGGTTTCCCTAATGGGGAAGGAACCCTAGACTCTCTCTCTCTATTCCCTCTATCATTTCTATTTTCAGCCATTGGTTCAGTAGGAATGGGTTCCTCTTCTTCTTCTTCCCCTGTCGGTTCTTCAAATATGTCAGGTTTCTCACCTAAGGGTTCCTCCAATTCACAACCACCAAAGAAGAGGGAAGGTTGGTTGCTTGATGTAGTGGGGGTATTTGGCAAAAAATTCCCTAAGCTATTCCTATTCCTACGAGGCATGAAAGGAAATGTTTTTGGGTTGGTTTTGTGTTTTTCTCAAACTTGGAAAGTAATTTGCAGAATTGAAATTGTTGTTTAAATGAAAACTATTGATTGAATTAAAAAACTACTTGCTAAATTGAAATCTTGCTTGCAAAATGGAAAGGAAAGCAGAAAATGTATAATGAAAAAGGAAGCAACTAAATTACTTTTGTAGAAATAAACTAGAGATAGACTATTAGAAACAATAAATAGAAGAAAGAAGTAGCATTCACATATTACTCAGACACCTCCCCAACAACGACACCAAAAATTGATGAGTGCCAGTATTGCAGCAAGAATGTTGCAACTCCTAAGCTACCAGCTTAACTTTATCAACCCGGGGTTCGTACAAATTGTCTAGTAAATTTAATGTCTTAAATTGCTCTACATAAATTATCAATCTGGGTATCGTAAACTGATGAAGTGTGGTGCACCATATGTGCTTAGTTAACCTTTCTCTTACTTCGTTGTTTTACAGTTTATGTTGTTTTTGGGGTTTTGTTCTTGTTGCTTTTCTAAAGTGTTTAATGCAACTAGTTCAATCGAAATAAAATGCAATAATCAAATAATGAGAGAATGACTATGAGACCCAGTACCCTTGCTACTTTAGCAAAAGGACAAGATGATTCTATCACGTCATTAGTTCATTAAAATGCTATGTGCATCACTAATCTACAATCAACTTGAAAGCAATTTATGTACAGCTAATATGCATGGTGAAATAAAATGCAAAAATAAAATGACATCTATACAAGGCAGGGCCCCCCTACCACCTATGAAATCAAATGCTTAAAGGAAAATAAAGACATCAAATAAAGGACTAATGACATCGGCCCAGTATCTCTGCTGCTGATTTAAAATGAAAATGAAATCTAAGTGACACTACATAAAGGAGACAAATCACACTACTTTAACCTTTTCTTAACCTTTTTGCCTTTCAGCTAGATTTATCACGTGAGAACAGTTATGAACAAGTCCGCAATGTGAGTCTTAAAGCAAACTAAACCAAGCTGTACTAAGTGATATTTTGGCTCCAATAAAGTTATTTGATTATGGAAAAAGAACCATCAATAGATGAACAACTTGATATCTAAGAGCAAAAAGTAAAGTGCAAGTTAAAGAAATGACACTAATGAAAATCAAACTACTGAAAAATAAAGGTCAGCAACATAGAGAAGATGATCACACATGCCACTAGTCATGAAATCAAAGCAAAATTAAACACACTTGCATGAATTAAAATTGCATGAATGAAAAATCTAATCTACCTTACATTCTACAAAGAAATATTTACAAAATGAAATCTACTCTACCTTACATCCTAATATGCTCCATGACATCTACTTCACATCTCCTTCCATGTTGAGAACATCAAAGCTTTATTCAATTTCTTCAAAAGTACAAAGTACAACAAAGTCCTCCAAAGCTTTCAAAAGCCATCAAGGAAGAACTACAAACTTGAGAACTAGAAACTAAGAAGACTAAAAAGGACTAACTAGTGAAGGAGAGAGATCTCCTATTTATACAAAAAGATGAGAATCCATCTCATTAATGAGAGTCCATGAATCTCTCCTTCTACCTCTAGAGTCCTAATCAAAATAGGAACTGATAAGACACATGTCTTTTTAGAGTTACAATACAATTAGGAGATGTGACACATATCCTCATGATCCCATGATTCTTTCCAACAAAATTCGAATTTGGCCTTAGAGTGCCACATAAGGGTCTTCTAGAAGTCTCCTTTCAACCTACACATGTCAACAACCTCAACCCATTTGTTAGGTATAAGCATATGCACATTATTTTCTAATTTTTAACCACAAATTCACTTAAAAGACTTAGAAATAATAAAGATTGGAAAAACATAAAGGTGGCCCAATGATAATGAAAGTGGGATGAATGTGGTGACATAGTAGTGAAATGGAGGTGAAATGGAGGTGATATAATGGACATAATAGTGAAAGTGTAATGGGAATGAATGACATTTTCAAGACTCAACATACCCCCCAACTGAAGTTATTGCATGTCCTCATGCAATATATATTACATTAACTCTTTTGATCCTTGAGCTTTGGCTTAACTTTGCATGATATCATTTGATAACTTCATATTTCTGCAAAGTGTTTCACTTGAATTGCAACATGGTTGGTTCTTGTGTTACAACCATTCTTTTTTTTTTTTTTTTTGTTGCCTTATATTTTGATCTTTGAACTTTGCATAATGATATTTTGATTATTGTTGCAAAGTATATCTTTATTGGATTGCATGATGGTTGGTTCTTGTGTGACAACCATGATTTTGTTTGTATCCAATTAATCCTTTAAGCACTTTTTCAAAAGCCATTGTATGCTCATAATAGCAATGTAATAATTAATATATGTTGGAAGTATGTGAGCCCTTGAATATGATATGGACGTGGAAATATATGAATATGAATGTATTCCCCCCCCAACTGATGGTATTGGTAATTTTATGAAATGAGAAAGAGAAATGTTTTTCCAACAATTATCATTCTAGCTTTTTATGGAATTCTATGGTCAAAAGTTAGAAAATGACGTACCTAACTTACCCTTTGGAATGGATGAGTTGTATGTGTGGTGGCTGAAAACTTCTGATCATATTCTTCTTCAAGTGGCTGAACAAGAGGAGTCATGGATAGAGAGATAAGATGACTTTTATTGCTTCTACTAAAACTTGTTGAATCTGCTCCAAAATGCTGAAAATAATAGTCTTCATGTCTTCAAAACTCATTGGCACAATTCCTACTATGTGAAAAGATGTTCTAATGTCGAACATAGTAGGAAATTGTTGGCTTAGTGGCCATTAATGGATGCCACTATTCAACACGAGAACTCTCACCATTGATGACAATGAGAGTCAAGATGCCCAAACACATCTTGCTAGGTACGAATGAATTTGCTTATGTCGAGTCACCTAGAAGATCTAACGAACAAGGGACATTAATGTATTCCCATTGTTTGTCAGCATGAGGACTTGCCATTAAGGCGTGCAAGCCTCAAGGTGTTTTTACAAAGAAATTAGACTCAAAGGACTATGGACTCAATAATTTGCATTGAAGCAGGGCTTATTTGCGGAATGAAAATGACAAGAAATGGAAGATGAAAATGGAAGATGGATGGATGTGATGGAGACAATAGTATCTGAAAGTTTTTCAAGTGTTTGGATCTGATTTTTGCATCAGCATATTTCCTCTTTGTTGTTGATCATCCTCTTATGAAACAAATTGGTCTCTTAGAGAGACACCATTCTCTTGTAGTCATTTGTCCTTCCTCCTGGAACCTACAAAAAAAACTAATACTTCTTCTGCAATGGAATGTAAGATTATCAAAGAAGAGAGATGGCCAATCTCTCTAGTTATGATATTTACACAAAAAACTAAGAATTTGTATTAGTGAAACAAGTTCTCAAAGGAAAAATCAAAAGAATTTATACCTGATTTGGAATTAGTGCCTCAAGTTGATGTTGCTTCTTTTCAGCAATTTATTTCATTATTTTCCATTTCAAACTCAAATGATAGATTTCTCATTGTGTAGATCTTGTTGAGATCTTTGCAATGGTATTTAAACCATCAAAATCTGATTTTGTATAAAAAAGTTAGGCTGATTTGAACAATGAGGTTTTTTCTGGCTGCGGAATTGGGGAACAGCTGCGGAATTGGACTTTAGCTGCGGAATGTGCACAGTCCTATAGCTAAAAATCTTAAATACAAAGTTATCCATTCATCTTTCATCATCAATCCAAAATTAATAAATACCTTCAGAAAATTGAGCAAATAACTTGTTCAATTCATTGATTCAAAATTATTATTTTTTCTTGACATGCAGCGACTCAGTGTGGCGACTCAGTGTGGCGACTTAGTGATAACACACAATTTGACTTCCTTTTGACCGGGGTCTTTTTCATCAAATCTGATCGAATGAATAGGACACCATCCATGTACTAACATTCCCCCAGCTACCCATGTGACTTGTTTTGCTTGATGACACCTGCAACCTAGAGTTTAACAAAACAGCTGCGGAAAGTTTGGGCTGGCTGCGAAAAGTGGCTAAAACAGTTTGATCATCAATTTTTTTTTTATTTTTTATTTTTTATTTATTGTCTGCAGAGCAAAATAGTTTTATTGATGAAAAAAAAACAGTTTATAACCATTATCATGACTATTTGACCCTTTCATAGACTTAAGCCCTTCCGGTTCTGCCTTTAGTTCAGTTTGACCATATTTGCCTCCTTGTTGACCACGGGTTTTAATGACCAGTTTGGATGAGCTGGAAGGACACACACCATGTCCTTGATCCCACAAACTTGCCCATGTGGCTCTTCTACCCAGAGGACACCTGGAACATAGCATTTAAGAAAACAGCTGCGGAATCCGGGATTGGCTGCGGAAACCGGGATCAGCTGCGGAAACTGGTGCGAGCTGCGGAAACAGTTTTCAGCTGCGGAAACGCTGTGTGACATTAATAGTTTATAGCATCAGCCAAAAGAAAGTTAAGGTGTAAACGAACTGATCTTCCATATGATAGCCTTTTCCATGGAAATAGCAAAGGAACCACCCTTTTTGATTGCAGAAGTGGTGAACCTGAAGGATGTTGTGCTTGACTCAAAGTCCATACAACACTATGTAGGTATCTGATGCAGGACTTCTGAAGGCATTAGGCTTTGAGATAACAAAGAGAATCTAAAGTTGAGACTCCCGCTTACTGGAACCATAACCTTGGTCCAGCGTCTCAGAGTTCTGGATGCCCTTCACCATCTCTGCAACCAAGCAAGCTAAGCATGTACACCGATATCGGGCTTTAGAATATGTTTGTAGATGAAAACCCTGCAACAATGGTTAAACCCCAGTCTATAATAGGTAGCGGGAGTTATGCGGTGGATAAAAGCCATAATAAAACTGGTCACTTGGTTCACGCCACGTTTATCAATCGACTGTGAAGAGTCGTATCCAACCAAATCACGTAATGGAGAGTCGTGTTGGATTGAAACTATTGTTTAACGGGTCTTAATGAATTGCAATGGGTGGCATATGGGAAGAGGACGTGGTGGAGGTGGCAGCATAGAACCAAATTTGAATTCCCCTTCTTTAGGCACGCTGAATTCAATCACACATCAAACTATCAGTTAATTAACTCACGTTTTTCTTCACGCAGCGGCAAAAAAGAGGCTCCAAAGAACCAAAGATGTTTCCCAGACCGCCACGAATTTCCTCAAACGGTTTCTGGGTTATCTAATTAACCCACCTGGAAACAAAACCCATGTTTTAGGTTTTTGAAATTCATCTCCATTTTGGCAAATCGAACATTTGAAGTTTGACATTTTTTCTGTGTTTACGTTTTTCTGAGTTATCAATTTTTACTGTTCTGAATTGTTGCATTCGGCCTTTGAAATGGTGGTTTTATTTGCTGAACCTCACGCCATGCAGCATTATCGACATCAAAAGTCCAAACATTCCCACTACCAACGACAATTGACAATTCTGTTTCCATGCTAAAACAGAGCATCCACAATCCGTTCAACATACAGATAATTTTCAAGGTTACCATTCCCGAATAGACAAGGGTGGTGTCAACAGACACCATGAGCAAATAAATGGCTGGCAACAGGAGGAACGAATGGTACTTCATCCTTCTCAGCCTCCGAAGCCGTAAAGGGTTCGGCCCTGTCTCTTCAGGGAGTAAACAACATCCATAGCTGTTACGGTCTTTCTCCTCGCATGCTCTGTGTATGTCACCGCATCTCTAATCACATTTCAATCTGGCTGCATCAACCAATTCCTTGTGTCGGCTCCAATCTAACTAGTAACAGGAGAGAAAGATAGATCAAATTGGGTGGGCAGAGTTGGCTTGCTTCCCATGTCTACTTTCAAATTCTAACTGTTCTGCAACAAGATAACGACAAGTGCAGTGGGGAATATAAACTCACTTCTATATGCATCTGAATTTTTGAATTTTTATATTGCTTAGTCATACCTGCATTTTCATTTTATTGCACTAACATCTTGACTGTAAATATGAAAAACAGAGTGGTGGCTGCAGAAACCAGTATCAGCTGCGGAAACCAGTGTCATAGCAACCACTTAGCTAAATAGAGATAGTTAGAGAATATTAATGGAA
Organism: Pinus tabuliformis; assembly: GCA_031772625.1. Classification (NCBI taxonomy): domain Eukaryota; kingdom Viridiplantae; phylum Streptophyta; class Pinopsida; order Pinales; family Pinaceae; genus Pinus; species Pinus tabuliformis. The sequence continues at coordinate 933,371,679 of CM062811.1, read as the reverse complement.
TTGATCATGGGAAAATAACTTTTATTGATGAAATGGATGGCATGGAGTGAAAATGGAAATGAAATGAAGTTTATTTTTCCTCTTCTCTTTTTTTTTCTCTTTTTTTTTTTTTCTTCTTGAATCAATTGAAGTGATGAAGTTTATTTGGTCTCCTATTTTTCCTTAACAATTCTTTTTCTGATCCTCTAGATCACACAAAGTGCAGGAGGAGAGCATACTCAAGAATTATTATTATTTTTTTTTACTTAACAATCATTTTTCTGATCCTCTAGATCACACAAAGTGCAAGAGGAGAGCATACTCAAGAGTTATTAACCTTTTTTTTCAGATGTAAGAAATAAGGTCTCCTAATTACACTTCCCCGGCAACGGCGCCAAAATGTCTAGTCAATTTAATGTCTTAAATTGCTCTACATAAATTATCAATCCAATATCGTAAACTGATGAAGTGTGGTGCACCATATGTGCTTAGTTAACCTTTCTCTTACTTCGTTGTTTTATAGTTTATGTTGTTTTTGGGGTTTTGTTCTTGTTGCTTTTCTAAAGTTTTTAATGCAACTAGTTCAATCCAAATAAAATGCAATAATCAAATAATGAAAGAATTATTATGAGACCCAGTATCCTTGCTACTTCAGCAAAAGGACAAGATGATTCTATCACATCATTAGTTCATTAAAATGCTATTTGCATCACTAATCTACAATCAACTTGAAAGCAATTTATGTATAGCTGATATACATGGTGAAATAAAATGCAAAAATAAAATGACATCTATACAAGGCAGAGGCCCCCTACCACCTATGAAATCAAATGCTTAAAGGAAAATAAAGACATCAAATAAAGGACTAATGACATCGGCCCAGTATCTCTTCTGCTGATTTAAAATGAAAATGAAATCTAAGTGACACTACATAAAGGAGACAAATCACACTACTTTAACCTTTTCTTAACCTTTTTGCCTTTCAGCTAGATTTATCATGTGAGAACAGTTATGAACAAGTCAGCAATGTGAGTCTTAAAGCAAACTAAACCAAGCTGTACTAAGTGATATTTTGGCTCCAATAAAGTTATTTGATTATGGAAAAAGAACCATCAATAGATGAACAACTTGATATCTAAGAGCAGAAAGTAAAGTGCAAGTTAAAGAAATGATACTAATGAAAATCAAACTACCGAAAAATAAAGGTCAGCAACATAGACAAGATGATCACACATGCCACTAGTCATGAAATCAAAGCAAAATTAAACACACTTGCATGAATTAAAATTGCATGAATGAAAAATCTAATTTACCTTACATTCTACAAAGCAATATTTACAAAATGAAATCTACTCTACCTTACATCCTAATATGCTCCATGACATCTACTTCACATCTCCTTCCATGTTGAGAACATCAAATCTTTATTCAATTTCTTAAAAAGTACAAAGTACAACAAAGTCCTCCAAAGCTTTCAAAAGCCATCAAGGAAGAACTACAAACTTGAGAACTAGAAACTAAAAAGACTAAAAAGGACTAACTAATGAAGGAGAGAGATATCCTATTTATACAAAAAGATGAGAAGCCATCTCATTAATGAGAGTCCATGAATCTCTCCTTCTACCTCTAGAGTCCTAATCAAAATAGGAACTGATAAGACACATGTCTTTTTAGAGTTACAATACAATTAGGAGATGTGACACATATCCTCATGATCCCATGATTCTTTCCAACAAAATTCGAATTTGGCCTTAGAGTGCCACATAAGGGTCTTCTAGAAGTCTCCTTTCAACCTACACATGTCAACAACCTCAACCCATTTGTTAGGTATAAGCATATGCACATTATTTTCTAATTTTTAACCACAAATTCACTTAAAAGACTTAGAAATAATAAAGATTGGAAAAACATAAAGGTGGCCCAATGATAATGAAAGTGGGATGAATGTGGTGACATAGTAGTGAAATGGAGGTGAAATGGAGGTGATATAATGGACATAATAGTGAAAGTGTAATGGAAATGAATGACATTTTCAAGACTCAACCCAAACTTGGAGGTGACAATACGGTATACACAAGTAAAAGTGATGGTTCTGCCCTTTGTCACAGTTCTGCTGGCAAGAGACCAGTGTGTTTTTCAAGATAGACTTCTATGGAGTCAGAAGAAGCTTGGTTTCTTGATGGAAGAAAGGGAAATCTACTCTAAGGGAGAGTTACTTTACTGCAATAATGAAAAAGACCAAAATTCAATGCTAAATCACACCATTTCCTAATTAACTACCAAGAAACTATGCTTTGCAATAATGCTAAATTAACATGAACCAAATGCTACTATCTAAGAAAGGAAGAAAAAAGCATCGAACATTACTAATGTGCAAGGAAAGGGACTGAAATAAATATTTTTTTTGTCTTTTCTCGTTTTCATCCAAAATCAAGAATGCAAACTAATTTCTTTTGGTGACGTGGCAGGTGAATTAAGGATGTTGGAAGATAGATGGAAGGGTTAGGAGACGGTTGGATGGTTTGGGAGACCCTTGGGAGACCTTTGGCGACTTCCTAGAGGTTTTCTCTCAATTCAGCCTCAAATCAGGCCATTTCATGAAAACCTACAAGATGTACTAGAAACCTATAGGATTCCTTGTAAACCTACAATATACATCTGAGATCAAAATGGGAGGTGTTGGAAGTGATGGAAGGGTTAGGGAAGGTGGTAGATGGATGGAATGAAGTGAGAAAAGGTCTATTGTCACTTAGAAGTCAACAACAAGGATAGAAGATGGTTGGATTCGCTCTATGCGCTTGGAATAATTTCTATGTAAAATGATGAAAACTAGTGAAGGCAATGGTGAAAACAAGGAATGACTATGGTGGATGAAGTGGAAGTCTACCAACTTTGATACTAATAGTGTGTGGCCTAGCAAATGGACTTTGATGACAATGATTTTGTGTGGTTGACCCATAACCATGAGTTGGTTGTTGATAAAGTAGCAGGTGCCTACATAGCCTAGGGTGGGAGGGCATCTCTCCAAACAACCCAAGCCGAATGCTACTATGCTGAAACTAATGAATGTAAAGAAAGTGCATACTAAAGTGGGATGGAATGGCACGTCTCCAATGGGAACCCACTTTGAATGTTGCTCCAGAATTAAAATGGACATAACTCGGTCAATATAACTCAGAATATTTATTATAAACTGTTTTTGGAAGTATAAGTACCATTTTGCATCTTCCCATGTGTTGGAAATCCTTATCTGGACATTCTAGAATCTCATATTCCCATTGCAATTTTTCAATCGTCACAAAAGTTCTGAAAAACTAGTTGATTTTAAATCAGCGATATATGCCACATCTGAACTCCGATTCGACCCTTTTTTTTAAATTGGGTGATTTTTCAAGACAAGATCAGATCCACAATCATTTTTTTGAAATTCTGCACAAAAGCTTCAAAAAATGATAAGAGAGTCATCATCCACTAGTTGTCTTTAGAAAACAAAATCTACAATATAGCTGATTTTAAATCAGTGATATCTCCCTCATCCAGACTCTGATTCGGCCGATTTTTTTTTTTAATTTTGGTATTTTTTCGCAAGGAATCCAGATCTAGTATTTTTTTTTGTAAATATTGCACCAACTATTTCAGATGTGATCTGCAAACTCGCCGCCCAAAAAAAAAATCCTGCAAAAAAAGAAAAAAAATATTCTTCCTGCTTGGCCCAAGAAAGTGCTATGTGGAGGTCACAACGCGTGCTTGAAGTTTGTTGAATATTGTTGAAAATTTTTGAAACTAAAATATACATGAAATCCTCATTCCCATGGAATCATAACCTGCTCCAATATCACTGATCCGGATCTTGGGAGGAGGCCGCCAAGATCTGAAAATTTGAAATTGCCAGAAGAAAAAGAGTAGAATGCCCAATAAACAAAACCATAAAGAAAATTTCTATTAGAAAAAGATAATAACTGTAAGGACTATATTATGGTGGACTCTCTGTCCTTTTACAAAATGTGACTTGTTACTTATAATATTTTTCAGTTACAATACCACGGGTTAATTCCATGGGTGAATGAATACTATGGGTGGATGTCACAATACCACGGGTCAATTCCATGGGTGAATGAATACCATGGGTGGATGTCACAATACCATGGGCAAATACCATGGTTGGATGTCACTTACAATACCATGGGTAAATTCAATGGGTGGATGAATACCATGGGTTGATGCCATTTTCCATTCATATTAGGAAGGTGGTTGCTAGATATAAAGTCTTTGTCTACTCCTGAAGCACCTGCTATGCATAAAACATGTATAATTCCCAAAAAACTATGTAAACAAGAAGCATTCTAATAAGCTAGAAAAGAAGAATTAATGAACTAACAACCTACATTATGCATGAGGAAATTTGCTGAAAGGAATGAAAGCATGGATGAGATCTACTGCAAGAATGAAGATAGAAGACATGACAATGAAATCCTACTTTGCAAAACTGATCAAATGCTAACTTAAATACAATAAACTCTAAAGCTCATACAAGAAAGAGAAATCTATGTTTTTGGGGCTGCATAAGGGTCCCTTCCTCAAATAATGATCCCAAAGGGAGGAAATGAGGCTAGGACACCTACTGAAAGGCTTGTGGTACTCCTCTTATCCCTACTATCCTTCTACTAAAGTAAGGCACAAATGGAAGCAATCTAATAAACAACGGATCCAATCTACACTACTTGCAATGAAAACACATCTAAGAGAAAATTAAGAATGAAGCTATGAGACTAATCTAAACATAAAGATAGAAGAAGGAGGATCCTTGGCTGTTAGGGTTGGGCACTAACCCAAGAGCTCAGTGCTGGCTCAAAACAAAACTCATTCTTATTACAAAAACAAAAAATTACATCAACAAAACTTCCACAAGTCTAGAGCTCGAAAATAGATTAGAGTTTTACAACAAAAATTTGAATCCCAATGAGGCTCTAGGCCTCTCTACTTATAAAACTGAAGTCCCCAATGACTTCCTTAAAATTAGGGAGGCTCAGCTCCCAAACTCGAGATAAACTAGCTCTATGTCTCTCACTTGCTCGGCTTCCTTCTAATCCTCATGGCTTGGCTTCTTACACTCCGAGCTGGTGTGATGAATGGAGAAATATGTGAATGGGGGAGAAGTAAATGAGGAGGATTTACCTCCTACAATCCCTCTCCCTTGTCCCATTTGAGTTTTAACCTGAGTATTTTCCAAAATTCCTTGATTTTCTCCTTCAATCCTACATTCAATGCATATTAGTCCACTAGGCATAATATCCAACTCTAACTCATCTCATAAAAAATATATAATAAAAACCATGTAATAAGTTGTGAGAAAATTTGGCTTGACTAAGCTAGGAGGTGAATTAAGGCCCATATAATTACCCAATGATGAGGCTCATCAATAGGCTTCTACAAATATTTATTTAGGGCTTGTTTGACCCTCAAAAGACCCACTGCAAGCCTACAACCTAATCATCACAATTATGTTATCATTTCAGCCTGCTTCAGGGAGGAATTCCCACACTTTACTAGCCCAAAAAAGGTATCTTCTAATGCAGCCTTCCAAAATACTTAATTACACCTTCAAACAGTCACAAAGGAAACCCAATGAACCTTCTTTCCTTCATTGAGGATACCACTAGCCCGTGGCCACCACAAAGATTCCTTTCTCCCTTAATGCGAGTTTCTATCTCACTTCTTCGTTGACCTTGTGCTGAACACTTTTTATATGTATTGAATGAACCTTCCTCACCTTCTATTTATACATACAATAAGGGATCCAACAAATTTCCTAAGTGAAATGTCTTTTGGACATTTCCACTTCAAACCTACATGACTTGAATGCCCAAAAATTCTTTGTCAACTTAAAAAATTTATATCTCATCCTCTACAACTCGGATTTAGACGATTGTTATTGCATTGGATTATCCTCAACGTCCTCTATCATCTCCATCCATCACATGAAAAAAATTTCTCATTTTTATGCCCAAACATTGATGGGTGAAAAACCCCAACCTTGGGTTCCAAGCCCACAAGTGACTCTTGTGGTTCTCCAACTTCCAAACCCTGAACCCTAGGGGTTGGAGTACTTCCCAAGCTACTAAAAAATCAACACTTCCATGATTTGAATTAATGAAAGAGACCAAATCAAAGTTGCTCAGTTCATGGAATGACTTATTTCCATTAAAACAATTACCAACATTTGCACAAAAATCATCAATAACTAACACATCATCTTCTTGAAAACCTCCATTCCCTTTGTTAGATTAATTTATTCACTACTAATATTTTTACACTAGGTATGGTGAGTGGGCATAGATACACCTGAAATGAATTCCTCAATGATTAGATATGACTCCAATTGAAACCTATTAAAATCTATTTCCTAAGAAAAAAAGATTCATCCATAATGTTGTCACCCTATGAAAAATTTGTTTTCAGCTGTCAAAAGGGTGCAAAAGAGAAAAACAAATTGCAGCCATCTTCCAAGCCATAGAAGAACTCAAATAAAAATATGACCCTCTACATTGGTAGGAGCTCTAGATTAGCTTTCCAATGGTATATGGACTCCGAAAATGGACTCCAGAGTCAAAATTTAGAGAAGATTGAAGTTTCCATTTAAAAACCAAAAAACAAGGAGAAAATGCCTAAGTGTAAAATCTCGGATCTCAGAAATCGAAGGTCACGACATATCGACGATCACTAATAACAGGTCCTGCATGTCAGAGGTCCAAGGCACATCGACGATCAGAATATCGAAGGTCATGGCATCAGAGCATCAAGAGATCGACGTGTCACAAGTGGTGATCAAACATGTGATAACCTTTTAAAGTTGTGATATCATATAAAGTGTTGATTGTGATTAAATCTGCGGGGAAAGACTGAAGATGAATTAACAAAGGATTTTAGCAAAAAACCAGATTGGGTTCATGCTTTATCTCTCTCCTCAGTGGGACACGTGGCATGCAAATTTAGTGTTTTGATAGATCATAAGGGACCAAAACTGGGTGACACATGTCACCACTCAGGAAGTGCCACGTGGCAAGGATGACTTCATATCAGAGATCATAAATCAGCATTCATAGGTTGAGGGATGCTGTTACATAAATGTAAGACCTCCAATTGAGATCCACCAATAAAGGGGCTCCGATATGGGGGTTGGCCTATGGCCACATAAAGAGACAAGGGCTAAGCAGAAAGGGTGATCAATGATCAGAAAAATTGAAATGTCGCAAATCCTAAGTTAATACCCCGATTATGATCCATCGATAAAGGGGCTCTGATACAAGGGTTGACCCACAGTCACATAAAGAGCCAAAGAACTAAGGGCTAAGCATAGAGGGTGATTGGTGATCAATGATCGGAAATCGATGAAACCTGATATCGCATCACTCCAAGTCAAATCCCCAATTTGAGAACATTGAGTGAGGAGCTCTAATATGTGAGCCAGCACACGGTCAAGAAGGACATAATGAACCAAGGGTGGGGAATAGTATACAAAGAAATGATAGACTCCGAGAGGATTCTAAAGGCCTTAACACCTCAAGGTTAAGCACCAGCTCACAACCCCCGGTCATATGAGAAGAAATACAGAAAGGGGCTAAACCAAAGGGGGCCAAAGGAGATCGAGACTCGTTGTTCTATAATGTCTTTAAGAGTAAAAGTCATACAGATATTTGAAGGTGTATGTGTCAGCAACTGAGGTATTGGAGGAAGGTATGGAGCTGTTGGAAATCAATAGGGGCTAATCCTATAGAAGGCCCTATAACAAGAAACCAAGGACTACATGGGCAACATAAATGAATTTGGCTACTTCGCTTACACTTCTTCAGAGAGTAAATGGAGTTATGGGACTCAGGAAGACTTAATGACTCAGCATGGAGATCCACTTAGTCATACTATGTGATAAGGCTCATCAATAAATATACTTAATGGGTCACAATTCCATCCTCCAGCTTATTAAATTATTTTTTTCTCACATTTATCTATAAATTTTGTTATATTATGCTTAATGTGAGGAGTATGTTAGCACTCAAAATGAACCTCAAGGCTGAGAAGAGGCAATTCCGAGGTAGCCACAGACCAAGCTTTCGATTTGGCATCTAGCCCTGCCAGACCAGAGAGGGATCTCCCTTTGCCAACAAGATGTGGTTGCAATAAATGAATTTTAGGCTAACTATGGAGTGCAGGGATTTGTTTGAAAGGATTTTGGGTCGAAAATAGCAAGAGAAAGGACCATTGGGCTATGGGGTCGATGCCAGTTTCTGTCGGAAAACTTGGGGCAAAGTAAGCGCAATGTACAGCTAGATAAAATATTACAAATGTGAGAAGAATAGGAGAGAAAGCCCGCTACCCTATAGGCATCAAACAGGGGATGGATCTACAGTAGCAGCTTTAGAGGAAAGAGAAACACATGGTTACTCAGCAGAGCATCTAACAGAGGATGGATTCTGAAAAGAAAACGAGTACATTTAACAAAAAAATCATCATGAAAGGAGCATCGTGTATAGATGAATTCCTAACACATCTCTTGGATAATGTTGTAACAAGCTAGAAAAACAAAATATGTAAATGAATTATAAGACAAACATACAAGACATTAACACCGTGATGGATTCCAAGTCCAAAGGGTAGACACTGATTTATTAAACTAATGTTCAAGAGAAACTTTACACAGTCCCAAGTAGCCTCTCTCTACTGCAAAAATCCAACCATAACATCTTTAAACTAATACTATTTATAATATTACAAAATCATTTTAAATTTCCTCAACATAGGAAATAAAAAATAAAAATAGAAATTAATTCTAAAATACTATCATAAAACAATATTATAAACTAAACAATCCTAAATAAAACTCTCGTGACCTATGGCAAATAGAGTTTTTTGAAAACCCAAATTAAGTGAAGGTTTTCCAAGTGGATTAATATCATTGTATCTGCTCCTTTAGGTGTGGAACCATATTCCACAAAATCTTCCCTTTGACTGCCACCTCGCACCTGCCTGCACCAATCCTAGAATTGTTTGATCAACCTGTTATTCTCGTTCCTCCTTGGATGTTCTCTGACTACCATTTGTACCCAGAATTATGCGAACTATTAACTTGTACAACAATAACTGTAATTTCATCACTACAAATGTCATACTCTAGCCATAACCAATATAATTCGAATTTGGCAACATCAACCACTGCTTGACTGGAGATAAACTCAAAGACTCCATCAATAAACTCAAAGACTCCATCACAAGCAATAGAAATGGGTAGGATCACTAGAGAAGTCCACTGTAACAAGATCCTTTCCACAACCACGAATTTGCTACAATTGTCCAACCATTTCCATATATTTAAAACACTACAAGAATTTTATATCACCTCTGAAGACAAACTTTACAAACTCAACAAACCTGTGCATACATACCAATAATGATTGCATTTTAAGAATTACTCTTTCACTTAGACATTTAATCAAACAACTAGTTTGTTATCATCAGTATACTGGTTGTTGTATTTTAAATAGTTCAACCCCCAATCAACAAATGTCGCAGCATCGATTTCCTCGTGTCCCAAGGAATCTCGTTGTCTTTTTGCCCAGGTAAAGTGTCCTGCATCTGAATATATCCCGAGCTTGAGACCTTTTTTGTGTACATAATCAGCAAGGGCTTTGATACCAGATGGGTAATCTTCCATCTTTATCTCGCTTGAGCTTCCCCCAATCAATCATCTATATTGACATATTCATAACCAAGTTTACTGAGCCCAGTTGAGATCAGCGCATCAGTAGTTTCTTTGATTACTTTCTCACTGATATCGCAACCAAAATGATTCCAAAAGTTCCACCCCATGGGAGGTGTCCTACCCAACTCATTGTCTAGCAAATTTCTTGGATTAGAGCCAGCGTGAGCGAAAGAGCAATGTGAGGCCGAGGCCAAGGCGAAGAAGAAAAAAGCGACATGAATGCCATGGTTTTTTTGTTTCTAGAAGGGAAGAGAAAGAGAAATTATGATTTGAAATCTCCTAATATAGAACACACTAGCCAGCGCATAGAACTTTTGGTTGTACTCCGAATTTATGAAACTAATTGAAAAGAGTCCATTAGCCGATGGCGCACAGTGAGTTTTATCGGGAGCCCTTTTGTGACAGAGAGTCCTCCTCGGTATTTGTCTCTATTTGCCATAGCTTTCTGTCATTGATAAGAGCAACAATAGCCTGAGCCTTCCTTCTAAAATTTTTTCCTTTTCCAAGGCACACCCATGATCATGAAAATTTCTAGTGGCACTATAATATCTGCCATCTTTGATCCATGAGGGCGCCAAGGTTCACTACTCGTTGCATCAAGGACCTTCTACTCAATTACAAGAACCTTCAGAACTTTGTTTTTTAGAAAGGCCCTATGGGCAATGCCATAGTCCAAAAGTGCAGCGCCATAGCCAAGAGTGCAGTGCCACACTCCAGATTGGCTTGGCTTTTGATTTTTCAACTTGGCTTCAATGTTGGACTTGTGTGTGTTGTGGATGCAAGGGCGCTGAGATTTGGAGCTGAGTTGGGCCTTCGATTCTTGTCAGATGCTGGGATAGAATCAATTCTAATGCCATCATTTGAACCAAAACATTAATGGTTGCCTGCTACAATATTTTCAACATCTGAACATACTGATGCCATAATAGAAACCTATGAATTTGCAACTTTATTTTGTTTTAGTATCATGGATTTCATGGAAGAATGATTTCTAGGGTTTCAATAGATATAGCCATCTCGCCAAAGGCTTTTAAAAGTATCCATGTCTTCCTCATAGCCATGCACTCTACGATTATTAGCAGAAAGGACCCCCAATGAGGAGATCTATGGCACCCTCTGGCAAAGGGGGAGCTTTCCATTTGTTTGACATGTCAAGTATTCTTTGAGACGAAAAGCTTGGAAGAAATGTAGGTAAGGATGACAGAGAACATTGAATGAACATATATAAATTTTCAAGTAATTCCTCTCTAGAAACATGAGACCAGTGGCTGTAAACCAACCTTTCGCCCACAAAATCACTGTCAGTAATGTACAATGTCCTCTGCATAGATTCATGGATATCTCTTTCAATCAAAGCAAAATGAACTCGCCATATGGTGATATGAGGATTAGAAACACGACAATAGACCTCAAAGGCTATGTTCTCTCCTTCTCTATCACAATCTAGCCACTGACATCTCCTAGTTTCCTCTGGATCATTCAATACATGAATTGCCGCACTGGGAGATCTTTGAGTTAATCATTCATTCGGTCATATCTTTTGATCTAGGAGCCGGTTTTGGGATTTTGATATACTGTTGGAAAGATCTTTCCGATCTGTTTCTGATGGACACATTTACGAAAATTTTTTCAATTAAGATCATGTGAAAAACATCTAACAATACTAGACATAGTAAAATCCCATGTTGATCCCTGGTGATAGGCTGTGAAGACTGGAACTAACATAAGCCTTATTAGGGATGGAAACTCCTTGGAGGTGTCAAGAACATTGTATACCAAGTGCCTCATCCATTGGGAAATACGGTCAGCAAATTTGAACAACCTATATGAATCCAAAAACATAGATACACTGCAACCTATATATAAACAAACGATGGAAGCAAAGTGTTTCCTTGGGGAGCTTGTTTATGCACAAACCTACCCTACTTTGTAGAAAAATCAATAGATCAAGTGATGTTGTAATGCCAGATCAACCAGTCAAGGAAGTGCTTAAACCAGGACACAAATGTAAATGCTGACAACCATACATGCACATAATGAGTCTGGTTGTGTAAAAGACAGTCTAACCTATCATTCAAACTGAAAAAAAAAAATTCCATATACGCAACAATAAGATCAATGGAACCAGACTCTGTTTGCTGCCCCAACTCCTCAATACATTCTTCCAGCTGCAAACTGTCAATGCAAACATACACGTACAACCCTATTGTTTCTTGTTTTGAAGGAGGGAGAGTATCCAAGTACTTTTTGGGATCTCAGAATTCATGTGATTTAATTTGAACATCCAATAATTCAATTTCATTTTCTAATCTTTCAACAACTAAGCCAAGAAAACAATATTTGCTTTCAGGTGTGAGATGGCTGGATTAAAAACAAAGAAGCACTGATGTTGAGAAATTCTCATCAATCTGAAATTTTTCTAACTCATCCCTTAAAGTCAATAACATTTAACTAGATAATGGATTTTCCACATACCCTGTCATCAGTGATTACCATCAACATTTTGAAATCTAGATTCTGGATTTGTTGGCAGTGATGTCTCTTTGAAACTTTGAAGCTTGGGATCTTGAACAATGGAGTCATCAGGTAGATGATTTCAGCCTTCATATGTGTCTGACTGCTTTCCACCATCAGCAATCAAATCTATAACTTGAACGATCTTTCCCGAAGAAGATCTGTCACCTCATTCCCCAGCAACGGCGCCAAAATGTTAGCACTCTGAATGAACCTCAAGACTAATAAGAGGCAATTTTGAGGTAACCACATACCAAGCTTTCGATCTGGCATCTGGCCCTGCCACACTAGAGAGGGTTGTCTCTTTGCCAACAAGATGTGGCTGCAATAAATGAATTTTAGGCTAGCTATGGAGTGTGGGGATTTGTTTGAAAGGTTTTTGGGTCAAAAAGAGCAAGAGAAAGGACCATTGGGATATGTTGTCGATGCCAATTTCTGCCAGTAAACTTGGGGCAAAGTAAGTGCAATGTACAGCCAGATAAAATATTTCAAATGTGAGAAGAATAGGAGACAAATATCATTGCCCTGCAGGCATCAAACAGGGCATGGATCTATAGTAGCAGCTTTAAATGAAAGAGAAACACATGGTTACTCAGCAGAGCATCTAACAGAGGATGGATTCTGCAAAGACAACCACTACATTTAACAAAAAAATCATCATGAAAGGAGCATCGTGTATAGACGAATTCCTAATACATCATGGGAGGTGTCCTACCCAACTCATTGTCCAGCAGATTTCTTGGGTTAGAGCCAGCGTGAGCGAAAGAGAAATGCGAGGCCGAGGCCAAGGTGAAGAAGAAAACAAGTGACATGAACGCCATGGTTTTTTTATTTCTAGAAGGGAAGAGAAAGAGAAATTATGATTTGAAATCTCCTAATATAGAACACACTAGCTAGCACGTAGTTCTTTTAGTTGTACTCCAAATTTATGAAACTAATCGAAAAGAGTCCATTAGCCGATGGCGCACGACGAGTTTTGTCGGGAGCCCTTTTGTGACAAAGTGGCCTCCTCGGTATTTGTCTCTATTTTCTGTAGTTTTCTGTCATTGATAAGAGCAATAATAGCCTGAGCCTTCCTTTTAGCATTTTGTCCTTTTATAAGACACACCCTTGATCATGAAAATTTCTAGTGGCACTGCAATATCTTCCATTATTAATCCATGAGGGCCCCAAGGCTCACTAGTCGTTGCATCAAGGACCTTTTGCTTAATTACGAGAACCTTCAAAACTTTGTCTTATAGAATGGCCCTACATGCAGTGCCAAAGGGGCTATGCACAACGCCATAGTCTAGAAGCGAAGTGCCACAGCCAGGAGCACAACGCCACACTCCAGATTGGCTTTGTTTTCAATTTTTCAACTTGGGATTCAATGTTTTGACTTGTTTGTGTTGTGGATGCAGGGGTGCTGAGATTTGGAGCTGAGACGGGCCTTCAGTTCCTGTCAAATGTTAGGATAGCATCAATTCTAGTGCCATCATTTGGACCAAAAAATTAATGGTTTCCTACAACAATATTCTCAACATCTGAACATACTAATGCCATAACAGAAACCTCTGAATTTGCAACTTTGTTTTGTTCTAGTATCATGGATTTGATGGAAGAATGATTTCTAGGGTTTCAATAGGTATAGCCATCTCGCCAAAGGCTTTTAAAAGTATCCATGTCTTCCTCACAGCCATGCACTCTGTGATTACTACCAAAAAGGACCCCCAATGAGGAGATCTATGGGACCGTCTGGCAAAGGGGGAGCTTTCCATTTGTTTGACATGTCAAGTATTCTTTGAGTTGAAAATATTGGAAGAAATGTAGGTAAGGATGACAACAAAAACTAAATGAACATCTATAAATCTTCAAGTAATTCCTCTCTAGAAACATGAGACCAGCGGCTGTAAACCAACCTTTCACCTACAATATCATTGTCAGCAATGTACAGTGTCCTCTACACAGATTCATGGATATCTCTTTCAATCAAAGTAGAACGAACTCGCCATATGTTGAGATGAGGATTAGCAACATGGAAATAGACCTCAAAGGCTATGTTCTCTCCTTCTCTACCACAATCGAGGCACTGACATCTCCTACTTTCCTCTGGATCATTCAATACATGAATCACTGCACTAGGAGATCTTTGAGTCAATCATTCATTCGACCATATATTTTGATCCGGGAGCTAGTTTTGGGAGTGTGATATACCATTGGAAAGCTATTTCCAAGCAGTTTTTGATGGACAAATTTATGATATGTTTTTCATTGAATATCATGTGAAAAACATCTAACAAAACTAGGCATAGTAAGAGCCCATGTTGATCCCTGGTGATAGGCTGTGAAGACTGGAACTAACAGAGTAAAGATTTTTTACTATCTCTGTCCTAATGTGTGTTAAATGTAGGAATTGGATCAAGTTTGAGTTGATTTGAGTGTAGGAACTCAGGTTAGACAAGAAAGAGATATTCTAGGAGGTGGTATCCCTTTGTAAGTCCCCCAATTAGTCGAATATCTCCCACTCTATCTCATCAACTCGGTTTCACTGGAAGCCAAGCATGCCAAGTTCATTGGCATCCAAGCCAGTGGAAATTAAGGAAGAGTTAAACCCACCTATTCTTGATTTAGGTAGCCAAGTATCCATATTTTCTAGGGAGATATTGGTAGCTCTATTTTTGTATAAATAAACAAGCTAAGGGACTGATTAGGATTCGAAGTTTTGTTATAACCAAGAGGCCATTAAGTTGAAGAACATTCGATAGTCATGTTATGATGTATTTAACAATTTTGAATGATAATGAGAAATTATGTTTTGATCGAGCACTAAGTTGAATCATAGGGTTAAATCTCCTAGTTTGGGGCCCAACTCTAGCGGTAGAAGTTCCTCTCTTATATCTATATTCTTAATCTAGGATGTTGATAAATTTTTTATTTTTATTCATGTTCCCTCTAGCTTAGGATATTGATTAAGGTGTTGCTTATCCATGTTTCCATTAGATTAAAGAGTAAATTAGTGTTGTAGTCCAGTGGAGTAAAATACATCAAAAAGCTTATGACAGTGATCCCTATCTCATCTCCCTCATGGGATCATGATTAGAGGACCCCACTCTCACAACCCAAAAACAGAGTTTGACTTTTTGTTCATTGCATAGATTAAGTTTCAGTATTAGTTAGATAGTTGTTTATGATTTCTTGGAGATATTTACAGTTGTTATTCTGCTTCTTAAGATTGATGTGGCTTGGAAGGTAGTTCATTTCATAAATCCAGTTCTTAGTAGTAGTTAGATAAAAATTTCCAAATTCAATTCATATTTTCCAAATTGACATGTAATGATTTGAAAATGAAAAGAGAAACAAGTGTAATTGCAAGTTTTTTTATCTACATGAAGGGACTCCTCCCACTAACTCCATCTAGGTCTTCTCCACCTTCTATTGATCCATGCAAACCCATATTCTAAACCTTAGTTTTTTTATTCACCGTGAGAAAGTTATCTTAGTCAAATATGGCTTTCTTGGAGTATTGGGCTTGGACAAGGGTGATGATCACCTTCCTCATACTTTCCACAACTCTAATACATCCTTTCAACACTTCATCTCACCATTTTTCCCCTCCAAAACCTCTCATCCAACTTCGTATAGAAATGTAGGACATCTTGTAGCAATACATGGAATCTTGTAGCAACATCCTATAGCAATCCTCTAGTAGCATGTTTTGACCTAAAATGATAGCCTAACCTAGTTTAGGAGTATTTTAACCCCTCAACTTGGACTCCATGACCATAAGTGCCACCTAGAGTAGTCCTTTCACTCCTTTCCCTCCTACAAGATCAAATAACATTAGCTATTTTATTTCTAAATTTAGTAACTAGAACTTTATCTACTATGGAAGTGTGAATTAGATATTCAGTGCACGCATATTTGAATGATGAAATTGTTTAATAATATTCTATTTTCAAGAAACCCCATTATCTATATAATCGACTTTAAGTGAGCATAGTTTCCTTTTTGCAAGTGAGCATAAGATTTCTGTTGTTTCATGACATTTATAAGTTCACAACTTTTATTTTCTAATTTGAAAAGCATTTAGTTTCTCTGCACTAGAACTAGCTTTTACATCTTGCTTTTAGTAGTTAGATTCCTTTAAGTTTGGTAGAAAAATGTTCTGGAACCCTAATGGTCAAGTGACCCACTTGAGGGCGGCATGAGTAGAATGGTGCATCTATTGTGTATATAGCACTGTGACCTCTAAGTTTCTACAAAACCCTGGGTTGATAAAGTAAAGTTGGTAGTCGTGGGAGTTGCAACATTCTTGTTACAATACTTAGGCTCACCATTTTTTGGTGTCATTGTCGGGGAGGTGTCTAGGTAGATGTTATTTATGCTTTCCTCTCTATTTTTCATTTACTAGATAGATGTTATTATTTCTTTACTTTCTATGATGCATTTGGTTTCGAAAAAAACTCATAAATGTTTTTCTTTCATGCCTCGTAGGAGTAGAGACACTTTAGGGAAATTCTTGCGAAATACCCCACACCAACCAATAATAAACCTTCACTCTTATTTAGTGATTGACAACTTCCCTCTCTAATTACAAGGGAGTTAGAGGACCCCCTAAGTGAACAACTTGAGATCTTTGAAGAGCTTATTAGGGAAGAAGAAGAATAAACCATTCCACATACACAAACCATTGGTTGAAAACATAAATGAGGGTGTTTTTCCCATCATAGAGATTAATGGAGATGCTAGCATGAAAAATATAAGCCCTTCCGCCCTTCCTCACTTCTATGGCCTCACTGCAGAGGACCCTGATACTTTTTTGTTTGAGTTTTCTATTTTTTGTAGAACTTATGATTACACCTCTAATGACCATAAGTTGAAGTTGTTCCCATCCACCGTTGAGAATGTAGCCTTGCGCTCATTCATGGGTGTACCTAGGGATAACATCACTACTTAGGCTCAAATGACACAATTGTTTAAAAACAAGTATAGGGACTATTGTAGGTCCAAATACACTAAAGAGGAAATATTTAGAATGACCTTGGGACCTGATGAGTCCCTAGAAGACTATGAGGAAAGGTTCCAACTTAGTTGTAAAAGGGCCAAATGCACCCTTAATCCTGAATCACTCTAGTTAGTCCTTCTTAGACGAATGAGGGAGGACATACTAGAAACCTTAAACATATTTCCTAAAGGAGACATCTATCAGCTACCCTATGACAACATCAAGACAACGTTCAAAAACCATTATAGGGCTACTAAAAAGAAGGGTAGGGCTAGTCAATCTTTGACTAGTTCCTCTTCCTCCACCACATATATCAAGAATGAAATTGGAACCATGTTGGAGGACTTTAAGAGTGAAACTTGCATTTCTTTCCTTTGCAAATGGACACCATGAAGATGAATAAGAGATAAGAGGAAGAAGAGAGAGACTTATTTATATTTTCCCATAAATGCACTAGAAGACACCCCAAAAATGAGTGTTCATTAAATGTTATAGAGGTATGCTTAGTCTGTGAGGAGAACGATTCCATAGATAAGTGTCCTTGTTTACCTAGATTGAAGGTTGTATACCAAGGGGTAGAAGGTGGTGTTGAACAACTCTGTTACATTAATCAAAGGAGGCTTGAACAACCTAGGCCATACCAGCAAGGCATGCAGGGTGCATCCTATTCCTATTATCATCCCACTTAGAATGTGCCCCTGCCCTTTCATATTCTCCTACCCATACTTCATGATTCACACCTTCTATAAGATGCACTTCAGTATCCTCCCCAATCTTCCAATCAATGATTTCAACCATATGCTTCTACACATTCTCAGTGGAATACCCCATCACAAGGTTGGAGGCCTAAATTCAACCAACCTCCTACTTTACTTTTGGGTTGTGTTATATTCTTTCCATTCCTAGCCCACGTAGTTAACCAGGGGGTTAGGAGGGGAGTGGAGCCCCCCCTTCGTTGCGCTGATTGTGTTGCAGGGGGATTCACAGGTGGTTTGAGGGGTGCAGATAACCCACTCTATGGGGTCCGGGGTAGGGCCCCGGTTTCGGACCCTATATTGGGTTGGGCGGACCTACCTATGGTTTTGTGCATGTTTTTCACACATGGTTTTGGACGTAATGGTTTTTAGTCCATGGTTTTGGACGCGATGGTTTTCAGTCCATGGTATTGGATGCTTCGACATGTATAAATATGTATTGTAAAATTGAAAGGAACATAATGAAAATCAAGCTAGTAGTCCCAATTTTGGGATCCAGGGGAAAAGCTTTGTGTATATGTGTTTTATGTGTTATGCTCTCACATTGTTTAATTTCTATGTTTTAGAATTCGTATGCAGGTAATTTATGTACGGGTTTAAAACTTACATTTGGTATCAAAGTTGTTTTGAATTCAAGGGGACGCCTTTGTTGCTGAGGGGTTTTGCTTGGGTCTATTGTAGACCTTGTTCAGTGGGAGATCTGTGGAATCGATTCTAGTGGTGAAAGAAGATGGCGAGCAGTGAAAAGTTAGATATTGATAAATTTAATGGTCCTAGTTTTGAGTTGTGGAAACTCAAGATGGAGGATTTGTTGGTGGAGTAAATATCGGTGGATCATGGTATATCCAGGTACTAAACCAATAGGAGTGTCTGATGAAGAATGGAATAAGTTGGATCGGAACGCAAAAAGCACAATATGATTGTGTGTCTCTAATTTAGTCTAACCGAATGTATCAGGGGAAGCTATGGCGAAGGCTTTGTGGGACAAGTTATGGACTTTGTACCAATCTAAGTCTCTAGTGAATAAACTATTCCTTTGGAAAAAGTTGTATAACCTGAGGATGAAAGATGGAGACTCGGTGATAGAGCATATGAATGCATTTAATACTGTGGTAACTCAGTTATCATCTATTGATATCAAAATTTCAAATGAAGATAAGTGCATTAGTTTGTTTTGATCTCTACCAGATTAGTGGCATAGTTTGGTTATTGCAATAGGTAGCAATGCAACTACCTGGCAGTTTGATGAAATAATCTCATCCTTGCTAACGGAGGAGGAAAAATATGGAGAGCCAGAATGGTGATTCCTTATCTGTATGAGGATGGTCCCAGAATATAAACAAAAATAAGTCATTGAGTGGGAGATCTAAATCTGTAGGAAAACCTGTAAAGTGGTGTGCTAGAAATGCAGAAAGGAAGGACACTACAAAAGGGATTGTAAATCTAAAGCTCCTGACGAAGGAAAGGGATCTGATGATGCTCCTTCTGCAGAGGCGAAAACCACCTTAGATGAAGGTGGGGATGTGTACTTGGCTTCTTCAAGCACACATGTAGATCATGAGGCATGGTTGATTAAATCAGGTGCATCCTTTCATTTCACTCCCCATAGAGAGTGATTCTGCGAGTATGAGAAATATGATGGTGGTTATGCCTTCTTGGGGGATGATAGGAAGGCTAGAATCGTTGGTCATGGAAAAGTAAAGTTGAAGTTGCAAGGTGGAAGGGTTAGAACACTTCCGTGTGTTCTACATATTCCTGCATTGGCCAGAAATCTGATTTTTGTAAGCAAGTTAGATGATGCAAGTGTAAAACAGTGTTTGAGAAGGATACCTGCAAGATGGTTCAGGGAGCACTAGTATTGATGTGGGGAGTTCAGATAGGAACTTTGTACAAGTAGCAAGGATTTTGGAAATACTGAGAGGGGGGTGAATCAATATTTCTTTTTCTCACTATTGTCTTACTAGTTAAATCATATATGTTCAGAACACAAAATGAACAACAGGAATAAATGCTTTTATTAATATAACTGTGCAGTAAAATAAATACAATAAATAGAATGTCACAATTTGTTGCCAAGCTCCAACTTGGACTTTGGTGAGGCTCCAACCTCTTGAGCACCAGCTCTATTTTGCCAAGACACCAATCTTGGATTTAGGAGCACCAACTCCCAAGGACTTCAATCCTTTTCAATTCTAAGGCTCCAACCTCTTTGGTATACACTGGTGTGCTGCTGTGCTCTTTTCAGCTTCCACTGCTTCTGCTGCCCCCTTTTCTTCTGCTGCTTCCACTATCTCATGCTCAAGTTACGCAATCCACCAACGACAACACAGTTCTCTATTTTTGCTGCTTTTATATGCTCCACGCCCCTGTCCATTCGTTTCCTCTTACATGCTGGCTCTTTGGCTTCCTCCTCACTTGATCGCTTGACACTTCGGCTTCCATTCCTTTGTTTCTTCTGTCTTACAGGCTTTATGAGAGGTGTTTAATCACCCATCGAAAGCCACCAACCAAGCCTTTTATCAACCATCAGAAGCCACCAACCGAGCCTTTAATCAACCATCACCGAGCGCTTTAATCAACCATCACCGAGCACTTTAATCAACCATCACCGAGCGCTTTAATCGACCATCAGAAGCCACCTTTTATTCGGTGCTTTCTATCAATAATCAACCATCGGAAGCCACCACCCGAGCCATTAATCAACCATCACACATGCCTTAATATATATCTTAACCCTGCGGTCATGTATCATATAATACACGGAAAACATTATAAACCCTCGCTCTGATTCAAATGCCGGACTTCAATTATTATGCACCTGCCTTTACAATTATCGGCGGGTCCAGATTTCACAACCATAACAAAAACTCTTAAGGCTTGACCTCCGATGAGGAGCGGACCCGATGATATTTTATACTCCCTTCTATACTAGTTTTGGATCCGTCATATCGGCGGATTCGTATCGGCAGGATTGTTATAACAGAACGGGTTTGCGGACCCGATCTCCCATTCAACCATCCTCTATATAATTTCGGCTCCGGATGATTTCGGCGATCGCTACCTCTACTGCTCCGATGCGATACAAGAGTTCTACGGACCCGATATGGTTTTACACTTCACTTGATAATAGTTTCGGCTCCGGATTTCGGAGCTTGCACCTTGAACAGTTCAGACATTCTGGATGTGATATATTATAGACTGTTTTTAATAAGTCCATTTTGTCCATGCCTCTATCGCAATCGGAAGATTATAGCACCATCCCTTATGACTTGCGATCACTGCAAATGCGATATGATATTAAGCCACAGTCTATATTCCCGTCGGGTCCACAGCCTTATCGCAATCGGCGATCGGGAGAGTGTCATGCCTTTGTGTTTTGTTGCGATGGGTGGATGCGATATAACATTCAACCATAACATAATTCTGCATTGTGTCCGCATTATTATCGCAATCAGAGGTTTAGTGGTGGCACATAGCTGAACCGCCGATTAGCAATGTCGCTGATATATATATATATATATATATATATATATATATATATATATATATATATATATATATATATATATATATATATGCCTTTATATATAAACTTCTCCGCCGATAGTGTGTTTGTAATATGTGCCCGCCGATAGTTGTGAATGCATATATATAATATTTTTAACCGTCGATAATGTTAAAGCATGCATACATAGGTTTTACAAGCCCGATAACATATCTATATGAGTTCTGCTCCTCTTGGCATATATATGGCATATATATATGTGGCTCCTCTGGCTTGGTCTGCTCCTCTTGGCTCCATTTGCTCCTCTTGGCTCCGATATGCTCTGTCTCCTCCTCTTGAATATTGCCATATTGACATCAATGGCAATCTGTGTCCAACAATCTCCCCCTTTGTTATTGATGGCAATATTCTTCTGCTCTCTCCCCCTTTGACATCAATGGCAAAGGAATTCATACGAACTCCCCCTGTCAAGTTGCATCTTTATGAATAGACTTGAGTGATGATAAAGAAATAACCCCCATCTTTTGTCGCAGGTGTTCGAATGCTTACCGAGGAAGAGGTTTAGTGAAAATATCAGCTATCTGCTCCTTAGTACTTATATATTCCGGAGCGATGTTTTGTTCAGCTACTTGCTCACGCAGGAAATGATACTTGATTGATATATGTTTGGTTCTTGAGTGCATCACTGGATTTTTACTGGACTGATAGCACTAGTGTTTTCACAATAAACAGTAATTGGTTGATCTGTACATATGTTTACATCCTTTAGCGCTTCCTTCATCCATAGTATCTGAGTACAACAGTCTGCTGCAGCAATATACTCGGCTTCGGTTGTGGATAATGTTATAGACATTTTTGTGCCTCGCGTCAAGGAGCATGGAATGTCAATAATTATAGGGATCCTCAGTCCCTAAACATGTTGTTCTTACCCCTAAAAGAACAAGGTCATCAAACAACAGCACTTCCGATCAGTTCTCCACCTGAAAACACTTCAAAACAGGCTTATTTTGGATCATGTCAGCTGCTCAACTGAGCTTCTGCGCTGGAATGCAACTGTCCCTCTTAGTACCTGCACTGGAAGTCAAAATTAATGAAGGCTACCTGCGCTGGGCGAGATTGGCCAAGTGGCACAGTCATCCTGCAAGGTGTCAACTGCCCAGGAAGCTTCCAAACTGACACTTGGTTCATAAGATTCGCCCTATGATGAGTAAGAGATACTTGATCACCATGTGTAACCAAGGATCTCCAAGTGGACTCAAGAACTGAAGATTAACTGAAGAGGGAGAGGACACAAGGCAGCTTCATGTCAGTCTCAAGCTGACTCATCCTCTCTTCTTCTATCCTATATATAGAGCTCTTCTATGAGGTCTAAGGAGGCTGGAATTTTGTGTAAAGCAAGGAGGTGCTGTTGGTTTACAGTTAGAGCTATTGGGTGATTGTTTTACTAGAGGTGAAGAGGAGAGTTCTTGCTACTGGGGAGGTGCTGCTGGATTAGAGCCATAATTGGTTGTAACCTTCTCAGAACCCTGTTACTTCTATCAATAAAGTTTTGCATGTTCTCCTATATACTTGTATTGCATTGATGTATTGTATTTACATGTATATTTGATTCACTCTAATCCATGCATCAGTTATGAGTACATGTATCTTGTAGTTTCCTCTCTTTTTTTGTGCAGGATCTGTGTGTAGCTGGACCAGCAAAGAGAGCAAGGAGCTGGGAACAAGAGACAAAGAGAGAGGATCAAGATCGACTAAGCGAAGGACACCAGGTTGGTTAATCATTTCTTCCTTCTCTCTATACTTTCATAAAGGAAAACATCAAAGCTTTACTTTCAGTTGTTGCTAAAGACTGTCACCTTTAGAGTAGGGATAGGGTCATCCGCATCGGATACTTTTCCCCACAACAAACTGGCGACTCCGCTGGGGAGCCTAGTATCTTGTTGGTGTTTGTAGTATTTTGCTATTCATTTCTTGAAGAAAAGAGTACCAAATCGAAAAGCTTTTGACTATATCAAAAGCGAAGTAGAGGGACTGCTACTCTTGCTCATTTGCTGAGCAAATTCAAGATTTGAAGAGCTTATCTACAAAAGACTCTTTACTCTTTGTGATAGATCTTCATCCTCTTGATCATCCCTTAGCCTGTACTTGACCTATAGCTTTTTATTTCAGCAAAAACAGTGCATTTTTGAGCTTTTTATGACCCGGAATTCTTTGTAGACGAAACTCTCGTGAGTCAGTGCAGGCTGTCCACAGGCAGTCTGCATTACAGCGCAGGTGCTCCCTTCGGGAACTGCGCTGAGAGTGAAACTGGCAGACTAGAACCTGCGCTGGTCCAGTTAGCCCTTGTCTTGCTCAGTCTTCCTATTGTGTCTTGGCCCTGTTTGCACTTGTTTTTGGCTGATTGCTTGCTGGTCATTGTACTTGCTGTGAGCCACTTCTCCTTGACATTATTCCGCCTCATTTGTGTGATGAAACTGTGAATGTTCTTTCAGTATTTCTTGTTTCAGTTACAGTTTCCCATTATGAAGAGCGAACCAGTATAGCTGTGGCCTCTTAGATCCTGAACTGTAAAAGTGTCTTTGTGATCTGAAGAGCTAGTTTTATTACTGTTCATGGCTGTTTGAGTTTATTTGTTTTTCACTTTATGGTTTGAATTCATATACTTTTAGTGTTGAAACAAGTACCTGTAAAGCGTCTTTTCATTTTAGAAAAAACTGGTTTGTTTACGCTTCAAATTGAATTCGAAAGTCATACAACAGTTTTCCTTTTGTCTACATCAACATTAAAGGAAAAGAAAAGAAATACATGCATCTTGTATTTGCATTTTGATAAGTTTGGGTGTCTGATCTAGGAGAAAGTGCATTAGTTTGTGCTTGGTGCTCTGTGTGGAAAGATATTGTTTTTCTCTCCCCTCAGTAGTTAGGATTTTCAAAGCTAAAAGGATTGTGAAAGCTTGCTTATCATTTTAGCTGCATTTAGGAATTTGTACCAATACATATCGTGGTGATCCTGAAAGACAAACTGATAAACAAGATCAACTTAAAATATATTGAATGAATCTAAAAACGCATTGTAACATAACGCTCACAATAGAGGTCTAGGTAGAGACGTGTTCCGGCGTTGTTAAACGTAGTGACTGTCGATCTCTACGAAGGTGGGTGATTCCTCCTGAGGGACGATAGCACTAATACGGATTTGAGCTCCCGCGTACCGTCGCGTATATTGGGAGACCCCTATAGGCAATCATCCTTTATCCTTAGGAAGCCGTGTCGACCGCCCTACTGATCGCGATGCAGTGAACACAGCATTCACGAAGATCGACCACCCGTACCGTAAAACGTATTCTGTGGTTTCGCGAAAGGTTTGGCACACCCTCTGCCTAGATCTCCAGAGCAGTTTCTTTTGGCCCTTTTCAAACTCTATAACTGAAAAGGTCCAACTGAGCATTTGTCACTTCGGGCTCGTTAATACATCGAAGGCGACTAGAGTCATCTTTAGCTTTTTCTCGACTCTTAAAACATGAAAAAGAAAAGTTGTGTCTAAAAGCGTCTAATAAAATTCATTCAATACGGAAACATAATTCCCCTTTTTGTATTTTAGTTGATCAAGTAATCCGCAACCATGGAGGAAAGTCAATTAAAACCCCATCGTTCAAGGAGGCTTTCGAGTCAACCACCTTTGTCTCCGGAACCGAGAATAGTACGGGCAAAGCGATCTCGCTGGACCAGGTCAAAATCTCCTTTTAAAGTTAGAACGGAAGTTCCAACAACATCTGAGATTCTGGTCACTCCCAATATTTCTGGAATCCCTGCCTCTATTGAAGAAGTTCAACAGCAACAGAGGGACAGTTGTACTGATCCTAGTCTGAAGACAAGTACTTGCATAACTGCACCAGTTCCATCTGAAACCGGTCCACAGAGTCTTGTTGTTCAAACAACTGTCGCTGTCGAAGCAACCCCTTCTTCGGCACCAGAAATCTTTTACGGACCTGACGGTCTTCCTCTTCCTCCTGGTCTGATTGCAATAGAGGAAATCGTAGAGGACCAGCAAGCAAATACTCCAATTCATTTTGGAGTAGGTACCACTCTTTTTCCTTCTGCATCAGAAGTTTGTCTATCACCATCGGAAGTTCCTGAAGAATCGTTAGGAAGTTTATTGGATAGACTTAAAATGTCTGAACAACCGTCGACATCTAGAACTGTGCCAAACGACACAGCGACAGCAGAAGCTCCTGCTGCCAATCCAACGATGTTTGCCGGCATACCAGCTGTCCCGACTAGCTCTCATCAGCTAGAAGGAGTCCACCCAGGGACTATTATGACAACTTGGTCTATTCCAGTTTGTTCTTCCGGTATAATACACGGTAATTCTTATGTTGAAACTAGACAAATTGATCCCTTTGGGAATCATTTTGGGCCATCCAGTCCTCAAAGGCCATCTACACCCTTGAGCTCCGGATTGTTACCGTATGGGGGGCAATATGCCCTTTCACTTCCCCTTTCGGGGGGATACCCACACGGCAGTTTTCAACCACATTCAAGTTTGACTGAAGTAACGACGAGTGGTTGGGTACCTATGTTACCCCAACAACCAAGAGTTGTATACTCCATACAACAATGTGTACCTATGTCTAGTATCCCAACGACGCCAGCAATTGTAACCGTGTCGCAAGTTCAATCGATGCCTGTTGTATGTCAACCCCAAGTTGTAATGCAACAGCCTATTGACCCTGCAACACAACCACAATCGCCAATTGCCAGGACGACACAGATACAAACGGGGACTATAACCCCGCATCTTGGTCCGTCGGTTAGTGTCGCACAGCAAAACATGGCTTCACAACCATGGATGGTGCAATACCAACAACCTCAGTTTCAACAGGTGTACCAGGGATCTGAGCAACAGATCTTTGCAAATAGTGGGCAACCCTATATTCAGAACGGGTTAAACCAACCACTTTACAGTGGCCAAGCCCACCAACCATATCAGTCATATCAACATCAGTTGCATTATGCTGGTGTGCAAAGACCTACTGCTCAGGCGATTCCATCGTATCCAGGGTACGCCTCGCCAAACCTGAATCAACAGTTGCCATTCGTGGCAACCTTAGAATTACCAGATTTACATCGTTTGACGAACGATCCAATCGCCTATGCCCATTGGTGGCCAGCGATTCCTCACAAACTTCCTTTGGACATTCCTAAATTCAATGGAAATCCAGGCGAAGACCCGTCGAATCATGTGATGACATTCCATCTGTGGTGTTCGTCGAATACCTTGAATGATGATTCGATAAGGCTTCGTCTTTTCCAGAGGACATTGACTGGTCCGGCGGCCAAATGGTATATTGAATTACCTAGAGCCTCTTTCGACAATTTTAGTTCCCTAGCCACGACTTTCTTAACACACTTTCAGTTACCTATAAGGTACGAAACTGGAACAGAGATCTTGACCAATTTCAAGCAGACAACGGCCACACATATATCTGATCATATACATGAGTGGCGTCGTCGTCGCAGAATGGTAAAAACCTATGTTCCAGATCAGCTATTAGCTGAGTGGTTTATAAAGTCGCTTCTGCCGGCAATTACAGAAGATGTGGCCAAGGGAGGCATCGTAACAGAGGAGCAAGTTATTGCTCATGCCCAATATTTGGACTTAGTATATACTCAGTCGGGCACGCTCTATGATAAGATACCTGATGCCCCCAGACCGGAATTTTCAATCCCTCCTCCTCCCGGATCGAACAGTGACTCTCATGCCGGTGATGGCGTGATTGGAACTGCAAACGTTAAGTCGACAAGGGATTCGAATAAGAAAGCCCGTAAGACTTCGAATCAAAAAGCAAATCAAGAGATTCTTGCTTCGGAGGTAAATGCTGTATCTACGGATAAAGACAAAAACTCCAATCAACCAGGAAGCAAGAAGAAACAAAACAAAGGGAAGAAGAAGAAACAAGGTGGATCATCCCCTCAAAAAACTTCTTCAAACCCTCCTGGGCAAAAGAAACAATTTCCTCCATGTCAAATATGCGATGAAAATCATTCAACAAAGAACTGTCCGTTCAAAGCTGAGTTAAAGAGGTTCCTAAAAAGTTCCCAAACTTCGGCTATGTTGACTGATCCGTTTCCCGCCCCAGGTCAGAATATGGTTGATAGTGGAAATGCTTCCCCGTCTCAAGTGCTTATGCTGTCGGTTTCTAAGCAAAGTGATGCTTTGATCTCGACTAGGAATAAAGATTATGGGAATCCGCCGGTGTCGAACGACAAAGGGAAAGATCAACCCAGTAGTTCGACAACAACTTCGGCAGAAGTTGTACCCCCCCTCACGCATGAATTAACAATAAAGCCGCCTAAGGGAGTAGTCCACAAGTCGACATTCAACCCTCGCGCCAGAGCGGCGCAACACTATAATATAGTGGAGGATTTGGCCCAATCGCCATCTGCTATGTCAACTCTTGAGGTACTACAAAAATGCCCATCCCAAAGACAGGCATTGTTATCAGCAATTGGTGGAGTAGATCCTAAAGATTCAAATCTTGTATCCTTTGATCACAAAGGATATGATCCTCAGTTACCAGCGCAATTAGCTTTCCTTATTCAAGTGAAAGCACTCAACAAAACTGTTCATAGAACGATTATTGATGAGGGTGCATCGACATGTATCATGTCGATGAGTTGCTGGAAAACTCTTGGATCTCCAACCTTGTCGCGATCTTCGACGACATTGAAAGCATTTGATGGTAGATCGTACACTCCGTATGGTATCCTAAATAACTTTAAGGTTGAACTAGGAGGAAAAATAGTAGAGATTGATGTTGAAGTCATTGATGGCAATCTTGACTATAACATCCTACTGGGAAGACCATGGATATACGCCATGGCAGCTGTAGTGTCGACATATTTTAGGAAGATCGCATTCCCGTTTGAAGGAGGGATTACGATCGTCGACCAACAGAATTTCCTCCCTAATGGTTCACAAGTTACTGGAAGCATTCCCCTGATCCATGGGAGCGACCATTCGATAAAAGATATAGGAGTAGGCTTGCTAAAAGATCCCACAATGATGGGAACTTTCGCGTTGCCACCTCCTTTCCATGAAGGGAATATCCCATTTGTAGCAACATGCAACATGGTATCTTCATCGAAAGTCGCAGAAGACAAAGTCGTCATGGATCATCAAGTGGTATTGCCACCTAGCCCCATTGAAATATTGTAGCAATCAATGTTTCAGGCATGGGAGGCGAGCCCAAATGAACGCTCGTCAAGCGTTTGGGTAGATAGGTCCGAAGAATATGGTACCCCATTAGATCCATGGTCAAAAGTTCATGGGACTGACGAAGGAATCTTACAATCAATGATGATTGAGGGGGCACCATGGAATGATCACCACCATCGTTCCCTTCTTCCAGAGTGTGAAGAAGAAACTCATCACGACCTATACCACCCTTCAGTGTTTGAATTCTTAACAAATACTGTAAATACGGTGGATTCAGAGAGAAACATATCCAATATTGAAGAGACTGTAGCCATAAACATCTCGACAAAATCTGATGTTGTTGAGAATATTCATGTCGGCAAAAGTTGCTCCCCTTCAGAGCTGGAAATATATAGTGCCCTCTTTCGCGAATTTAGAGATGTCTTTGCATGGTCATATGATGAAATGCCAGGCATTGACTCGAGCATAGTTGAACATGAAATTAAAATGTATCCTGATGTCAAACCAGTAAGACAACGGTTTCGGCAGGTACATCCGAAGAAAGCCGCTGCCATTAAGGCGGAAGTTGAAAAACTCCTCCATGCTGGATTCATCTACCCGGTTCCTCTAACCGATTGGGTATCGAATATTGTCCCTGTTATGAAAAAACAAGGGACGATAAGAGTGTGCGTCGACTATAGGGATGTAAACAAAGCTTGTCCAAAGGACAACTACCCTACACCTTTCATCCACCAGATAATTGATGAATGCGCCGGATGTGAAATCTTCTCCTTTATGGATGGATTTTCCGGGTATAATCAAATAAATATCCGCCCACAGGACCAGTCTAAGACTGCATTCATCTGTCCGTGGGGCACATTCGCTTATCGAAAATTACCCTTTGGTTTAAAGAACGCAGGGGCGACGTTTCAGAGGGCAATGAATTATGCCTTTCATGACATCAAGAACATTGTTCAACCTTATCTCGACGATCTTCCGGCTCATTCGCGGAAGCGGACTGATCATCCGCGGCATTTGAGAGCAATATTTCTACGTTCCCGACATTATAAGATAAGACTCAATCCGCACAAGTGTGTGTTTTGCGTCGGTTCTGGTCGTTTACTTGGCTTTGTGGTCTCTAAGGATGGGATTCGTCTCGACCCCTGTAAGGTTCAGGCAATCATTAATTTGCCTCCACCTTCAAATTTGCTTCAGATTCAGAAACTCCAAGGGAAAGAAAACTTTCTGAGGAGGTTCATTCCAAATTACGCAGAACTTGCCAAAGGTTATACTCGTCTTTTGAAGAAGGATGTACCTTTTGTCTGGGACCAGGTTGCGCAAGCTTCCTTTGACGCTCTGAAAGATTGTCTAGTAAGAGCATCATTAATGTACGCCCTGGACTATCAAAGAGATTTTAACCTGTATCTAGCTGCAGCAGATACGACCATTGCGATGCTCTTAGTGCAAGAAGTCGATGGAGTTGAACATCCTATTTATTATTTAAGTAAAAACTTAAATGACACAGAAAGCAAATATTCCTATGTTGAAAAACTAGCGCTTGCTGCTGTTCAAGCGATTCAAAGGTTTCGACATTATGTCCTCTTTAGGAAAACTACCATTTTGTCAGATTGCAATCCCATGACATATATACTGTCGCGACAGTTGCTTGGGGGCAAATATTCAAAATGGATAGCCATCCTTCAAGAGTTTGATTTAGATTTTGTAAAATCCAAATCGAAGAAAGCTCTAGTTTTTGCGGAATTATTGTGCGATCTCCCATCGTCGTCCAACGATGAAACATCAGAAGAGTCAATCGTGGATGAAAATTTGTTTCTGATATCAGTAAGCGATGAGTGGTATGGAGATATCATTGTTTATCTCCAAACCCAAAAATTTAGGCCTAATACCTCACACTCGGAACGAAAACGTATACGATACCAATCTAAAGACTACATGATCATCGGTGATACACTTTACCGTCGTGGCGTCGATACGGTTCTGAGGAGGTGCCTTACCCATGAGGAGGCCGAAAAAGCCCTGAATGATTGTCATTCAGGCGCGTGCGGGGGGAATCAATCTGGATATGCAACAGCACAAAGAATCTTATGAGCAGGATATTTCTGGCCAACTATGTTTAAAGATTGCATAATAGCTGTCAGAAGTTGCCATGCATGTCAGATCTTTGATAGCAAAACCAAAAGACCACTCGCACCCTTACAGCCGATAGTTTCTGTTGGGCCCTTCGCCAAGTGGGGCATCGATTTCATGCAATGTAACCCCACCTCGACCGGGGGGCATGGGTATATTATAGTCGCAGATGACTATTTTACCAAATGGGCCGAGGCGATGCCTACATTGGATAACACTGGTGAAACAGCTGCCCTTTTCTTTTTCAATCATGTAGTCGCCAGGTTCGGCGTTCCGCAAGCTATAGTGACAGATCATGGATCGCATTTTCGCAATCACATGATGGTTGAGTTAGCTGCCAAACTAGGGCTATCGCACGATAGCTCTACCCCGTATTATCCACAAGCCAACGGACAAGTTGAGGCAATCAACAAAGTCCTGAAGCGTATGTTGCAAAGGATGATCGGGGTTCACAAGAGAAGATGGCATCTAATCCTGTACTCAGCATTATGGGCTTACCGAACCTCGGTAAAGAACGCCACTAGGTTCACACCATTCCAATTGGTGTATGGCCTAGAGGCAGTATTACCGATCCAGTGCGAAATTTCGTCTCTTAAACTCGCAATTGACCTCCTCCCCGGAACCTCAGAAGAAGAGGCTCGTTTCCTGGAATTGATCCAGTTGGATGAAAACCGTCGTGATGCCGCTTTGGCGAACGAGGCTCATAAGAAACGAGTCAAAGCACAGTTTGACAAGAATGTCAAACCGCGCAACTTCTCTGAGGGTGACTTGGTTTTGCTTTACGACCAAGAATCCGATAAATTAGGAGCAGGAAAATTTCAGTCCTTATGGATGGGTCCCTATATTGTTAAAAGGGTGTTAGCAAAAGGAGCCTACGAGTTAATGGATTATGACGGAATACCACTGGCGCAACCCCGTAACGGGTTGTATCTCAAGTGTTACTATGCCTAAATAGTAACTTGAGTGCTTTTGTTGTATTTTGTTTTCGCTAAAATGTTTGTTTCGGTAGTAATCCACCCTTCTCGTTTGTTGCAGATGTCGAATTATTCTGATACATATGTGGGATATGCCGACGGAGCGAGTCGTAGTACGCGGAATTTGTCCTCCGCAGCCTGGGCCATTTTTTATCCAAGCGGCGAGTTAGTGAGTTTCAGAGGTGTGTGTATTGGACGGTCAATAAACAATATCGCTGAGTATAGTGCGTTGATCGAACTCCTCTCTGATACCATCGCTCATGGTATACGCCGACTAATTGTTAGGCTAGACTCACAACTTGTGATACTACAACTCACTGGTATATATTCAGTCCGCAATCTAGCTATTTATCGTATGTTTCTAAGAGTTAAGATTTTGGAAAGAGAGTTTGATTCAATTCAATACCAGCATATTTCCAGAAACTTGAACACATTAACAGATTCATTGGCAAACTATGTATTAGATATACATTTACAACATATATAAAAAGAGATGCATCGGTGCTATGTAAGTGGATCACAAATAAACTGAAATAAACTCCGAAAATCAAACTATATAAAGCTGTTTATAGTTTGTACATAATGTGCTGTAATCAAAACAAAATTGGTCGTATGACCTAGAACTCAAAAAGATGCTAGGGGGCACCCTAGCCTAGTGGTGCTCATGAAAGTACGTCACGGTCTGTGCGATCATGCGCAAGAGACGAGTCCATCGTCTAGGCATGCCAATAGTGTGCCACTACAACTGTAAAGGTAACTCGTCAATCTGTACATCCGGAAGACCACGAGTAAGGCTCTCAACCTGCTCCTGCACAGCTGCAAGTATCTCAGTATCACCAAGGTCACGAATAACAACTCTCCTAGCAGGCTCTGCTGCTGGGGCAGCAACTGGCGATCGTGGACGAGCTACTGGACGAACAGGACCAACATCTGCATGCGCCCAAGAGTTTGATCAGTTTTGAACAGTAAACATCATGAATGAAAACAATAAACAGTGATATGGTCAGAGATTTTACCAATAGCGCCCCATTGCTCGCCATCCGGAAGCACCAAGTCCGGATCACCTCGGTAGTCCATACCCACATATGGATACTTAGAAAATGCCATCTCCTGACGCTCGAACCACCTAAAGAAGGACTCAGTGAATGTAATATGAGGTTGACCAGCATGCCGGGACATATGGTCAACCCACCTCTGCATACGTGGCTCGGTCGGAGAAGGCACATCAAGCAAGATGTACTGAGGTTGCATCAATGGGATTTTCTCCAAGATAAAGGCAGTCAGAATAGAACCAAATCCAAAGTTCTTCAGCCCTCCGTCCTTTACCTTGTTCAATTGAATTTTCATCTGAACAAGTACTGCATCACACCAGTTAAACACTTTCGGTTGGAGACACTCCAAGGCGTGCTGCATATAAGATCTGTTGGCAACATGCAAAGCTGCGCTACCGGCCATCCTACCAATAGTAAACAGAATGGACCTGAAAGACCTGTCAGTAATGTCACGGATATTGATCTTGCCGTCTTTGCTCGGCTGTGAACCTTCCCGGCAATACTGACGGATATAGTCTCTGGTGGAAGTAGTCCCTCGAGCCGTACCTGACAAAGAAATGGGAGCACCCCACCTTGACAACCCAGTCAAGAAGTACATGTCCTCTATGGTCAAGGGGAAAGACTTCCCCCTAATCTGGAATACTTGGTTAACAGGATCCCAAGCATCAAGCATATACTGCAGTAAAGAAATCTGTGCTCTCATGCTAGAGATACGGAAGAACTTCAGCAGGCCACAGTTCCGAAGCGCGTTCACCGTGACTGGGTCATGGAGTGCAACCATGTCCTCTGCTTCATGTTCTCGTTCTCGCCATGTAAGGGACATTTTGTCCAAAGTTCCCTACAATCAAACAAGAGAAGGAGTAAGTTCCTGATTTTGATGAAAATCTGGCGAAAAATCATCAAAAAACTCATGCAAAATCAGCTTTTTTAGGCCCAGCGCAGGCAGAGAGTCTTCCCCCTGCTCTGGAACTCAGTCTGCCTTAAGGCTGCCTGAAATACAGCACAGATTTCGAAAGGGGAACCTGCGCTGATGCCAGGGCGCCCTAATGAAACCCCTGGGGCCCAGAAACTCTGAAAAACATGCATGAAACTGAAAAAGGAAACCATGAAAGTGAAGGGCTAAGGTTTAGCTCCTACCTGGTCCAAACGGCACCGAAAATCGTCCACAGAATCTCCCGGAATCAGCTGGTGAAAATCAAGGAAGAAGAGGCACCTCCAGAGCTCCAACAAGCAAAATGCAAATGAAATTGTAAATGAGAGGTAAAAACCCCTTTTTATGACTTTTTACACAGTTTAAAGTTAAATATTAGGGTTATAATCTCGTTTTCATGCAAATATTGTCCATTTCTAACAAAATTTGTTGCAGCAATTGAAGATGAAGTACTACATTTGAAAAGAGAAAAGCTAGTAAAAGTAAAAAAAACTAAATTTGACCATGAATCGAGCAGTTTTACCACGGAATTTATGCTCGTTTAAAAATAGAAAAGTGTGAGCAGAGTTTTTCCGCCAAAGTTCAAGCTCATTAAAAAATGAACCTATCTCGGTAAATAACCATTGCGATCGTAAATTTATAAGCCTTAAAAGCCTTGGTCGTGTTTTCATCCATCACCTCCATTTCATTTGGCCGATCGTTCACTCCCATATGTGTGTTTACCTATTTTGAGGAACAGCTGCGAAGAGTGATTTCACCTAGCCATCCTTGTGACACTACCGTGATTGGAAAATTCCAATTTGTACCTGGAATCAGTTGCTATTCCTGTTTATCACTCGTTCCTCAAAAGACGAGTCTTCTTTGAGCTCTTTTCACCGACTCGTAAAATATGAAAAGTTTGCCGAGTTTTTGGCCTTCTAGCTCGTTAAACGACCGAAAGCTATCCCTCCTCTAGATTTTTAATCTTTTTGGACCTGAGGGATTATTGCACAAAAAGATCGAGCGCTTGTCTTGTTCGGCTCGTAAAAGTACCAAATAGCCATCCCTTCTGTATTGTTTTATACTTTTTCGGACTTAAGGGATTAGATGACGAAAAAGGAATTATGGAGTTAACTTTCTGTACCTTTTCAAACTCTCTAAAAATGAAAAGGACCGAGTTTTCCTTGTCGTTAGACTCGTTAAAATGATTAATTAGCGACAAACTTGTCTTTAGACGAGAACGAGTTTCCCTATCGCTAGGCTCGTTAAATCATAGCGATAGGCTTGCCCGAAGGGCAGGTTATAGAACAAGCATATGTTATCCTCCTCAAGCTTGACAAAAATAAAGAGGTACTGGTCAGAAATGACTGGGGAAAAATTGGGAGAACATTCAAAGTTTAATGGTAACAAGTCACTCTTGAACATGACACTTTTCCTCCGTATCACATCGGGTTGGGTTGTTTCATTCACCGGTCTCATCACCATGGTCCTCGCCACACCATCCGCATTTGGGGTAATGCTACCGATCCATCGCATCAGTGTCGTTATATGTTCAAGAGGGGTCATTCTGAAAGTGTCAACCGTGTCCCATCCACTACCATACGTTATCCTTCATCCATTCATGATCGCCACCCTGAATCATATGTCACAGTTTGTTTTCACCTCCACTAAAATCATTAGCTCCGTTCCGTGTCATTGATGTGGGATTCATTAAGGCCCTCCTTTGACGGATCGCTTCTTGTCGAATTCAGCTCATTATCCAAGAAGTTGATCTAGGAACACCCCCATCAGTACTTTGAAGCTTGCATGCCTCAATGGCAAGTTTCTCACTTCCGGCGACAGGTATACATCAATGACCTTCGACCAGAAGATTTTGCGTGGCGTTCGACGCCAAGGCCTTTATTCACGCCACGTGAATTGTACTGCAGTACCTTGAGGGTCATCGTCATTATTGGTGATTCCTCTCGCGCTTGTTAACAGTTTTCATTATTGACCAGTAATCAAGCGATGTCTTTCCATGTTCGACTTCAGCGCAATTCTCACATGGATCGACTTGTACTTAGAGTGAAGATCGAACGAGTTTGAAGACCCCGGATCTAGTTTCATCCATCCGGGCTGCGATATATATTCAGGAAATATAAAAGCATTTGCCATGTACATCATTGCAGCAGATGATCATCCTACTCAAAGGATGATAATTTCAGCAGAAAACTATCAGTCTATCTTCAGACGATCGTCTGTCATATGTACCAAGATGTATTTATAAAAGCTGAGCATGGGAATGCCCGCCTCAGCTAGATCATGAAAAAAGAATGAAAAATAATGTATTGTATTGTATTGTATTACAGGGCACTCTCCTCAGCACTGGAATGAACTTCGGATCCTCTAGATAAAGCATTTCACCCGATAAACAGCCTCATACTTTAGGGGGCAACTGTTATAGACATTTTTGTGCCTCGCGTCAAGGAGCATGGAATGTCAATAATTACAGGGATCCTCAGTCCCTAAACATGTTGTTCTTACCCCTAAAAGAACAAGGTCATCAAACAACAGCACTTCCGATCAGTTCTCCACCTGAAAACACTTCAAAACAGGCTTATTTTGGATCATGTCAGCTGCTCAACTGAGCTTCTGCGCTGGAATGCAACTATCCCTCTTAGTACCTGCGCTGGAAGTCAAAATTAATGAAGGCTACCTGCGCTGGGCGAGATTGGCCAAGTGGCACAGTCATCCTGCAAGGTGTCAACTGCCCAGGAAGCTTCCAAACTGACACTTGGTTCATAAGATTCGCCCTGTGATGAGTAAGAGATACTTGATCACCATGTGTAACCAAGGATCTCCAAGTGGACTCAAGAACTGAAGATTAACTGAAGAGGGAGAGGACACAAGGCAGCTTCATGTCAGTCTCAAGCTGACTCATCCTCTCTTCTTCTATCCTATATATAGAGCTCTTCTATGAGGTCTAAGGAGGCTGGAATTTTGTGTAAAGCAAGGAGGTGCTGTTGGTTTACAGTTAGAGCTATTGGGTGATTGTTTTACTAGAGGTGAAGAGGAGAGTTCTTGCTGCTGGGGAGGTGTTGCTGGATTGGAGCCATCATTGGTTGTAACCTTCTCAGAACCCTGTTACTTCTATCAATAAAGTTTTGCATGTTCTCCTATATACTTGTATTGCATTGATGTATTGTATTTACATGTATATTTGATTCACTCTAATCCATGCATCAGTTATGAGTACATGTATCTTGTAGTTTCCTCTCTTGTTTTGTGCAGGATCTGTGTGTAGCTGGACCGGCAAAGAGAGCAAGGAGCTGGGAACAAGAGACAAAGAGAGAGGATCAAGATCGACTAAGCGAAGGACACCAGGTTGGTTAATCATTTCTTCCTTCTCTCTGTACTTTCATAAAGGAAAACATCAAATCTTTACTTTCAGTTGTTGCTAAAGACTGTCACCTTTAGAGTAGGGATAGGGTCATCCGCATCGGATACTTTTCCCCACAACAGATAATGATATGGAAGACTTTTTTTTGCTGAGCCAGGATACCAAACAGTCTCCTAGGAAGAATGCATTTCCACTAGTACTTTTCTGATCATCTATATTTCCAGCCCAATCAGCATCAGTGTATGCAGTTACAGTCAATGTTGAACTCTTTGGGTGCCAGAGACCAAAATCAGAAGTTCCCTTCAAATATGTGAGAATTCTTTTTACAGCTAATAAATGAGATTGTTTGGGAGCCGATTGAAATCTTCCAACCATTCCTACTACTTGCATTATGTCAGGTCGTGTAGCTGTTAAGTATAGGAGGGCTCCAATCATTGACCTGTAATGAGTTGCGTCTACTATAGGGGAGTCATCATCTTTGCTTAGTTTGCAGTTTGTGGTCATGGGGGTGCTCATGGGTGCACAGTCCTCCATTCCATATTTTTTGAGCATGTCTTTTAGATATTTGGCTTGAGATATATACAATCCTGCTCTGATTTGAGATAATTGAAGTCCAAGGAAGTGGGATAATTCACCTATCATTGACATCTCAAATTCTTTTGCCATGCTTTGAGAAAATTCATGGCTCATTTCATCATTATTACTAGCAAAAATCAGATCATCGACATAAACAAGAGCAACTAGTAACTTACCTTGATCTGTCTTTATGTATAGATTGCTTCCAGCCACTCCCTTTTTGAAGCCTTGTTGTTGGAGATAGTTATCCAGTCTTGCATACCAAGCTCTAGGAGCTTGTTTCAGCCCATACAAATCCTTTTTCAACTTACAGACTAGGTCCTTTCTTGCTGTCAGATCAAAACCTTCTGGCTGCTCCATGTAGACTTCCTCCTTGAGTTCCCCATTTAGAAATGCTGATTTCACATCCATTTGATAGATTTTGAATCTTTTCGAGCAAGAAAATGCTAAAAACATCCTGATAGCTTCCATACGGGCCACTGGTGAAAACGTATCTTCAAAGTCAACTCCTTCAATTTGCGAATAGCCTTTGCAAACAAGTCTTGCCTTGTTTCTGATAACCTGTCCTTCCTCATTCATTTTATTTTTGAACACCCATTTGGTTCCTATTATGTTTTTTTCCTTCGGACGAGGTACCAGCTCCCATGTCTTGTTCTTCTCAATTTGGGACATTTCTTCTTCCATTGATTTTACCCAATGAGGATCCTTACTTCCTTCTGTGAATGTTTCTGGTTCTATCATAGATAGGAGGGTAATGGCTTTTCTCTTGGGTGAGGTTGTTATCCTTCTTCTGGTCTGCACACCTTCATCTTTATCGCCAATGATCTGTTCTTCTGGATGGTATCTTTCTACATACTTCATATTTGAAGGAGTATGAGATAGTTCTCTTTCCTCTTCTTCTTCTTCATCATCTATCTCTTCTTCTTTAGATTCTTCTTCTTCAATGAGAAAGCCATCTTCCTGTTCTTCAATTTCCTTTTCTGGAAGATCTTCGTCAACCTTAACATCGATGCTTTCCACTATTTTCTTCAGTCGAAAATTGTAGCACTTGTAAGCCTTGCTCCGTGGTGAATATCCAAGAAATATCCCCTCATCAACCCGAGAATCAAATTTTCCAGGTGAACTATCATTTATTTTTATGAAGCACTTGCTTCCAAATATTTTGAAATACTTCACCGAAGCAGGTCTCCCTTTCCATAGCTCATAAGGAGTTTTGTCACAATTTGGTCTCAATTGAGTCCGATTCAATGTATAGACAGCTGTCCCTACTGCTTCCCTCCAGAATTTGGGTTGTAGATCTGCTGCTAACAGCATGGTTCTTGCCATTTCTTGGATAGTTCGGTTTCGTCTTTCAACCACCCCATTTTGCTGAGGTGTTCTGGCAACCGAGTATTCCCTTTTAATTCCATGAATATTGTTGAACTCTCTGAACTCGTTTGATGTGAATTCTCCTCCTCTTTCTGTTCTGAGACTCTTAATTTTTTAATCTTTTTCATTTTCTACAAGGGCTTTTAGATTCTTAAAACACTCAAAAGTTTCAGATTTATACTTTATGAAATATATCCGCATCATTCTAGTATAATCATCAAAAAATAATACAAAGTACCTTTCTCCTTGGAGTGCTTGATTTCTAGTTGGCCCACACACATCAGCATGTATGATTTCCAAGGGCTTTGATGTATAGTGTTCCTTTGTCTTGTGGCTGGTTCTGGTATGTTTTCCATGTTGACATGGACCACACACTGCTTGATTTGGTTTGGACAGCCTTGGGATTTCTTGTACAACTTTAATTTTGCTGATATTGACCAGATTTTTGAAGCTGGTATGTCCAAGTCTCTTGTGCCACAACCAACTCTCATCTGCCTGACTCAAGTAGCATTTGTTCTCCTGAATCTTGTTCAGAACGTAAATATTGTCTAGTGTTATTACTCCTTTTTCCACAAGTTTCCCAGAGACAGAGTTCCTTATTTCACAGTCTTTGGTGTTGAAGACAACCTTGTGTCCTTGATCACAAATTTGGCTGACACTCAGAAGGTTGTGTTTGAGTCCGTCAACCAACAAAGCATCTTGAGCTTTTCCTTTTTCATTGATCAGAGTAATTATTCCTCTTCCTACAATTTTTCCAGTTCCGCTTCCAAAGGACACATTCCCTTCCTTTTTGCTCAGTGAGATAAATTTCCTTCTGTCTCTTGTCATGTGTCTGGAGCATCCACTATCCACAAACCACTGGTTTCCATTATTTTGCACAAATAGAGCCAGGCTGCATTTGTCCATTGCAGAGATCTTGCTACTCGTCTTTCTTCCTTTGAGTGGGCAGTTTTGTTCATAGTGTCCATTATTTTAGCAAAAAGAGCAAGTCAGATCAAATTTAGTCAAGGGATCGAATGAATTGAATGTTTTGATTTGTCCCTCTCTTTTGGGAGCATATGAGTTGATTACTCGGTCCTTTTGCGTTGTCTTTTCACTTCTGCGAGCCATGCAATGTCTAGCTTGGTGACCGAAGTTTTTATAATGAAAATTGTGTCCAAGAAATATGGTTTTGAAGCAACCATGGTTTAATTCGCCTTCCTTTCTGAGAATTACTCCTCCCTCGTCCTTTGGATTTTTGATGGGCCCTTGGTGAAGTACAGGTTTGTATTTGTTGTAGTGTCCATGATTCGACTCCACATTCTTATTTGGAATAACTCTTTCTTGATTCTTGGAATCTGGGATGCACTTTTGATAAGATACTTTTTCATATTTTGGGTTGCAGGAAAGTGCATCGACATAGCTTTTCGCATTATTCTTAGTGCTTGAGGATTCTCCCTTGAAACCTATTCCAGACTTATCATGTTGAGGTTTTTGATTTTTTAGAATAGTATCAAGTATTTGAGATCTTTTACAGCCCTTTTTAATTTTCACCAACTCCTTTCTCAGAGATACTACTTCGGCCTCACGTTCTTCACAAGTCTCTTCTTTTTCCTTAAGCTTTGTTTCCAAGAGATCTTCTCTCCTTCTTATTTCCTCGTTTTCCACTTTGAGAGAGATAATTTTGTTCCGTAGTTTCTCGTTCTCTTCAATGGCACTTATTAACAGTTCATCCACATTTCCTTCTTGCTCCGAGTCATCATCATCTGTGAGTGCCATGAATAATGCTTCTTGGCTTTCATCATGATCGCTTTCCTCATATGATTTCTTTTTGATGACCATAAACTCATCCTCATCAGACTCATCTTGCTTGGAGAGAAGGTTTTTCTTATTGAACCCTTTCTTTGTGTATGTCATTCTTTTAGAATTTCTTTCATCATCACTGTCATGTTTATGAGGACATTTTGCTGCATATGACCTATTTTACCACATTTAAAACAGATAAGAGGATACTTGCCTTTAACCTTAGATCCTCTCTTCAACTTTCGTACATATTGAGCCAATTCGGATTCCACATCTGGCTCATCACTACAGTCATTCCTTTCTTTCCATTTCTTTGACTTTGAGGCCTTGAATGCTGCATCTTTGGAGCTAGTTCCACCTTTCCTCATTTCATAGGCAGTGAGAATTCCATGGAGTTCATCCATTTGGAGGGTGTCAAGATCCTTTGATTCTTCTATAGCACTTATTTTGGAGTCAAATCTGTCTAGAAGGGACCTTAATACCTTTTGTACAATAGTACTTTCTTCAACCTTTTCGTCCAATCCTTTCAGGGAATTTACCACTTCAGCTACTCGGAGGAGGTATGCTGCAATATCTTCTTCCTCTTCCATCTTCAAACTTTCAAATTGTCTTCTGTGAGTTTGAAGCTTTGCCTTTTTGACTTTTGAGTCTCCATCGTACAAACTAACTAGCTTCTCCCACATTTCTTTGGCAGAGTTACAGTTCATGATTTTTGTAAATTAATTGGTGACCATGTTATTTATCTAGTCTTGTATGTGGATGATATGTTGCTAGTTGGAAATGACAAAGAAATTATCCAAGATTTGAAGACCCAATTGTCCTCCAAATTCGACATGAAAGATCTTGGTACTGTAAACTATATTTTGGGCATGGAAATTAAAAGAGCTCGTGCAAAGAGGAAGCTCTAGTTAAACTAGAGGAAGTATGTTGAGACAATATTGCAGAGGTTTAATATGCAAGATAGTAAACCGGTGAAGGTTCCTATTCTTGTAGGTGTAAAGTTATCTACTGAACAGTGTCCCAAGACACAAGAAGAGGAAGAAGATATGTCCCGTGTTCCATATGCAAGTGTAGTATGTAGCCTGATGTATGTGATGGTCTGTACTAGACCAGACATTACACATGCAGTGGGAGTATTGAGTGGGTTTATGTCAAAACCAAGGAAGGGGAATTGGACAACAGTGAAGTGGGTTTTCAGGTATTCAGGTGGCACTAGTGATTATGGTTTGTGCTACCAAGGAAGACCAGGATCAGAAAATTTTTTGGATATCCGTGGCTTTGTTTATGTAGACTGGCTTGGAGATCTAGCTCAGAGAAGATCTACAAGTGGGTATGTGTTTAACCTACTTAGAGGCACAGTCAGTTGGATGAGTAAGAAACAATATGTAGTGGCACTAGCAACTAAGAGGCAGAATACATGGCAGTTGTAGGTTTTAACCCTGTATAGAAATTACCTGCATACGAATTCTTAAACAAAGAAAATAAACAATGCGAGAGCATAACCCATAAAACACATTTGCACAGAGATTTTTCCCTGGATCCTAAAACCGGGACTACCAGCTTGATTTTTCATTATGTCCCTTTAAATGTTACAATACATATTTATACATGCCGAAGCATCCAATACCATGGACCGAAAACCATCGCGTCCAATACCATGGTCTGAAAACCATCGAATCCAAAAAACATGTGCGAAAATCATGCACAAAACCATAGGTGGGTCCGCCCAACCTAACATATGGTCCAAAACCAAAATTTTCCGAGGCACTGCCCGAGACCCCATAAAGTGGGGTTACAGGTGGCCTTCAAACCCCCTATTAACTACGTGGAAAGAATATAACACAACCCAACAATCTCCCACTTGGTGTTTTCTTTCCACAGGGGGCC
The DNA here is from genome assembly GCA_031772625.1 of Pinus tabuliformis. Classification (NCBI taxonomy): domain Eukaryota; kingdom Viridiplantae; phylum Streptophyta; class Pinopsida; order Pinales; family Pinaceae; genus Pinus; species Pinus tabuliformis. Next base: position 933,328,915 of record CM062811.1, on the reverse strand, counting down.
ACAGGAGAGCCTAGTCATTTTCTTAGCCCTGAGATTCTCATTGCTTCTCTACACGAAGAGAACTTCTTAGAGCTCACAGATTTTGTCAATGCATCTGCAGTATTCTTCAAAGTGTCCACCTTTACCAGCAACACCTTTCTATCTTCTATCATATCCCTCACAAAGTGATACTGAACATCAATGTGCTTTGTCTTTGAATGATAAGCAGGGTTCTTTGCCAAGAAAATTGCACTTTGGTTGTCACAGTCTATTCTTATAGCTCCCTGTACTAACCCCATACTTGAACACAATCTCTGCAACCAAACTGCTTCCTTGCTTGCATGAGTGGCTGCCATGTATTCTTCCTCTATAGTTGATAGTGCCACTACAGATTGTTTCTTACTCATCCAACTGACTGCACCTCCAAATAGGTTAAACACATACCCACTTGTAGATCTTCTCTGATCCACATCTCCAGCCCAGTCTACGTCAACAAAGCCATGAATATCCAACACTCTGTCCAATCCTGGTCTTCCTTGGTAGCACAAACCATAATCACTAGTGCCACGCAAATACCTGAAAACCCGCTTCACTACTGTCCAGTGATCCTTCCCAAGTTTTGACATAAACCTGCTCAATACTCCCACTGCATGTGCAATGTCTGGTCTAGTACAGACCATTGCATACATCAGTCTACCCACTACACTTGCATATGGAACACGGGACATGTCCTCTTCCTCTTCTTGTGTCTTGGGACACTGTTCAGCAGATAACCTCACACCTACAGGAATAGGAACCTTCACCGGTTTACTATCCTGCATATTAAACCTCTGGAGTATTGTCTTGACATACTTCCTCTCATTTAACCAGAGCTTCCTCTTTGAATGATCTCTTTTAATTTCCATGCCCAAAATATAGTTTGCAGCACCAAGATCTTTCATGTCGAATTTGGAGGAAAATTGGGTCTTCAAATCCTGGATAATTTCTTTGTCATTTCCAACCAGCAACATATCATCCACATACAAGACCAGATAAATAATACAGTCACCAATTAATTTAAAATACACACAATGATCTGCTTTGCTTCTGGTGAAGCCAAGTCCCCGTATAAATGTATCAAATTTCTGATACCACATCCTTGGTGACTGTTTTAACCCATACAGAGACTTCTTTAACTTGCATACTAGTTGTTTCTTACCCTTCACCGCAAAGCCTTCAGGTTGCTTCATGTAGATTTCCTCTTCCAAATCCTTGTGAAGAAATGTTGTCTTCACATCCATCTGTTCTACCTCAAAATCAAAAGAAGCAGCAACAAATAAAAGTAATCTAATAGAAGTTACCTTGGCAACAGGAGAAAAAATATCACCAAAATCAATTCCCGGCACCTGGGAATAACCTTTTGCTACCAACCGAGCTTTGTATTTCTCCACCTTTCCTTCTGTATTTGTCTTCTTCTTGAACACCCATTTGCTACCAATGGGTCTCCTTCCAGCCTGCAACTCCACCAGATCCCAAGCCTCATTTTTGTGCAAAGATGCAATTTCATCGACCATGGCCTCTTTCCAGAGTTTTCCATCCTCTGAATCCACTACTTCCTTCACAGTTCTGGGATCATTATCAGTAACAGACAAAGAAAAATTTGAACTAAAAGCAGATGGACTATACCTTTCTGGCTACCTTCTTTCTCGAACTGATCTTCTCACAGCCGGAGTTTGTGGCTCTTCATCTTCTGATTCCTCCTCTGCTGCAGAGTCTGATTCTTCCTCCTTTGGCTCAAACTCTATCTTCTCAGGTTCCTCTGGTTGGACTTCATGTTGAATAACATCTTTTACCTCTCTGAACAACACATCTCGGTTGTACACAACCTTCCGTGTCACTGGGTTCCAAAGCTTATAACCCTTTAAACCATCCTTATACCCAATAAAGATGCACTTTTCAGATTTACTATCCAACTTGGTTCGTTTATCCTTTGGAACATGTACATATGCATCACATCCAAATACCCTTAGATGTGAAAGAGAGGGTTTCTTACTAGTCCATACTTCTTGTGGAGTCTTATCCTCTAACACTGATGAAGGTGATCTGTTAATCAGGTAACATGCAGTATCCACCGGCTCTGTCCAGAATTTCTGTCCTAACCCGGCACCACTGAGCATGCTTCTTGCCCTTTCCATCAACGTCTTGTTCATTCTTTCTGCGACTCCATTTTGCTGAGGTGTATATGGAGTAGTCTTCTACCGTGCTATACCACACTTCTTACAAAATTCTTCAAATTCCTTGCTGCAAAATTCTCCACCATTATCTGTCCTCATCACCTTTATATTCTTCTCTGTCTGATTTTCCACCAGAGCCTTAAATTCTTTAAACCTGTCAAAGACTCCAGATTTCTTCTTAAGAAAATATATCCATGTATTCCTTGAGAAGTCGTCTATGAATGATACATAGTACACAGACTTACCCAGTGATGGAACCTTCACAGGTCCAAACAAATCACTGTGCACAAGCTCTAATATCTGTTTCGTCCTCTTACCACCAGAGGGGAAACTCACCCGATTCTGCTTCCCATATACACAATTTTCACATAAATCAAAATCGAGAGAGCTATTATTCATACCTTCTACCATACCTTTACCATGAAGTATTCGAAGGCCCTTCTCTCCAATATGTCCAAGCCTTTGATGCCACAACATGGTCTTCTCTCTAGAGACCACTAGATTCTCTACTCCATTTTCAGGGACCATAGAACTATTGCACCCATCAAGAACAGTGCTACCTTGCAGCTTGTACAGAGTTCCAATCCGAACTCCCCGCATTAATATCAGTGCTCCTCGAACCATCTTTCAGGTATCTTTCTCGAACACCGTCTTTACACCTGCATCATCCAACTTGCTTACAGAAATCCGATTTCTGGCCAATGCAGGAATATGTAGAACACCCGAAAGTGTTCTAACCCTTCCACCTTGCAACTTCAACTTTACTTTTCCCCGACCAATGATTCTAGCCTTCCTATCATCTCCTAAGAAGACATCACCACCATCGTATTTCTCATACTCGCAGAACCACTCGCTATGGGGAGTGAAGTGAAAGGATGCACCTGAATCAATCAACCATGCCTCATGATCTACATGTGTACTTGAAGAAGCCAAGTACACATCCCCACCTTCATCTGAGGTGGTTTTCGCCTCTGCAAAAGGAGCATCATCAGATCCCTTTCCTTTATCAGGAGCTTTAGATTTACAATCCCTTCTGAAGTGCCCTTCCTTTCCGCATTTCCAGCACACCACCTTTGTAGGTTTTCCTAGAGATTTAGATATCCCTCTAGATTTAGATCTCCCACTCGATGACTTATTTTTGTTTCTGTTCTGGGACCGTCCTCGTATAAACAAGGCATCACCATTCTGGTTGTCCATATTTTTCCGTCTCATCTCCTCCGTCAGCAAGGCTGAGACTATTTCATCAAACTGCAAAGCAGTTGCATTGCTACCTATTGCAATAACCAGACTATCCCACGAATCTGGTAGAGAACACAACAGACTGATGCACTTATCTTCATCTGAAATTTTAATATCAACAGATAATAACTGACTTACCACAGTATTAAATGCATTCAGATGCTCTGTCACCGAGTCTCCATCTTTCATCCTCAGGTTATACAGCTTTTTCCGCAGGAACAGTTTATTCACCAGAGACTTAGATTGGTACAAAGTCCCTAACTTGACCCACAAAGCCTTTGTCGTAGCTTCCCTTGATACATTTAGCAATACTGAATATGAGACACATAATCCTATTGTGCTCTTTGCCTTCTGATCCAACTTCTTCCATTCTTCATCGGTCACTCCCGATGGTTTCGTACCCGGATCTACCACGATCCACTGATCTTTATTAACCAACAGATCCTCCATGTTGAGTTTCCACAACTCAAAATTCTGACCATTGAACTTCTCAATCTCTATCTTTCCACTGCTTGCCATCTTCTTTCACCACTAGAATCAATCTCGCAGATCTCCCTCTGAACAGGGTCTACCACAGGCCCGAGCAAAACCCCTCAGCAAAAAAGGCGTCCCCTTGAAGCCAAAACAGCTCTGATACCAAATGTAGGTTTTAACCCTGTACAGAAATTACCTGCATACGAATTCTTAAACAAAGAAAATAAACAATGCGAGAGCATAACCCATAAAACACATATGCACAAAGATTTTTCCCTGAATCCCAAAACCGGAACTACCAGCTTGATTTGTCATTATGTTCCCTTCAATGTTACAATACATATTTATACAGGCCGAAGAATCCAATACCGTGGACCGAAAACCATCGCATCTAATACCATGGTCCGAAAACCATCGCGTCCAAAAAATATGTGCGAAAATCATGCACAAAACCACAGGTGGGTCCGCCCAACCTAACATATGGTCCAAACCAAAATTTTCCGAGGCGCTGCCCCGGACCCCATAAAGTGGGGTTACGGGTGCCCTTAAAACCCCCTATTAACTACGCGGAAAGAATATAACACAACCCAACAGCAACCACTCATGCAAGAAGGAAGCAGTTTGGTTACAGAGATTGTCTTCAAGTATCGGGTTAGTACAAGGAGCTATAAGGATAGACTATGATAGCCAAAGTGAAATTTTCTTGGCAAAGAACCCTGCTTACCATTCAAAGACAAAGCAAATTGATGTTCAGTATCACTTTGTGAAGGATATGATAGAAGACAAAGAGGTGTTGCTAGTAAAGGTGGACACTTTAAAAAATACTGCAGATGCATTGAACAAATCTGTGAGCTCTGAGAAGTTCTCTTGGTGTAGAGAAACAATGGGCATTGCAGGGATAGATAAATGACTAAGCTCTCTTGTCAGCCCCTTTGGAAAGAAAAAAACAGGTGGGAAAATGTTGGGTTGTGTTATATTCTTTCCACGACTAGCCCATGTAGTTAACTAGGGGGTTAGAAGGGTGGCAGAGCCCCCCCTTCGTTGCACCGATTGCGTAGTGGGGGGGGTCATAGGAGGTTTGAGGGGTGCAGATAACCCCACTCTATAAATTTTGGTTTTGGACACTATATTAGTTTGGGCAGACCTACCTATGGTTTTGTGCATGTTTTTCACACATGATTTTGGACACGATGGTTTTCGGTCCATGGTTTTGGATGAGATGGTTTTCAGTCCATGGTATTGGATGCTTTGGCATGTATAAATATGTATTGTAACATTGAAAGGAACATAATGAAAAATCAAGCTGGTAGTCCCAGTTTTGGGATCCAGGGGAAAACCTCTTTGTATATGTGTTTTATGTCTTATGCTCTCGCATTGTTTATTTTTTGTGTTTTAGTATTCGCATTTAGGTAATTTATGTACGGGGTTAAAACCTACATTTACTACATCCACTTCCATCTCAACCATAACCCATTCATCCTAATCAACCCATGCAACCTTAGATGCCTGCTCAACCAAATAAGAACCCAAACAACAAGTAGGCATAACAGTTCTATAGTGGAGAGACATCTTACCCTACCTATTGTTAACGGGAAAAGTGTCTATTCAGAACGACCCTATCCCACTGAGGTGTGACAGTGACCTCAGAAACAAACAAGGAAAACTACTCATGTATTCTCCTTTATGAACTATAAACGAAGAGGAATAGGATGAACCAACCTATGTCTTGCGCTAGTCCTTTGATCCAATCTCTCTCCTCTTTGACAGCTTCCAGCTACCTGCTCCCTTACTTTCCCAACTTCACCAAGTTCCTGTAAGATCACAGAAGAAAGAAACTACACAAAGACATGGATTTATGTTCATAAATAGCTTAGGATCAGATTTAAGCTAAACATACAAATATAACAAACATCAATGATATACAAGCATGTAGGAGAAACTCAAATAGTTTTATTGATAAAACAAGAAGATCCAGGAGGAGTTATAACCGATGATTCCTGATCCAGCATCAACCTCCTAGCATAAAATCCCCTCTTCACCTCCAACAAAGCATAAATCACCCAATACTCTGATATCTATCTCAAAACCAACAGCAATTCTTTGCAATGTACAAAATTCCAGCCTCTGGATCTCTTGGTGAGGGATCCATATATAGATGTATGCAAAGAGGATGAGTCAGCTCATGAATTGATTAGTGGCTTCTCTCTGTCAGTTCTTGCTTCCACTTGGAAACTGAGAGCCTCTTACTCATCACTGGTCGAATTTAGTGAGGCAAGTGTCATTGGAGAAGATTCTGGAAGCTTCCATTGTCTCTCCACCTCGTGGAATGACTCCGCCACTTGTCATTTCCCGCTCAATGCACCCTGGTAGTGCATTCAAGTGCGTTGCAACACACCTAGCCAGTTTATTTGGGTGCTTTGCAACGCAGCTAGCCAGTGGAGCAGCTGAAATGATCCTGATTTGACTAGTTCTGAGCAGTTTCTGGTGGAGAACTTCTGGGAGAAGTTGTAATATGTTGACCTTATTTCTTTAGGAGCTGGAACAACACTTTTAGGGACTTAGGATCCCTTGGTTTATGGACATTTCATTCTTAGAGCTGTAAGGCACAAAAATGTCTATAACAGTTGCCCCCTAAAGTATGAGGTCGTTTATCGGGTGAAATGCTATATTAGGAGGATCCGAAGTTCTTTCAATGCTGGGAGGAGACCTGTAATAAGATACAATAAAATACATTACCTTCATACTGTTTTCATGATCTAGCTAAGGCAGGCATTCCCATGCTCAACTTTATAAATTCATTTTCATGTACATAGGACAGACAATCGTCTGATGGTAGACTGATGATTCTGATGGAGTCATCATCCTTTTGGTAGGATGATTATTTGTGCTACAATGTTGTACATTTCAATGTCTTTGTTTTTCCTGAATATATATCCAGCCTGGATGGATGAAACTAGATCCGGGGTCTTCAAGCTCGTTCGATCTTCACACAAAGTACAAGTCGATCCATGTGAGAAATGTTTTGAAGTCGAACATGCAAATACATCGCTTGATTACCAGTCAATGATGTAAACTGTTAACAAGCGCGAGAGGAATCATCGATAATGATAATGACCCTCAAGGTACTGCAATACAATTCACATGGTGTGAATAAAGGACTTGGCGTCGAACACCATGCAAAATCTTTCGGTCGAAGGTCATTGATGTATACCTGTCGCCGGAAGTGAGAAACTTGCCATTGAGGCATGCAAGCTTCAAAGTACTGAAGGGGTGTTCCTAGATCAACTTCTTGGATAATGAGTTGATGTCGACAAGAAGCGATCCGTCAAAGGAGGGCCTTAATGAATCCCACATCAATGACACAGAACGGAGCAAATGATTTTGATGGAGGTGAAAATGATCTGATGATATATGGTTCAGGGTGGCGGTCATGAAAAATGAGGTATAATGTATGGTAGTGGATGGGACACGGGTGAATTCTCTGGATGACTTCTATTGAACATGTCGGCGACACTTATGTGATGGATTGGTAGCATTTACCCCAAATGTGGATGGTATGGTGTGACCATGGTGATGTGACCGGTGAATGAAACAACCCAACCCGACTCAGGCACGGAGTGGAAGTGTCATGTTCAAGAGCGACTTGCTACCAATAAAGTTTCTTTGAGTTTTCTTCCCAATTTTTCCCCAATCATTGCTGACCAGTACCTCTTTATTTTTGTCAAGCTTGAGGAGGATAACATATGCTTGTTCTATAATTTTCCCTTTGGGCAAACCCATCGCTATGTTTTAACGAGCCTAGTGATAGTGAAACTCGTTCTCGCCTAAAGACAAGTTTGTCACTATTAATCTTTTTAACGAGTCTAACGACAAAGATAACTCGGTCCTTTTCATTTTTAGAGAGTCTGAAAAGGTACGTAAAGGTAACTCCAAAATTCCTTTTTCTTCATCTAATCCCTTAAGTCCGAAAAAGTATAAAACAATACAGAAGGGATGAATTTTCGATCACTTTAACGAACCGAACAAAACAAGCGCTCGATCTTTTTGTGCAATAATCCCTCAGGTCCAAAAAGGTTAAAATCTAGAGGAGGGATAGCACTTCCCGTCGCTTTAACGAGCTGGAAGGCCAGAACTCGACAATCTTTTCATATTTTACAAGTCAGAAAAGAGCTTAAAGAAGACTCGTCTTTTGAGGAACGAGTGATAAAATGGGTAGCAGTTGATTCCAGGTAAGGTTTGGAATTTTCTAATCACGGCAGTGTCACAAGGCTGGCTAGTGAAATCACTCTTTGCAACTGTTCCTCAAAATGGGTAAACAATCAAATGGAGGTGAATGATCGGCCAATGGAAAAGTGGAGGTAACGGTGTAAACACGACCAAGGCTTTAATGGCTGAAAATGCTTCATTCACGGTGGTTATTTACCGGGGGATAGTTCATTTTTTAACGAGCTTAAACGCGGGTGGAAACATTTTCTCAGTCTTATGTTTATTTCTTTTTAACGAGCTTGAACTATGCGCTAAAACTGCTCGATTAATCCAGTCATATGATAAGAATGTCTCATATAAAAACAACAATCTTTCGAGTGTTGCCCCACATCCTTTCTTTATGCAAGTTAGGAAACGACCAATCCTACGAGTTTAAAGGGTTAGAGGTCCTATAAATTTAAAAAAATAAATAGTTGCTCTTCGCTTGCATTCCAAAAGGTTTGCATGCCCCCGGGTATAAAACAGAGTTTCAAGGTTACCCCTCGATTTGCAGACAAAACATTTGTTCTATTAGGAGAGGCCTACCTCTTACAGGTTACCCAAATATTGTTCTATTTATGGTGTAAACAAAACACTTCTTTGGCGATGTTTCTCGAAATAAACAAAGGTGAGTGACAATGCCCGTCAACTCACATAACTTTGACAAGAAAATCTTATTCTAGAATAACCCCTCTTCCACTTACGGACGGGGTACAGACTAGTCATATTCTCCCGCGGAAACCTACCCTATACCCAAAGTTTTCCTGCCGAAGCAGACAAGGACGCATGCCCCCTGCGTTTTAGTCATATCCCTCTGAATTACTCGCGCTCATCGGGAGGACGGACTGGGGATTGAGATATTTCTTGCGTGAAGAGACCATTCAGGGACGGTATATGACTATTTGCTATGCGTGATTTGGGAAATGAAAGTTGGTCCACGAGCTTGACCACTCTTCCTTCGTGTGGAAAACACATTACTCTAAAGAGTGAGGAGACAATGGCTCCCATGCAATAAATATAGTCTCATCCAAGGAGCAGGTTATAATCCAAGGGTCCTTGAATGACCATGACGTTCATGCGAACTGTCTTCCCTCTCAATGTTATCGGCACATCAGGAAGGATCCCTAAAGGTCGACTGGTTCCTTTATCAAAACCTGTCAGATTTCTAATTTCGGGCAACAGCGATGGCGAACCAAGCGCTTTCCAAGCAATAGAGGAAAGGATACTCATAGAAGCCCCCTCATCTATGATGGTACTAGCAATGACCATTCTATATATTTGAACGATAATTCGGAATGGTATGCTTGCTCGCAAACGGGGTCTGCCTAGTTGATTCCAGTCGAAGGATACAACTAGGTTGCTTGGAGGTGGGACCGAGTAGACGGCCGGGTATGGTTTTGACGAACTTCCTTCCTGCGGTGAAGGAATGGGTGGATTGCCCCCATGTTCGTCGGAGTCTGTGTTGATGAAGAGAATTTGGACGGTGTCATCCTTGTTCTCTTCAGTGACTGTATCATTCGAAGATAAAACCTCTGAAGGCAAGACCAGGTCAACTGCCGCCTCGACCTTTTGACTTTCGTCTGGTATGGATTCAGTCGGTTTATCGTCAATGACAGGCGCTTCAGCCGACCACCTGAGCGGGCCAGCTGGGTTCTCAACTAGTGACGAAGTCGGCAAGAGTTTTTTATATCCAGGAGGAAGTCGTAACGGTGAAACCGGACGATCATCCAAAACTCTTTTAGCCTCGTCTAAGAAGGGACAACGGTGGAGGGCATGGTCGCCTTCGCACAATTTACAAGGAAATCTAACTTTCCATTTTTGTCCTGGGGCTTCACTTTCACTAGTTGACGGTGTGCTTTCAACATGATCTCCAGAGGTTGATGACACTGGATTGTGCAAACGAGGAGACCAGTCCCTTATTATCTGAGGGATGCAAGGACAATCTCTGTGAAAGTGGTCTCCTCTGCAAATGACACATGGCAATTTAGGCCTGGTCGGTGCTGTGTGTGGATTTTCGTTAGACGACACTCATTTTCCTCCATTCGCCTTTGGCTCCTTCTTCTTTTTCTCTTTCTTCTTCTTTTGCTTCTTCTCCTTAGGAACTTGGATTTTAGCTTTACCAGTCCCGTCAAGCGAAGAGGAAGGAGGAGAGGAAGAATTAGAGGAAGTAGAAGGTTGGTGGGTAACTCTGGACTCGTCTAATTGCTGATTCGATTGTTCAGGAATAGTGGTGTTCTGAACGACATTGGTTGAGAAGAGCCATACTCGCAAGCCAATTTTCAGTCCTGGAAGTGACAATGTGGCCATATGGGGCGCACCAACATCTCCCCAAGAGGAGAAAGCACTAGGATTTCCAACAAGGGGAATTCCTTGGTTGGTAGACTCCATTTTCTCAACCCAAAAATCAACGTAGGAAAAGGGGATGAATATTCCATTTAAAATAAATTTTAACATGCTTTGACACAACTTTGTGTTTCGATTTTTAAGAGTCGAGAAAAAACAAAAGATGACTCTAGTCTCGTTCGATTTTTAATGAGCCTGAAGTGACAAGTGCTCAGATGGACCTTTTCCGTTAAGGAGTCTGAAAAGGAATGAAAGGGACTAATCTTGAGGTCTAGGTAGAGGGAGTACCAAACCAATCACAAAACTGCAGAATACTTTTTACGGTACGGCAGTCAATCTTCCCGAATGCTGTGTTCGGTGCATTGCGATCAGTAGGGCGGCCGATACGGCTTCCTATGGATAAAGGTTTTATGTCTATAGGGGTCTCCCAATATATACTCGACGGTACGTGGGAGCACAAGTTCGTACTGGCACTTATCATCTCAAAGTGGAGGAATCACCCAACCATCAGTGAGGACAACAGTTACCAGGCTTTACAACGTCGGAATACGTCTCTAGCCTAGACCTCTAAATGTTGTGCGTTAAGTTACAAAGCGTTGTTAAGTTCATTGAATTTATTTTAGGTTAATCTTTCTTATGAAGTTTTTCTTTTGGGTTCACCACGAGATGTAGATGTAATTCCTAAAATGCAATCTAAAGATGATAAGCAAGCTTTTATCTCTTTTCAGCAATGAAAATCCTAGCTACAAGGGGAAAAGAAAGACACAATCTTTTCTCAAAGAGAAAAGAGCACACTGTAAATGCACTTTTCCTAAATCAAGCCAAACAGACTGTCAATATGCAAATGCACATGTGCATGTATTTGTTTTTCACTTTCTTAATATTGATGCCTAAAAAGAAAGTTGTTGTACAAATTTGAATTCGTTTTCAAGTGAAAAAAACACAAATAAGCTTCTTTTCGAAATCAAAAGGTAGAGATGATTACGACACTTTATGATTTTGAAATAAACACTTGTTTCGACACTAGAAATTCACGAATTCAAGCCAAAGGCAAAAGTAAAAGCATAATCAACTATCAACAGCAAATAAACTTTCTCCTAAGATCAAAATCGACACTTACGACAGATCTAAATCAAAGGACGACAGTATGGCTGTTCTACTTTTGCAATGGGAAACTGTAAATGATGCAACAAACACACAAAAACACATACAGTTTATTTTATACAACTGAGGCGGAATTAAGGCAAAGAAAAGGGGCTTTTAAACAGAAACACACACTGATCACAGGCTGCAAAAATCAGAGACAAAACTGAAAAAATTGAGCAAAGAACCTCAGCTTCACAAGGCTAGGCTGATCAACGCACCTGCTACACAGAGAAACTGGATTGCAACGCAGGTAGCCCTCTCGGGAACTGTGCTAAAATGTAGAATCTCTTCACAGAGCCTGCGCTGGGGCAGAAACGAGAATCCTTTCCGGGTTCTGGGTCATGGTTTGCAGTTTAATCTATGGTTTTTGGCCGAGTAAAAGCAATCAGTAATGCAAAATCAGAGGGTTGATTTAAAAGAGGTTTAAGAGCTATCACTAAGGGTAATCAGATCATTTGTGAATCAGCTGTTCAAATCATAAATAGATCCAGTGAATGGATTGAAGCAACAGAGGTCTACTTTGCATTTGTTAAAGGCAAATGCAGTTCGATTCGCCACTTCTAAGTTTATGAAACAAACAACAAGAGAAACACAAACAAACTAACTAGACACGATCCCCAGCGGAGTCGCCATTTTGTTAACAGGAAAAGTGTCTATTCAGAACGACCCTATCCCACTTAGGTGTGACAGTGACCTCAGAAACAAACAGGGAAATCTACTCTTATATTCTCCTTTATGAACTATAAACGAAGAGGAATAGGATGAACCAACATGTGTCTTGCGCTAGTCCTTTGATCCAATCTCTCTCCTCTTTGACAGCTTCCAGCTACGTGCTCCCTTACTTGCGTAGCTTCACCAAGTTCTTGTAAGATCACAGAAGAAAGAAACTACACAAAGACATGGATTTATGTTCATAAATAGCTTAGGATCAGATTTAAGCTAAACATACAAATATAACAAATATCAATGATATACAAGCATGTAGGAGAAACTCAAATAGTTTTATTGATAAAACAAGAAGATCCAGGAGGAGTTACAATCGATGATTCCTGATCCAGAATCAACCTCTCGGCATAGAATCCCCTCTTCACCTCCAACAAAGCATAAATCACCCAATACTTTGATATCTATCTCAAAACCAACAGCAATTCTCTGCAATGTACAAAATTCCAGCCTCTGGATCTCTTGGTGAGGGATCCATATATAGATGTATGCAAAGAGGATGAGTCAGCTCATGAATTGATTAGTGGCTTCTCTCTGTCAGTTCTTGCTTCCACTTGGAGACTGAGAGCCTCTTACTCATCACTGGTCGAATTCAGTGAGGCAAGTGTCATTGGAGAAGATTCTGGAAGCTTCCATTGTCTCTCCACCTCGTGGGATGACTCCACCACTTGTCATTTCCTGCTCAACACACCCTGGTAGTGCATTCAAGTGCGTTGCAATGCACCTAGCTAGTGTATTTGGGTGCTTTGCAATGCAGCTAGCCAGTGGAGCAGTTGAAATGATCTTGATTTGACTAGTTCTGAGCAGTTTCTGGTGGAGAACTTCTGTGAGAAGCTGTAATTTGTTGACCTTGTTTCTTTAGGAGTTGGAAAAACACTTTTAGGGACTTAGGATCCCTTGGTTTATGGAAATTTCATGCTTAGATCTGTAAGGCACAAAAATGTCTATAACACCTATGTTGTGGAGATTCAAGAAATTAATCATAGGTCTAGAAGAGTGCTACTAGATAACCAACCTCCATCTCCACCTAAGGAGATTGAAGAGGAAAAGGAAGAGAGTGTTCCTAAATCCAATCCACCTCCTTTTCCTGAAAGATTGATCCATCCTAACCAACACACCCTAAAAGAGGCTGAACTTTTGGGAGAATTGAAAAACTTGTGTGTGAAAATACCACTCCTCCAAGATATCGAGGACGTTCCCGTGTACAATAATCTTATAAAAGAGAAGTGATTCAAACATACTGGGAGGAGAAAGAAATACACCCTACCATCAATGTCATTGGTCAATTATCTAATCTAATGTTGGAGAGAGTGATTTTCCCAAAGTATCTAGACTCTAGAAGTCATGCAGTAGATGTGCACATTGATGGCATCATTGTCCCCCACACCTTGATTGATATTGGGGCTTCCATCAATGTGATGACTAAGGAAACCATGTTGAAACTAAACCTTCAAGGATATTTGAGAAAGACAACAACAATGTTGCAAATTATAGATAGGTCCATAGTGGCTCTTGACGGAGTTGTTGAGGATTTAATGGTCTCTATTGACTCTTGGGAGTATCCTGCTGAATTCCTAGTTCTCTTGCCCAAGACCAAATTCAATGGCTACCCTCTCATCCTTGGAAAACCACAGCTAGTGACTGTAGATTCTTACATAAATTTTAGAATTGGGAGCATGACCATTAAGAATGGGAATTTGTACAAACAATTGGTACTGTACTCTCCTGCTCAACCATCCCTTGAGCATGACCTGCCCTTATGGTTGGAAGAGGAGGAGGAATATGAAGTTGTTGTAGCAGCTACAACTACCCTCCAAAATTTTTTCCTACACCAATTTCGAAGCCTCCCTTGAAGAGTTTCACCCAATGACTACACACACTCTATTTCACTCTGTGAGCTCATGCATCTTTAAATCCATATTTCCTATTCATTACATTCAAGTCTCTGCATGCTAATGTCTAAGTCATGCTTGCAACCATGTTCCAGTTATGCTCAAAGTCTTCGCTTCTTAGGTGCTTGTTGTGTTCGCTATGAAAGCATCTGCCACAGTCACACATAGAGTCACATTCACTATCGCACAAGTGTCATCTCGATCAATGAATGATCAATCATGAGTGTCATGCTTTTCGCTTACATCGTTAGTTAGTCTTGTTGAACAAGTGTGTCTAGATGGTTTGGTTGTTTCGTCGTCAATTCATGTGAGTGTGTGTTCGTATGATCACATATGCATCTTTCGATTGTTCATAAACTTAGCCATTTTTTTTAAGGTTCTGATGACCTGACTCCCCTCTGATATTTGTACCATCACCCTACCATCAACTCAATCAATTGTCAACTAGAACAATGTAGAAGCACCAAGCTAGTCTTTTCAAGTTGCACTTCCCGCAAGAATTTCAATCAACTCATGCTGGACAACCAGGCATTTTGACCTGGCAGTCACCCCAGGATCGACTCCCCTCAAATATTGCACAGAGGCCACTGACTTCACCCACTCAACTGATTGAGGAAATTGCATAGACAAGCCAGACAGACACCAAGTTCCCGTCCCTGTATCCCTTAGAAAATTGTGTAGCTTTCCCAATGAGTCATCCCAGCAATCGACCAACTGTTCATCTAAGAAATTGTGCAATGTTCATGAGTAAGCCTTCTACTGCCCATCAGTCAGCTCAACTCAGAAATTGTGTAGAGATGATTAGCAGGCCAACCTCCTAGAATCAATGCAGTTTTCCTTGCCAGTAGCCTGTAGCAGTAGACTGCCATTTCCCTCTAGGAATTGTGCAGTTTCTATTGCTAGTTTACCTGGCAGCAAACTAGAAGTTTCCTTTGGGGAATTTCATAGTTTTTTATGCCAGTGACCTGATCAACCAACTGGCAGTTCCCTCTAGGAATTGCATAGTTTTGGATGCCAGTATCCCAGGCAGTTTCCCAGAAAAATTGCGCAATCCCTGCCTGCTGACCCTTCATGCAGCCCCACCCGTTCCTCTGGAAAATTGCACAAATATAGCTATCCAGAACTGCTGCCCATTCATTCTGAAAAATGCACAGAGCATGCCTACCTTGCCTTCTAACAACCCGGACTATTCCTCCTAAAATTTTCACAATTTTGCTTCCTAGCTGAGCTAGGCCTTGTAGACAGTCATTATCAACTCAGATTGCCTATCTCCATATATCAGTGACCCTTGCGCAGTTTTCATCAGAATTTTCCCAAAGCCATCATTCCACATGACAGCCTTGCTACCTCTCTCAGTCATCTTCATTTGAATGATCATGTGTCATGGTAGACTAGGAGGTTTTGGATTTGATGTCTTCTCGTCATGAGTGACTGCATGTACAGGTAAACCAAAAAATATGGAAAGACGATGAATGGGATGAACGAAGGGAGCACATGAGAATGACAAGTTCACCAACATATGAATGAACGAAGCATGCGAGGCAGATGAACATGATGAACATGCACCTTCACCAACAAATGAGCCTATCAAGCCTTCCAACATGCAAGCGAGGAAAAACATGCTAAAGATTCATCAAGTGAACCAAGGACCATCGAAGACTCTACTCACTTCACCATGTGGAGGTGATTCTATGATACACCATGAATACATCCATCACCCAATAGCACTATAGCTCAACATGCACTCCAGCAACAACACGAATGTACCAGCATTGCCATGTCAAGTCATGTTGAGTCACGTCATGGGTCATGTCGCCCACATCTCCACTATGGGCTTGTTGTCAATCAATGTGAGGTAACGTGGAAGTCCAACAAACACACTTGCTGAACAAAGAGTCATGTAAGTTGAAAATTCATGGAAGTCAAGTGATCATGAGGGTAGTTGAACAACCATAAGGGTTAGTTCCACCCTTGGCTATAAATATCCCCTCATTTGTACAAGTAAAGGACTTTGTTTCACCTCAGCTCCTCCCACATAGCCAAGAGAGTCTGTAATATTTTCTTTGAGGAGTGAGTAGTGGCTCCAATGCCCTGCACTCAAGGTTAGTTATGTATGGTGTAACGATGTGTCTTGGAACTTTTTCTTAATTTAGAAGCCTACTAATAGGCCAACATGTTTTCACACATGTATTGTATCTGTTCTAAGACTGATCTTTAACATTTGTAATGCATATTTCTTTAACCTATGTTCTACATCTGAACTGCTTCATTTGTTGTAATGCATAATATATTAATGGAAATGTGCTGTATATTCTATTAATGCTTTATAGGGCAACTTTCAAAATTTGACTTTTTACAATGGTGCTTTGCACAATCTCGTAAAAAAAAAATTTACCCCCCCTCAAAGTAAAATTACTTTGAGTTACAAATATGATGATCCCAATTAAAAAAATAGCTTCTTGAAAACAAATTATCAAACACACCTTATCTCTCCAAGTTACAAATAAAACTCCTTATTACTCCAAAAATCATAAATTTCAAAACACCATCCTTATTACTCCATGACATGACTTTAAAAAAAAAATACTTTTAAAAACCTCACTTATCACTCTATTACAAAGCTTTAAAAAACACTTTTATAAAGCTCACCTTATTTCTCCACACCTTACATACTCCCCAATTTCTTCACACCTTATCGCTCCATTAAAAAACCTTTATAATCACTTTTACATACTCCCCATGAAAACAAATTAATATTTTTTTATTAAATTACTTTATAAAAGTAATTTAACCAGCGTTAAAATTTTTTAAAACTTGTATGTATGTAAAAGTGACACTTTTATGTTCTCATGGTAGTGCCTACGTGCGACCAGTTTGAAAAATGCGGCCACTACACTCTCATTTTCATTACCTGCAACTATGATCAATAATGGCAGAAACGAGTAACGTTCTTGAATTTTAAGTCAAATTCTCAGGCACGCAACAGCAGCAACTACCGCAGCCTCCGGGCAATTTAAGCAACGTCTTCCTGCGATCAGGCGATCGGCCTCCAGGTAAGAAATCAAGCGTCTCTGATCTGGAAACAAACATCAGCACTGCTACTACCAAGATTCTTCAGCTTCGGCACCAAGGATCAACAACGAATTTATTGGATGCAAACACATAAGAATTTATCATATTCTACACTCTGATATTTGAAAAATAAATACTCAAACACATTATGTATCTATGTACGAAGAATAGAACATCAGATCTTTCTCATCTTTCTGGAAAGAAATGGCGAAGACTCGGCCCCAACCTTCATTTCTTTATTTACTGTCTATTTCACTTGCAAAAAGAATCTACTGCCAAAAATCCTTTGATCATTTCGCTTCGAATTGAATTGATACTCAGAACTTTGGTAATCTGGATCGGATTGGAAATTCAAGAGTTTTTAAGGGGTTTTGAGAACTAAATTCAGAGGCAGTTTTACTAGTATTACACAAATACTTTAGCGATCAAATTGGAAATGCAGTCTTAGGACGCTTTTGGCATGTAAGAGATGATAAAGATTTGCAAGCAAGGGATCTGATTGACAAATTTAGACGCAGAACTATGGGCAGTGGAGCCCTTGAGGGCCGATGTTATGCGATTGCGTGCAGGTACTCATCAAGAATTTTCAGTGCAAGTAATCGCCAGGCCAGAAATCGCAGTACAAAACTTTTCTTTCTTCTGAAGGGGATGTCCCAGAATGAAACCAATAGGTCTTATTACAATAAATTTGATCATTTCCTCATTTGTGACAATCACAAATCGACTGTTCTTTTCTTATCTTTGGCCAATTCAATCATTAATAAAATTTCTCTTCCTTTTAAACAAAAAACTTGACAAATACCATACCAATCATTTGCTGATCAATTCAAGGGAGTCTTCCACAAACTTGTAGAGTTGGAATCTCCTCTTCACATCCACTGTAGCATTACTGGAGCTCTGATACCACAATAATGGCAGAAGTGTCCTCAGACACGTAATTTTATTAATCAGAAAAAAAACAATTACATAATTGATTTTGCAAGAGTTTACACCCGAACAACCAAACACTCTTGCAATGAGCTATTTATAAGCTCCATGTCCTAACTACCTCTAATTATGGATCACTTACAAGTGTCCATTTACAATAAATGCTATTCAAACCAACTAGCTAACTAATCTCCTATAATAGAGCCTAAGATACGACTCATTTGGAGAGTCATATCTTGTTACAACAATATACTAATTCTAATTGTCTCTAAAATAATTAATCATTCTAGAATAACTATTAATTTAATTTCTTAAATTAATAATTATTTTATTTCAATTTTATAACCTATCATAATAAAGTATTTTTGGATCATCTAACACCAGACATCAAACATACATTTCACATGAAGCTTGTCGTAAAAACCGTTGCACTCATTTGGACTGCTCCGTGAGTGTCATACATGTTATCTCACCTTGTATGTTGTGACGACCTCGTCTGTGTGGACTGATCTACCAGAAGTTGTGCATGTCCTATTGTGTTGTGTGGATTTCTAGCAGTGTTGGAACTGCTCCCAATCAACCTGGAACTCACTCTCACCCTCTCCCACGATAGTGAAAGAACGATTAACACAAGTGACACTTACACTCACCAGGCACACAAACATCACTTCTCAAAGAAAAAGCAAACCAATCTCATGTGCTGACAAGAAAGAGTTGAGGCAAATCCTTAAGATAATGGGAACCAGGTCATTATATTAGATGGGACTCCCACACCAAACGATGTGAAGTCTAGTTGGGACTTCATACCTAGGTGATCCCCTGAGTGTTGGGGGGTCTAGCATCGTCAACATTTTTGGCACTAGAAGGAGGGAAGCTAGTTTTACATGGTTGAAATTCCCCTCACACTCACTCATCAATCATTTGGTCAAGGCAGTAATTCGCACTCCCTCTCACCTACACGCGACTCTGCAATTGGTTACTCTCACCTCCCAAAATTGAACACTAGATTCCATATCAACACCTTCACTCTATCTGTCCCATCACTCGCTAGTTCGCGAAAGTAGTCGAACGGATCCCAGGCATACAACACCTTCCATACACATAAAATAAGTCAAAAGCCACTCCCACAGGAGTTTTGGTGTCATCGTTGGAATAAGTAGTCCTTGCCACACTTGAAGGTTTGTCAGAAGCTATCAAAGATGGAGAGGAACCTCCGATCTTTTGGCAAGGTGAAGAAGACACTCTTGTGATCTCGGGATCAAACTGTGGTATAGGAGGCATAGGGGAAGGTAGTGGGGAGGTGGAGGTGGAGACAAGCCAGCAAACTCAGAGTTGGAACCATCAAACTCTGGAAGAGAGGAAGAGGACAAAGAAGAAGAAGAGATGGGTGACCCAAATATTGAATGGATGACTCAAGGACCATTGGATCTCCTTGCCATCTTGCATAAGATGCCGACGAGAGTGGAGAGAATGAATGTCAAGTTCGACACTGACAACACAGTAAAGGAGGAAGACCACTTACACAACTTCTACCTACCACTGTAGACCCTTGAGGTACGTTATGGTGATGTAGCATGTAGATTGTTCCCATGTACCTTGGACGGATGCGTAGCTACTTGGTATCATAGCCTTCCGCCCAACTCCATACAGAAATGAGGTTATTTTAAATGAATTTTCCTTGAAAAGTTTGTTGATGACAAGACCCCAGCCATGCTTCTCAAAAAATTGGGAAGCCTCAGGATGGAGGGAAAAGAGAAAGTAAAAGATTTCAAACAAAGGTTTATATGTATATTGAATAAGTTCGAAATAGACACTATGCCTCATGATTCCATCACCACTGAGTACTACATGTCCGCACTACCAACCAGCATCACGTAGTTTGCCAAGCGAGCTGTGAAACCAACACTATTGGAAAACTATGAAGAGGTTGTCACTATTGAATAAGACAAGCATGCAGTCGGAATCATAAATTATGATGAATTGGTGAAAGACTCCAAGGATGCAAGAAGGAAGTCCCAAGCAATGACAAGCAAGGGTAGAGACAAGGAAGCAACTGAAATTGATACCCTCACTAGTCTTCTTAGGAGATTGTCCACTAAAATGTCCAAACTCAAACAACTTAAGGCAGACACATTTGCAAGCAGTCACTCGCCTAGGTAGAGACAGGAAAGCAGCGCATCAAGCAATAGCGAGTTAATTTCAAAAACTATGCAGAAGCCTGTGTTCCAACTGGAATAGTGTGTCGATATGAAATTATGCTCCTTCCATAAAGATCATCATCCTGAGAACTCTTGTTCAGGCTGGAAGCGAGTGGCAAATGCTTTTCATAGTCGTACACTCGAGATGAGGAGAAATATTCGGGAGCAACTGAAATACACAGGCAATGATGAAGAGCTTTCACCTGATAAGCCATTAAGCTCTGAGAATGTGGTTAACACGTATCAGTGCTTGCAAACAATGCCAATGATGAACACCAAGAAGCAACCCGAAAGTGAACTGACCATTACAATCTTAGAAGTAAAGGGGCTCCCCCCACACTTGGGGATATGTAAGAAAATATCAGGCTGCTGATAAGGAAGACTGATCCATCGGTCGACCCAAAGCAAAAAACTTAAAGAAAGTTTGGGAGGACAGTGGCAAACAAAAACACATCCATGACCAGCAAGATGAAAAACATTCTGCCAGATAACACGAACACTTGTTTCACCTTGGACACCTTGGTAAGTATATCACCTCTGGATTAAAACATTGATGATGATATGAAGAGAACTTGGGCAAACATCATTTTGTTCAAGTTGGTGAATATCCAGAGCCATCAAGATATCCTGTTTCACGCGTTGGGACAGACAACAACATACAAGGAATCCTCTACCAGCAGGGAAGTAAGCACACCTCCCGGATCACTTTCCACTATTCTCAATACACTCTAGATGGAATAAGCACACTCAAGTTGCCCCCTATTCTTGCTATCTTTTGAAATTTTCAATTGCAATGTTCAAAACTGTTTGATTGATTCTAGCGCAGCAGCCAATGTTATGCCGCTCTCCATTGCCAAGAATTTTAATGCACGATGGAGCGAAACATCTGCGAGAATCATCCAACTTGATAGAACGTTAGCACCAACCATTGGTGAACTACGATACATGATCATCTGACTATCCCATGATATTCGAGTCCACCAATGCATCAACATAGTTTTGTGGATATACCAGAAGCATATGGCTTGCTACTTAGTAGAGACTGGTCCAGCAAGCTAGATGGATATTTTGTAGAAATTCTCACTATAAATTAACTGATTATGCAATTTACTAAAGCAAAATACTTAATCTACTTCTACAATTAAACTTGTGGAAGCTTAATCAATTTGAGAAAGATCAAATAGAACACATATGACAGAGAAGAAGAATCAATCACACATGAAACACAAAAGAATACTATGGGGAAAGCCTCAGCTAAAATCCCCAATATCTATATTATCATACAAGGGGAAATATCTCAGGATTACACAAATCTTTAGCTCTCACAACTATCCAACTCTCAGTACAATCCCTCACTACTGCTCCTAGATAGAATAGACAACACATATGCCTCCTCCTCTATCCTCCAAGCCTCCTATTTCCTTGCATTGTTCCTCTGGGATGATTCACCTTCAACCAAGTGGAACACTTCTCTTACACACTGTAAAACTGCGTAATCCTCAAGGAATGAATTCCTTTTGCATGCAAGAGAATTTCTCATAGGAAAATTCTTGCACTGATAGTACGTTGTCCCTGCCTTTAATCTCAACTGGGTCTTTGTCTGAACTGACATGAATGAGTTATTTATGTGAGAATATTCAGTTATATGGAGTACACTAGTTGCATGCATTAACTGATTGAACTCACAATCAGTTCCACAAATTGTTTGGAACTAATCTAACTGGACCTAACTTAGTTAACTGAGCTAACTAATTACAACTCAAATACAACTCATCCTTATCTCCTTAATTAGGGGATAACTTCCTGAATCAAAGGGATAACTATTACATGACTTCACAAAGACTTCATAATTATTTTTCAAATAGTCGGTGAGACTAAATTTGAATTTTAATTCTAAATTTTAATTCAAGGACAAATTAAAATTCGAATATATCCTGAAATGTTATCTTTAGCAATTCTATTTTTAGCATTTCTTGTTGATATTTTCAACACTCCATCTCAACAATAAAGGGATTATCTGCCACCCAGATCCTATCTCTATGGAACTTGAATTTACACTTTGGCAATGCCTTAGTCAAAAATTTAGTATGTTTTTACTTTGTCAAAATATACTGCAACAACAGGATCCTCCTCGCCACATAGTCTCTGAGATGATGATACTAAATGTCGATATGCTTAGACATATCATGAAATACTAGATTCTCATAGAGTTTGATACAACTCTAATTATCAAAATAGATGATAGTTGGATCCATCCTCTGATCAAACAAACTAACTATAATTTTCCGCATCCAAATGGCCTCACATGCTACCTGACTTGCAACCATGTATTCAACCTCTTCTGAGCTAAGTGCAACTGACCTTTATTTCCTATTGTACCAAGAAACTATAGCTGAACCAAGGTTGAAAAATCCTCTTGATGTGCTCTTCCAATATGATGGACTCCCTGCCCAATCTTCATCTATGAAGCCCTGTAGCTTCACTCCCTCTATATGTCTATACCATAATCCATATTGAGATGTGCCTCTGAGGTATCTCAAAACATGCTTAGCTACCTTCGGAAACAACTTGGTAGGCTAAACCATAGCTTGACTCAGCTAGCTCACCGCATAGCAGAAATCTGGTTGTGTGTTCACTAAGTACACCAGTGAACCCACAAGCTTCCTGTACATAGTAGCTTCCACTACTTCTCCTGAAGTAGCATCCTCCTTCCTCCAGTTACCTACTAGAGGAGTCTGCATGGGCTTGCACTTCTCCATGTGGAATCTCCTGGGTATCTCATTGGCATACTTGCCGTGAGACACAAACACTGCCCCATAATTTTGCCACACTTCCTTTCCTAGAAAGTAGTGAATGAGACCCATGTCTTTTATCTCGAACTCTCTTGCAAGGTCCTCCTTGCAAGACACGATCAACTAATCATCACCTGTCAATATCAGATCATCAACATAAAGAACAATGATCAACTTCTTACCTTCCACCATGATGTGGTACAAGTTCGCATCAACTTCACTCTTTGTGAAGCCCAACCTGGTGAATTACTTGTGAATCTTGGTGTACCAAGCATGAGGTACTTGTTCCAACCCGTACAAATCTCTCTTGAGTCAGCATGCATGCAACTCGTGATCAAAGGTCTCAAATCCTTCCGGATGCTCTATGTACACCTCTTCCTCAATCTTTCCATTGACGAATGTAGTCTTCACATCCATGTAATGGATCTTCCAACCCATCTTTGCTGATAGTGCCAACATCGATCTAATAGATGAGTACCTTGCTACAGGAGAAAAATTCTCATCATAGCCGATCCCCTCGACCTGTAAGAAACCACAAGAAATAAACGTTTCCTTATGTTTCTCCACACTACCATCAGTAGCTTGCTTTACCTTGTAAAGCCAATGAGAACTCACAACTGGCTTGTTTTGCAGTCTTTGAACCACATCCCAAACACTATTCCAAACTATGGAGTCATACTCCTCCACCATAGCATCAACCCATTTCGGCTGCCATGTATCCAATGTACCTATTAGGTAACCTCCTCTGTTTGTGCTAAGAAGATGGTTCTCCCATATTCTCTCACACATCCGACAACAATTTGTCAGCTTCTCTCATGTGCTTCTGCCCATTTCTAGAAGACTCTACTTGAGTGGATGTCTCCACTCCTGAAACCTCTACATGTGGTTGCTCTGCATAAGTATGAGGTTCCTCCTCCTTAGGAACAAAAAGTTCCGTCATAGCCTGTAGTTGGAGCTCCCTCTCAAGGGAAACTCACATGGCCTTCTTCTCATCAAACTTAAGATCTTTGCAAACCACTGTCTTCTGACTGGTAGGCAAATACACTCGATAGTTGTGGGGTGAATCAGTGTACCCCATAAGCCCATAAGTATCCCCAACTCTGTTGTCGGCTCAAGTTTCTTCTAGGCATCCTTGGTCACATGGCAATAAACTGATGAGCCAAAGACCCTGAAGTGACCCATATCTGGTCTCTTTTCGGAGAAAGTTTCCTCTGGTGTCTTCGTCCCAAGAATGCAAGGTGGTCTTCTATTCTACAAATAGACCATTGTGCTGCATGCCTCAACCCACAAATGAAGTGGTAGGCCTTGTTCATGTAGCATTTCCCGAGCTACCTCCAAAATCGTTCTGTTCTTCCTCTTAGCCACCCCATTCTGTTGTGGGTTATGAGGTGCCTTCAACTCCCATTTAATTCCTTCCATTGCACAGAATTCCTTAAACTCTTGAGAGACATACTCTCTACCATTGTTGCTTCTCAAGGCCTTGATCCTTTCCCTGATTCTTTCTCAACCAAATATTTGAACTCACAAAACTTTGAGAAGGTTTTATCCCTCTTCTGCATGAAATAGATCCAGCATTTACGAGAAAAATCATCAATTAAAATCACATAATACCTTTGTTTCATGGTGGAGGCTATCGAGAATGGTCCACACACATCTGTATGAACTCTCCCCAAGATTTCTTTAGCTCGACTGTCTCAATCATGAAAAGAAGACTTGACATACTTTCCCAAGGTACATCCTTTGCATGTGTCCACTTGCTCAAGTTTACCTTTGGGAAGTCTGGTAGAAATCTGCTACATTATCTTCAAGGCCCCATGATGCAAGTGGCCCAACCATCTATGCCATAACTCGCCAAGTTCTTGGCTTTGCACCAATTTTGCTTTCAAAATTAATACAGAACAATCATCTACCTCCACCTTGTAGAGATTCTTCACTTGAATCCCAATCCTCTTGGTCTGACCCATGGATATGTGTCTCAGGAACGTCTTTCCTTTACTGAAGACTACATCATAGCCTTTGTCTTCCAACATTGTGACCAATACCAAGTTTTTCTTTAGTCCAGGAACATACTTTACATCAGTCAGGGTGAGAGGAACTCCAAGCTCCCTCTGAAAAATAACCATACCTTCACCTGAAACATGGTACTTTCCACCATCGCCCATCTCTATGCGCATCTTGAGGTATTTCACCTCCAAGGCACTGAATAAAATCTTATCATCGGCCATGTGGAATGAGGCTCCACTGTCCAGGTACCAAACACAACCCACCATCGATGAAACCATGCATGCGATGAGGGTAAAATCCAATTCGAACTAAGAGGCTAGTGCCTCACCTTCTGATCCTTTTGAGGATCCCTTCTTGGATTTCTTTGATGGAAATTTACTTGCATAATGGCCCACCTCATGACAATTAAAGCATCTCACTTTAGATTCGTCAATCTTCTTCCCTCCATGGGAAGAACTCAATTTGGAATGGGAATCCTTCCCTTTCCCTTTCCTTCCCTTACTTTCTAAGGCTAGATTTTCTTCATCATCATGCTTAGATGAAGAACCATCTCTGGTACTCCTCCTGATCTCCTCTTGCCTCACATCTGACCACAGTCATTCCTAATCTGATATTTTCTCTCTTCCATTCATTGAGTCCTCATAGTTGTGCCAGCTCTTCGGAAGACTGAGGAGGGAAAGACTCACCATATCATCATCGGCTTTCTTTGTTCCCACACTATGAAGCTCATCTCTGTAGGTGGCGAGCTTGTTCAAATATGTACAAATAGTGTCACCCTTTTCACACTTGATTTTCTGAAGCTTTTCCTTGAGCGCCAACTTCCTCTGGTCGATGTTGTTCTGATATAAGTCCTTAAATGTCTTCCACATTGAAAATGGAGTCTCATTCCCATGGAGACTCAAGACAATATGGTCTCGAACTCCCTCTAGAAGATTCCTCCTCGCCTTTTCCACACACTTCTTCCATTCCACCAATTCTTGGGCATTAGCTGCTACTGACATGGGGATTTCTTGATCAATGAAATCATTTAAACTATTGTCTTCTAATACCACTTCCATGTGATCCTTCCATGCTATATAATTCGAGCTACCATCTAGGGAATACTCGAGTCTCAAGCCATTGAATGCCATTGGTGAACTTTGAGGTGGGATAAGAATTTGATTTGGTACCTGTAATCAAGAACTTCAAAACTTCGAATTTCATTTTTCTGTATAATTTTCTCCACTTTAATCACCTTTTCTCTGATACCATGTAGAAATTCTCACTATGGATTAAATTGATTATGCAATGTACTAAAGCAAAATACTTAATCTACTTCTACCATCAAACTTGTGGAAGCTTAATTGATTTGAGCAAGATCAAACAAAACACATATAACAAAGAAGAAGAATCAATCACACATGAAACACAGAAGAATGCTCTGGGGAAAGCCTCAGCTAAAAACCCCGCTATCTATATTATCATATAAGTGGAAATATTTTAGGATTACATAAACTTTAGCTCTCACAGCTATCCAGCTCTCAATAAAACCCCTCACTGCTGCTCATAGACAAAATAGACAACACATATGCCTTCTCCTTTGTCCTCCAAGCGTCCTATTTCCTTGCGTTGTTTCTTAGGGATGATTCACCTTCAACAAAGTGGAACACTTCCCTTACACACTATAAAACTACACAATTCTCAAGGAATGAATTCCTTCTACACACAAGAGATTTTCTCATAGGAAAATTCTTGCAACTGATAATACAATGCCCCTACCTTTAATCTAAACTGGGTCTTTGTCTGAACTAACATGCACGAGTTATTTATGAGAGAATATTTAGTTATTTGGAATACACTAGTTGCATGCATGCATGCATTAACTGACTGAACTCACAATCAGTTCCACAAACTATTTGGAACTAATCTAACTGGACTTAACTTAGCTAACTAAGCTAACTAATTACAACTCAAATAGAACTCATCCTTATCTCCTTAATTAAGGGATAAATTCCTCAATCAAAGGGATAACTATTGCATGACTTCAAAAAGACTTCATGTTTGAATTTCTCCAACTAATTAACTCAATATGAATTAATTAATTATTTTTCAAATAGCTAGTGAGACTAAATTCGAATTTTAATTCAAGGACAAATTAAAAGTGGGATATATCCTCAAATGCTATCTTTAGCAATGCTAGTTTTAGCATTTCTATTTTTAGCATTTCTTGTTGCTATTTTCAAAAAAAATTCTACAGACTGGTCTCACATGTGGGTTCCATACAAAGGCAAGTACAACCAAATCCATGTAGAATATGAGAGGTACATGAAGCATAATGTCACTCCCATCAATGGTGAGAATGAACCATTTTCTTTCACATAACTCATGTTTGGCAATTGCCTCCTTGAGACAACATTGGGGTGTTATCCTGCACATCCATCTCCAACCCCACCATACACACAATTGGGACTCCTTCTTCGCCCAACTCATGGTAATGAAATCTGTACAGCACATTGTACCAATAGTAGCAGTAGTAGTAGCAACATTAGAAGCTATAGTACTAGCACATCAATTGTTCTGTGTATAGATGAGTTTTGGACCATGTACTTCGATGAGTCAAAGACACAAGATGGCTCAGAATTCGGGTGTGTTCTTCTTGACACTTGCAATAGGAATCGTTTGGTGTCAAGATGCTTGGAGTTTGAGTGCATGAACAATGTAGTAGAATATGAAGCACTGATATTGGGCTTGCAGAAATCCATCAGCCTCAATGTGGTCATGCTCGAAGTGGTAGGTGATTCAAAGATAGTGTTATGGAAGGTATGTAACACCATGCATTGTTTATCACCACATCTCAAAGGTTATCAAGAAGAGGTATGGCGACTAACCTCAAATTTCCAAGCATTTATTATCATTGTTGTACCACATGCGCGTAATGCAACTGCCAATGCACTAGCAAATGCATCCTCGAGAATGTCACTGATTAAGGATAGATTTTCAATTGAAATTTTGTCTAAACCATATATACCAGACAACATAACTAACTTATGCGTGTTTAATAATTATCAACAAATAATACATTTTATGGCCAATGTTGACATTTTCAAAGATGCAGCAATAAACGATGACGAGCATGAACACTCTCTGCAAGCAGAGGCTAGTGACATGAAAGGCCACAATATCATGAAAGGTGTGGCATCATTGGAAAAGCAATATGACTTGCAAGAATGGTTCCAAGGGAAAAGGAACAACAAAACCCACAGTTCAACCATGAGGCATGAACTAATCAACCTGGGAACAGAATAAGATCCGAAGTTTGTCAATATTGGTACATGTTGTACACAACAAGAGTAGAAATCCTTTATCCACTTGTTCAAACAGTACCAAGATGTGTTTGTGTGGACATACAATGACCTGAAAACTTATGACACATGGATCATCCAACATATCATTACAATCAAGGAAGGGATCAAGCCATGTCAATAGAAGTTGAGAAAAGTATATCGGTCACTTGAACCCCTCATATAGAAGGAGCTTACTAAATTGTTGAATGCATGGATCATATACAAATTTTGGCATTCCACTTGGGTCTCCAACCTTGTGCTTGTCTGAAAGAAGTCTACGGAAATTTTCTTGTGTGTCGATTTCTAGAACATAAACCGTGCCTTGGACAAAGACAACTACCTCGTGCCGTCTATGGACCATATTTTTGAAAAGATTATCTGGGGCATAGATGTGCTCTCTACCTGACGATTTCTCTAGATATAATCAAGTTTTGGTAGAAGAACCTGATAGACTCAAAACCACTTTCTGTACCAAGTGGGGTATGTTCACTTATAAACGAATGTCATCTGGGCTTGTAAATGCAAGCGCAAGATTTTAGCACACTATGGACATTGCCTTCCATGGACTCATTGGGCAGAGTGTGGTGGTATACATTGATGATGTGATTTTGTTCTCCAGAAGATGACAAGACCACGTATGCCACCTTAAGAAAAAATTAGAGCGATGTTGAAGGTACATGATTTCCTCGAATCCCAAGAAGAGCGTTTTTGCAGTGTCATAAGGAAACCTCCTTTGAAACATTGTTTCCAAGAGAGGGATCAAGGTGGATCTAGACCAAGTCCAAGCCATCACATGAATTCTTCACCCTGTCTACAAGAAAGCCATGCAATCCTTCTTGGGCAAGATAAAATTCCTCTGGAAGTTCATCTCGAATTATGCGTAGATATTCAAGCCCATGCAGGACATGATCAAGAAAGATGTAGTGTACACCTGTGGTAAGAAAGAAAAACATGCATTCATCCTGATTAAGTAGGCCATTTTCTAAGCACCTGCACTTTATAGCCCAGATTTCAAAAAGGATTTCCTACTATACACCTTCGCTTCCAATAACTCACTAACAGTAGTACTCACTCAGAAATATGAAGCTAATGATGAACGTCCCATCTCTTTCATGAGTGCAATCATGCAACGACCATAGCATAACTATATTTCCATTGAAAAACAAGCTTATGTAGTTTACAAGGCAGTAAAACACTTCAGGCCCTACTTGATGAATAACCAATGCATAGTCTTCGTCCCCCACCCAGGAGTCCATACACCGCTAGTATATGAAGAGCTGGGAGAATGATGTGCAAACTAGATGGTAGGTTTGCAAGAATATGGTCTTGAAATCAAGTCAATGCACATGATCAAAGGACATGGGCTCTACAAACTTGCAGCTAAAGCAGTGCATGCTCCGTAGAATGAAGAAGAGTTCTCCAGTTGGGAGCAGGAGATATAAATGTATGACATAAGGTGAGCAACACCCATGAAAAACAGAACCTCTCGATACATAGATGTATGCTAATACCTTGAGCATGGCACCATACGCTCTAAATTTTCTATCAGACAGAAGAAGGCATTGCACTTGAAAGCCTTAGCACATCAGTCGGTGCATGGAGTCCTCTACAGAAAGCATAGTAATGGAGTTTTTCTCTGGTGCCTAGAGGCACAGGAATCAGAGAAGGTACTTCAAGATATTGATGAAGGACTCAAGGGGGGTCACTTTGCGAGAAATACCACTACACACAAGGTTATGCGAGCCAGTTTTTACTAGCCTACATTTTTCAAAGATGCACATCCCTATGCCTGCAAGTGCCCTATTTTCCAGCGATGCGCCAGCAGGACACGAAGATCAACAGCCCCAATACACCTTGTTGCAGTGACTAAACCATTCCAATAGTGGGCCCTGGACATTGTTGGGGAAATTTTCCCTCATTCGTCAAAACAACACCGCTATATCCTAATAGTAACTAACTACTTTACGTGGTGGACAAAAGCAGCTCCACTCAAACAAGTGCATGACCAGGAGGTCATCAGCTTCCTCCAACAGAATATCATCTCATTCTTTAGCATTCGTGTATCACTTTTTTTTATATAATGCAACTTATTTTTCATCCTTAAAACTCTATGACTTTACATTACAGAATGGTATTATGCGAAAGCATTCATCGAATTACTATCTGCAAGGAAACGGTCTAGCAGAATCTACAAATAAGAACCTCATTTGTATAAGCAAGAAGATTGATTTCTCTGAGCAGCGTAATTGGCATATTTCCCTGATGAATGCACTATGGGCTAACCATGTAACACCTAAACCCTCTCTTAATACCTCACCATACTTCCTTGTTTACGATAAATAAGTCATCCTCCCACCAAATATCTACTTGCCTGTTGTTTAGCCTTCCCAGGAATGCCAAGGTGAGCCTTGCCAACTAGTTTCGAGTAAGATGGATACTCTCCTTAAGCTTCAGGAAGAAAGGATGAAAGTAAAGGAAAAATTCACACTCCACCAAAACTGTATCAAGAGGTGGTTCGATAAGAATTTTGCAGGGAAATCTAGATTTGATGTGGGTGACTTAGTTCTAAAATGGGATAAGCCCCATGAAGATAAAGGCAAGCATATGAAGTTCCAATCCCTATGGATTGGCCCATACAAAGTCCATGAGAAGCTTGGCCCACACACATATCATTTTCGATCACTCAACGGGAGGATTGAAAACCTTCCTATTAATGACCATGATCTCAAGCACTATTTTCAGTAGGTTGGGTTGCGTCCGTGCCATGTACATAGTCTACTTGCTACTTGCTTTTTCCGTCATGTTTGCTTTGGTTATTATCTTTGCTTTTTCCTTATTTGATTCTGCTTACTATTTTTGTTCATGTTCATTTTTTTTCTTGATATATTAATATTTTTGTTTCCAAAAATAAGTGTTTCCAACTACTACATCCTGGCTTTTAAATAGAGTATGAGGCCAAAATTTGAGGAAACTCATGATATTCCAGGACTTGGCCAATCTTGTGTCTGCTTTCTCTATGCTTTGTTGTAACCTTCGGCCGAAGAAGTCTTGATAGAAAATATGAACCATCTCCAATGGATGTTTTGGTCCAACTGTGAACCTGTGTCCACATTGGGAAGCCCCATCCTTATACTCAACCTTCTACTCTGCGTGTTTAATCTCATCCAGCTAGTAGAAATGGAGAAGGGGAAAATCTAAACTAGCAAACCTATGTTAGAGGTCTTACATGCTTCTCTAAAGGAACAACCTCTTCTTCTCTCAATAATTCAAGATCCCTATTCTACCCCAAAAATTAATAAGTACCTATGCACAGTCCTCTTGAAAAATATAATGGAAAAAGAAGAGAAAGGCTTCCTGTGTAGAGAGGTGAAGAATGCAACTCCAACGGGGTATTGACCAGGCTCGCTAGAAATGGAGCAATGTGTTTGTTCATGCGTGACTCCGTCGGGGTACTGTCCAAGCCTACTGGTAGTGGAGAAACACCAGAGATGAAAACTTATACTCTGAAAATTTTCAACTCGTGAGCTAAACTATCTCTCCTGGATTCAAAACACTAAGATGCAAACTTAACTTTTGATTGTGTTTGACTGAGTTGGCAAAGGGTGAACCACATATGTCCATGGGATAAATGGGGAAACTAAAGTAACCCACTTAGTGATTCAATACTCCCCAAAAGACCAAGGCCCTATGCTAGAAATGAACCAAAACAGAGAAGCTGGAGTTCCACCAGTGTGTTGCCAAGTATTGTAGTGGCTACAACTACCCGCCAAAATTTTGGCCTGCACCAATTTTGGAGCCTCCCTTAAAGAGTTTCACTTGATGAATACACACAATCGAGTTAAATCTGTGAGCCCATGTGAGTATTTGCATCCACCTTACTTGCTCATTTCATTCAAGTATTTGCATGTTGATGTCTAAGTCATGCTAACAACCATGTTCTGGTTATGCTAAAAGTCTTCGCTTCGTAGGTTCTTTTTGTGTTCGTTATGAAAGCATCTTTCACACTCACACACGAAGTCACATTCACTATCACACAAGCATCCTATTGATTAGTGAACAATTAATCATGAGTGTCGACCTTATCGCTTACACCATCGGTCAGTCTTGTTGAACATGTGTGTCTGGATGGTTTGGTTGTTTCGTCGTCAAGTCATGTGAGTGTGTGTTTGTATGATCACCTATGCATATTTCGATTGTTCACACACAACCATTTTTGTTGAAGGTTTTGATGACATGACTCCCCTCTGACAGGTGAACCATCACCCTTACCATCGACTCGATCAACTATCAACCACAACAGTGGAGAAGCACCAAGCTAGTATTTTCAAGTTGTACTACCCACAAGCATTTCAATCAACTCATGCTAACCACCCAGATAGTCAGACTTGACAGTCACCCTGGGACTGAACCCCCTCAAAAATTGTGCAAGGGCCACTGACTTCACCTAATTGGCTGACTAAGGAAATTACGCAGACAGATCGAACAAAAACCAAGTGCTTGTCCTTGTCTCCCTCTGAAAATTGCGCAGTTTGTTGGTATCCTAAATCGCCCTATTTTCTACACCATTTCCATCAATATCAACCTCTATTTTACCTTAATACAAGACCCTTCTTCCCTGCACTAATATAAGATGGTTACCCCTTTCCTGCACATGCTCATAGTTTACATTAAGATTTTCTACAACACTTTATTAATCTTTTTATGTAGATTTCATGTTATTTACATATTCTTGCAATTCATATTGATTTCCTATAAGTAATCATGCAATGTAGTGTTAATAATGTATGAGTTGACTAGTACAGGAAGATTCCTGCACAACCACTGTCCGAGATTACCGAGAGCTATCTTCCATGAGGATGGATCTTGGTCTTCGACTCCGAGATTAACTACTGATAAACTGAAGTAGGTGGCGCACATCAAGGGAATTTTCTCCAAAGATAGATCATGACCCAACGAAGCTTGTGTTGTTATAACCATTGGCCAAGTTTGTAATTCGGTTTCTAAGTATGTTCGGTGAAGAGGCCTAAACGACAATTATCTGTAATTAGTGTAAATGGCTTAAAGCCGAAGGATATATATGATGTAAATAGTAGATAGGAAAGCTAGTGAACCATTGATTATTATTTTGGTTTATGTAATCTATTTATCACCTTGTTCTGGGGCTAGACTGCTTCATAATGTAATTTTCCGAATCAAGTAAATACAAGAGGATCATTATGGTTTGCACAAATAGTGTGTAATTTCATCTTCAATGTGTTATTTGAAGTGCTGATCACTTTGGTTCCTTAGAAGGGGAACGAGCTAGTTGGTCAGGGCCTAACCAACCCAGCTCGTTGACCCCTCTTTCTTTCGTGATTTGGGAAGACGGTGTGTTTATTTCGTAGCAGGTGTGTGATGAAATAGTTTAATCGTTAATATTTGAGTTCTAAATTAAA
Organism: Pinus tabuliformis; assembly: GCA_031772625.1. Taxonomy (NCBI): domain Eukaryota; kingdom Viridiplantae; phylum Streptophyta; class Pinopsida; order Pinales; family Pinaceae; genus Pinus; species Pinus tabuliformis. Next base: position 933,294,910 of record CM062811.1, on the reverse strand, counting down.
TTATCTTATGTAGCTTATGTGTGGAACTGATCCATAGCTTGTAGAGTATTTGTGTTCATTTCTATTTATAAGATATCTTTTACACATTTACTTTATTATTTCTTTTTGTTTTAATTCGTTTTCAAAGTAGATCATGCAAGGAACTCCTTCCTTCACCAATGCATGTTGTTTCTTGCATTGTGCTTAGTCATTTATTGCAACAAATATAATTAAATCACTCACCTACATTTTATTTCCCATTATTTCACAAGTAGATGAATCAATAAATCAAGTAACTGCTTTTGGTATTAAAAGCTCATCTCTAAAAAGATCTAGAAGCAATTATATTAACTACCAAATTATACTTGTAAAGAATATCATTATTGTGGGTGAAGTACCAAAACTAGTTGACACATGCAAAGTACTTAGGCTATTTATTAATTCTTTTGTAAGTGTTTTATCTCATGAAGTTTATTTCCCTTATGAAGTTTAATGAGTTGAAGAATTTTCTTTCTTGCAGCTAGTTAATTTAGAATTTCATTACAATTGCAATTCCTTTTTAGCATATCTTTTTAGATTTTGAAAGTAAACCAGAAACTAAGTAAAGGGAACCCTCCTTCAGGGCAAGTGCAAGTCTCTTGACACTGGAACAAAGTGCTCCAGGCCCCAAGGCTTAGAGCACCTTCACTCAGACATAAGTATTCAGTAAGGAATATTGAATATACTCTTACACAGAAATATTGTACTTGCACTAGTACAAGCAAGATTGCAACTGTGCAAGGATAGGTTGTTTGTGTGGGAGAAAGATCAAAAGAAAGGTAGAACTATACAAGGGCCCACCTGTCAAACTGCTTATCATCCATCTGGAGATTAACATAGCGTTTTATTCAACATTTAATATTCTTTCTATTGTGTGGAATTTCTTTACATGATTTACTTGTAAATTGTCTTTTACATTCTAGCAATAGATTTTCCTTGGTGTAAATAGCCTTTCCAATGGTTTTCTATCTAATTCGACAAAACATTCTTTTCAAGAAGTAGGATTAGAAATAGGAAATTTTCATACCATTTCTAGCATTTCCTATGCTTCATCTATAAGTTTACAAAACCCTCGGGTTAACAATTAAGTGTTGAGGAGTTTTCTCAAGCACAATTCCTGCACCCAACATTTTGGCGCCATTGCTGGGCAGGCAATTTGAACTAGTAAGAATTTTCCATTTTTTGCAATAGGGGTAAGTTTTCTATCATTTTTTCCATAGTGCACTTCAATTTTTTGAAGGATTTCATAGGTGCCAATTTATTTCTAAAACTTGTAGCTTTTAATTTTTTGAATTTTGTGTGTCATTTTTTCTGAAATGAGTTCCTAAAAGAGGTAGGGGTCTGAAGCCCACTAGGGGCCAATGAAACACTGACAAATATGAAACAAAAACTCATATTGGGCCTTCTTTTGCAAGTAGAAACTCCAAAAAAACTCAAACTCATCACGTAGGAACAATCCACCTAGGCTCTGGCCGTAGTAGTTCGGGTGTGACACATCCCATAAAGGGGAAAAAGGGGACTGTTGGAATCCATAGTCTGCCTTCTCAGCCTATTAAGAGTGGTTTGTGTAGAAGAACAATAATGGAAGATATGGAAGGCCACACAGAAGGAAGTGGTGAAAATAAGGTAAATGAGGAATAGTCTACTTTCGAATTCCCTATTGTGAATCCTAATATACAAGCACAAATGAAAAATATTTTCAGCATCAGCTCTTCCTCATTTCTATGGTAAGGTACATGAAGATCCAGACTCTTTCTTATGTGAGTTTGATATTTTGTGTAGAAGTTATGATTACTTATCTGATGCCGAGAAGTTAAAGTTTTTCCCTGCAACTCTCAAGGACGCAGCACTCTGCTGGTTCATGGGACTAGGAGGAAACACAATAAATTCTTGGGAGCAAATGAAGAAAGTATTTTTATCAAAATATCAGGAATATTGTAAAACTAGAGATATCCAAGATGAAATCTTTACTATTTTGCAAAATGATGATGAAATGCTAGAGGACTATTTGGAGAGATTCATGTATATTCTCCAAAGGTCAAAGCACAAATTTGATATAGGTACTATTAGAATCTTGTTATTACGTGGACTTACTGATGATTCTAGGAATAATCTAAATCTGTTAGGACAAGGGGATATTGCTCAAAAACCTTTTGATCATATCTATGACTTATGCAGGAAATTCTCGAGGAACCAATATAGATCTGGTAAAGGGATTCGAAATAAAAATAGGAAAACTGAGTCTACTGATGCTATGATTATAGGATTAGAAAACAAAATGGACAATATGAAAATTGAAATAATGAATATTGTTATTAAACAAATAGACTCTTTGAAGTTTCAGTAAAAACTTTTAGAAGAGCAAGAAACATTATCTATTTTTTGTTCAAGATGTAGAAGAAAGCATCCTCTAAGAGAATGTCCTCTAGATATTAAAGAGACTAATAAATGTGCAATTTGTGCAGATAACCATGCCACGGAAAAAAGTCTCTCCCTAATTGGGTTGAAAGATGTATTCAAAGGGGTACAACCTGAAGTTGAATCACTACATGCAATGGGAGCATGAAGAAATTGGCCTCAGGTAAGTGCAGGTATGGTTCATGAACCTCCACCACATTTTTTTGGTTACAATGTACACTCATATTCCTATCCTAACACTGGTCACCCTCAGCATTGGCAACATGGGAATCAATATCAATATGGAAAACTCTCCCAATCTTGGAAATAAGGATGGGGAGGGCCAAACCATTCACATAATTCCTATCATGCACTGATGCAATCATATCCTCCTACATATGCACCTTACCCAATGCCTCAACCATCATTACCTCGCCTAAGTCAACCTATGGCACCATTACCTTTACCTCCACCGTTTCGACCTTCTTAGTTGTTTTCTCAACCTATACCCAATCCTAATAATAAATTGGCACAAATGATCCATTCTACGACCCCGCTTTCTTCATCTAGATTTCATAATAAACCAGTTGGATTCAATGATCTCCAATTGAGATCAGGGAAAGTGTTAACCTCAGAAAATCAAAAGCAGCCCATGGTGATTGTCGATGAGAAAGGAGAGGAGGAAACTCTTGACCATTCTGGGAAATATGACACCATTCAACCTATCCCTGTACATTCTGAGCCCTTGTCATCTTCTTCCAACCGACCTCCCTATCCAGAGAGGTTATTTGTGGAGAAGAAAGGCCCCATTCCCAAGTCTAGCCTAGCTTCTAGCTTAGGAACCTTTTTATAAAGGTACCTTTCCTCCAAGATATCAAAGAGATCCCCATATGTACAAAAATAAAAAGGGAAATCTGCCTCAAGAAGCCAGGGAGGAGAAGATTAGAACCCCAAACCATTCAATTTTTTGGTAGAGCAGCAGAGCTAATGACAGGATGTATGAACATGGAAAAATATACCAACCCCGGAAACCCTATTTTCTCTGTTCAGATAGGTGATTTCCTTATCTCCAATGTACTTATAGACCTAGGGGTAGCCATTAATGTTATGACCAAGAAAACCATGTATCAACTTGGATTGGTCCATATTGGTCCTACTCCCACTGTGCTCGAACTGGAAAATAGATCTAAAATCAAGCCAGAAGGAGTATTGGATGATGTGATCGTTTCCTTAGATTCTTGGGAATATCCCACAGATTTCATTGTGCTTCAGACAAATAATCCTGTAGGAGGGAATCCCTTGATCTTGGGACGACCATGTCTTCCTACGAATGATGCTTATATTGGATATTGTTTTGGTGATATATATATTTCCCATGGAGATTCTAGAAATAAAGTCACCCTATATCCACCTGCTAGATCTATTCAGGAGCTCTGAGACACTTTATGGTTAGACTATAGTAGTGATGAGGAGACCCAGCTTGTTTCATTGATACATCAGAATGTTGAGTCCTCACAGGAGGGTGAGATTCAAGACTTCCTAAACAATCTAGACACCATGCCTAATTTTGAGTCATTAAGTCAGATTTTTAGTCTAGATTTTCAGGAAGGATATGACTCTCTACCTCCATCATCACCACCTCTAGCGACACCTTTGTGTACTCTAGAGCCTGACACTACTCTTGTTGAGATTAGTCCAGGTAAATCCTTGTATATCAGTTCAGACTTAGACACTTCTCAATGAGAGCAGCTTGTGAATTTGTTGTGAAACCATCTTGATGCCTTTGCATGGGGTTATGAGGATATGCAAGGCATCCCTCCTAAAACTTGTACACACCATATCTATATTCAGGATAGGGCCCGACCTCTCTGATAACCCTAGAGGTGAATGAACCCATCTCTAAGAGATATTGTAAAGGAAGAATTGCAAAAACTCTTAGATGTTGATTTTATCTATCACATTTCTGATATCCAGTGGGTCTTTCCATTAGTATTAGTCTCGAAGAAATATGGGAGATGGCACATTTTCATTGACTACAGAGAATTAAATAAAGCCACTCTCAAGGATTACTTCCCCCTTCCTTTCATTGATTAGGTACTCGATACCCTTGTTTGTAAAAAGTAATTTTCTTTTCTAGATGGCTTTAACAGATATAACCAGATACAGATAGCACCCGAGGATCAAGACAAAACCACTTTTAAAATGTCCATGGGGTACATTTTCTTACCGAGTTCTTCCCTTTGGGCTATGTAATTCCCCAGCTACCTTTTAAAGGGCAGCCTTGGCTATTTTTTCTGACCTCGAGTTCGTGGAAATCTGTATGGATGATTTCTCTATGTTTGGTGATTCATTTCAGGAAACCCTCAGGAATCTAGAAGAAGTGCTTCTTCACTACCAGGAAGCTCATCTTGCCTTGAGTGACAAGAAATGTAGATAATGTGCAAGGTGGGAGTAGTTCTTGGCCATCTTATTTCCGACAAAGGTATCTAGGTTGACCATGCAAAGATAGAAGTCATTTTGATTCGTCCTATACCCAAAACTAAAAGGGAAATGAGAGGTTTTCTAGGACATGCGGGCTACTATAGTAGATTCATTGAGAATTTCTCAAGGACATCTAACCCCCCCTTTCTGACTTTTGGCTAAAGATAGTGAGTTTTCTTGGTCTAGAGCTTGCCAATAGTCTTTTGAGACATTGAAGGAAAAATTAGTTTAGGCACCAGTTTTGATAGGACCAAACTAGTCCCTACCATTCCATATTTCCACTGATGCCTTAGATACTGCTATTGGTGCATCTTTAGGACAGGAAGAAAACAAAAAATCTTATGTTGTTTATTTCATTAGTGAAAACTTGTCACCCGCTTAACTCAATTATACTGTTACTGAGAAAGAGTTTTTAGCTATAATTTTTTCTATTAATAAATTCAAACATTATATCATAGGATATGAAGTTTTTGTACGTATTGATCATTCCACTATAAGATATTTGATGAATAAACCATTAACTAGAGGTAGAGTGACTAGGTGGTTGCTATTATTACAGGAATTTAATATTACTATTGTTGATAGACCAGGGAAATCGAATGTAGTAGAAGATTATATTTCAAGATTAAGTAATCCTAGTGAAGCATTTCTTGTTGATGATGATTTTCCTGATGAACATGTTTTTGCTGTGTCAACAAAGTCTCCATGGTTTTCTGATATAGCTAACTATTTAGTCACTAGAAAATTACCACATGACTTATCTGCTTGTGAAAAGCGGAATATCATTCAGAAAAGTGCTACATATTCCTGGATCCAAGGAGACCTCTTTTACACTGGAGCAGATCTTATTATCCATAGATGTGTAAGAGAGGAAGAGGTGTTTTATATCTTAAAGTATGCCCATGATGAACCATGTGTTGGTCACTTTGTCGATAAGCGAATTTCATACAAAGTGTTACAAGTTGGTTATTTTTGGCCTTCCTTGTTTAAGTATGCCAAACAATACATCAAGTGGTGCGATAGTTGTCAGTGAATTTGCAAGCCTAACCAAACCAATGAGATGCCTTTATGTCCTCAAGTTATTATTGAGCCTTCTGAAAGATGGGCTATTGATTTCACAGGACCAATAAATCCTTCATCATCAAATAAAAAGCATATCTTGGTTTGTACAGATTTTGTTACAAAATGGGTAGAAGTTAAAGCTACTTCTTTTGCTACTGAAAGAGTTGTTGTTGATTTTCTTTTTACTAAAACCTTTACTAGATTTGGTGTACCTAGAGAAATTGTTTCTAACAATGGATCACAATTTATTTCTAATATGGTAAAGTGTATAATGGAGCCATACAAAATCCGGCATAGGAAATCCACACCATATCACTCGCAAGAAAATGGCCAGGTAGAATCCAAAAATAAGGTGATTGAGTCTATCCTCACAAAGACGGTAAATATGAACAGAAATAACTTGGCTGACAAATTACCGGAAGCATTGTGGACCTATTGTACCAATTGGAGAAATAGCACAAGACACACACCATATGAGCTGGTGTATAGGAAACAAGTCCTTTTGCCAATAGAATTCCAGTTCACGACTTTCATAACTACAGTCAAATTGGGGCTAGATCTCTCTAAGGCACAGTAGCAACACCTTCTACAATTGAACGAGTTAGATGAAATTCGAAGGGATTCTATTCAGCAGAACATCTTGGTTCAACAACAGCGCAAGATGTGGCATGACAAGTCCATCCAGAAAAAGCAATTCCAACCAGGTGATTGGGTGCTCCTTTACGATTCAAGATTCAAAAATTTTAAAGGAAAATTTCATACATGCTAGATGGGACCCTATGAGGTGGTCAAATTTTTCAGAAATGGAGCAGTAGAAATTAAAACTATTGGTGGATGGAATTCAATGTTCGTGGTAAATAGACATAGATTAAAGGTATATTTTCAACCCCTTACTAAAGGAGATTTTATGTAGAAATTCCAATAGCCATTTGAAAAGGAATTGGTAGGTCATAACACCAACCTATTGAAGAATCGATTACTTCTTGTCATTATTTAAAAAAAAAAAAATCAAAGAAAAATAAAAAGAAAAAAATGACAAAAATAAAAAGTATAAAAAGAAAAAAATTGCTATAATTGTGAAAATCAGTTGACTGACATGATTGCAGAAGGATCAACTTGAAAACCAACATGCTGGTAGGAAGATCAAAAATTTTCATAAAAAGGGAATGTTACTTGAATTTTAGATATGATGGCTACACCAAGAAGAAGCAGGTTCACGAAATCGGGCCCTTACCCAAGTTTGGGGTAACTAGCATGGACACTTTTTTCCAAGTAAACGGTTACTTCCCACTGCAGTTATTTTTCCTGCACCAGTGCAGTAGACTTCAAGGTAAAATTTTCTTTTATTTCCCATTTTGAAATGTCCCACTAGTTTCTTTTCTAAATTCCCCAATGAATTACCTTCCTGTTTTCTTCCAAGAAGCCACCCTTACCCGATTCATGGAATCCCTCTTCTCCCTTGAATTTTTTTCCCACGTCCCATTTTGTTTATCCCTCTTGATGATATGATTTTGAAATCCCTGCTGTAATATTCCTTCCATTCTGAAATTTTTACCCCTTTCCTGCTTGTTTATTCCCTCATAAGTTGATTGTAGAATTTGACGCAGTCATTCAGAAAGCATGTCGAGAAGCACCAAAGGCTGGTGAATAAATTTTTCTTGTATAATGAGGCAAAATTTTTAAAATTCTAGCTACAAAAGTATGTCCTATCAGATTTTCTATTTGGTAAAATTCTCTGGTGCAAGCATAACGCAGTGCAAGAAGATCTGGCGCAGAGATACAATTGATTGTAGGAGCAATTTACACAATCCCGAAATGGTTTATCAAAGATATATGGGACTATATTTTTGTACATATGTTGATATCATAACTCACTCCATGTTTTAAATTGATACTTTGTTTCATTAATTACTAATCTAGGGATAAATATTTAAAGTGCAAGGTGTGTAAGGCTAAAATCTAATATTTTTAATAAACACTGAAAATAAATCTGATTGAATTATGATGATGATTGCGGAAGGGTACAACATTTGATAACCTGCACTCACCCTCTTTGCAATTATTTCACACTATCCTACCATCATTAACCTACGTGCGATCAGATCATTCTAGCCATTGCATTATTTCCACTACATCCAATCATCACGTTTCACCTATAACGATGAGCCGGGTAAGCAGGTCTACAAAGATAGCAGGCAAGGAACCTATGGTACAAAATTCTTAGTGAATGTTGGAGTTACCCTGGAATTTTTCTGAAGGTTTGATCAGTGAAGTGGAAGAGGTTCGAAATGGCACCTGTGAGGAGTGAACCACTGTCACTACAGGAGATTGAAAAAACTGTCGAGTACAGGAACAGTCTTGCACTTTTGCAAGAAACTGGGTCCCTACCATTTCTCCAAAAATTTGATGAATTCAACATGGGCGTAGTGCTATAATTTGCAAGAACATTCAAGGAAGGCTTAGTTAGGGTCAGTTCCTTATAATTTAAAATCACTGAAGAGTTCATTTCACAAGCCACAGGCTTTCTACTTACAAGTGAGCGTTGGTTTAAGAAGGAGTGGTTGACAAAGAAGCATTGGCAGTGTTCGTGGTCGATAAGAAGATTGATTTCGATTAGAGAAAGGGACTGCCATAGACTGCCTTGGTTGGAAAATGGCAAGATTTATGGTTTACATTACACAATTTTGTCATAGGTGAAGGATGCTATACCTTGGCATTCGTATACCACCTTCGATTGCTATCACATTTCGAGGCAGGGAAACTAATTAATTACTTCTTGCTTAGGAGCCTCAAAAAGATGAAAAAAATGTATAGAGCGTGAGTGCAAGCCAAGTTGCAACCAAACTCTGCCACCATGGACTCATTATGATGCTGGTTAAGAAGAAGTTAGAGAAAAATGGAATAGCATGGGAGGAATTTGTGAAGGAATTCTGAGCAAAGGATGCAAAAGAACCTGCTAGCACAAGTGCAAGCAAAAAGAGAAAGGAAAAAACATTGTCTCTTGCCAAGTGTAGAAGTAAAGGCTCATCAGTGCAAGAAGAGAAAGGGGCCATTGAAAACACTCCACCTACAACAAAGACAAGGAAAGTTAGGACCTTAGCGAGGAGGAAAGTTGTTGGCCAAGGAACAAATTAGTCAGACTCCCCAATTGTAATTGACAACTTGCCACAAGTCTCCCCCACAGTTCACAATATCTTGGTGATTGCAAACGCAGTAGCACACACTCTAGAGGATGAGGAGAATGTAGAAGATGATGTGTTATTTTCAACATTCGTCAGCAGGCTAAGGAGCAAGAGAACAATGTCGACACCAAACACTGGCGAAGTCCAAGCAAAGGAGGATGAAGAAGAACATCATGAAGAATCTCCTGACAATTTTAGTGAACCAGAGGTGGAGACCCTTAATGATTTCGAGGACCAAGGCATTGAAGACCCTACGGTTTTTTAAGGATAGGGCATTGAAGACCCTGTGGGTTGTGAAGTTCAGGGTACTGAAGACTCCACAATTTTTGAATATCAGGGCATTAAAAACCCTACGATGTTCGAAGGATAGGGTACTAAAGTCCCTGTGGAAGTATAAGAATGGGGAATTGAAACCCATATTGATTTGGAAGCACAGGGTGTGGAATTCCCTGATAAAATGGTAGAGAAAGTTAAAATCCTGGAATAATTAGGTGCACATGGTACTAAAACCCCTAGCACAAAGATTAGTGAGGGTATCCAAACCCTCAGCAACAACAAAACCCTGAGCATAGAAACCCTCGACGATGTCTTAAAGAAGACTTTTGATAGTCTTGACCTTCATGTTCAGTCTATGGCAGAAAATGTGTTTTCTCCCGAAGATCTCAGTACAACACCATCCACTCTCTTCCTTAATAGAAGAATAGTGGACTTGGAGCAATAATTCCATCACCTAGAAGCTCTAAAGCAAGTCATGAAAGAGAATAGTTCGCAGAAATAGAGTGAGGTGGAATTACGAACTGAAGTAAAGAAGTAGAAGCAACAAGTAAAGGTATGGAAATACTGGGTTTCCAGTTCCTATAGACACTTGAAAAAGGTAAATAAGCAGCTGCAAAAAGCCTGGGACAGGAAGCCAAAGATAGTAAAGATAGGAATAAACATTGAAGTACATAATTGAGGTTTGGCCACTCATATTTGAAGGTTTTCTTGAAGAGGTAAAATGTTGTGTCAGGACACACAACAACTTAGGGATGGGAGGATGTTGGTATCCTAAATTGCCCTATTTTCTACCCCATTTCCATCAATATCAACCTCTATTTTACCTTAATACAAGACCCTTCTTCCCTGCACTAGTACAAGATGGTTACTCTTTTCCTACACATGCTCATAGTTTACATTAATATTTTCTACAACACTTTATTAATCTTTTTATGTATATTTCATGTCATTTACATATTATTGCAACACATATTTATTTCCTAGAAGTAATCATGGAATGTAGTTTTAATAATGTATGAGTTGACTAGTGCAGGAAGATTCCTGCACAACCACTATCCGAGATTCCCGAGAGCTATCTTCCATGAGGATGGATCTTGGTCTTCGACTCCGAGATTAACTATAGATAAACTGAAGTAGGTGACACACATCAAGGGATTTTTCTCCAAAGATAGATCATGACCCAACGAAGCTTGTGTTGTTATAACCATTGGCCAAGTTTGTAATTCGGTTTCTAAGTCTGTTCGGCGAAGAGGCCTAAACGACAATTATCTGTAATTAGTGTAAATGGATTAAAGCCGAAGGATCTATATGATGTAAATCGTAGATAGGAAAGCTAGTGAACCATCGGTTATTATTTTGGTTTATGTAATCTGGTTATCGCCTTGTTCTGGGGTTGGACTGCTTTGTAATGTAATTTTCTGAATCAAGTAAATACAATAGGATCATTATGGTTTCCACACATAGTGTGTAATTTCATCTTTGATGTGTTATTTGAAGTGTTGATCACTTCGGTTCCTTAGAAGGGGAACAAGCTGGTTAGCCAGGGCCCAACCAACCCAACTCATTGACCCCTCTCGCTTTCATGATTTGGGAAGACGGTGTGTTTACTTCGTAGGATCTAATTGATGAAATAATTTAATCATTAATCTTCGAGTTCTGAATTAAATTATCTTATGTAGCCTATGTGTGGAACGGATCTGTAGTTTGCAGAGTATTTGTGTTCATTTGTGTTTATAAGATATCTTTTACGCATTTATTTTATTCTTGCTTTCTGTTTTAATTCGTTTTAGAAGCAGATCATGCAAGGAACTCTTTTCTTCACCCGTGCATGTTGTTGCTTGTACCGTGCTCAGTCATCCATTGCAACAAACCTTAAATCACTCACCTGCATTTTATTTCCCATTATTTCGCAAGTGAATGAATCAGTAAATCAAGTAATTGTTTTTGGTATTGAAATTTCACCTCTAAGAAGATCTAGAAGTAGTTATATTAACTACCAAATTATAATTGCAAAGAATATCATTATTGTGGGTGAAGTACCAAAACTGGTTGACACATGCAAAGTACTTGGGTATTGATTGATTATTTTGTAAGTGTTTTATCCCGTGAAGTTTATTTCCCTTATGAAGCTTAATGAGTTAAAGAATTTTCTTTCTCACAGCTAGTTAATCATAATTTCATTACAGCTGCAATTCCTTTTCAACATATCCTTTTAGCTTTGGAAAGTAAACCAAAAAAGGAGTAAAGGGATCCCTGCTTCGAGGCAAGAGCAAGTCTCTTGTCACCGGAACAGAGTGCTCCAAGACTTGAGTCTTATAGCACCTTCACTCAGACATAAGTATTCAGTAAGGAATATTGAATATACTCTTACACAGAAATATTGTACCTGCACTAGTGCAAGAGATTGTAACTGTGCAAGGATAGGTTGTTTGTGTGGGAGAAAGATCAGAATAAAGGAAGAAATATGCAAGGGCCCACTTATCAGACTGCTTATCATCCATCTAGAGATTAACATAGCGTTCATTCAACATTTAGGATTGTTTATGTTGTGTAGAATTTCTTTACTTGATTTACCTGCAAATTGTCTTTTACATTCCTGTACTAGATTTGCCTTCGTGTAAATTGCATTTCGAATTGTTTTCTATCTAATTCTGTAAAACATTCCCTTCAAGAATTAGGATTAGAAATAGGAAAAATTCATACCATTTCTGGTATTTCTTGTGTGTTGTCTCTAAGTTTACGAAACACTCGGGTTGACAATTAAGTGTTAAGGAGTTTTCTCAAGCGCAATTCCTACACCCAACACCATTTTCCCAGTTAGTCATCCCGACAGTTGACCAACTGTTCATATCAGACACTACATAGTGTTCATGAGCAAGCCCTTCACTTCCCATCAGTCAGCTCAGCTTATAAATTGCATAGAGATGATCAGCAAGCCGACCTCCCGGCATCACTTCAATTTTCCTTGCTAGGAGCTCCTAGTAGCAGACTGCTAGTTCCCTTTGGGAATTGCACAGTTTCTGCTTCCAGTCTCCCAAGCAACCAACTGGAAATTCCCTATGGGAATTGTGAAATTTTGGCTGCCATTGACACAAGAAGCTAACTAGCAGTTCCCTCTGGGAATTGCGCATTTTTGGCTGCCAGTCTTTGGGGAAGTTCCCCAGAAAAACTGCACAATCCCTGAATGTTGACCCTTCAAGCAGCCCATTCCTTCCTCTAGAAAATTGCACAAATTTGGCTATCTAGTCCTGCTACCCATTCATTCTAAAAAATGTACAGAGCATGCCTACCTTTCCTTCTAGCAGCCCGGACTATTCCTCTAGAAATTTGTGCAATTTTCCCTCCCAATCGAGCCAAATCTTGCAAATAGTCACTGTTGACTCAGATTTCCTGTCTCCATATCTTAGTCACTCTTGTGCAGTTTTCATCAGGAATTTCCCGGAGCCATCATCCCACATCACAATCTTGTTGCCTCTCCTGGTCACCTTCATATGAATGATCATGTGTCATGATAGACTAGGTGGTTTTGGATTTGATGTCGTATCATCATGAGTGACTATAGGTACAGGGACACCAACAAACATAGTAAGATGCTGAATGGTATGAACAAAGGGAGCACATGAAAAATGATAGTTTCACCAATGGATGAAGGAACGAAGCATGTGAAGCAGACGAACACAATGAACATGCACCTTCACAAATAGATGAACCTGTCAAGCCTTCCAGCATGCAAGCAAGGAAAAACGTGCTCAACTTCATCAAGTGAAACAAGGACCATCAAATACTCTGCGCACTTTTCCATGTGGAGGTGAAGTTATGATACACCATGAAGACATCCACCACCTAGCAGCACTACAACTTGACATGCACTCGAGCAGCATTGTCATGTCAAGTCATGTCGAGTCATGCCATGAGTCATGTCACCCACATCTCCACTATGGGCTTGTTGTCAATCAATGTGATGTAATGTGGAAGTCCAAGAGACCCACTTGTTAAGAAAATATTCATGTAAGTCGAAAAGTCATGGAAGTCAAACAATCATGAGGGTAGTCGAACAACCACAAGGGTCACTTTCAGCCTTGGCTATAAATACCCCCTCATTTGTACATGCAAAGGAATTTTTTTCACCTCACCTCCTCCCACATAGCCAAGAGAGTCTCTAATCTTTTCTTTGAGAAGTAAGTAGTGGCTCAAATGCCCCACACTCGGGGCTAGTGATGTATGGTGTAACGATGTGTCTTGGAACTTTTTCTTAATTCAGAAGCCTACAAATAGGCCAACACATTTTCACACATGTATTGTACTTGTACACTTGTAATGCATGTTGCTTTAACCTATGTTCTACATCTGAACTGCTTCATCTGTTGTAATGCATAATTTATTAATGGAAATGTGTTTTATATGATGTTAAAGTTGTCTCACCCATGTAGATTGCTCTCCCAAACATCAGACAAACCTTTCACATGAAGCTTTCTATAACAACCATTGCACTTGTTTGGACTGCTCTGTCAGTGTTATACGTGGTATCTCACCTTGTATGTTGTGACTGCCGCATCCATTTGGACTGCCCCGCTGGAAGTTGTGCATGTCCTGTTGTGTTGTGTGTTCCTACAAGTGTTGGGACTACTCCCAACTAACCTGGAACTCACTCTCACCCTCTCCCTCGATAGTGAAAGAACCATTAACAGAAGTGACACTTACACTCACCAAGCACGCGAACCTCACTTCTCACAGAAAAAGTGATCCACTCTCCTATGCTGACAAGAAAGATTTGAGGCAAATCCTTAAGAAAATGGCAACCGAGCCATCACAGTGTGAGGTCTAGTTGGGACTTCATAATGGGGTGATCCCCTGAATGTTGGTGGGTCCAACATTGTTAATAGAAGTATATCATATTACATCCCATCCAATCTATACCCTAGATGATTTCATAGGAGGGGGAAAACCTAATGAAGATGACCTCATTCATCAAATGCTCTAGTAGATTCCCCCCATCACCATGCTCCTTAATGAGCTCATGAAGGAATATGAGTGTCCCTGGATTATCCTAGGCCATTCAATATCTCAAGGGGGAATACAAGTGGACCCAAACAAAATCGCCATCATAAAAAGGGTCTCTACTCGTAAAAATCAAAGAGATTTTAGGAGCTTCTTGGACTTAGCTAGGTACTATAATAGGTTTATCGATTATTTTAGTAAGGTAGCCTCACCATTGTTTGGATTGTTTTCCAAGGACTCTGAATTTTGTTCGTCATCTAGTTTCCAAGAGGCCCTAGAAATATTGAAGTATAAACTAAATTATGCACCCATACTTAGAGGTCCAAATTGGGATCTTCTTTCCACACCCATGCTAATGCATCCGACAAAGCTATAGTAGCACCTCTAGGTCAAATAGATGACAAGAGTCCTTATGGTATTTACTTCATTAGCGAAAATTTGTCTAAGGCTTAATTGAATTACAATGTAACTGAGAAGGAACTCCTAGTTGTTTTCCACTCTTTGAACCATTATGAATACTAGCCATGAAACTATCAAATACTTAATTAACAAGCCTTTTGTGGATTCTATAATTATTAGATCGTTTCTTCTATTGCAGCAGTTGGATATAACTATTATTGATGAGATAGTTAAAGAAAATCTGGTTGTAGATTTTCTGTCTAGGCTTGCTTTGCCTACAGGTGAATAAGGGATGGTTGGTGACCAGCTTCCAGATGAACACTTATTTTCTATTATAGATCTCTCTCCATGGTTTGCTGACATACCCAAGTACTTAGTTTTTGTATAATTCCCTCCAAATCTGTCAAACTGTGAGAAGAGAGGAAGAGTGAGGAAGAGTGCACCTTTCACTTGGATTGGTGGGAATCTCTTAAAACTAGAACCAAATCAAATCTTAAGGAGATGTGTTAGGGAAGAGGAAGTCTTTGACATCCTCTCAACCTGCCATGATGGGCCTTTTGGAGGTCACATTTTTTTCCAAGAGGGCAACTTTCAAGGTTCTACAAGCCCGCTACTACTAGACCACTCTTCACCAAAATGCCAAAAGATACACCAGTCAATGTGATCAGTGACAGAGGATGGGGAAACCTACTCCCAAGGATGAAATTCCCTTGAAACCGTAGGTGGCTTTAGAGCCATTTGACAAGTGGGGCATGGATTCCATTTGGAAATTTGATCCACCATTAGGGGAAAAAAGTACATAATTGGATGCAGTAATTATTTGACAAAGTGAGTTGAGACAGAGGCTGTCAAGGTAGGAACAAAGGAGAAAATGGTTGAGTTTTTAAGGGAGAATGTGTTTTACAAATTTGGGTACCCCAGAGGGCTATTCATCGATAAATGAGCTCAGTTCACATCACATCTGATTGAGAATTTTTTTAGGAAAAATCATATCAAGCACGCGAAGTCTACTACCTATCATCCTCATGCCAGTGGACAATTAGAGGTCACCAATAGGGAATTAGAAGGCATCCTCACCAAGGTTATGAGCAGCAAAACAAAAGATTGGGCAAAAAGATTAGTGGAGGCCACTTGGTCCTATAATACAACTTGCAAGACAACTATTGGTTTCACTCATTATGACTTGGTATATGGAAAGAATTATCCACTCTCCATTTAGTTCGAGTACAACACTTTGATGATGGTAGCACATTTGGATCTGGATCTTACAAAGGCACAACGGGAGAGGCTACACCAGTTAAATGGCTTGGATGAATTTGGAATGCAGGGCCTCCTAAAAACTGAGGTTTCCAAGTATAGAGGAAGGTGTGGCATGATAGGAACATCAAGGACAAGGTTTTTCAAGAAGGGGATTGTGCTCTGCCATATGAATCTAGGTTCAAGGACTTCAAAGGAAAATTGATGAACAAGTGGTTAGGCCCATATGTGATAGAGAAATTCCATGATAATGGAGATGTTCAAATTAGGACCATTGATGAGGAAGGGATTCCATTGCTTGCCAATGGCTATAGATTGAAGGTTTACAAAAGCTTATGTCCAGGAAATATTTCATCAGCACCACTAGCAAAGAGGTGAATGTAGGTTTTAACCCCATATAGAAATTACCTACATACGAATTCTAAAACACAGAAAATAAACAATGTGAGAGCATAACACATAAAACACATATACACAGAGATTTTCCCCTGGATCCCAAAATCGGGACTACGAGCTTGATTTTTCATTATGTTTCTTTCAATGTTACAATACATATTTATATATAATGAAGAATCCAATACCATGGACCGGAAATCATTACATCCAAAACCATGTGTGAAAATCATGCACAAAACCATAGGTAGGTCTGCCCAACCTAATATAAGGTCCAAAAAAAAATTACTGGGGCGTTGCCTTGGACCGCGTAGAGAGGGGCCACCCACCCCCCTCAAACCCCCCAGACAGGGGGAGCTGCCACCCCCCCCCCCCCCTGCATAGCGCAATTGGCGCAAAAAAGTGGGGCTCCACCCACCCCCCTCAAACCCCCCAGACAGGGGGAGCTGCCACCCCCCGCATAGCGCAATTGGCGCAAAAAAGTGGGGCTCCACCCTCCCCCCCCCACTCTAACCCCCTAGTTCACTACGTGGGCTAGTCATGGAAAGAATAGCACAACCCAACATTCTCCCACTTGTTGTTTTCTTTCCACAATGGGGCCACAAGAGAGCTTAGTCATTTATCCAACCCTGCAATGCCCATTGTTTCTATACACCAAGAGAACTTCTCAGAGCTCACAAATTTTTCAATGTATCTGCATTATTCTTCAAAGTGTCCACCTTTACTAGCAACACCTTTTCTTCTTCAATAATATCCCCCACAAAGTGATACTGAACATCAATGTGCTTTGTCTTTGAATGGTAAGTAAGGTTCTTTGCCAATAAAATTGCACTTTGGTTGTCACAGTCTATACTTATAGCTCCCTGTAATAACCCCATACTTGAACACAATCTCTGCAACCAAAATACTTCCTTGCTTGCATGAGTGGATGCCATCTATTCTGCCTTTGTAGTTGATAGTGCCACTAGAGATTGTTTCTTACTCATCCAACTGATTGCGTCTCCAAATAGGTTAAACAGATACCCACTTGTAGATCTTCTCTGATCCACATCTCCAGCCCAGTCTGCATCAACAAAGCCATGAATATCCAACACTCTGTCCAATCCTAGTCTTCCTTGGTATCACAAACCATAATCACTAGTGCCATGCAAATACCTGAAAACCCGCTTCACTGTTGTCCAGTGCTCCTTCCCTAGTTTTGACATAAACCTGCTCAATACTCCCACTGTATGTGCAATGTCTATTCTAGTACATACCATTGCATACATCAGGCTACCGACTGCACTTGCATATGGAACATAGGACATGTCCTCTTCCTCTTCTTATGTTTCGGTACACTGTTCAACAGATAACCTCACACCTACAAGAATAGGCACCTTCACTGATTTACTATCCTACATATTAAACCTCTGTAGTATTGTCTCGACATACTTCCTCTGGTTTAACCAAATCTTCCTCTTTTCCTGGTCTCTTTTAATTTCCATGCCCAAAATATAGTTTTCAGCACCAATATCTTCCATGTTGAATTTGGAGGACAATTGGGTCTTCAAATCCTGGATAATTTCCTTTTCATTTCCAACCAGCAACATATCATCCACATAAAAGACCAGATAAATAACACAATCACCAATTAATTTAAAATAAACATAGTGATCTGCTTTGCTTCTAGTAAAGCTAAGTCCCCGCATAAATGTATCAAATTTCTGATACCACATCCTTGGTGACTGTTTTAACCCATACAAAGACTTCTTTAGCCTTCATACCAGTTCTTTCATACCCTTCACCGCAAAGCCTATAGGTTGCTTCAAGTAGATTTCATATTCCAAATCCCCATGAAGAAACGTTGTCTTCACATCCATCTATTCTACCTCAAAATAAAAAGGAACAACAACAGATAAAAGTAATCTAATAGAAGTTACCTTAGCAACAGGAGAAAAAAATATCACCAAAATCAATTCCTGGCACCTAGGAATAACCTTTTTCTACTTTCTCCACCTTTCGTTCTACATTTTGTCTTCTTCTTGAACACCCATTTGCTACCAATGGGTTTCCTTCCAACAGGAAAATCCACGAGATCCGAAGCCTCATTTTTGTGTAAAGATGACATTTCATCAACCATGGCCTCTTTCCATAGTTTTCCATCCTCTGAATCTACTGCTTCTTTCACAGTTCTGGAATCATCGTTAGTAATAGATAAAGAAAAATTTGAATAGAGAACATATGGACTATACCTTTCTAGCTGCCTTCTTTCTCGAACTGATCTTCTCACACCCAGATTTTGTGGCTCTTCATCTTCTGACTCCTCCTCTTTTGTAGAGTCTAATGCTTCCTCCTTAAGCTCAAACTCTATCTTCTCAGGTTCCTTTGGTTGGACTTCATGTTTAATAACATCTTTTACCTCTCTGAACACCACATCTCGGATGTACACAACCTTCCTTGTTACTAGGTTCCAAATCTTATAGCCCTTTAAACCATCCTTATACCCAATAAAGATGCACTTTTCGGATTTACTATCTAACTTGGTTCGTTTCTCCTTTGGAACATGTACATATGCATCACATCCGAATACCCTCAAATGTGAAAGAGAAGGTTTCTTACCAGTCCATACCTCTTGTGGAGTCTTATCCTCCAACGCTGATGAAGGTGATCTATTGACCAGGTAACATGCTGTCTCCACTGCCTCTGTCCAGAATTCCTGTCCTAACCCGCACCACTGAGCATGCTTCTTGCCCTTTCCATCAACGTCTTGTTCATTCTTTCTGAAACTCCATTTTGTTGGGGTGTATATAGAGTAGTCCTATATCATGCTATACCACACTTGTTATAGATTTCTTCAAATCCTTACTGCAAAACTCTCCACCGTTATCTGTCCTGAGCACATTTATCTTCTTCTCAGTCTGTTTTTCCACCAGAGCCTTAAATTATTTAAACCTATCAAATAATTTATATTTCTTCTTAAGGAAATATATCCATGTATTCCTTGAGAAGTCACCTATAAATGATACATAGTATGCAGACCTACCCAGTGATGGAACCTTCATAGGTGCAAACACATCACTGTGCACAAGCTCTAATATTTGTTTTGCCCTCTTACCACCAGAGGGGAAACTCACTCGATTCTGCTTCCCATATACAAAATTTTCACAGAAATAAAAAACCAAAGAGTTTTTACTCATACCTTCTACCATACCTTGACCTTGAAGTATTCAAAGTCCCTTCTATCCAATATTTCCAAGCCTTTGATGCCACAGCACGGTCTTCTCCCCAGAGACCACTAGATTTTCTGCTCCACTTTCAGGAACCACAGAACTGTTGCACCCATCAACAACAGTGCTACCTTAAAGCTTGTACAAAGTTCCAATTCGAACTCCCCACATCAATACTAGTACTCCCCGAACCATCTTGTAGGTATCCTTCTCAAACACTATTTTTACACCTGCATCATCTAGCTTGCTTATAGAAATCAGATTTTTGGCCAATGCAAGAATATGTAGAACTCCTGGAAGTGTTCTAACCCTTCCACCTTGCAACTTCAACTTTACATTTCTGCAACCAACGATTCTAGCCTTCCTATCATCCCCTAAGAAGACATCACCACCATCGTATTTCTCATACTCACAGAACCACTCTCTAAGGGGAGTGAAGTGAAAGGATGCACTTGAGTAAATCAACCATGCCTCATGATCTACATGTGTACTTGAAGAAGCCAAGTACACATCCCCACCTTCATCTGAGGTGGTTTTTACCTCTGCAGAAGGGGCATCATTAGATCCATTTCATTTGTTAGGAGCTTTAGATTTAAAATCCCTTTTGTAGTGCCCTTCCTTTCCGCATTTCTAGCACACCACCTTTATAGGTTTTCTTGGAGATTTAGATCTCCCTCTAGATTTAGATATCCGACTCGATGGCTAATTTTTGTTTCTATTCTAGGACCGTCCTTGTATAGACAAGGCATCACCATTCTAACTCTCCATATTTTTCCGTCTCATCTCCTCCATGAGCAAGGATGAGACTATTTAATCAAATTGCAAGGAAGTTGCATTGCTAACTATTGCAATAACCAGACTATCCCACGAATCTGGTAGAGAACACAAAAAACTAATTCACTTATCTTCATATGAAATTTTGATCTCAACAGATGATAAATGACTCACCACAGTATTAAACACATTCAGATGCTCTGTTACTGAGTCTCCATCTTTCATCCTTAGGTCATACAACTTTTTCCGTAGGAATATTTTATTACTGAGAGACTTAGAATGGTACAAAGTGCCCAACTTGTAACACAAATGCTTCACCGTAGCTTCCCCTGATACATTCAACAATACTGAATCTAATACACACAATCGTATTGTGATTTTTTCCTTCCAATCCAACTTCTTCCATTCTTCATCTGACACTCCCGTTGGTTTTGTTATCACTCAGGTTGTCCTTAAGCTCCTGAAAGGATACGGCCGAGGTAACCACAAACCAATCTTTGGATTGCAGGTTCTAGCCCACCTGCAATCAGAGAGCGCTCTCTCTTTCTGATTTAGCTTTGTTGATGATGATTTTAGGCTAGCTATTGGATTTAGGGGTTTTGTTTAAGTTTGGTGGGACGGATGATGATTTAGAGTAGAGAGGCAATGTATAGTGTGGTAAGCTTCAAACCATTGGATGCGGAGTCATGGAGTAAGACTGTTGGTGCGCTTTCTTGGTCACAAGAGGAATGAGGAGCGAGGTAGTTTCTCATGAAACAACATTAAAACTTAAAAGGATGGGATGAATGCTAAAGAATGAGAGGCAACAAAGAATCTCTCGATCAGGTTAGCAGAAAGAAGCTGAAGGAACCCTATCTAGGAGAAGCTAAGAATTCACATATAATAGTAATTCATATGTCAAATAGATCAAACATGAGCCATAACAGAATTATTACTTATGTCTAGATCAAGAGGAAAACATTAAGAAGCCACAGAAACTGAGCATAGAGTCCAACTAAGAAAATTTTAAACCAATCCTTTGTTCTGTGACTTGAACATATATGAAATTGAAATAACAGATGTAAGGAGCACTTATTGATTCATATTGCAGCACAAGAATTCCACATTCAATTCTTCAGAACCATTAACGACACATCAAACAATCTATTGTCCAAGCTTGTAAGTAGTCTTTGATTATAGATAATACCAGATGTACAGTGCGAGTCTCTTTGGAATACATTAGCCGACCAACCCATTTTTCAATGCAGAGGGTGGTATTTATACAAAAAGAAGATACAAAAATATCTAGAGGATGAGTTATTAACTCATAACTTCTTTACCAACTCCTAAGGAATGGTTGATGAGAAAGTAAATGGTGAAATAAAGACAGAATGTAACAGTTTTTCTTTTCTGTCAGCGAATGTTGACCTGTGAGTTCACTTGAGTCGGCTGGAATGCGCTTTCAAAAATCTGCGCTCTTAGGCTTACCGTCCTAGCCCTTTGCTTTGTGACTGCTCCAACCCATTCTGCGTGCTCCTTAACTGCCATGTCTGATGCCTGTGTGCCTTATCTGGTGCTTGTTGTTGACCTGTAGCTGATTGAGATTTTGAAATAACCCAAAAAAAGGGCAAAGACTGAAATTACCTGCGCAAAATGGCTAGCATTGCCTACCACCAATCCTCGGGAGGTAACTGATGCCTTTGTATTTTGACAAGTGTCTCATCGGCCTCTGTGTACTTGTAATAGTTGGGCGGCATTTCAAACATGTGATTAATTTCATGCTCCATGTAAAATAAGCTTTCCAGCCTGTCATAAAGAGTTTGTCCTGAAGGCGGCCCTGCCTCTGCTATAGAACTCGATGCAACAGTAAGCTGATTTGTGATATAATTATTAAGCCTAGTTGCATATTGGTCACATGTCAATAACTTTCCAGCGCTGGTCAATAGGCTAGGTAGTCCTCTAGTCTATAGTGCTGCAAGCTTTGTGTCAAAATTGTCCACATCCCTTTGTATTTCCCGACATCTTGCTTCCAGAGTTTGCACCAAGCTTCTCAATGTGGGCACCCTCTTTACTATCAATATAACATATGTTCTGTTCATGATATGCAGTGCTGCCAGCTCTTAGTTTGATGATTCAGAAAATTGATCATTCTGTTGGCCTGCTTAGGCATGTTTCCCAATGCTGCTTTGGCTCTCTGAATTTCAAACTGAGCAAGGCCAATTAGTTCTACCTGTTCATACATTGCTTGAATTGACCTCCATTGGCCAGTGATTGACTGATTAATTTTGGCCCACAGAATCCTTTTTATTTCAGCCAGGGTCTTGTCCAAAGACAACTCTTTCTCCAAAGTTTTAACTTTGTCCTTTAGGGCCTTAATTTCCCTTGTTTGCTCAGCCACTGTCCTTTTGGACTTATCATATTTTTCTTCCATTTTGGCCAGCTTTTCTTTGGCCTCTTTTATCTCTGTTGCCTGTAGCTCTAACTCCTTGACAACTTTTTCCAATTCATCCATGCTCATGCTGGACTGAGGAGCTGTTTTTGTTGCCACTGTAGACTCTATAGCCGTTGTGGCTGCTGGAATAATTGGAGTGGTCGCTGTTTGTGCAGGTGGAGTAGCAACAACAGTTGGAACTGTTTGAGGTAGTTGGGAGGTCGACTCTCCCTTCTTTCCTTGCAGTGCTCTCTCAAACTCTCCTTCCAACTCAATTACTCTCTGGTTCAATTTCATCATCAAATCCAAGGTATCCTCAGCTTCTTTCTCTTTCTGCAGTTCCCCTGTTTGTGGGTGCTCAGTAGGAAGCAACCTCAATCTCTTTTTCAATGCAGCAATGTCATCATCTTTCTTCTTCATAAGTGCCCTGACCCCCTTAGGATCCTTAGGATCATGTCCTAAGTCCACAATAATGTCCTCCAATGTTTTAATTCTGTTGTCTTTGGCTGTGGAGGATAGTCTTTCAAAATCCAGCTGAGTGTTAGTATTCTTCAATGATTCTTTCAACTCATGGGCCAATGTGGCCTTCTCTGCAAGGGTGGCATAGACCATTTCCCCTGTTTTCTTATGTAGCTCTATTTGATCCATGGGGTGAATGTCCTTGGACAGGACCTCTAACCTTGTCTTAACAAAATCTGCAGCTGAGTGTGGCTGTTGGATCTTGGGCTTGAAGTGGCTGAGAATCATTTTTTCTTGTTTGATGTCAAATGCTACCATAAATCTTTCCTGCTTGGTAGGTGTTTCCTTAAGAAATTGGTCATATAGTTGCACTCTAAGTAGCTCATTTTGAGCTTTGATTTCTTTGAAGTTGACTTTGATGCTAGCTAGTCTCTTGCCTTGTTGTGTGGAGGAAGACACCTACATACCGTGTTTTCTATCTTGCTTTTGCTGAAAAGAGCTTGTAGGTGTATGCTGGCTTACTTCCCTTCTCGGGCTTTCAATGACCTCTATACTGACCTCCTCCTCAATTGGAGGATAAACTCTTTGCCCCTTAGATTTAGGTTGCTGTGTAGACCCACTAGCAGGTGTGGAGTCTTCTAGGTCTCATTTTTTGCTTCTTTCTTCATTGATAGGAGTTTGCAGAGGTGGCACTTGTAGTGCCTCTGTTTGTTGAGGAGGGGCTTGCCCTTGAGTTTGTTCCATTGAAATGACAGGCTATTCTTTGACTATTTCTTGATCTGTCTGCATTGGCTCTTTTCCTTTAGTTGTACCTGTTTTTGATGTAGATGCTCCTTGGGCAACTTGTGCAGCTGCAGCTATAGATGTGCCCTCTTCAACTTGGTATGGCAACTTGAGATTTACCTAGTCAGCAGAATCGAATTCAAGAGTTTTTTCAAGATCTTTAGTAGTTTGCTCCAAAATTTCCTCTTGAGTGAATTCTTCAACTAAAGTGCCTTGTGCCCATGCATCTTGATTAGCATATTTTTCGATGTGTGGGTTTTTGCATTGGTCATAGGGTGTCAATCTGTATTTGACCCTTCTGGCATTAATAAAGCCAAGCGGGTCATAAGGGACCCACCAGAAACTTCTTTTCAACTTGAGCTGATCCTTGAGTATCAGGTCAACATCTTGCCAACCTTCCTTCTTGTTCATGATGAAGGGGCCTAGGTGGTCTTTAAATTTCAGTTGAGCCTTCTTCTTAGTGCTATGAAAATGAGTAAAATATGAATTTATGAGGTGCCTGTAGTATTCCAAGGCAAACAACGTCATTGGCACATATCTTGGGAGCCTGTAAGGAAAAAACTCACAGCCATAGATTCTAATCACAGTGTGGTCCTGATATAGGTACCAATCACCTACTTTGTAGCTCTTAGATAGCTACAATAACTGCTGCATCTCATAAGTTAGTCTGGGAGGGGGAGCTTTCATTAAGATGCAAGAGACTGGATATACAAACTGGTCAATGAACTCACAGTACGAGTAAGGAGAATGCTGGACTTGGCGGAATACTGATGACCAGAAAACTACAAATCTCCTTTCTCCCTTTGAATCATGTTTCTTGATGGGACACTGGAAACTTTCAGACTAATAATACATGAGCAGATGACAGATGTATGAGGAATATTTGAAAACTCCTTGCCTATCTAGCTTAATGAGCTGGTCATGGATTTTATTTGTTATGAACTTGGCATAATTATACTTGACAGCAGGAGGTTGTCCTTGGCTAAATGAAGGCAACAGAACCAACACTGTCTCATCCACATGCTCACTTGTTGTGAAACCCAACACATAATATATCATGTCTATAAGTAACTTGCCCACCTCATTGAAATGGTTGTATAGGAATGGAGGTGCCTCCTTAGGCTGGCAATCTGCCCTCATAAATATCTTAGCAATTTTTTCAATCTTGGGGCCAGGGAGCCAGGAGGCTTCTTCCAACAAGTTATTCATGGAGAAGGGCAATAGTATCTGAGTCTGCTTGAAATTCAACATCTGGTTGATGGAGTCAGGTGTGATATGAAAAAGTATGCTCCCAGATGGAGACTTAACAGCCCTCTGACTTGGCTCATAATTTGCAGCACATAGGTGAATGATCTCGGGAAAAATATTGACAGAAGGGAGGAAATAATGTGGCAGATTGGACTCCCATATGCCATACATGTCAGACCTGTTTAAAAAACTGTTTCTTAGCTGGCAGTAGGTATGCAGATGATTCCTGTTCCCAACTAGGTCTTGAATGAGATAATCTGTGTCTGCCAAGGCCATTGACTCAAGCTCTTTGCTTGGTGGATTGATGGGAGTGATGTTCAGAGCGGATGGAGTGGCCATTATGCAAATTTTGAATGCTTGAGCTGAAAGGAGGACTAATGCAACAACTGGCTAACAACTTGCTTGCAATAACTAGCAGAAGTAGGTGGAACTGAACTCAAATGCAACAGTAGCTTGACTGCTTGGGAGCTTATGCTGTGGGAGACCGATTTTGTGGAGTTTGGGTCAACTTCCCCTTCTGTTAGTGAATTCTCTGGAGCTAGAGACTATGAGGAACAATGCAAAGGGGCAGAGGACAATTACAGTTTCAGTGGACTGATTTAAGCAGTGGAACAAGGTAAAAAAGGGCAATGCTGAGCTGTTGCGAGATCTTTCCTGGAGGCCGAGCTCCAAACGAGACTTCGCTAGTGAAATTGTGAAAGGGCACAAGGTTTATGATTATTTTCTGAAGTAAAGGGTTTCCAGTGGGTTTTAGTGGAGTCTCAGACGTAGCAGAGTTGCAAATTGGGGAATTTTGCAGGTTTGCAGTATGTGCAGTGGATAAAATGAAAGAACATGAGCGAAGAAGGGGAAGATATGACAAATACCTAGTTCAACAACGCCATGAGTGGACAAGCTGGAGCGAAGGTAGGCTATGAAGTCGAATTGCAGGCCGTATCAGCTTAGTTGGTTGATTTCAAGCTTTGGGAATAAGGAAATGAATAAAACAACGAACCAGAGCCTTCAAATGAACCAATAGAAATGAACTACAATGGTCATTTGCGTGCCCTTTTTAAGCAAAAATTGACATTTGGGTGCTTTTGGCGCTTTTTTGGGATGACATCAGCATGACATCATCGACGGGTCCCGGGTACGGATGGATGATGTGGCAGTTGACAGGGCGGTGACGTGGCAATGACACGATGGCAGGACACAGGCACAAAAGGGATGAGGTGGCGGCAACGTGGCACTGCCGTGGAGGCAAGGAGGTGATGTCACAGGGGAAAACGTGGCACTGATGTCACCCAGGGGACAACGGTTTGCGGTTCTGGGCACACCGCCTTTGCACTGAAGCGGTTTGGGACGACGGGGCTCCGCCACACCCGGGAGGGCGACGTGTGGCGAGAGTATGAAGGGAAAACCGCCGAACTCCCGGACGCTAACCCTCAGCATGTCGAGGTCCAAAAACACCCACCCACCGTAGATCTCAGGCGTGCCATATCTAACGGCCAACGGGACAATTAACACGGTGGATAGTTAATGACGGGGCCCGCACCCTATTTTATGTGTTTATTCATACGGCGGGGGGGTAAAACTTTAATAAACAATGGGTTTTGCGGGTTAGGCTTAAGCGGGGGGGGGAATGATAATTTAATGTTTAATAAAACATTTTAAACATTAACTTTGGGAAATGACTGCGAAGGGTTTAAATGGCTATCAGTTCAACCAGAGGTTAACTGATTCCAAGGGGAAAACCAGGAAAGGTTAAATATAAGTCCCAGATGGACTTAATATTTCCCCGAATTTTTAGAACATATGGCTATAATGCCAAGGGGTGGGGATATTATTATTTTTGGGATTTCATATAATTTTTTGTAATAATAGGGATGGGAAAATTTAGTTAGGGAGCTATATAATAGGACTAGAAGTTAGTATGAGTTTGTGAAATGAAAATGTAAGGGGAATGATGATAAGTCTATGAAGTGATAATAGACATAGAAATTGTGTTTAAGATGAAAACATTTTTACACAAGAAATGTGGCTTCTTTTCATGAAGGAAGCCAAAACTTTGACTTAATGTTTCACAAAAATGAAATGGAATCATGACTTGTCGGGCAGATCCCAAGGTCCTTTAGGGGTGTTAGTAAGAAACTTTGAGGGGGAGTGAAAGGAAATTATACATGCTTTTCAGAATTCTGCCACCAAAACACTACTTTGCTACCTCCGCTAATGATGAGATGATCTTTGCTTCTGCAACCCCAGGCTAACTACCCAGTCTAATACACTTAGCATCTTTTGATTACTTCAGGGAGGGTACACTTAGACTTGCAAACCCTGATTGCTTTTTTCTTTTTAACTTCTCTCCTATCTAAGAACTACACTTATTGCTTCCAAGGACCCAGATTAAACAGTTGGGCTCCTTCATTCTCTACCTAGCTAATAACTGCTAAGCTTAAACTGTTTGGATAGATTTTCTTTCTCTATCTTCTAAGACAAGCAATTTAAACACAAGGAAGCCAAGCTTTAGGCTGTTTGGATTTCCCTTAGCTAAGAAATCTTTCAAAAATGGAACTTTTGCAGCAGGAAAAAGATGAGCATTTTTGGCACTTCCACTGTCAATCATGAAATATGAAACCTGTTGCAACAGGAGGCTAACAGTGGCTCCACTTGGGTGTTGGGTGTGGAGCCTGATTATCTTCTATAGTACCGGCATATTGGACCCCAGTTCAAAATGGGGCGGCAACGCCGCCCGTAAAATAATCGCTGCCGTGGGGGGTCCAAGGGGGGGCAGCAGCGACTTTTGGGAGCCCCCCCCCTGGCAGGGGATTTCGGGGGCAGCGCCCCCAAAGCTAAAAACAACTGTAAAATTGCCTTGTAAAAGTATAGTAATTTCTAGTCAATCTGGGCCGTTCATTAGGCAGATGATCTGACGGTAGAACTTATGTTTAGTTTAGGGTTTTTTGCCCTAGAAGGCAACCCCTCTCTTTATACGAGGGCATCGTATTTGAGGCTGTGAGATAGATGTGTATTCGGTGAGCGAGAAACATAGAGGTGAGACTGTGAGAGAAAATAGAGGATATTGCAGCGGTTTTGTTGTAGGTTGTATCTCTTCATTTTGCTGGATAATAGAAAGGAAGGACTGGCTGTTCGGGGTGGACGTAGCCCAAACTGGGTGAACCACATATATCTGTGTCTTTCTTGTTTTGTGTGTTTTCTATGTTTATATTTCTGCAATATTTTATGTGTTCCATTGCTCCGTAATATATAATTTTCTAACAACTAGTATCAGAGCCGAAGGTCTATTTGGCTTATAAACTCGCAGGAAAGAAGGGTTCCTGGTTCGAGTGGGAGCAATGGCGGAAGATGGTAAGTTTAGGGTCGTGAAATTTAACGGCAAAAACTTCTCGCTGTGGAAGATGCAGATGGAAGATTATCTGTATCAGAAAGATATATACCTACCATTGGGCGGAAAAACAAAGATGCCGACGGGTATGAAAGACGAAGAATGGAACCTTCTCGATAGAAAGGCACTCGGAACAATACGGTTGTGCCTTGTTGCGTCAGTCGCTTTCAACATTTCGAAGGAAATCACGACAGCAGGTTTGATGGAGGCGTTGTCGAAACTATATGAAAAACCCTCGGCCTCGAACAAGGTATTTCTTATGAAACGGTTATTTAATATGAAGATGTCGGAAGGTGGATCTGTTGCAAACCATTTAAATGATTTTAATACAGTTACAAGTTAGCTAAGTTCTGTAGGGGTAAACTTTGATGATGAAATTAGAGCTCTGTTATTCTTATGCTCCTTACCAGAAAGCTGGAATGGTTTGGTAATGGCCATCAGTAACTCTGTTTCTGGATCTAGTACTTTAAAGTTTGATGATGTTGTCGGTGCTATCCTTAGCGAGGAAATGCGACGGAAAAGCTCTGGTGAGACATCGGGAAATGCTTTGAGTGCAGAGTCTAGAGGAAGAAAAATGGAAAGAGGAAAGAGCTGAGGATATCGCAGTAAATCAAGGAAAGGCAGATCCAAGTCCAGATCGGGGATAGTGTGCTGGAAATGTGGAAAGAAAGGACACCTAAAGAAAGACTGTAGATCTCGGAAGGGAAAAGAAGGAGATGCACAGCAAGAAAACAATCATGAAGCAAATGTGACAGGTGAGGTGTTACAAGATGCTTTGATTCTTTCTTTCGAAAATATTACTGATTCCTGGGTGGTAGATTCAGGGGCTTCATTCCATGCCACACCTGATAAGAAATACTTTCATGACTATGTTCAAGGAGATTTTGGACAAGTTCATCTAGGTGATGATAAACCCTGTAAAATCGTTGGAATGGGTAAGGTTCTTGTAAAACAGCAGAATGGAAATCAATGGATACTAAAGGAGGTAAGGCATGTTCCAGATCTAAAGAAAAATCTGATTTCAACAGGGCAGTTAGGCAGTGAAGGTTGTGTGACAACTTTCACAGATAAAGCTTGGAAGGTCACTAAAGGAGCCCTGGTAATAGCAAAAGGTGAAAAGGTTGGTACATTGTATTTATGCAATGGTATTTCTAACTCTGTTAATGCTTTAACTTCCAGAGGAGCAGATGCAGCATTATGGCATCATAGGCTCGGACACATGAGTGAAAAAGGGATGAAGATTCTTCACTCAAGGAATTTGTTGCCAGGTTTGAAGAATGTTGATTTGGCTTTCTGTGAGAACTGCATTTATGGAAAACAGAAGAGAGTCAGATTTCTCAGAGTTGGGAAAGAAAAGAAGAATGAAAAATTAGAGCTTGTGCATTCAGATGTATGGGGACCTGCTCAGGTATCATCTCTCGGTGGCTCTCGGTATTATGTTACTTTTATTGATGATGCAACTAGAAAAAATTGGATTTATTGTATTAAGAATAAATCTGATGTATTTGATACTTTCAAGAAATGGAAAGCTTTGGTTGAGATTGAGACAGGAAAGAAATTGAAGTGTCTTAGATCAGACAATGGAGGTGAATATTGCAGCAAAGAGTTTGATAGGTACTGTTCAGAGCATGGAATTCGCAGAGAGAAGACAGTTCCAATAACACCACAAGAAAATGGTGTGTCAGAAAGGATGAACAGAACAATCATGGAGCGTGCAAGGTGCATGAGATTGCATGCAGGATTGCCTTTACAGTTTTGGGCAGATGTTGTAGATACTGTTGTTTATTTAATAAAGAGAGGACCTTCAAGTTCCTTGGATGGTGGTGTTCCAGAGGAAGCATGGACAGGGAAAAAGGTAAACTACTCTATTTTAAAACCTTTTGGTTGTGAGGCCTTTGTCCATATTGATAAAGAAAATAGAACAAAGCTTGAGGCAAAGTCAAAGAAATGTACCTTTATTGGATATGGTGTTAATGATTGTGGTTATCGCTTATATGATTATGAAAATCACAAAATCATTAGGAGTAGAGATGTAATATTCAATGAAAAGGTCTTGTATAAGAATCAGTTGCAAGAAAAGAAACAAGAAAAAGAAAACAAGGAATACGCAGTTCTTGATGAAATTACTGAAAAAGTAAAGGTGCTTGAAAATAATAATAATCAACAACCACAACAACAGCAACCATCACAACAACAACAGGCACCCCAAACACCTGAAAGTGGTGTTAGAAGATCTACCAGGACAAGTAGACCTCCTGAACGATACTCTCCTTCATTATATTATTTATTGTTGACTGATTCCGGTGAACCTGAATGTTATGAAGAAGCAATGCAGGTTGAAAGCAAGAAGAAGTGGGAGGTAGCCATGGAAGAAGAGATGGACTCCTTAATGCATAACCAGACTTGGGATTTAGTCAGGTTGCCTGCAGGAAAAACTACATTGAAGAATAAATGGGTTTACAGGCTGAAGGAAGAAGATGGAGGAAAGAAAAGGTACAAAGCTAGACTTGTGTTGAAGGGGTTTGCACAGAAGAAAGGTATTGATTTTGATGAAATATTTTCTCCTGTTATTAAAATGACTTCAATCAGAACTATTTTAAGTCTTGTAGCAGCTGAATAATTGCATCTTGAGCAATTAGATGTAAAGACAGCCTTTCTCCATGGGGATTTGGAGGAAGAGATATATATGCAGCAGCCACAAGGATATGAGGTGAAAGGGAAGGAGAAACTTGTGTGCAGGTTGAAGAAGAGCTTGTATGGTTTAAAACAGGCTCCAAGGCAGTGGTATCTAAAATTTGACAAGTTTATGTCTGAACAAGGTTATACTAGATGTCACTCTGATCATTGTGTTTATCTGAAAAAGCAAAATGATGGTAGCTATATTATGTTGTTATTGTATGTAGATGACATGCTTGTTGCAGGATCTAACATGCAGGAAATAAATGTGCTCAAAAGAAAATTGGCAAATTCATTTGCAATGAAGGATTTGGGTGCTGCAAAACAAATCCTTGGTATGAGAATAACTAGAGACAGGAAAAATAGAAAATTAACATTGTCTCAGAATGAGTACATACAAAAGGTGTTGAAAAGATTTAACATGCAAAATGCAAAACCAGTTAGTACACCTTTTGCTAGCCATTTCAAACTTAGCAAAGAAATGTGCCCAAAGACCCAAGAAGACATGGATTATATGTCTAAAGTTCCATATGCATCAACAGTTGGAAGTTTAATGTATGCAATGGTATGCACAAGGCCTGATATTTCACATGCAGTGGGAGTTGTAATCAGGTACATGAACAATCCAGGAAAGGAACATTGGATGGAAGTGAAATGGATTCTCAGATATTTGAGAGGTACCACAAATCAGGCATTATGCTTTGGTGGTTCAAACATATCCCTACAAGGATATGTTGATGCAGATATGGCAGGTGACAGAGATAATAGGAGGAGCACTACAGGATATGTATTTACTGTCGGAGGAATAGCTGTCAGTTGGGTTTCAAAAATCCAAAGTGTTGTTGCACTCTCAACAACAGAAGCAGAGTATGTTGCTGCTAAAGAGGCTAGTAAAGAAATGATTTGGTTACAAATGTTTATGGGTGAATTGGGTAAGGAGCATGATATGGGCACGTTATACAGTGATAGTCAAAGTGCCATTCATGTTGCAAAGAACTCAGCATTTCATTCCAGGACAAAACACATACAACTCAAGTACCATTTCATACGATCAGTGTTGGAAGATGGAGAGTTGAAGCTGGAAAAGATACACACTAGCCAGAACCCTGCAGATATGCTAACAAAAGTTGTAACCAGGGAGAAACTGAGAATATGCTCAGTTTCAGTTGGTCTTCAAGGATGACGATGAAGATGAGAAACAGCCAGGTCTAAAGAGGAGTCATTGTCCAGCAAATGGAGCAGCGGTGGAGTTGCTACAATCAGTCTCCAAGTGGGAGATTGTTGGGTGTGGAGCCTGATTATCTTCTATAGTACCGGCATATTGGACCCAAGTTCAAAATGGGGCGGCAACGCCGCCCATAAAATAATCGTTGTCGTGGGGGGTCTAGGGGGGGTGGCAGCGACTTTTGGGAGCCCCCTCCTGGCGGGGGGTTTCGGGGGCAGCGCCCTCGAAGCTAAAAACAACTGTAAAATTGCCTTGTAAAAGTATAGTAATTTCTAGTCAATCTGGGCCGTTCATTAGGCAGATGATCTGACGGTAGAACTTATGTTTAGTTTAGGGTTTTTTTCCGTAGAAAGCAACCCCTCTCTTTATATGAGGGCATTGTATTTGAGGTTGTGAGATAGATGTGTATTCGGTGAGCGAGAAACATAGAGGTGAGACTGTGAGAGAAAACAGATGATATTACAACGGTTTTGCTGTAGGTTGTATCTCTTCATTTTGCTGGATAATAGAAAGGAAGGACTGGCTGTTCGGGGTGGACGTAGCCCAAACTGGGTGAACCACGTATATCTGTGTCTTTCTTGTTTTGTGCGTTTTCTGTGTTTATATTTCTACAATATTTTATGTGTTCCATTGCTCTGTAATATATAATTTTCTAACATTGGGGATGGATTTTCCTTGTGAAAATCCAAGAACAGCAGGTCAGACTGCCTTAATCTTCAATTATTTGTTGTATTCTAAAGACTTTCCCTTTGCTGGCCGCTTTATTTATATATATGACAGCAGACTTGAAAAGCTTAGGGCCTTCACTTCGGGCTTCAACTGCAGCAAGTTTTCCATCTAAACAAAAACTGAAATCCTACCTACCTACCCTAATCAGCACTTGCTTGCTGGTTAGGTAAAATGAAACAACCAGTGCAACCACTTAAGCACTTGTAGAAAGAAACAAACTGTTTGACTGACAGTTGCTGAAATCAGAAACATTGTTTGGTCATGTGCTCTCATAATCAAAATTGTAACATATAAAGACCACTGCTGAACCACTTGGTCCTCATAGAGAAAATATGTTAAAGATTTTGAGCTGAGAAGATCCTCCATGTAATCAGCTACAGGATCAACAAAAGCATCATGTGGGAGAGTTTCTTCTAGGCCTTCTTTGTCTGATGGAACAGCTGCATCCTCAGTAGCAAACTCTGCAGCCAATACTTTAGTCTTTGTCTTGAAAACAAGTTTATCCTCAATCTGTAAGTTAGAAGGCAGTACAACTTCCTCATATCTCGGAGAAGGAATACTTTGGAGGACTTCTTTAGGATCTTGAAAATCAAAAAACTGAATTTGAGAATGCACAAGTTCAATCTCATTTTGATGTTCTTCAGTAAGTAAATCAAGAAAACACATTTTGATTTGAGGTTGTTGTATTGCTTTGACCTTTAGCAAAACTAATTTAAAAAAAATTCATCAAGCTCATATTCTGACAACAACTTCCTGAATTTATTTGCAGCCTGTTCAACTTCATCTTCCACACACACGGTCATCTCATCTGACTATTAATACTTTGTAATGGGATTAATTAGCTGTAGAACTGCTCAAGAACTTTGAAAATTTCTCTTTCAGGTTCGCTCTTTCAGTGGAGTCTTGATTGTGAAGATGATGTGGAGTTGTCAGGTGGATGATCAAATTTTGAGTGCCTGATCTTTGTCCACCATCAAATATCAAAACTAAACTTGTAAAAATGGTTCTGAAGGAAACCGATGATTTTCTTCAGACAACGAGAAAGAAACTTTGAAGGTCTGTTTCTTCCCCAATGGAGCTTTCCAAATTGATTTGTGAAATTATATGAGGATGTTCCCCAGTGGAGTTTCCATTATGTTATCACTCGGGTTGTCCTTAAGCTCCTGAAAGGATACGGCCGAGGTAACCACAAACCAATCTTTGGATTGCAGGTTCTAGCCCATCTGCAATCAGAGAGTGCTCTCTCTTTCTGATTTAGCTTTGTTGATGATGATTTTAGGCTAGCTATTGGGTTCAGGGGTTTCGTTTAAGTTTGGTGGGACAGACGATGATTTAGAGTAGAGAGGCAATGTATAGTGTGGTAAGCTTCAAACCATTGGGCATGGAGTCATGGAGTAAGACTGCTGGTTCGTTTTCTTGGTCACAAGAGGAATGAGGAGCAAGGTAGTTGCTCATGAAACAACATTAAAACTTAAAAGGATGGGATGAATTCTAAGGAATGAGAAGCAACAAAGAATCTCTCGATCAGGTTAGCAGAAAGAATTTGAATGAACCCTATCTAGGAGCAGCTAAGAATTCCCAGATAATAGTCATTCATATGTGAAATAGATCAAACATGAGCCATAACAGAATCCATATTTATGTCTAGATCAAGAGGAAAACATTAAGAAGCCAGAGAAACTGAGCATAGAGTGCAACTAAGCAAATTATAAACCAATCCTTTGTTTTGTGACTTGAACATATATGAAATTGAAATATGAGAGGTAAGGAGCACTTATTGATTCATATTGCAGCACAAGAATTCCACATTCCATTCCTCAGAACCATTAACAACACATCAAACAGTCTATTCTCCAAGCTTGTAAGCAGTCTTTGATTGTAGATAATACCAGATGTACAATGCGAGTCTCTTTGGAATACATTAGCCAACCAACCCTTTTTTCAATGCAGAGGGTGGTATTTATACAGAAAGAAGATACAAAAATATCTAGAGGATGAGTTATTAACTCATAACTTCTTTACCAACTCCTAAGGATTGGTTGATGAAAAAGTAAATGCTGAAATAAAGATAGAATGTAACAGCTGTTCTTTTCTGTCAGCGAATGTTGACCTGTGAGTTCACTTGAGTCGGCTAGAATGCGCTTTCAAAAATCCGTGCTCTTAGGCTTACCGTCCTAGCTCTTTGCTTTGTGACTGCTCCAACCTGTTCTACGTGCTCTTTAATTTCCCTGTCCGGTGCCTATGTGCCTTATCTAGTGCTTGCTGCTGATCTGTAGCTGATAGAGATTTTGAAATAACCCAAAAAAAGGGCAAAGACTGAAATTACCTGGGAAAAATGGCCAGAATTGCCTGCCACCAATCCTCGAGAGGTAACTGATGCTTTTGTATTTTGACAAGTGTCTCATCGGCCTCTGTGTACTTGTAATAGTTGGGCGGCATTTCAAACAGGTGATTAATTTCATGCTCCATGTAAAATAAGCTTTCCAGACTGTCATAAAGAGTTTGTCCTGAAGGCGTCCCTACCTCTTCTATAGAACTCGATGCAGTAGTAAGCTGATTTGTGACATAATTATTAAGCCTGGTTGCATATTGGTCACGTGTCAATAACTTTCCAGCGCTGGTCAATAGGCTGGGCAATCCTCTAGTCTGTAGTGCTACAAGCGTTGTGTCAAAATTGTCCACATCCCTTTGTATTTCCCGACATCTTGCTTCCATAGTTTGCACCAAGCTTCTCAATGTGGGCACCCTCTTTACTGTCAATATAGCATCTGTTCTGTTCATGATATGCAGTGCTGCCAACTCTTCCTTAGTCTGATGATTCAGAAAATTGATCAGTCTGTTGGCCTGCTCAGGCATGTTTCCCAATGTTTCTTTGGCTCTCTGAATTTCAAACTGAGCAAGGCCAATTAGTTCTACCTGTTCATACATTGCTTGAATTAACCTCCATTGGCCAGTGATTGACTGATTAATTTTGGCCCACAGAATCCTTTTTATTTCAGCCAGGGTCTTGTTCAAAGACAACACTTTCTCCAAATTTTTAACTTTGTCCTTTAGGGCCTTAATTTCCCTCGTCTGCTCAGCCACTGTCATTTTGGATTTATCATATTTTTCTTCCAGTTTGGCTAGCTTTTCTTTGGCCTCTTTTATCTCTGTTGTCTGCAGCTCTAACTCCTTGACAACTTTTGTCAATTCATCTACGCTCATGCTGGACTAAGGAGCTGTTGTTTTTGCCGCTGTAGCATTTGTAGCCATTGTGGTTGCTGGAATAATTGGAGTGGTCGTTGTTTGTGCAGGTGGAGTAGCAGCAACAGTTGGAACTGTTTGAGGTAGCTGGGAGGTCGACTCTCCCTGCTTTCCTTGCAGTGCTCTCTCCAACTCTCCTTCCAAATCAATTACTCTCTGGTTCAATTTCATCATCAAATCCAATGTATCCTCAGCTTCTTTCTCTTTCTGTAGTTCCCCTGTTTGTGGGTGCTCAGTAGGAAGCAACCTCAATCTCTTTTTCAATGCATCAATGTCATCATATTTCTTCTTCATAAGTGCTCTGACCCCCTTAGGATCCTTAGGATCATGCCCTAAGTCCACAATAATGTCCTCCAATGTTTTAATTATGTTGTCTTTGGCTGTGGAGGACAGTCTTTCAAAATCCAGCTCAGTGACTGTTAGTATTCTTCAATGATTCTTTCAACTCATGGGCCAATGTGGCCTTCTCTGCAAGGGTGGCATAGACCATTTCCCCTGTTTGCTTGTGTAGCTCTATTTGATACATGGGGTGAATGTCCTTGGCCAGGACCTCTAACCTTGTCTTAACAAAATCTGCAGCTGAGTGTGGCTGTTAGACCTTGTGCTTGAAGTGGCTGAGAATCATTTTTTCTTGTTTGATGTCAAATGCTACCATCAATCTTTCCTGCTTGGCAGGTGTTGCCTTAAGAAATTGGTCATATAGTTGCACTCTAAGTAGCTCATTTTGAGCTTTTCTTTCTTTGAAGCTGGCATTGACGCTAGCTGGTCTCTTGCCTTGCTGTGTGGAGGAAGACACCTCCATACCATGTTGTCTGTATTTCTCTTGCTGAAAAGTGCTTGTAGGTGTATGCTGGCTTACTTCCCTTCTTGGGCTTTCTATGACCTCTTCACTGACCTCCTCCTCAATTGGAGGATCAACTCTTTGCCTCTTAGATTCAGGCTGTTGTGTAGACCCACTAGCAGGTGTGGAGTCTTCTCGGTCTCGTTTTCTGCTTCTTTCTTCATTGATAGGAGTTTGCAGAGGTGGCACTTGTAGTGCCTCTGTTTGTTGAGGAGGGGCTTGCCCTTGAGTTTGTTCCATTGAAATGACAGGTTGTTCTGTGACCATTTCTTGCTCTGTCTCCATTGGCTCTTTTCCTTTAGCTGTACCTGTTGCTGATGTAGATGCTCCTTGGGCAGCTTGTGAAGCTGCAGCTGTAGATGTGCCCTCTTCAACTTGGTATGGCATCTTGAGAGTTACCTGGTCAGCAGAATCCAAGTCAAGAGTTTTTTCAAGATCTTTAGCAGCTTGCTCCAAAATTTCCTCTTGAGTGAATTCTTCAACTAAAATGCCTTGTGCCCATGCATCTTGATTAGCATATTTTTCAATGTGTGGGTTTTTGCATTGGTCATAGGGTGTCAATCTGTGTTTGACCCTTCTGGCATTAATAAAGCCAAGCGGGTCATAAGGGACCCACCAGAAACTTCTTTTCAACTTGAGTTGATCCTTGAGTATCAGGTCAGCATCTTGCCAACCTTCCTTCTTGTTCATGATGAAGGGGCCTAGGTGGTCTTTAAATTTCAGTTGACCCTTCTTCTTGGTGCTGTGGAAATGAGTCAAATCTGAATTTATGAGTTGCCTATAGTATTCCAAGGCAGACAGCCTAATTGGCACATATCTTAGGAGCCTGTAAGGACAAAGCTCACAGCCATAGATTCTAATCACAGTGTGGTCCTGATATAGGTACCAATCACCTACTTTGTAGCTCTTAGATAACTGCAATAACTTCTGCATCTCATAAGTTAGTCTGGGAGGGGGAGCTTTCATTAAGATGCAAGAGACTGGATATAGAAACTAGTAAGTAAACTCACAGTACGAGTAAGGAGAATGCTGGACTTGGTGGAATACTGATGACCAGAAAACTACAGATCTCCTTTCTCCCTTTGAATCAAGTTTCTCAATGGGACACTGGAAACTTTCGGACTAATAATACATAAGCAGATGATAGATGTATGAGGAATATTTGAAAACTCCTTGCCTATCTAGCTTAATGAGCTGGTCATGGATTTTATTTGCTATGAACTTGGCATAATTATACTTGACAGCAGGAGGCTGTCCTTGGCTAAATGAAGACAACAGAACCAACACTATCTCATCCACATGCTCACTTGTTGTGAAACCAAACACATAATATATCATGTCTATAAGTAACTTGCCCACCTCATTGAAATGGTTGTATAGGAATGGAGGTGGCTCCTTAGGCTGGAAATCTACCCTCATAAATATCTTAGAAATTTTTTCAATCTTGGGGCCAGGGAGCCAGGAGGCTTCTTCCAGCAAGTTATTCATGGAGAAGGGCAATAATATCTGAGTCTGCTTGAAATTCAACATCTGGTTGATGGAGTCAGGTGTGATATGAAAAAGTATGCTCCCAGATGGAGACTTAACAACCCTCTGACTTGGCTCATAATTTGCAACACATAGGTGAATGATCTCGGGAAAGATATTGACAGAAGGGAGGAAATAATGTGGCAGATTGGACTCCCATATGCCATACATGTTAGGCCTGTTTAAAAAATTGTTTCTTAGCTGGCAGTAGGTATGCAGATGATTCTTGTTCCCAACTAGGTCTTGAATGAGATAATCTATGTCTTCCAAGGCCATTAACTCATGCTATTTGCTTGGTGGATTGATGGGAGTGATGTTCAGAGCAGATGGAGTGGCCATTATGCAACTTTTGAATGCTTGAGCCGAAAGGAGGACTAATGCAACAATTGGCTAACAACTTGCTTGTAGTAACTAGCAAAAGTAGGTGGAACTGAACTCAAATGCAATAGTAACTTGATTGCTTCTGAGCTTATGCTCTGGGAGACCGATTTTGTGGAGTTTGGGTCAACTTCCCCCTTCTGTTAGTGAACTCTTTGGAGCCAGAGACTGTGAGGAACAATGCAAAGGGGCAGAGGACAATTACAGTTTCAGTGGACTGATTTAAGCAGTGGAATAAGGTAAAAAAGGGCAATGCTGAGCTGCTGCGAGATCTTTCCTGGAGGCCAAGCTCGAAACAGGACTTTGCCAGTGAAATTGTGAAAGGGCACAAGGTTTATGAGGCTTTTCTGAGGTAAAGGGTTTCCAGTGCGTTTTAATGGAGTCTCAGACGTAGCAGAGGTTCAAATTGGGGAATTTTGCAGGTTTGCAGTATGTGCAGTGGATAAAATGAAAGAACAAGAGCGAAGAAGGGGAAGATATGACAAATACCTGGTTCAACAGCGCCGAGAGTGGACGAGCTGGAGCGAGGGTAGGCTATGAAGTCGAATTGCAGGCCGTAGCAGCTTAGTTGGTCGATTTCAAGCTTTGGGAATGAGGAAATGAATAAAACAGTGAACCAGAGCCTTCAAATGAACCAATAGAAATGAACTACAATGGTCGTTTGCGCGCTCTTTTTAAGCAAAAATTGTCATTTGGGTGCTTTTGGCGCTTTTTCGGGATGACGTCAACATGACATCATCAGCGGGTCCCAGGTACGAATGGATGACATGACAGCTGTCGGGGCGGGGACGTGGCAATGACACGGTGGCAGGGTGTGGGCATGAAAGGGATGAGGTGGCGGCAACATGGCACAGCAGTGGAGGCGAGGAGGTGACGTCACAGGGGAAAACGTGGCATCGACGTCACCCAAGGGAGAGCGGTTTGCGGTTTTGGGCGCACTGCCTTTGCACTGAAGCGGTTTGGGAGGAGGGGGCTCCGCCACACCCAGGAGGGCGACGCATGGCGGGAGTACGACGGGAAAACCGCCGAACTCTCGGACGCTAACCCTCGGCATGTCAGGGTCCAAAAACACCCGCCCACTGTAGATATCGGGCGTGCCAGATCTAACGGCTGACGGGGCAATTAACACGATGGATAGTTAATGACAAGGCCCATGCCCTATTTTATGTTTTCATTCATACGGCGGGGGGGGAATTTAAATGAACAATGGGTTTTGCAGGTTAGGCTTAAGCGGGGGGGAATGGTAATTTAATGTTTAATAAAACATTTTAACATTAACTTTGGGAAATGACTACGAAGGGTTTGAATGGCTATTATTTCAACCAGAGGTTAACTGATTCCAAGGGGAAAACTAGGAAAGGTTAAATATAAGTCCCAGATGGACTTAATATTTCCCCAGATTTTTAGAACATATGGCTATAATTCCAAGGGGTGGGGATATCATTATTTTTGGGATTTCATATAATTTTTTGTAATAATAGGGATGGGAAAATTTAGTTAGGGAGCTATATAATAGGACTAGAATTTAATATGAGTTTGTGAAATGAAAATGTAAGGGGAATGTTGATAAGTCTATGAAGTGATAATAGACATAGAAATTGTGTAGAAGATTAAAACATTTTTACACAAGAAATGTGGCTTCTTTTCATGAAGGAAGCCAAAACTTTGACTTAATGTTTCACAAAAATGAAATGGAATCACGACTCGTCGGGCAGATCCCAAGGTCCTTTAGGGGTGTTAGTAAGAAAATTTGAGGGGGAGTGAAAGGAAATTAGACATGCTTTTCAGAATTCTGCCACCAAAACACTGCTTTGCTACCTTCGCTACTGATGAGATGATCTTTGCTTTTGCAACCCCAGTCTAACTACCCAGTCTAATACACTTAGAATTTTTTGGTTACTTCAGGAAGGGTGCACTTAGACTTGCAAACTCTGATTTCTTTTTTCTTTTTAACTGCTCTCCTATCTAAAAACTACCTTTATTGCTTCCTAGGACCCAGATTAAACAGTTGGGCTCCTTCATTCTCTAGCTAGCTACTAACCTGCCAAGCTTAA
The DNA here is from genome assembly GCA_031772625.1 of Pinus tabuliformis. Classification (NCBI taxonomy): domain Eukaryota; kingdom Viridiplantae; phylum Streptophyta; class Pinopsida; order Pinales; family Pinaceae; genus Pinus; species Pinus tabuliformis. The sequence goes on along the minus strand of CM062811.1, from coordinate 933,253,512 downwards.
ACTGTTTGGACAGATTTTGTTTCTCTATCCTCTAAGACAAGAAATTTAAATATAAGGAAGCCAAGCTTTAGGCTGTTTGGCTTTCCCTTAGCTAAGAAATCTTTCAAAAATGGAAATTTTGCAGCAGGAAAAAGATGAGCATTTTTGGCACTTCCACTGTCAATCATGAAATATGAAACCTGTTGCAACAGGAGGCTAACAGGTTTAGTACCTAGATCTACCGCAATCCAATGATATTTATCCAACAACAGATCCTCCACCTTGATTTTCCACAACTCAAAACTCTGACCATTAAATTTCTCGATCTTTATCTTTCCAATGCTCGCCATCTTCTTTCACCACTAGAATCAACCCTGCAGATCTCCCACTGAACAGGGTCTACCACAGGCCTAAGCGAAAACCCCTCAACAACAAAGGCATCCCCTTGAATCCAAAAAAACTCTGATACCAAATGTATGCTTTAACCCCATACTGATATTACCTGCATACGAATTCTAAAACACAGAAAATAAGCAATGTGAGAGCACAACACATAAAACACATATACACAGAGATTTTCCCCTGGATCCCAAAACCAGACTACTAGCCTCATTTTTCATTATGTTCCTTTCAATGTTACAATACATATTTATACATGCCGAAGCATCCAATACCATGGACCAAAAACCATCGTGTCCAAAACTATCGATCGAAAACCATCACATCCAAAACCATGTGCAAAAATCATGCACAAAACCATAAGTAGGTTCACCCAACCTAATATAGGGTCCAAAAAAAAATTTCTCGGGGCGCTACTCTGGACCCCGTAGAGGGGGCTACCTACCCGCTCAAACACCCCTATGACCCCCCCCATTGTAACATGGTCTAGTCATGGAAAGAATAACACAACTCAACGGTGAATGAGATTGGAATTGTCCTAGCTTCTAAGTCACAACATTACTAGATATTGTTTTTTGTTTTTGAAAAAAAAAGAATAAGAGGCCTAGATGAAAGCCTCCATGAGGCATATAAGGAAAACTCTTACGTTGAAAACCCCCTTGAGCCAGCCTAGGAGTGAAAAAAAGGAAAAACAAAAATAAAAGATCCCAAGGTGAAAACTACCCTCGAGGCGCCAAGGGTAGAAAAGTATGTTGAAAACCTCCCTTGAGGATCCAACAGTAGACAGGTAGGTTAAAAATTTCTCTTGATGCATCCCATGTGTCCTAAAAAAAAGAAAGAGAAAAAAGAGAAAATAAATAGAAAAGAATGCCATGACAAGGACTTACAACCTATCCATTAATAATTTATGTGAATTTGCAGGTTCTGAGGACAGTGGAAATTTGCAAAGCTCCAATGAAAAAAGGCTCAAGTTCCATTCATTTTTTTCCTCCATCCACTCCATATTATCCCTGAAAACCATGTCCTCACCAATCTCACCCATCCTCGGGGCTCAAAAACCCATTTTCAATCCCTCTCTGGGTTGCTACAGGAAGTCCTGTAACTGCTATAGGAAGATCCTGTAGCACTACAGGATGTCTTGAAATTCTACAGGAAAAGAGATCTGATATAGAAAACATCATGCATGGCATGTCCTAGGTTTATTAGGGTCTCTTCACTTGATCCAACCACTCATGCATCATCCATGCATCCTTCATTCAAAAAAATCACGATCTCTCCATACCAACGCTAAGCTCTATCTCACTCAAAAAAAAAATCAAAACAACATAGAGGACAATTCCTCCATTTCCATATTGCTTCACTACTCATTCAAGGATCTACCACCATCCTCCAACACCTACATTATTTCCCATCACTCCTTTGAATTAATCACCCTTAAAAAATAAAGAAAAGGGGATACAACAGGATCTCTTGTAGCGACGTGTGCCACTATTGCAATAAGCTTGAAACCTAGTTTTCTTTCTTCCCATCTAGTTGAGGGGTTAGTTCCATGATCCTAAAACACCTTTACATTCCAAGAAAGACTCCACAACAACAAAAAATCTTGGGATATCAGCAAGGAACCTGCACACATGAACAACACCAACAGTCAATTACACAAGAGCACATAAAGTATTCACATAAAACAAAACAAAAAACTCCCTAAGAAGTAGCATAGAAGTCTAGCATGTATCGATCAAGCATCGGGTAGGCACATGTATGGTAAAATCTAAGTTCCTCCCTAAGGTAAAATAAATAAAAATGTATGAATGTCGTGGCAAGGTATTTTTATATGCTGGAGGTTTTCAATTAACTTGACCACTCTTAGCTAGTGAACGAAAAGTGAGCTATCAATCAGCATGCAACGTAAGAGTGTCACATCAATCAAATTAGTTGAGAGGGAGTGGTTGTTAATTACAAGGTACAATCACTCCAAGTGGGCCAATGGTCCATATAAGGAAAATTCCTACTTCTTCCAGTTAGCGTAGCACTTCGAGCCCTAACCAAAAATAGAATATAACGTACCAAAGCTCGAAATTTCTTGCATCTTTTCTCATTTAGAAATCAGTTGAGGTAGGTATGAGCTTGGGAATCTATTGAGAGAATTGAACCCTAATCTAGAGCTCCTATAGGAAACAACTACAGGAAGTGCATGCAACTATAGGAAACAGCTACAGGAAGTGCAGAATGCTACAGGAAGCACAGAGGTGCTTCAGGAAGCCTCCAAGGGTGCAAGAACAGTGCTTAGGGCTGATTTGGGCTTCAATTATCATCATACCAAGCTTGATAATGAAACATAAGTGGCCCCTCTCCTTCTTATGTCCATAATTCACATACTGGTGCTCCTTGGACTCTCTTAAGTAATTACAGTCATCTTGGGGATTAAAAGAGTTCTTTTTCTATAAAATAAAGGTAAATCCATAATCGACATCAATTAGAGGTTCCACCCCTCTGTTCTATTTGAATTGACATTGGATCTAGCATAGGAAGACACCCTCCTACACCTAGTTAAAAACAGAAGAATATGGTAGGATGGTTCAATAGTATAGATCCTACAGATACCAAGAGAATTCACCTTCGTCCCTCTGTAGTAGAAATTTTCAGGAGGCATCATTCGTTAGGTTTCTTTGAGTTTCTAAAAGGATGTTATGATGATATCACTTATGAATTTTCCATGGCCATAAACCCTCAAGAAAGAGAAATTTCTACCACTGTAGTGAGGTTATTATCCATTATGATCACTCCTAAGCTTATTAGCAGGGTGACAACCCTTCCCCTAGGGGTCCAGTGGAGAAAATAAGTCAAGTCTATAAATTGCCTTACTAAGAAGAATTTACTCACTAATGATGAGAAATCAATTGAAGATAAAATGGAGTTAGAAGGGAGAGCCTCCACTATCCCTGGGATGAGGTGGCCTACCACATCCTCAAGTTCATTTATTGTGAAGGGAGACTTAGCGTAGTCTATTGCTATCAGTTCAGATTGCTCCATGAACTAAGATTCTGAGTGAGATTTCACATAGCCCAAAGACTTGGTTTTTCTTATTTCCTTCTACATTCCATCATGGACATGAGCTAGAAGGTGAAAGAGGACAAGAAACAACATTTAGGGCATGATTCATTATACCATAAAGCTAATAGTGGAAGATGCCTTAAATAACTTAAGAGTTCCTGTCCACTAGTCCACATTCAGAGATATGGATATAGAATCCTTCCCTGACACCCAAGTCCTTGCACTTGGTGAGACCCCAGACTCTAGTGCTGAAGGAGAAGAAGCAGAGGCAGAAGAGGAAGAAGCAAAAGAAGAAGAAGAGGCAGAAGTAGAAGAAGAAGAAAAGGAAGAGGCAGAGAAAATAGAGGAAGAGCCACAGAAAAAGGAAGAAGTGGAGGAATAAAAAAGGGAAGAAGAAGAGGAGGAGTAACAGGAAGAAACTAGCCCTCAGAAAACCACTACACCTGAAGAAGATGAGATGTCCCCAGAGTAGAAAAGGTTGTCTCTTGAACCCAATGAAAAGGAGGCAGTAGCTTCCCTGGCTTCGTTCAGCACACCCATCAAATCTAAGAAGAAAAGGTAGAGGCAAACTCCCCTCTATTTCTGATCCAAATTTAAACAGGAACGCAACAAATTACAGAGATAATCATACACACAGAGATGCAGCAGAAATAATACTTCATTTCATTAATGTAAAATATCGAAATATGCTTACAAACAACAATGGAAATAAACTAGCTAGGTCGATGGTAGCTTATCTCTGAGAAGAGATGTGTCTGCTACATGCCCCTAAACTATGTTACAATGAGGCTCGAAGACCTATTTATTGTTCAGAAATAATGGAAACCCTTAAAATACCAAAACCTAACCCTAGAAGATGAAATGCCAAATTGTGGGACTCGTTTTGGGTAAGTTGGTACATCAACTTCCCAAGGTTGTAGCTTTGGCACCCAAATTCATTTGACACATACAATAACTCGTTAGAAAGATCTATCCGAGAACTACAACTTTGGAAAAAGAAACATTGGTCCATAGACCCATGTTGCTCCCAGATTTCCAAAAAAACATCGTTTAGGGCCACAAAATGACACCGAAAGTTCAAGACTCGAAAAAACTGTTAAAAATAGTAAATTGTGCTACAAATAAGGAAACTAAAAAAATGAAAGAAAAAGTTGTGGGGGTCCAAATGGGATAGGTGGGTGGCCACCAACATCCACCTGGATCATTCCTCTCCCCTTAGGAAGAAATGATCCACATTGTGTTGAGTTTCTCCATCTGCTGAACTTGGTCCCTGGTGAGTTGTTCTGCAATCTCTGATGTGTCCAGTAATGGTGGGAAGCATGGTCGAGGGAATTCCACACTGAACACTCAGTGCAAGAAAAGGAATGGAGGAATGTTTTGATCCAAAGCATTGTTTCCAACAGCCTCGGTAATGTTGTAACGACAATGTCAGAGTGGTCTGAGCTTCTGATAGGCTCTTGTAAGGAGTTTTTTCTATAGATTTAACCAAACTCTGTCACCCATATGAAACTTGTGTGGTACCCCTGTGGGTGAGGAGAAGTTGTTCCTGTGTTCTATCATGACCATATCCCTTTTCTGTTGTTGTTGCGTTGAGGAACCCTTTGCAGAGGTCATGGATGTGGCGACGATATTCTCCTTACTTTAGGAGCGAACCAGAGAGAAAATGAATTTCCTAGTCTGGGAGATGAGCTTGCTGCCTTTCTTAGTAGTGATCAAAGTGGTGGTGGTAGGTGGGGCTCCCTATGGTATCTTGTATAATGAATTACACAAAGAAATAATGATAGCACAAGGCTTTGACTCATACACAACATGTCACCTCCACAAGTATGGTTGGCCTAATAATAGATCACAAACATCCAAAGGTGTAACATCATAAAATACCTTGTCTATGAAGGGTTTGATGCTGTAGGGAAGGCGGCACTGCTGGTGAACCTGGAGATCTCGTCCTTAGTGAAGCCAAATAATACTGTATGGATGCGGGTGTGGTTTAGTCAGTAGGACCAACCGCTTCACGACCTTTACTGAAATTAGGTTCTTTTAGCTCCCACTGTCAACAATGAATTGCAGTGGAAAACCCTTCACCCACATTTTTGAGTGGAAAATATGCTCCCCCTCTTTTGGATATTGGGCTTATTCTTCTGGATCTTTGTGGTGGCGATAGTGGTGCTGGGCTCCGTGTCAATTATCTGCATCCCTTTATCATTTCCCTTGTCGGAATCTGACTCAGGGTCGGAACATGCATATGATTTGGAAGCCTTCAACTTGGCCACCACTGACTGCTTGGTCCGACACTCACTTGTGTTATGAGTGGGGCTCTTATGGAACTCACACCACTTTCCTGTGTCGTTATTCGACTTCATTGTGTTGCTCTTTTCTTACAGCTTTGACGGGCTATCTTGGGTCACCCCGCCTTGGCTTTGTCCTTTGGTCTTTGGATTCGCACATCCAAAGTCTCACTTATTCTGTTTAAACTTCTTCTCGATCTTGACAGCGTATCAATACACCGTGCTAAGCGAGGAGATGTTCAAGAAATCCATCTCTTACTAGATGTATCTATGTAGGCAGTTGTGGTATTTGAGTACCAAATGCAACTCAAAATCCTTGATACCCAACTGTGTGCGAAGGGTATGAAAATGTTTGTGAACTCTCGCACATCTTGGTCCCTTCCCTGCTGCAGCGTGGTCCACTTTATGTATTTTTCCTCATAGCTTTTGACAGGGTATTATTACTCCTTGATGGCATCCTAGAAGGAATTTCAAGTGGGTGCAGCTGAAAATAGTGAGCTTGTACTTTCATCCTTCTGATCGGAGTAGGTTTCCCACCGGTCCCTAACGTGGGGGGCTGCTTTGAGAAGAGAAAAAATAATCTTTTCCCAACTGGAAAAATCATGAACATAAAAATACCCTTCTAGAAAATTTAACCATTTGTATACAGCATCTGCATATATCTAACCCCCAAATATGATTTCAAAATTAACTTGTACCTTAAAGGGTGTGGCGTTTCCATAGTAGCTGTTGGAAGCGATGCGTCACCTCTGGGTAACCGTTGAAGGATCTGGGCAAAGTTTTCCATCATCGCATTCCTTTGTCATTCAAGGGCTTCTTCAAGCAAGATTTTGATAGGATATCCTACCCCCTCATCTCTCTTTTCATTTTCCATGGGAGGCCATCAGGATTTGCGAGGCTGGTCTTGCAAAGGTTCAACTAGTTCAAGCCCTAATTCCTTATATCCCAACCTTGTTGGGGACATTCAAAGAAAAATAGAGAAAAAGCAGACCGATTTGATACCACTAATCCTTATTTAAATAAGAACGCAACAAATAATAGAGATAGCCATACACATGGAGATGCAGTGGAAATAATACTTCATTTCATTAATGTAAAATATTGAAATATGCTTACAAACAACAATGGAAATAAACCAGCTAGGGCGATGGTATCTTATCTCTGAGAAGAGATGTGTCAGCTACATGCATCTAAACTGTGTTACAATGAGGCTCAAAGGCCTATTTATTTTTTAGAAACAATGGAAAACCCTTAACATCCCAAAACGTAACCCTACAAGATGAAACGCCAAATTGTGGGCCCCGTTTTGGGTAAGTTGGTTCATCAACTTCCCGAGGTCGTAACTTTGGCACCTGATCTTCATTTGACATGTACAATAGCTCATTAGAAAGATATATCCGAGAACTACAACTTTGGGAAGAGAAACATCGGTCCATGGACCCATGTTGCTCCCATATTTCCAAAAAAAACGTCATTTAGGGCTCAAAAAAGCTCTAGAAGTTCGGGACCCGAAAAAATACTAAAAATAGTAAATTGTGCTACAAATAAGGAAACTAAAAAACTGAAAGAAACTATTGTGGGGTTCCAAATGGGATAGGTGGGTGGCCACCAACATCCACCTAGATCAATTTCAAAACAAGGAAAAACACTAGGATTAGATAGGGTAATCCTCAAACACCCACAAGGACCCTTATTCTAATTGAACAATCACCAAGAAAAATAGAGGAGTTGGAACATATTGAAAGGAAGGATGAGGAAGCCACATCTCCTTGAGCCATCTCAAAAACTCCCATAACCTATGTAAGTAAGATTGTCACCAGTTCAACCTCCTCTATGCAGCCCGAGGCACCTATTACACTACAATAAAAAGGAAAAGGCGTGCTACAAGAAACAAAAACAGTGCTACATGAAGAATAGAAGGGACAAAAAGAAGGAAAAGAGGTAACACAACGGGTATATGAGGGGGAAACTTCTCCAAGAAAACTTGATAGAGATTTTCCAAAACTTTAGGAGCCTAGTCCATAGTCCAATTTGAGTTCCTATTACAAGTTCATTAAAGGAGGCAAAGTGATCATGTAGATATTTTTAGTCCCTCTCATCTTTGAGATTGGTACAAAGAGAGGAAGGACACATAGGTGGATGCAGATTACCAAAGATAAGAAAGTGGAAGAAATGGACCTTATGGAAGAAACACTCCTAGAAATGGGCAAGGAGTTGAGTGAGTTGAGGGATAGAGATTACACCATGAGAACAAAGATATAGGAAGGAAAAAAATGGTTGAGGAAGAAATTACAAGAGAGGGAGACTCAATTGGCCACAATGGAAGGCCTCTCCATGGAGGCACTTCAATGAAGACTTCCATCCAAATCCTATGCACTTTTCCTAAAAGACCAATGGATGCAGTTCAAGATCAAGAAATTAGAAGAACATGAGTCCATGCCATTCCATGACTACAAGAAGTTCATTAATTTGTGTGACAAGAGTGGCATTTAAGGAAAGGAAAAATTGGTTGAGTTCTCTTTGCACAACTTCACCCTAACTAACATGAATGTTTGGGACCCCAATGAAAAATTGGGAGACTTGTAGCTGATGGCCCTTGCATCCTAGATGAGGCATGATGAATCCATGGGTGAGGAGGTGAGAAGAGTATTGGCAAAGGAACAACAAAAACCACTCTACGTCAGGGGAGATAAGATAAGTTTCATGGCTATAATCAACAATCACAACATCATTTCCAATGATGCTAAGTTTCCACCTGCATACCTTGCCACCCAAGAACAAGCCAGCTATCACTTTGAGGACATTCTTAGGATGTTGGAGACAAACACCCAACATCCATGCTAGAGAAGATGGAATACCCTGCCACACAATCTCTAGATCAGAAAGTATCACACTCCTGAGAGATTGAAAAATGCATTGACTAGAACACCTTTGTACAAGAGGGCCATGCAGATATTGAAGATCAACTGGATTGGACATAATCTCAGTCCACCTCTGCTATTGGTTTTATAGGAAGGAAGGGTGGAAGAAGAGGAAAGGAAGTAATGGGAAGAGATATACCCTCAGGAATAGACACCATCTGGAAAATAATGGGATTTCAGAGAGGCCACCAGGGCCATGAAGGACATGGACATAGATGACTAGGTTTCTCAGAGGGTGAGAAACAATTTTAGTAAAGGGGTGATGATGAGGCCCATCAATATGTATACTATATGGGTTGCAATACCATCCTCCATATTATTAAATTATCTTTCTCCTCACATTTATCTACAATTTGTTTTATACTATGCTTAATGTGAGGAGTAATGTTGTGTTACTATGTCATGTGTCCTAATGTGTTAAATTTAGGAATTTGAGCAAGTTAGAGTTTATTTGAGTGCAGGAACTCAAAGTAGACAAGAAAGAGGGATTCTAGGAGCTGGTCTCCCTCCTTAACTCCTCCAATCAGTTGAGGATCTCACGCTCTATCTCATTAACTCGATTTCACTGGTAGCCAAGTAGGTCGATTTCATTGGAAATCAAGCCAGTGAAAGTTAAGGAAGAATTAGACCCACCTATTCTTGAGTTATGGAGCCAAGTATCCCTATTTTATAGGGATTTGTTGGTAGCTCCATTTTTGTATAAATAAGCAATCTAAGTGAATCATTAGGATTCAAATTTCGGTTATAGCCAAGAGGCCTGTTGATGGTGTTGGACCTACCAACATGTCAGGGGATATCCCCGGTAAGAAGTCAAAACTAGACCTCAAACTGTTTGGTGTAGGAGAGTTAGATCCCTATAATACTATTGATTCCCCCATTACTATAATCATTTTAGCCCTTATTTTTATTGTTGTGCCCCTATTTTCCCCATATTGTTATTATTGTGCCCCATAAAAGCCCATTATTGTTATTTTTGTGCCCTTATATTATTATTGTTATGTCGGCTTGATTATATTGTGACCCCTTAGACTGTTATATATAGAAAGGAGGTTTTTTCATTTGTATCATGGAATAATTGTTCATTTGGGTAATGTAAAGGAGGTTTCACCCTCGAAGAGGCTTATTTTGAAGTCGTTGATCTATCTTTTCTTCTATTTTGTGAGTTGATTGCAAAACATTTGGTATGAGAACTTTGGATTCTAGGATTTCGCTACTCAAAACAAGACATTGTGGAAATTTTGCTATAATGTGTTTTCTATGATGTTTCAGAAGCTAAAATTAAAAACCTTTTGAGACGAAATCTCTATGAATATCGGGTCTAAATTTCTGATCTTGTATCGAGATATTTTAGGAGATATAGTCCAAGAAAGTTAGGGTTTTTGCAGGCTCCCAAATTATATCTCAAACAGGCGACCTGGGAAAAATTGTCACAACTCTCTCTCTGAACATCAGATTGAAAGTTCATAAATTGGTACATAAATAGGACAAACTATATTTTTTTGTGTATTGGATGAAGTTCCAAAGGTTGAAACAGTGACATGCAACACTTCCTACACGTTTTCTCTACTGAACCAATCTATAATCAAGCCATCGTGGGATATTTGGTAGAACGCTTTCTTGGAGAATCCAATCTTAACCAGAATTTCAGGGTTGGAACGAGGATGTAGGGGGCTATGATGGGATGAAATTTTAGACCTAAAAGATCTGCAATTACAGAGATACAACAAATTCAATATTGAGCTCCTACAAGCCAAAAAAGGTGTGTAGTCTTTTTAAAATTTTGCATAAGTTTGGTTTGAAAAAATAGTTTGAAGGAATTCAAAGGACACAGTGAAGCATAATTATCATTAATTGATTCCCTAAAAAAATAAAATGGAAACACCTAGTAAGCCACTTGAAAGTTCTAGCATAACGCATGAAGAAAAGCAATAAATGCAACACAATATATCAAAATTGCGAGACCAAGTGCAATGAATTTCACTCTTATAAAAAGTAATTGAAGCTAAGATGGATGGTTTAAAGAAAGGTGTGGAAGCTAAGATGAATGACCTTGAATCTAATATGAATGGTGTGGAAGCTAATATGGATGGCATGGAAGCTAAGATAGAAGCAAAACGTAAAGGAAACATGGAAGATTTGAAGATACATTTGAAAAAGTTGCTACAAGAAATAATTACTAAATGTGAAACTGTAGTAAAGGAAACTCATGACGAGAACAAAAGAAATGCTAATAATGACTTCATATACTCTAAGGTTGGATTGAAGCCCCACCATGTTCCAAAGATCGATATGAGGAAGTTTGATGGCAAGGATCCTGTAAAATAGATATTACAAATGGAGCAATATTTCAATCTCCATAATGTGCAAAACACACAAATGGTACGCATTGCAACTTTATATTTGGTACCCAATTAGTTTGTATGGTATCAGTGGATTTTATCTCGTAAATAAATTGTCACTTGGTTTTTTTTTTCAGAAGAAATGATAGCACATTATGAGGCTACAAAATGCAACACCTTTTTAAGCCAATTGATAAATCTCAAACAAAAGGGTTCAATGATGGAGCACATTGAGGACATCCAAAAATTGAATATAAGTGTAAAAGCTATTCCAGAGGAGCATAGGATTAATGTGTTCATAGGGAATTTAAAGGATAACATCCAACATGAGGTTCATCTTTGGGAACCTAATTCATTGGAGAAGGCATTCAGGTTGGCAAGAAAAATGGAAAGCAAAATTATGGCAAAAAGGAAGCCTACCACTCACAACTATAAAGATTGAAGTGTTGTTGCCCCTAGCCTTCCGAAACCTACAGGATTGACACCACAAAAATTGGAAGAAAAAATCACAAAGGAGATTCACTACAGTTGTGATAGTAAATACACTAAAGGGCATAAGTGCGCTGAGAAGAATTTATTTTACATAGATTGTGAAGAGGAGTAATAAAGGCAACAAGAAATGTCAAAAGAAGAGGATATACACCAAGAAAAAACCCTAGAGAAAGAAGAAATGAATCCGACCATATCTTATACTGCATGTGTCATAATTACCACTTCTCAAACTATAAAGATAAAAGGACATATCAAGAAGAAAAAGGTAATAGTGTTGATTTATTTAGGTGGTACCCATAATTTTATTCATTGTAAGATAGCCAAGGGAATGAATTACTTCCTATATCCAACACCAGAGTACCAAGTGATGGTTGCAAGAAGAGGAACCATAAATTGCTTTGGAAAGTGCCATAATACCAAGCTATCCATGGGATAATATGTATTGAATAGCCCAATGCTTTCAAATCCAATGGGTGGTGTTGATGTTGTACTAGGACTCCAATGGCTACAATCTTTGGTTACGATAAATTTTAATTTTCAAGAACTTTTCATGAATTTTTTTTGGAAGGAAAGGAAGTTGAATTAAGGGGTATCACAGGGAAACTAGGAAAGATAATCATCTCTAATGGAATGACAAATCTTTTAAAGAAATAACAACGAGGCTTAATTTCATAATTATGTTCGCTAGAGGTTCCCACATCACAAATCATCTATTTCTCCAGATCTCCAAAAAGTATTGGACAATCATTCCAACATATTTGAGACTCCCAGAGGCATACCACCTATCCGTGATCATGATCATGCTATTCATTTAATTCCAGGAAGTGTTCCTCCAATCTTCGAGCCTTACAAATATTCATATGCCCAAAAGAGTGGAATTAAATGTATGGTTGCAAAAATTCTAAAGGCTAGTATAATTCAACCTAGTCAAAGTTCTTTCTCTACTTCAGTAGTATTGGTGCACAAGAAGGATGGATCATGGCACATGTGTCTGGATTATAGGGAGCTTGACAACCTCAATATGAAAGATAAATTTCCCATTCCTGTCATTGATGAATTATTGGATGAATTGCATGGATCAATTTACTTCACCAAGTTGGACATTTGTTCAGGAGAACATCAAATCAGAATGAAGATTGAAGACATTCCTAAAACAAAATTTAGAACTCATGAGGGTCATTATGAATTTTTGGTCATGCATTTTGGCCTTACAAATGCACCTTCTACATTTCAAGGTTTGATGAATTCCATTTTCAAACCCTTCCTTAGAAAATTTGTGTTCGTATTTTTTGATGATATACGAATCTACAACAAGTCTTGGAAGGATCATGTTCAACATGTTGATAGGGTGCTCAAACTATTGGAGGAGAAATAATTATATGTAAAAAGCTCCAAATGTTTCTTTGGAGTACAAGAGGTGGAATATCTAGGTCATATCGTATCTCATGAAGGTGTTAAGGTAGACCCTAGCAAAATTAAAGCCATTAAGGAATGGAAATCCCCACATCCATAAAACATATGCGAGGATTTCTTGGGTTGTTAGGGTATTATCCCCAAGTTTGCTAAGAATTATGAGAGAATAGCAGCACCTCTAACAATATTATTGAAGAAATATGCATTTTCATGGACTCTAGAAGCAACAAATGCCTTCGAATATCTTAAAGAGTCAATGTGCCAAGCACCGATCTTAGCTATGCTAGACTTCACAAAAATCTTTATTGTGGAATATGATGCCTCAGGAAATGGAATTGGTGTTGTTTTAATTTAAGAAGAAAGACCCATTTATCTCGAAAGTCATCCAATCAAAGGAAAGTATTTACAAAAATCTATTTATGAGAAGGAAATTTTGGAAATACTACATGCACTTAAGAAATGGTGACCCTACCTAATGGGAAGACACTTCAAGGTAAGAACAGATCATGATAGTCTTAAATATGTTTTAGAAAAAAGATTATCTTTAGAAGAGCAGCAAAAATGGGTCACAAATATGTTGGGTTATGAATTTAAAATCATCTAAAAAATGGAAGAAAAATGTTGTGGTAGGTGTACTCTCAAGAAAGGATGAGGATGTGGAAGCATTTCTTTGCACCATTTCTATTATACAACTAGATTGGATAAACGAAGCAAGGGATTAATGGAAGAATCATGAAGATGTATCGGAACTCATTCAAAAGTTACAACAAGATCCCAATACATCTCATACATTTCGCTGAAAAATTATTCATTATGGTACAAAGATCACTTATACCTATGTAAGAATTCCCAACTCAAATAAAATATTCTTATGGAATTTCACACCTCTCCCTTAGGAGGGCACTTAGGATTTTTATAAAATTGCCAGGGTTAAGAAGGAATTTTTTTGGGATGGCCTTAAATCATATATTCAAAAGATTGTGGTAGAATGTTTGGTTTGCCAACAAAATAAAGTTGAAACAATTAATACCCCAGGTCTATTACAACCTTTATCCATTCCAAGCCAACGTTGGGAGGATGTTTCAATGGATTTTATCATAGATTTGCCCAAGTCTGAAGGAAAGAGTGTCATCATGGTGGTAGTTCACAAACTTACCAAGTATGCACACTTTTGTGCATTATCTCATCCATTTAAAGCTAGTATAGTTTCTACAGAATTTATGGAAACAATTTAAAAGCTACATGGAAACCCAAAGATTATTGTAAGAAATAGATATCCCATTTTCACTGGAAATTTTTGGACACAATTATTTTCTTGTACTGGTACTTAGTTACCTCATATCTCATCTTATCATCCTCAATCTGATGGGAAAACTGAGATATTAAACAATGATTGGAAGGATACCTTTGTTGCTTCATATTTGATAAATAGACATAATGGGTCAAATGGTTGCCTCTGGCTGAATGGTGGTATAACACTTCCTTCCATACTGCAGCAAAAATGACCCCATTTATGGAACTTTATGGATATCATACATCATCCATCACATCATATTTAAGAGAAAATTATAAGGTTCAAGTAGTGGAAGATCACATCGAGCATCAACAACAAGTTTTCCAACTCTTAAAGGATAACCTCACGTTGGCACATAATAGAATGAAACAATAGGTAGATCAACATCACAGTGAAAGAAGGTTTGTTGTAGGTGACTCATTATTTCTATGGCTACAAAAGTATAAACAGATGTCCCTCAAGCAAGCTAAGAAGGATAATAAATTATCACCAAATTATTAAGGTCCATACAAGGTGTTGCAAAAGATTGGTAATACGTCATACAAATTGGAGCTTCCTGCAGCTTCCCAAGTGCACCCAGTTTTCCATGTTTCATACTTAAAGAAGGTTATAGGAGACAAGCTCTTAGTTCAAACAATATCGCCAGAACTTGACGAGGAAGGAAAAATCATATTGGAACCTGAAGCAGTCACAGAAACAAGAACTTGACAGCTTCAAAATCGATCAATTTCAAAGTATCTCATCACGTGGAAGAACTTACCAGTTGAAGATTCCACATGGGAGGATGAAAATTTTATACAAAAGCATCCATAACTACTCAGATGTTGGGGACAACATGTTTTTTGAAGGAGAGGGGCATGTTAAGTCCCTATAATACTAGTGACTCCCCCATTACTATATTCATTTTAGCCCTTGTTGTTATTGTTGTACCCCTATTTTCCCCATATTATTATTATTGTGCCCCATAGAATCCCACTATTGTGATTTTTGTGCCCTTATATTATTATTGTTATGTCGGCTTTATTATATTATGACCCTTTAGACTCATATATATATAAAGGATGTTTTTTCATTTGTATCATGGAAAAAAATTTCATTTGTGTAATGTAAAGGAGGTTTCCCCCTCAAAGGGCTGATTTTGAAGTCATTGATCTATCTTTTCTTCTATTTTGTGAGCTCGTTGCATAACGAGTCCAAGCAGTGGGGTAGTATGGTATCGCCTTGACTATAGTTTTGCGCAGATGTGAGTAAGATGTCCCTGTAGAAACTTTGAATAATTTAACACATATTCAATGGAGATTATCCTGATCATGTACTATTGCGGAAAACATACACAATACATAAGCTCCTCTACGTTGATCAAGAATATAGCAGCATCAATAACAATAAAACATCAAGAGCATTCACACATTAACACAATATGTATCCCGGGGAAAGCATCTCGCTAAAAACCCCACACTATCTGTATATTAATGATTAAGTCATGTAACATTACACAGCATAATACTTCTCACAAGTATCTCCACCTCTGTTACACACAATACAGCTCAGATCTGATCTCCAAATCTCTTCCACTGCTTGCCTGCCTCCACTGCTCAATACCTGCTCAAGAACTGATGAGAATAGCTTCCCAAACTCGATTTTCACCTGCAAAATAGTCACTCACTCTTTTTGGACGTGAGAAAAGGCTAAAATGCTGGCCAAATACGTGAGCAAACTCATTGGCATACTCAATCCCTTGATTGTGCAAGATCTGGTGCACAACTATAGTCACAACTGATAGCAATCTGATTCTCTACCACCTGTCCCTGTTGAACTGAACATGCACTGACATGAAACTGAGTTAACTGATGTATTCTTTAGTTGTATTATGAGTTAATAATTAGTTTAACAACTCATCATTAGTCTATCTGCAGTTAGACTAACTACAACCAGTTTAACTAAGTTAAACTGAACACAACTCCATCAACTGTACCTCCAGTCCACTAAACTCAACTCACTTGAGTTCTAACTGAAGTCATGCATGCAACAACTCAACTGACTCATAAGAAAAACGAATTTCCTTCTGACAGCTGCATGTGCCACTTCCGTAGCTCAAACTGAAGTGCTCCAAGAGAATAAGATTAAGTTTATAGTCCAAATATTATTGTGAGATAATAATATTTGACTTTTCTATTTTTGACAGCCAGTCTAAAAATAGACTTGATCACTCACACTGTGATCACTCACACTTTCATCAAAAATAGAAGTCCATCTATTTTTCCCAACTTGATCAATCATCCATAAACATAGACATGATCCATATGTCTAAAAATAGACATAGTCTAAAAATAGACTTGCGCCAAAAATAGCCTGCGGGCCCACTTAGTGAAGGCGACTCTTTTCACTAAGCTCCATCATCTTGTTGCAATCTCAACACTCCCTCTCGACAAGATATGGATTATCAACAACCCCTATCCTGCCTCGGTGGTACTCGAATTTGCTCCTGGTGAGAGCCTTCGTCAGAATATCAGCATCCTGATCCTCCGTTGGAATGTACGAAAGTAACATGATCCTCCGCTGCACACAATCTCTGATATGATGGTACCTGATGTGCTTGGACCCGAAAAACCCGACCAGGATCATCCTCATCCACACAGATCTCTGCTTCCTGCTGTACCAAGAAACTACTGTCGATCCAATACTGAAGACCCCTCCTGATGTGCTCTTTCTGTTCGTTGGGCTCCCTGCCCAATCTGCATCCGTGAAGCCACATAGCTTCACCTCATCCTCCTGTCTGTACCACAAACCATATCCCGATGTGCCTCTCAAGTAGCACAATACATGCTTGCCCGCCTTCCAGAAGAGCTTGGTAGGCTTAACCATAGCTTGTGAAAGCTGGTTAACTGCATAGCATATATCAGGTCGTGTATTGACCAAATACATCAGCGACCCCACCAACTGTCGATAAACAGTGGCATCCACTTCTTCTCCCGAAGTGGCATCCTCCTTCCTCCAACCTCCAGGAAGAGGAGTATCAACAGGCTTGCAGCCATGCATGTTGAACTTCTCCAGTATCTCTCGAGCATACTTGCCCTGAGAAACAAACAGTCCACCACTGCGCTGCCATATTTCCAATCCTAGGAAATAGTGAAGGAGGCCCAAGTCCTTCATCTCAAACTCTGTAGCAAGATCCTTCTTGCATGACAGTATCAACAGCTCATCACCCGTTAGAATCAAATCATCAACATACAGTACAATGATAAGCAACTTACCATCCACCACAATCTGGTATAGGTTCGGATCCGCCTCGCTCTTGGAGAATCCAAGTCCTGTGAAATAGTTGTCTATCCGTGTGTACCAAGCACGTGGTGCTTGCTTCAACCCATACAGCGCTCTCCTGAGCCTGCACACATGCGACTCGCTGCTGAAGACTTCAAAGCCTTCGGGTTGCTCAATGTACACCTCCTCCTCAATGACTCCGTTGAGGAACGCAGTCTTCACATCCATCTGATGAATGTGCCATCCCATCTGCGCTGAGAGAGCAAGAATCGTCAGTATGGAAGAATACCTTGCGACAGGTGCAAAGGTCTCCTCATAATCGATCCCCTCAATCTGTGAAAAACCTCGGGCAACAAATCTTGCCTTGTACTTCTCCACACTCCCGTCAGCTGCCTGCTTAACTTTGTAGATCCATCTCGAACCCACCATTGATTTCCCTTCCGGTCTAGGAACAATCTCCCATGCACTGTTTCTGACAATAGAATCATACTCTTCCACCATGGCGTCTACCCATGCGGGATCCTCCACAGCTTCCTCGAAAGAGGATGGCTCAGTCACAACACACTTGCTCATAAGAGCCATGTATCCAATGTACCGATCAGGTGACTGTCTCTGCCTGCGTTGGGCTGTAGGTGGTCCTACAACTTTCTTTGCATCTTGAGCCAGTCGCTCAGCTTCTGTCAAGCGCTTTCGCCCTCTGATGGTTGGCGCCGCATGAGTGGTCTCTTCCACTCCATGAACCTCGTCCTGTGGCTGATCCACGTCCTGAAGCTCATCCTTAGGAACTAATAGCTCCTCATCTACATGCAAGTGTAGCTCCCTCTCAAGCGAACACTTCATGGCTTTCTCCTCCTGAAATTTTATATCCCGTCGCACAACAGTTTTACCACTGTCTGGCAAATACACACGATAGTTGTGGGGCGTATCAGTGTACCCCACAAATATCCCAACCTCTGCAGTCGGCTCCAACTTCTTTCTGGCATCCTTCGTCACATGTATGTAAACGTTAGCACCAAAAATCCTCAAATGAGAAAGATCAGGCTTCTTACCAGAATAAGCCTCCTCGGGTGTACTCATGCCAAGTATCCTATGAGGACAACGGTTCTGCACATAAACTGTTGTATTGCATGCTTCCGCCCACAAGTGAAGGGGTAGGCCCTCATCATGCAACATTGCCCGTGCAACACCCACAATCATTCTGTTCTTCCGCTCAGCTACCTCGTTCTGCTGTGGGTTATGGGGAGCTATGAGCTCTCTACGAATCCCTTCTGCCTTGCAGAAATCCTTGAACTCGTCCGAGATGTATTCACCACCATTATCGCTCCTAAGAGCCTTCACCTTCTTCCCCGACTCCTTCTCGACCAGTGCTTTGAATTCACAGAACTTTGAATATGTCTCGCTCTTCTTCTGCATGAAGAAGATCCAGCACTTACGAGAGAAATCATCAACAAAAATCACATAATACCTGTGTTTTGTTGTCGAAGCAACTGAGAAAGGTCCACACACGTCTGTGTGAATTCTCTCAAGGATCGTCGTGGCACGACTATCCTTCTCGTGAAAGGTGGCTTTCACAAAATTCCCCAAAGTACACCCCTTGCATTGATCTGACTGCGCAAGTGTGCCTTTAGGAAGCCCTGTAGTGATCTGCTGCAGTATCTTCAAGGCTCCATGGTGAAGGTGACCCAATCTCCTGTGCCACAACTCGCCATCATCCTAGCTCACCAATCCTTCTGCCTTGCCTGCCATTGCTGTGCATCCATCTACATGCAACTGATAAAGGTTCCTCACTTGAACCCCTATCTTCCGGGTCTCACCAGTTGTCTTGCTGCGCAGGAAGGCCTTTCCCTCGCTAAAAACAACATCATACCCCTTGTCTTCTAACATCGCCACTGAGATGAGATTCTTCTTCAATCCTGGAACATGCATGACTTCCTTCAATACAAAGGGTTTACCAGACTCCCTCTCAAAGGAAATGGTACCGATATCGGTCGCACTGTATCTACCATCATCGCCCATCTCGATGTGCACTCCAAGATCTTTGTCCTCCAGATCAGAGAACAAATCTCTATCTCCCGTCATGTGAAAAGACGCACCACTGTCCAAGAACCACACTGATCCCATCACACTTGAAACCAAGCATGCAATCAATGAAAAATCAAGCTCAAACTGAGAAGCTAAAGCCTCTCCCCCTGCGGATCCAGCAGCTTGCTTGTTCTTCTTCTTCTGCGGACAATTTGTGGCATAGTGTCCATGCTGGTGACAGTGAAAACACTTCACCTTGGACATATCCTGCTTCTTGCCTTTCGCACCAGACTGAGAAGCTTTCTTGCTCTTCCCTTTCTTTGCTTTGGCAGCCAAAGCACAATTCTCTTCATCAACTCCCTTTGACGAAGATCAGTCCCTGGTACTCCGCCTGATCTCCTCCTGCACAAGATCTGACCATAGTCTTTCCCATCCTGGAAACTTCTCCCGACCATTGACAGAGTCCTGATAGGAATGCCAACTCTTCGGAAGACCAAGGAGAGCCAAGCTCACCAAGTCCTCATCATCGACAGTAACCCCCACACTTCCCAGCTCATCTCGACACTGAGTGAACTTCGTGAGATACTTGGGAATACTGTCTCCCTTCTCGCATTTGATGTTTCTGAGTTTATCTTTGAGTGCCAGCTTCCTCTGATCGCTCTTGCTTTGGAATAATTCTGTTAATGATTTCCACATCAAATATGGAGTAGCCTTTCCATGGAGGCTGGATACAATGTGATCCTTCACGCCCTCCAACAGAATTCTTCGACATTTTGCGATCTTCTTTTGCCAAGCATCAGCTTGAGTAGCATCAGTAGGCTTTGGGATATCTATATCTATGAATTCCTTCAGCCCGTTATCATCCAATACTGCCTCCATCCTGTCCTTCCATGCAATATAGTTTGAGCTGCCCTCAAGAGCATACTCTAATCGCAATCCGTTGAAAGACATTGCTGCGTTGTCACCAAGAAAACACTGCTGCAAATTCGAATTCCACCAGCAACCAACTCAACTGCTTCCGATCAACCCTCGCTTGATATCCTGTAAAAATCTCTTCTACAAATCAAGCTGCTCCGATACCATGTAGAAATTTTTTCTACAAATCATCTAGCTCTAATACCATGTAGAAACTTTGAATAATTTAACACATATTCAATGGAGATTATCCTGATCATCTACTATTGCGGAAAACATACACAATACCTAAGCTCCTCTACGTTGATCAAGAATATAGCAGCATCAATAACAATAAAACATCAAGAGCATTCACACATTTACACAGTATGTATCCCGGGGAAAGCATCTCGCTAAAAACCCCACACTATCTGTATATTAATGATTGAGTCATGTAACATTACACAGCATAATACTTCTCACAAGTATCTCCACCTCTGTTACACACAATACAGCTCAGATCTGATCTCCAAATCTCTTGCACTGCTTGCCTGCCTCCACTGCTCAATACCTGCTCAAGAACTGATGAGAATAGCTTCCCAAACTCGATTTTCACCTGCAAAATAGTCACTCACTCTTTGTGGATGTGAGCAAAGGCTAAAATGCTGGCCAAATACGTGAGCAAACTCATTGGCATACTCAATCCCTTGATTGTGCAAGATCTGGTGCACAACTATAGTCACAACTGATAGCAATCTGATTCTCTACCACTTGTCCCTGTTGAACTGAACATGCACTGACATGCAACTGAGTTAACTGATGTATTCTTTAGTTGTATTATGAGTTAATAATTAGTTTAACAACTCATCATTAGTCTATCTGCAGTTAGACTAACTACAACCAGTTTAACTAAGTTAAACTGAACACAACTCCATCAACTGTACCTCCAGTCCACTAAACTCAACTCACTTGAGTTCTAACTGAAGTCATGCATGCAACAACTCAACTGACTCATAAGAAAAACGAATTTCCTTCTGACAGCTGCATGTGCCACTTCCGTAGCTCAAACTGAAGTGCTCCAAGAGAATAAGATTAAGTTTATAGTCCAAATATTATTGTGAGATAATAATATTTGACTTTTCTATTTTTGACAGCCAGTCTAAAAATAGACTTGATCACTCACACTTTCATCAAAAATAGAAGTCCATCTATTTTTCCCAACTTGATCAATCATCCATAAACATAGACATGATCCATATGTCTAAAAATAGACATAGTCTAAAAATAGACTTGCGCCAAAAATAGCCCGCGGGCCCACTTAGTGAAGGCGACTCTTTTCACTAAGCTCCATCATCTTGTTGCAATCTCAACACTCCCTGTTGGTAGAAATGGTTTGACATGCGCAACAAGTCAAGGAAGGTGCATGAATGGGTCTAACACACATAACGGGTGTATGCATCTACCCCTTAGAAACCTGTGACAACACATGGCCTGAAAGGGAACACATGAGAGAGATACTGTTAAGTTATGGTATGTTCTATGCTCATAACAGTTTACTTCTTTTTCTTATTATATTCCACCGATTAGCAATCACACGTACATAAAGTAAAGTGCGGATAGAACATTAAACGATCAATAGAAAACAAGCCAAGACAAGAGACACAAGATGTGGCGGCTAGCTAGGGACAAACCCCACAATGTGTGGGGAAACCCTTTGATCAAATCTTCTTTTATCTTCAATAATTCAGCAGAGAGAAATAGTACAATAAATCTGATTCATATCAACAGTAGCAAACCCTAGATCAGCACCATCAGCATTAGCGGCTTCATTATCAACCTAGGGCAGACCATATCTCACAAACCGACCGTCGGATTGACTTCATTCCACCACCAAAATTTTTGGCTTCTAGAGGAGGTTCAAATGAACCTACAGCGCAGTTTAGATGAGGAGATCTTCTAGGCCACGCAAGTCAATATTTACTTTTGCAGTTGCAGCTTCAGTTTCAACAGTTTCTGGCTTCAAACTAGGGTAGTCGATATCTTGCAAACCGTTCGTCAGATTGACTTCATTCCACCACGAAAAGTTGTGGCTTTCAAAGGAGGTTTAGATGAACCTACAACACAGTTCCAAAGAGTAGATATTCTAGGCCATGCAAGTCAATCTTTACTTCTGCAGTTGTAGCTTTAGTTTCAGCAGTTTCTGGCTTCAAGCTAGGGCAGTCGATATCTTGCAAACCGTTCATCGGATTGACTTCATTCCACCACCAAAAGTTGCGGCTTTCAAAGGAGGTTCAGATGAACCTACAGCATAGTTCCAAAGAGGAGATATTCTAGGCCACGCAAGTCAATCTTTACTTCTGCAATTGCAGCTTCAAATTCAACAGCTTCCGGCTTCACCTGTGTGAGAGAGAGAGACCCATTTCAGTGCAGCAGAGAAGAGACTCATATCTGCGCAGTAGAGAGAGAGAGATGTGATGAGATGAGTGAGTCAAAATGAGGAAAATTCCTCTTATATTTATACACAACGTTGGTGGGTGAATAGATGCGACTGTTGGGCTTCTGAGCCTACATGAGTTGTAGGTCAGCTTGATAATAATTCCATATTCAAAATAAATTCATATCTCCATGAATACTTATCGAAACTGGATGATATTTATATCAATATTACACCTCTCGACGAGAGGAATCTAATAAAAATATTATCATCCATGAATAAGATGACCCACATGAAGTTTTTCCCTGGTTTCCAATTTTAACACTCCCTCTCAACCATGGAGAACTTCATCTGCAATCTATCTATCGGTCGTTACTATTCATCCATCAAATGCACTGCCCTGTTGTTATAGACATTTTTGTGCCTTACAGCTCTAAGCATGAAATGTCCATAAACCAAGGGCTCCTAATTCCCTAAAAGGGTTGTTCTAACCCCTAAAGGAACAAGGTCAACAAATCACAGCTTCTCCCAGAAGTTCTCCACCATAAACTGCTCAGAATAAGTCAAAACAGGATCATTTCAACTGCTCCACTAGCCAAGTGCATTGCATAGCACCTAAATCCACTAGCTAGGTGCGTTGCAATGCACCTAAATGCACTACCAGGGTGCGTTGAGCGGGAAATGACAAATGGCAGTGTCATTCCGCGAGGTGGAGAGACCATGGAAGCTTCCAGAATCTTCTCCAATGACACTTGCCTCACTGAATTCGACCAAGGATGAGTAAGAGGCTTTCAGTCTTCGAGTGGAAGCAAGAACTGACAGAGAGAAGCCACTAATCAAATCATGAGCTGACTTATCCTCCTTGCATACATCTATATATGGATCCCTCATCCCAAATATCTAGAGGCTGGAATTTTGCACATTGTAAGGAATTGCAGTTGGTTTTGAGATACATATCAGAGAATTGGGTGATCTATGCTTTGTTGGGGGTGAAGAAGGGACTTCTTTGCTGGGAGGTTGATGCTGGGTCAGGAATCATCAGTTGTAACTCCTCCTGGATCTTCTTGTATATCAATAAAAACTATTTGAGTTTCTTCTCCATGCTTTTGTATCGTTGATGCTTGTTACATTTGTATGGTTAACTTAAATCTGATCCTAAGTTATTTATGAATATAAACCCATGTCTTTGTATAGTTTCCTTCTTCTGTGATCTTACAGGTACTTGGTGAAGCTGGGCAAGTAAGGGAGCAAGTAGCTGGAAGCTGTCAAAGAGGAGAGAGATTGGATCGAAGGACTAGCGCAAGACACGGGTTGGTTCATCCTATTCCTCTTTGCTTATAGTTCATAAAGAAGAATACAAAAGTAGTTTTCTCTGTTTGTTTCTAAGGTAGTTGTCACACCTTAGTGGGATAGAGTAGTTCTAAATAGACGCTTTTCCCGATAACAAATTGGCGACTCCGCTGGGGATCGTGTCTAATTAGTTTGTTTTTTTTTCTCTTGTTGTTTATTTCATAAACTTATAAGTAGCAATCGAACTGCATTTGCCATTAACAAATGCAAAGTAGACATCTGCTTCTTCAATCCATTCACTGGATCTGTTTATGATTTGAACAACTGATTCATAGACTAATTGATTTCCCTTGTGATAGCTCTTAGACCCCCTTTAGATCTACCTCTGATTGTGCATTACTGATTGCTTTTACTCGGCCAAAAACCAAAGATTAAACTGCAAACTGTGACCCAATGCAGTTTCTCTATGTAACAGGTGCGCTGATCAGCCTAGCCTTGTGCAGCTGAGGTTATTTGCTTCATTCTTTCCAGTTTTGTCTCTGATTTTTGCAGCCTCTGATCAGTATATGACTGTTTCAAACCCCTTTTCCTTATTGATATTCTACCTCATTTGTACAAAATAACTATAGATGCTTTTATGTGTTTGTTGAGTCGTTTACAGTTTTCCATTGCAAAAGTATAATAGTCGTACTGTCGTCCTTTGATTTAGATCTGTCACAAGTGTCGATTTTGATCATAGGATAAAGTTTATTTGTTGTTGATGGTCGATTATGCTTTTACTTTTGCCTTTGTTTTGAATTTGTGACTTTCTAGTGTCGAAACGAGTATTTATTTCAAAATCATAAAGTGTCGTAATCATCTCTACCTTTTGATTTCGAAAAGAAGCTTGTTTGTGGTTGTCGCTTGAAAGCAAATTCAGATTTGTACATCAACTTTCTTTTTAGCATCAATATTAAGAAAGTGAAAAACAAATACATGCATGTGCATTTGCATATTGACAGTCTGTTTGGATTGATTTAGGAAAGTGCATTTACAATGTGCTCTTTGCTCTTTGCGAAAAGATTGTGTCTTTCTTTTCCCTTAGTAGCTAGGATTTTCATTGCTGAAAAGAGATAAAAGTTTGTTTATCATCTTTAGATTGCATTTTAGGAATTACATCTACATCTCGTGGTGAACCCAAAATGCAAACTTCATAAGAAAGATCAACTTAAAATAAATTCAATGAACCTAACAATGCTTTGGAACTTAACGCACAACATTTAGAGGTCTAGGCTAGAGATGTATTCCGACGTCGTAAAGCCTGGTAACTGTTGTCCTCACTGATGGTTGGGTGATTCCTCCACTTTGAGACGATAAGTGCCAGTACAAACTTGTTCTCCCACGTACCATCAAGTATATATTGGGAGACCCCTATAGGCTTAAAACCTTTATCCATAGGAAGTCGTGTCGGCCGCCCTACTGATCGCAATGCACCGAACACAGCATTCGGGTAGATTGACGGCCGTACCGTAAAAAGTATTTTGTAGTTTTGCGATTGGTTTGGTACTCCCTCTACCTAGACCTCCAGAGCAGTCCCTTTCGTTCCCTTTTAGACTCCTTAACGGAAAAGGTCCATGTGAGCACTTGTCACTTCAGGCTCATTAAAAATCGAAGGAGACTAGAGTCATCTTTTTTTTTTTCTCGACTCTTTAAAAACTGAAAAAACAAGTTGTGTCAAAGCGTGTTAAAATTTATTTTAAACGGAATATTCATACCCCTTTCCTACGTTGATCTTGGGTTGAGAAAATGGAGCCTACCAACCAAGGAATTCCCCTTGGTGGAAATCCTAGTCCCTTCTCCTCTTGGGGAGATGTTGGTGCGCCCCATATGGCCACATTGTCTCTTCCAAGACTGAAAATTGGTTTGCCTGTATGGCTCTTCTTAACCTCTATCGTTCAGAACACCACCATTCCTGAATAATCGAATCAACAATTAGACGAGTCCAGAGTTGCCCACCAGCCTTCTACTTCCTCTAATTATTCCTCTCTTCCTTCCTCTTCGCTTGATGGAGCTGGTAAAGCTAAAAGCCAAGTTCCTAAGGAGAAGAAGGAAAAGAAGAAGAAAGAGAAGAAGAAAAAGGAGCCAAAGGCGAATGGGGGAAAACGAGTGTCATCTAACGAAAATCCACACACTGCACCGACCAGGCCTAAATCGGCATGTGTCATTTGCAAAGGAGACCACTTTCATAGAGATTGTCCTTGCATCCCCCAGATACTAAGGGACTGGTCTCCTCGTTTGCACAACCCGGTGTTGTCAACCTCTGGTGATCATGTTGAAAGCACATCGTCAACTAGTGAAAGTGAAGCCCTAGGAAAAAAAGGGAAAGCTAGATTTCCTTGTAAATTGTGTGAAGGCAATCATGCCGTCCACCGTTGTCCCTTTAGACGAAGCTAAAAGAGTTTTGGATGATTGTCCAATTTCACTGTTACGACTTCCTCCTGGATATAAAAAACTCTTGCCGAGTCCGTCACTAGTTGAGAATCCAGCTGGCCCGCTCAGGTGGTCAGCTGAAGCGCCTATCATTGAAGATAAACCATATGGATCCATACCAGATGAAAGTCAAAAGGTCGAGGCGGCAGTTGACCCGGTCTTGCCTTTAGAGGTTTCATCTTCAGATGATACAGTCACTGAAGAGAACAAGGATGACACCATCCAAATTCTCTTCATAAACATAGACTCCGACGAACATGGGGTCAGTTTACCCGTTCCTTTACCGCAGGAAGGAAGTTCGCCAGGGCTATACCCTGCCATCTATTTGGTCCCACCTCCAAGCAACCTAGTTGTTTCCTTCGACTAGAATCAACTAGGAAAACCCCGTTTACCAGCAAGCATACCATTTCAAATTATCGTTCAAATATATAGAATGGTTATGGCTGGTACCATCATAGATGAGGGGGCTTCTGTGAGTATCCTTTCCTCAACTGCTTGGAAAGCGCTTGGTTCGCCATCACTTTTTCCTGAGATGAGAAATCTGACAGGCTTTGATAAAGGAACCAGTCGACCTTTAGGGATCCTTCCCAATGTGCCCACAACATTAAGAGGGAAGACAGTTCGCATGAACGTAATGGTATTTCATGGACCCTTGGATTATAACCTACTCCTTGGACGAGACTATATTTATTGCATGGGAGCGATTGTCTCCTCACTCTTTAGAGTAATGTGTTTTCCGCACGAAGTAAGAGTGTTCAAGCTCGTGGATCAGCTTTCATTTCTCGGATCACGCATAGCCAATGGTCATATACCATCCCTAAATGGTCTTTTCACGCAAGAAATGTCTCAATCTCTGGTCCGTCCTCCCGATAAGCGCAAGTAATTCTGAGGGATATGATTGAAACCCAGGGGGGCATGCTTCCTGGTCTGCTTCGGCAGGAAAACTTTGGGTATAGAGTAGGTTTCCGCGGGAGAATATCCCTAGTCTGTACCCCCATCCGTGGTTGGAAGAGGGGGTTATTCTAGTACAGGATTCTCTTGTCAAAGTTATGTGAGTTGGCGAGCCCCGCCACTCACCTTTGTTTATTTCGGTAGATATTGCCAAAGAAGTGCTTTTTTTGCGCCGCGAATAGAACAATCTTTGGGTGACCTGTAAGAGGTAGGCCTCTCTCGGTAAAACAAATGTTTTGGCGGAAATAAAGTAGAGGTAACTTTGAAACTCTGTTTTATACCTGGGGGCATGCAAACCTTTTGGAGTGCAAGCGATGGGCGACTATTTATTTTTTAAATTTTTAGGACCTCTAACCATTTAAACTCGTAGGATTAGTCGTCACCTAACTTGCATAAAGAAAGGATGTGGGGCAAAAATCTAAAAGTTTCCATTTTTATATGAGACATTCTTATCATATGACTAGATTGATCAAGCAATGTTTACCGCGAGGTTCAAGCTCGTTAAAAAATAAACCCGAACCGAGAAAATGTTTCCACTCGCGTTTAAGCTCGTTAAAAAATGAACTATCCCTGGTAAATAACCACCGTGAATGTAGAATTTCAGCCATTAAAGCCTTGGTCGTGTTTGCACCGTCATCTCCACTTTTCCATTGGCCGATCATTCACCTCCATTTGATTGTTTACCCATTTTGAGGAACAGCTGCGAAGAGTGATTTCACTAGCCATCCTTGTGACACTGCCGTGATTGGAAAATTCCAAACCTTACCTGGAATCAGCTGCTACCCATTTTATCACTCGTTCCTCAAAAGACGAGTCTTCTTTAAGCTCTTTTCAACTGACTCATAAAATATGAAAAGATTGCCGAGTTCTGGCCTTCCAGCTCGTTAAAGCGAAAGGAAGTGCTATCCCTCCTCTAGATTTTAATCTTTTTGGACCTCAGGGATTATTGCACAAAAAGATTGAGCGCTTGTTTTGTTCGGCTCGTTAAAGCTAATCGAAAATTCATCCCTTCTGTATTGTTTTATACTTTTTCGGACTTAAGGGATTAGATGAAAAAAAAGGAATTTTGGAGTTACCTTTATGTACCTTTTTAGACTCTCTAAAAATGAAAAAGACCAAGTTATCTTTGTCGTTAGACTCGTTAAAAAGATTACTAGCGACAAACTTGTCTTTAGACGAGAACGAGTTTCACTATCGCTAGGCTCGTTAAAACATAGCAATGGATTTTCCCGAAGGGAAAATTATAGAACAAGCATATGTTATCCTCCTCAAGCTTGACAAAAATAAAGAGGTACTGGTCAGCAGTGATTGGGGAAAAATTGGGAGGAAAACTCAAAGAATCTTTATTGGTAGCAAGTCGCTCTTGAACATGACACTTCCACTCCGTGCCCGAGTCGGGTTGGTTGTTTCATTCACCGGTCACATCCTCATGGTCTCGCCATACCATCCACATTTGGGGTTAATGCTACCAATCCATCACATAAGTGTCGCCGACATGTTCAAGAGAAGTCATCCAGAAAGGCCACCTGTGTCCCGCCCACTGCCATACATTATACTCCATTCTTTCATGACTGCCACCCTGAACCATATATCATCAGATCGTTTTCACCTCCATCAAAATCATTTGCTCCGTTCCGTGTCATTGATGTGGGATTCATTAAGGCCCTCCTGTGACGGACCACTTCTTGTTGACATCAACTCATTATCCAAGAAGTTGATCTAGGAACACCCCATTCAGTACTTTGAAGCTTGCATGCCTCAATGGCAAGTTTCTCACTTCCGGCGACAGGTTTACATCAATGACCTTCGACCGAAAGATTTTGTGTGGTGTTCGATGCCAAGTCCTTTATTCACACCACGTGAATTGTACTGTAGTACCTTGAGGATCATTATCATTATCGGTGATTCCTCTCACGCTTGTTAACGGTTTACATCATTGACTGGTAATCAAGCAATGTCTTTCCATGTTCGACTTCAAAAACATTTTTCACATGGATCGACTTGTACTTCGAGTGAAGATCAGACGAGATTGAAGACCCCAGATCTAGTTTCATCCATCCGAGCTACGATATATATTCAGGAAAATAAAGACATTCAAATGTACAGCATTACAGCACAGATAATCATCCTACCAAAAGGATGATGGCTCTATCAGAATCATCAGCCTAACATCAGACGATTGTCTGTCCTATGTACATGAAAATGAATTTATAAAGCTGAGCATGGGAATGCCCGCCTCAACAAGATCATGAAAATAGTATGAAGATAATGTATTGTATTGTATCTTATTATAGGTCTCCTCCCAGTATTGAAAGAACTTCGGATCCTCCTAATAAAGCATTTCACCCGATAAACGGCCTCATACTTTAGGGGGCAACTGTTATAGACATTTTTGTGCCTTACAGCTCTAAGCATGAAATGTCATAAACCAAGGGCTCCTAAGTCCCTAAAAGGGTTGTTTTAACCCCTAAAGGAACAAGGTCAACAAATTACAGCTTCTCCCAGAAGTTCTCCACCAGAAACTGCTCAGAATAAGTCAAAACAGGATCATTTCAGTTGCTCCACTAGCCAAGTGCGTTGCATAGCACCTAAATCCACTAGCTAGGTGCATTGCAATGCACCTAAATGCACTACCAGGGTGCATTGAGCGGGAAATGACAAATGGCAGTGTCATTCCACGAGGTGGAGAGACCATGGAAGCTTCCAGAATCTTCTCCAATGACACTTGCCTCACTGAATTCGACCAAGGATGAGTAAGAGGCTTTTAGTCTCCAAGTGGAAGCAAGAACTGAAATAGAGAAGCCACTAATCAAATCATGAGCTGACTCATCCTCGTTGCATACATCTATATATGGATCCCTCATCCCAGAGATCCATAGGTTGGAATTTTGCACATTGTAAGGAATTGTTGTTGGTTTTGAGATACATATCAGAGAATTGGGTGATCTATGCTTTGTTGGGGGTGAAGAAGGGACTTCCTTGCTGGGAGGTTGATGTTGGGTCAGGAATCATCGGTTGTAACTCCTCCTAGATCTTCTTGTATATCAATAAAAACTATTTGAGTTTCTTCTCCATGCTTTTGTATCGTTGATGCTTGTTACATTTGTATGGTTAGCTTAAATCTGATCCTAAGTTATTTATGAATATAAACCCATGTCTTTGTATATTTTCCTTCTTCTGTGATCTTACAGGTACTTGGTGAAGCTGGGCAAGTAAGGGAGCAGGTAGCTAGAAGCTGTCAAAGAGGAGAGAGATTGGATCGAAGGACTAGCGCAAGACACAGGTTGGTTCATCCTATTCCTCTTTGTTTATATTTCATAAAGAAGAATACAAAAGTAGTTTTCTCTGTTTGTTTCTAAGGTAGCTGTCACACCTTAGTGGGATAGAGTAGTTCTAAATAGAAACTTTTCCCGATAACACCTGTACAGCCTGACCCTTGCCCTGCTCTGCTCTATTCTACCTGTTCTGCTTTGTCTTGTTCTGCCCTGCACTGATCTGTATTGTTTTGCTCTGTTCTACTCTGCTCTTGCATTGTTCTGTTCTGCTCTGCTTTTGTCCAAATTATGAAGAAGAAGAAATGATCGAGGATGTATCATACTAACTCAAAGTCAGTCTCAGATGATGTACCACTGGTCCCAAACCAGTCTCAACCAACCCAAAGTTAGCGTCATAGTGAGTACAACTCCAATGGTCCCAGACCAATATCATCCTCCACTGACTCAAAGTTAGTCTCAGAGTATTTACCACTGATCCCAGACCAGTCTCAACTGGCCCGAAGTCAGCGTCATAGTATGGTACAACTCCTACCACTGGTCCCAGAACAGTATCATTGATCCCAGATCAATGGAGGTCATCCTAGCGTAGGGAGTACAGTAGTTACAATGATGCTTCCATCGGTACTACTATGGTCCCTAACTTCATTTCCCTGCTCATTGATTAGATGAGAGGTACTTCCCATGAGTCCCAGATTGCATGGGTAGGATGCCTCGACAGGAGAACTAATCAATCATGTCCTCACAGGAGAACACATCAATCCTGCTACAATTGCCATGGAGAACACATCAATCCAGGCCTCACAGGAGAACACATCAATCTTGCTACAATCGTTGTGGAGAACACATCAATCCTGCTACAATCGTCGTGGAGAACACATCAATCTAGGCTACCTTGGCGAACACATCAATCCAGGCCTCACAGGATAACTAATCATCCTACTACACAGGAGAGCGAATCATCCTGTTCCACAAGAGAGCAAATCATCTTGTCCCACAAGAGAGCGAATCATCTTGTTCCATTGTGCACCACCAGGGGAGGGTGAGTCACCCTGTGGTCATATGTTGCTCCAATAGGAACCACAAGCCCTCAGAGCTCCCAGAGCTCAATGTATGCAACATGCAGGACCCTTGTACAAAGGTTTCTTGCCGACTCCAAGTTGTTTGGGCAAATCATAGATTAGATCTTTCCTCGGGGCTTTGACAAGGTGTATCAACCTGTACATCATCTTAATGTGATGGAGCTTACTTGCTCATCAACATACCATATCCCAGATGATGTCTATCTGCTGGAGCAATTGACGAATACGGGATTCCTCAATAATCGAATCCCACCTCTGGTTGTTATAGAGAATCACAGTGGTATCCAATGTAAATCCAAACAGCTCACTAAAGAGCTTTCACAACCAGACTGTCTCACATGAGGTTATGCTAGAAACAATATATCCTGCTTCTGCGGTGCTCAAAGCTACCGACTTCTGCTTCCTGCTCATCCAGGATATTGAAGCAGATCCCAAGGTGAAACAGTACCCGAAAGTGCTCTTACGGTCCACCACACTGCCTGCCCAATCAACATCAATATATCTAAGTAGTCTCACATCTCCGAAAGTGTATCTTAATCCATGGTCTTGAAGACATCTCAGAAGATGCCTGGCATCAATCCAGTGAGGCTCAACCAGATATGAGCTCACAATGCTAACTGTAAAACATATGTTCGGACGGAGGTTCACCAAGAACATCAATGCGAATGAGTTTTTGAAACTCAGAGGCATTTCCCAAGTCTGGTCCGACATCACTACCATATAACTTCTAAAAGTTAAGATCCTCGAGGTAGTCACAGGCTTGCAGTCCATCATACCAAATCTTTCCAATATATTTACCACATATTTTCCTTGAGATATGAAAATTTCCCTTGGCTTCTACCACACTTCAAGCTCTTGGTCCTTCATTTCAAATTCAGAAGCCATCTCCCTCTTACATTTGTGAATGAGAGGGTTGTTGGGTCCCTATAATATTAGTGATTACCCCATTACTATTGTAGTTATACCCCTTATTTATATTGATGTACCCATGTAGTGCCCATATTGTTACTATTGTGCCACATAGAAGCCCACTATTGTTATTGTTGTGCCCTACAATATTATTGTTATGTAGGCTTTGATTGTATTGGGACCACTTAGACTCCTATATATAGAAAGGAGGTATTTTCATTTGTATCATCGAAGAATTTTTTATTTATGTAATGTAAAGGAGGTTGCCCCCTTGAAGAGGCTGAATTCTAAGGTGTGGATTTATCTTTTCTATCTTTTCTTGAGCTGGTTTCATAACATTTGGTATCAGAGCTTTGGATTCTAGGGTTTCGCTGCTCCAAACAGGTCATCGTGGCATTTTCGCTATAACTTTTTTTCTGTGACGTTTCAGAAGTCGCAAAACAAACCCATTTGAGAAGGAATCGCGCTGAACCTTGGGTCCGAATTTCAGATTTTTTCGCGCGATATTTGCGGAGATATGATCTGAGGAAGTTGGTCTTTTTGCAGACTCTTGAATTACACTCAAAACAGGTGACCTAGGGAAAATCGTCATAACTTTCTTTCTGAGCATCGGATTGAAATTTCGTAAGAAGGTACAGAAAGAGGACGGACTGTAGTTTTATTTTATATTTTTCAGAGTCAAAGGTTTAAAAAGTGACACGTGGCACGTCGTCAAAGTTCGCTCTACGGAACTAGTCTATAATCAAGTCACTGTGGGAGATTTCGCATAACTCTTCCTTGGAGAATCCAATTTGGGTCAGACTTGTGGCATTGGAAAGAGGACACAGAGGGCTACTACAGGTCACAAATTCAGAACTAGATAATTAGAAAGTACAGAGATACATCAGAGGCAATATCGAGCTCCTACAAAGTGAAAAAAGGTGTGTAGATTTTCTTTAATTTTTGCTTAAGCTTGGTTTGAAAAATTATTTTGAAGGTATTCAAAGGGAATATTAGAGAATTATTATCAGTAACTGATGCCATGAGGAAAGAAAATGAAAACACCTAGTAAGGAACCTGAAAGCTCTAGCATGACTCATGAAGAAGAAGAAGAAATGCTATATGATATATCAAAATTACAAGAACAAGTGCAACAAGTGTCACTTGCACAAAAAGCAACAGAATCTAAAATGGATGTTTTAAGGAAAGATGTAGAAGCTAAGATGGATGGTTTAAAGAAAGGTGTAGAAGCTAAGATGGATGGCATGGAAGCTAAAATGGATGGCATGGATAATAAGATGGATAAGTTGCTACAAGAAATAGTCACTAAGGGTGAAAGAGTACCAAAGGAAACTCATGATGAGAACAAAAGAAATGTTAATCATGATTCCATAGACTCTAATGTTGGATCGAAGACTCACCATGTTCCAAAAATCGATATGAGGAAGTTTGATGGCAAGGATCCCGCCACATGGATATTACAGATGGAGCAATTCTTCGATCTCAATAATGTGCAAAACACACAAAAGGTACGTATGGCAACTTTATATTTGGAACCAAATCAGTTTGTATGGTATCAATGGCTTTGTTCTCGTAAACAATTTATCACTTGGGAAATTTTTACGGAAGAATTGATAGCACATTATGAGGATACAAAAAGCAACACTTTTTTTAGCCAATTGATAAGTCTCAAACAAAAGGGTTCAATAATGGAGCACATTGAGGAGTTCCAAAAATTGAACATAAGGATAAAAGATATTCCAGAGGAGCATAGGATTGATGTGTTCATAGGGTCTTTAAAGGATAATATCCAACATGATGTGCGCCTTTGGGAACCTGATTCATTAGAGAAGGCATTCAGGTTAGCAAGAAAAATGGAAAGCAAAATTATGGCAACTAGGAAGCATACCATTCACAACTATAAAGATGGAAGTGTTGTTGCCCATAGTCTTCCACAACCTACAAGGTTGACACCACAACAATTGGAAGAAAAAAGAGCAAAAGGGCTTTGTTACAATTGTGATAGCAAATACACAAAAGGTCATAAGTGTGCTGAGAAGAAATTATTCTACATAGATTGTGAAGAGGAAGAAGAAAAGGAGCAAGAAAGGTCAAAAGAAGAGGATATATTCCAGGAACAAAGCCTAGATGAAGAACAAATAAATCCGACCATATCTTGTAATGCATTGGTGGGAATTACCACTCCTCAAACCATCAAGATAGAAGGACAAATCAAGAAGAAAAAGGTAATAGTGTTGATTGATTCAGGAAGCACCCACAATTTTATTCATTGTAGGGTAGCAAAAGAATTGAATTGCTTCCTATATCCAGCACCAGAGTGTCAAGTGATGATTGCAAATGGAGGAACAATAAATTTCTCTGGAAAGTGCCATAATATCAAGCTATCCATGGGAGAATATGTATTGACTAGCCCAATGCTTTCCATTCCAATGGGAGGTGCTGATGTTGTACTAGGAGTCCAATGGCTACAATCCTTGGGTACAATAGCTTTTAATTTTCAAGAACTTTTCATGAAATTTTTTGTGGAAGGAAAGGAAGTTGAATTAAGGGGTATTGCAGGGAAACCAGGAAAGATAATCAGCTCTAATGGTATGACAAAGCTTCTAAAAAAGGAGCAAAGAGGTGTAATTGCACAATTATGTTCGCTAGATGTTTCCACATTGGAATCATCTATTTCTCCAGATCTCCAAAAAGTCCTGGACAATCATTCCAAGGTATTTGAGACTCCCAAAGGTCTCCCACCTATGCGTGATCATGATCATGCTATTCATCTGATTCCAGGAAGTGTTCCTCCAAACATCAGGCCGTACAGATATCCCTATGTCCAAAAAAGTGAAATTGAACGTATGGTTGCAGAAATGCTAGAGGCTGGTATAATTCAACCGAGTCAAAGTTCTTTCTCTGCTCCAGTAGTATTGGTGCACAAGAAGGATGGATCATGGCGCATGTGTCCGGATTATAGGGAGCTCAACAAGCTCACTATTAAAGATAAGTTCCCCATTCCTGTCATTGATGAATTACTGGATGAATTGCATGGATCAATTTACTTCACCAAGTTGGATCTTCGTTCAGGATATCATCAAATCAGAATGAAGATTGAAGACATTCCGAAAACGGCATTTAGAACTCATGAGGGTCATTATGAATTTTTGGTCATGCCTTTTGGCCTTACCAATGCACCTTCAACATTTCAAGGTTTGATGAATTCAATTTTCAAACCATTCCTTAGAAAATTTGTGTTAGTATTTTTTGATGATATACTAATCTACAGCAAGTCTTGGAAGGATCATGTTGAACATGTTGACAGGGTGCTACAACTATTGGAGGAGAAACAATTATATGCAAAAAGATCCAAATGTTTCTTTGGAGTCCAGGAGGTGGAATATTTGGGTCATATTGTATCTCATGAAGGAGTTAAGGTAGACCCTAGCAAAATTAAAGCCATTAAGGAATGGAAAATCCCCACATCCATAAAGCATCTGCGAGGATTTCTTGGGTTGACAGGGTATTATCGCAAGTTTGTTAAGAATTATGGGAGAATAGCAGCACCTCTAACAACATTATTGAAGAAAGATGCATTTTCATGGACTCCGGAAGCAACAAAGGCCTTTGAACATCTTAAAGAGGCAATGTGCCAAGCACCGGTCTTAGCTACACCGGACTTCACAAAAACCTTTATTGTGGAATGTGATGCTTCAGGAAATGGAATTGGTGCTGTTCTAATGCAAGATGAAAGACCCATTGCTTTTGAAAGTCGTCCAATCAAGGGAAAGTTTTTAAGAAAAGCTATTTATGAGAAGGAAATGTTGGCAATACTCCATGCACTTAAGAAATGGCGACCCTACCTAATGGGAAGACACTTCAAGGTAAAAACGGATCATGATAGCCTTAAATACTTTTTAGAACAAAGATTATCCTCTGAAGAGCAACAAAAGTGGGTCACAAAGATGTTGGGTTATGACTTTGAAATCATCTACAAAAAAGGGAAGCAAAATGTGGTGGCAGATGCACTCTCAAGAAAGGATGAGGATGTGGAAGCATTGTTGTGCGCCATTTCTATTATCCAACCAGATTGGATAAATGAAGCAAGGGAGGAATGGAAGAATGACGAAGAAGTGTGGGCACTTATTCGAAAGCTACAACAAGATTCCAGTACGTCTGATACATTTAGCTGGAAAAATGATTCGTTATGGTACAAAGATCGCTTATACCTCTGTAAGAATTCCCAGCTAAAACAAAAGATTCTTATGGAATTGCACACTTCTCCCTTAGGAGGGCACTCAGGATTTTTAAAAACTTACCACAGGGTTAAGAAGGAATTTTTTTGGGATGGCCTTAAATCAGATATTCAAAAGTTTGTGGCAGAATGTTTGGTTTGCCAGCAAAATAAAGTTGAAACAATTAAGACACCGGGTCTATTACAACCTTTATCCATTCCAAGCCAACGTTGGGAGGAGGTTTCAATGGATTTTATCACAGGTTTACCCAAGTCTGAGGGAAAGAGTGTCATCATGGTGGTAGTTGACAGACTTACCAAGTATGCACACTTTTGTGCATTATCACATCCATTTAAAGCCAGTACAGTTTCTACTGCATTTATGGAAACAATTCAAAAGCTACATGGAAACCCAAAGATTATTGTAAGTGACAGAGATCCCATTTTCACTGGAAATTTTTGGACAGAATTATTTTCTTGTCTTGGTACTCAGTTAGCTCATAGCTCATCTTATCATCCTCAATCTGATGGGCAAACTGAGATAGTAAACAAATGTTTGGAAGGATATCTTCGTTGCTTTGTATCTGATAAACAGACACAATGGGTCAAATGGTTGCCTCTGGCTGAATGGTGGTATAACACTTCCTTCCATACAACAACAAAAATGACCCCATTTATGGCACTTTATGGGTATCAACCACCATCCATCACATCATATTTAAGAGAAAATTCTAAGGTTCAGGCAGTGGAACATCACATCAAACATCAACAACAAGTCCTCCAACTCTTAAAGGATAACCTCGTGTTGGCACAGAATAGAATGAAACAACAGGCAGATCAACATCGCAGTGAAAGAAGTTTTGATGTAGGTGATTGGGTATTCCTACGGCTACAACCATATAAGCAAATGTCCCTCAAGCAAGCTAAGAAGGATAATAAATTATCACCAAAGTATTATGGTCCGTACAAGGTGTTGCAAAAGATTGGTACTATGGCATACAAATTGGAGCTTCCTGCAGCTTCTCGATTGCACCCAGTTTTCCATGTTTCATGTTTAAAGAAGGTTATAGGCGACAAGCTCCCAGTTCAAACAATATTGCCAGAACTTGACGAGGAAGGAAAAATTATATTGGAACCGGAAGCAGTCATAGAAACAAGAACTCGACAGCTACGAAATCGATCAATTTCAGAGTATCTTATCAAGTGGAAGAACTTATCCGCTGAAGATTCCACATGGGAGGATGAGAATTTTATGCAGAAGTATCCAGAACTACTCAAGCGTTGAGGACAACACTTTTTTGAAGGAGAGGGGCATGTTGGGTCCCTATAATACTAGTGATTACCCCATTACTATTGTAGTTATACCCCTTATTTATATTGATGTACCCATGTAGTGCCCATATTGTTACTATTGTGCCACATAGAAGCCCACTATTGTTATTGTTGTGCCCTACAATATTATTGTTATGTAGGCTTTGATTGTATTGGGACCACTTAGACTCCTATATATAGAAAGGAGGTATTTTCATTTGTAGCATCGAAGAATTGTTCATTTATGTAATGTAAAGGAGGTTGCCCCCTCGAAGAGGCTGAATTCTAAGGCGTGGATTTATCTTTTCTATCTTTTCTTGAGCTGGTTTCATAACATTGCACCTGTTAGAAAGAGGTCATCCACATACAACACCAGTATGAGAGGCTTGTCATCTTCAACCTTAAAGTAAAGGTTAGGATCAGCTTCACTCCTAGTGAATCCTAGCTTCATCAAGTAGCTATCGATCCTGTCATACCATGCTCAGGGTGCTTGCTTCAGCCCATAGAGAGCCTTCTTCAACCTGCATACATGAGATTTTCAATCATAAATCTCAAA
The DNA here is from genome assembly GCA_031772625.1 of Pinus tabuliformis. Taxonomy (NCBI): domain Eukaryota; kingdom Viridiplantae; phylum Streptophyta; class Pinopsida; order Pinales; family Pinaceae; genus Pinus; species Pinus tabuliformis. Next base: position 933,214,672 of record CM062811.1, on the reverse strand, counting down.
TCCTTCCGGTTGCTCCACGTAGACCTCTTCTTTGATAGAGCCATGCAAGGACGCAGCCTTGACATCCATCTGATGTAGATTCCATCCTTGTGAAGCAGCAAGGGCTATGATCGAGTAGATGGTCGTATATCTGGCAACAGGTGCAAATATCTCATCATAGTCTATACCTTCCTTTTGGGAGAAACCTCGAGCAACAAAACGAGCCTTATACTTTTCCGTGCTTCCATCTGCTGCATGCGTTATCTTGTAAAGCCATTTGGAAGTAACAACAGTCTTGTCCTAGGGTCTGGGAACTACTTCCCAAACATCATTCTTTATGATAGACTCATATTCTTCTATCATAGCATCCTTCCATACTTGATGCTTGACGACATCTGAGAATGACGAAGGCTCATTTTGTATGATCGTGCTCATGATGGTCAGGTATCCTTGATACCTATTAGGTTTCTTACTTTCACAAAAGGTTCCTCGGGGTGCAGCATGTCCTTCAGCATCATCAGGTAACCCCTTAAGCCATGAAGTCCTCTTCCTAGAAGAGGAAGGCTCATATGGAGGAGGATCAATCGGATCCATGGGTTCTTCTACATCAGGCATTGATTCATCATCCTTTTCTTTCAGTTCCCTGGTGTCGGCTTCTTGAGAGCTCCTCAAAGTCGGAAGATTGATCACCTTGCTGAGAGCCATATCTTCGTTAAAGGTGACATCATGACTAATTATGACTTCCCTTTGACCGGCTACATAGATTCTATAGCCTTTAGTATTTTCACCATAGCCCACGAAAATTCCCTTCTTTCCAGATGCTCCCAATTTATTTCTTTTCTCTTTCAGCACATGAGAGTATACAAGGCTTCCAAAAATTTTAAAATGAGAAACATCAGGTTTCTTACCGGTGAATTTCTCTTCAGGAGTCTTCGAACCCAATGCTTGATGAGAGCATCGATTTTGTACATATACGGCAGTGTTTGCAGTTTCAGCCCATATAAACTTTGGAATTCTTTTATTATGTAGCATGGCCCGGACAGCTTCCATCATCGTGCCGTTCTTCCTCCCCACCACACCATTCTGCTTAGGAGTATGTGGTGTAGTAGTCTCCCTCTTAATGCCAAACTCAGGTGTGCCTAAGTAAACCAATTGTAATATATCGGAGGTCTTGCTTTGGCTTGAGGGGAATGGTCCCCTTTTGAGCTTTCCTTAGGCACATCCCGGACATACACCTTCTTTCTCTACTTGGAATTCGGGCATCTCTATTACCATCTGTCTTACATCGGGTAGAGCTTTGTAATGAAGGTGGGAAAACCTCCAATGCCAAAGTTTGGACTAAAGAGATGTGTCACAAGACATGACACCTAGCGGACTTCCATCGACCCAATATAATGAATCAACACTAAACCCAAGAGTAAAGGCATCTTTAACATTATTTTTCCATATACATACCTTGCCATTGCTGAAGGTTACCTTGAAGCCTCTGTCTTCCATTGCCAAGATGTATACCAGGTTCCTTTTGAGGTCAGGTGCATTTAATACATCCTAGAATTTCTAGCCTTCTTGAATGCTTGTCCTTTTCCTTGATTCCCAGCTCTCCTCTTACCTTTGTTGTTGAATTTGTCATTCCTTTGATTGCCATCAAAGGGATTTTGAGTTGCACCACTGCATATTGTACCATGCTTCTCTAATCATGATTATCATCATGCTACCCATGTCCATGATTTTATCCATCTTAATGCTGCTCAAACTAGTGTGCATCATCATCATGCTATCCTATATGTACATGATCTCATGTTGCCCTTTATGTCCATGATCTCATTCATCATGATGCTCATGATCTCATACATAGTGACTTGCTTTATCGCAAATGTAACATCGTCATTTTCTTCTAGCCTTAGGTCCAGCCTTTCCTTTTGATTTAGTCTCAGAATTATTTCTTTTCTTTGCATGAGAAGAAAAGGCAGCAGGAGGACCTTTAGGCATGGGCATTTCCTGCTCTTCTACCCTTGTTTGTTCTTGAATGCATCTAGCCATTAATTCCTCGAAACCAGGAATTACATTATAGTACATACCATTCAAATGGCAATCCTCCAAGAGTTGTGAGTGCCATTTCTCTGTCAGTAATAGTTTCCCCAATAGATAGGAGATCGTTCTTGATCTTGGTGATTCTTAAGAAGTATGCTTGCATACTTTCATCTTTACCCTTCTTGATTTCCCTCATCTTATTTCAACAAAACTTGATCTGCATCATTAAATTTAAATAAACTCACCAGCCTATCATAGATTTCCTTGGAGATGTCCAGTTCAGAGATGTAGGCCACCAAGTGCTTGTCGATAGAGTCCTGGATGATCTTCTATTGTTTTGACTTCTCCATTTTTTCATTTGTTCCAGGCAGCAATGGATGCATATGATGGAGGCTCAACACTCCTTGATTCTCAAGGGTTAGATCGATAGAAATCTTCCATTCGTGATAGTCAGCTTTCTCACGGAGCTTGTCTTCAGCAAGAAAGAGTGTTGAGGACCCCATAGTTCTTTTAGGATAGCCTTACCAATATTCTCTTCGATGATTGCTCTTGCTCTTGCTCGGGATTTGTCTTCACCTCAGCTCTGATACCATGTTAAGTTATGGTATGTTTTATGCTTATAACAATTTACTTCTTTTTCTTATTATATTCCACCGATTAGCAATCACATGTACATAAAGTAAAGTGCAGATAGAACATTAAACGATCGATAGAAAACAAGCCAAGACAAGAGACACAAGATGTGGCGGCTAGCCAGGGACAAACCCCACAATGTGTGGGGAAACCCTTTGATCAAATCTTCTTTTATGTTCAATAATTCAGCAGAGAGAAATAGTACAATAAATCTGATTCATATCAGCAGTAGCAAACCCTAGATCAGCAGCATAAGCATTAGCGGCTTCATTATCAAACTAGGGCGGACCATATCTCACAAACCGACCGTCGGATTGACTTCATTCCACCACCAAAAGTTTCGGCTTCTAGAGGAGGTTCAGATGAACCTACAGTGTAGTTCAGATGAGGAGATCTTCTAGGCCACGCAAGTCAATCTTTACTTCTGCAGTTGCAGCTTCAGTTTCAGCAGTTTCCAGCTTCAAAATAGGGCAGTCGATATCTTGCAAACCGTTCGTCGGATTGACTTCATTCCACCACCAAAAGTTGTGGCTTTCAAAGGAGGTTCAGATGAACCTACAGCATAGTTCCAAATAGGAGATATTCTAGGCCACGCAAGTCAATCTTTACTTCTGCAGTTGCAGCTTCAGTTTCAGTAGTTTCCGGCTTCAAACTAGGGCAGTCGATATCTTGCAAACCGTTCGTCGGATTGACTTCATTCCACCACCAAAAGTTGCGGCTTTCAAAGGAGGTTCATATGAACCTACAAAGCAGTTCCAAAGAAGAGATATTCTATGCCACACAAGTCAATCTTTACTTCTGCAGTTGCAGCTTCAAATTCAACAGCTTCCGGCTTCACATGTGTGAGAGAGAGACCCATTTCAGCACAGTAGAGAAGAGACTCATATCTGCGCAGTAGAGAGAGAGAGATGTGATGAGATGAGTGATTCAAAATGAGGAAAATTCATCTTATATTTATACACAACGTTGGTGGGTGAATAGATGCGACTGTTGGGCTTCTGAGCCTACATGAGTTGTAGGTCGGCTTGATAATAATTCCATAATCAAAATAAATTCATATCTCCATGAATACTTATCGGAATCGGACGATATTTATATCAATCTTACACCTCTCGACGAGAGGAATCTAATAAATATATTATCAGCCATGAATAAGATGACCCACATGAAGTTTTGCCCTGGTTTCCAATTTTAACAGATACATCACAAGTTAGAAAGAAGGTTAGACAACGATCCAAGGTGATGGTTAAACCAGCAACATGTCTCGATAGGATTCATAAAAATAGATATGGAAATTTCCATACATATATCTGTAAACAAAAAATACCTATATCATTAGAGTAACCAAGATAGTTGAAATATAATAACAACATATGCATGAAATGTGATAGCTTTGTTATATTAAGAAAGTGAAAGCTCCAATGATACATACAACTATGACCAAGCACTAGTCTTGATAATGAAACCTTACAATCATTATTTCCTGCTTCTCTGAAGAGATATACTAGCTCTGCAATATGGAGAAGCCAAGACTAATTACATTACACTCCAAGCTTTCTCTAAGATACACCTATAGGAAGCTTGGCTCCTGAAAGCCTGTACAATGAGTTATGAGGTTCTATAAATAACAAAGGGTGGGTTTTCCCTTGACATTCCCTTTTGTGACTCTTCACCTACCCTCATGACACTTCAACTACTACATGAATTTTAAATTCTACTATTGACACTTGGTATTTCACTTTTACAAGATGTTACATTACAATCTGCACATGTACCCATGTGAGACAAAACAAGCTTGAGCAAGTTGTGCAAGACATTACTAAGACTCAGACAGTTGTGGGAAGACCAACTCTTTGGCATCCTCGTGATGATCGATGGTGGTGAACTGATGCCAAGCTTTGTAGTCTGTTATGGTGTCCACGTGCTCAATGGTGACATCCTACTGAAAGAGAATTCTCACCTCCATTGCATCTGGGTACACTAATTTGGCACCTTTGTCCAACTCATCTGATAACATGTGCATCATAGTCTTGAGTGTAGCTAGACCAGCAACATACTAATGCATACTGTCTATGCTAATCTCCAAGTCTGTGTTCATGGCTATGCACATCAACTCATCAAAGTACATGTCCAACTCCAATTGGACTTGGTTATTTGACTTTGCTTCGGTGAGTGTGGAAATAGATTGGATCGCATGCATGCGCAAAAATGGCATCCATGCCTATGAACACTCATGCATGTGAATCCCACAAACTAGTTATGAGTAGCGAGAGTTCCTCATAGTTTCAGATCTGACTCTGGATGTGTGCCTTCAACTCTATTGCCTTGGGCTTCATCATCTTTGCCAAGTGAAATGGGGCTCCTTTGCACCTCATTGTCCATGTTTTCATATGATTGACAGTAGTGTGCAGTTAGACAAGATATGTGCTCTCATAGCACAACGTTGCTGCCAACCGTTGAGATTGAAAACTGATTTATGCACTGTAACAAATCTAGAAGAAAATATTCGCATGACTACCTTGAGGGATGAAACTTCATACAGTATCGCTCTCTTCAAATCTACTCTGGAAGATGATGTAACCTATTCTCCTCCATGCTTGGCCACTTGTAACTCCTTATCCATGCACTCATTCTCAACTATCATGAATCTAACACTCGAATTGTTGGCTTTAATATATGATCTGGTAGCATTGGCCAATTTTGTCAGATACTTGTGTACATCGTATATGATCACTCATTCTTCAAACTATGCAGGAGATATGTGAACATCCGGAGTTGGCACTTTGTGAATTATCACAACTTTGTGTTGTGACGTGTTGAAAGATATGTTGTTCTTCACCTTCGGATTGTCTTCAAGCATATCTATGTCTCCTTGATCTCTTGGGAGTTTCTCTGCTTCCATATGTGGTGAAGCGGGGGAGGTGACCTTCTGGTTTTGAGGCATGAGGTTAATATCCGAATCTGACTCTAGCTAGATCATATCCATATCCATCTACTCTAGCACTTGTTCAATCTGTTCAACTAAGTCTTGCTCCTGCAACTGCTCATCTTGTCTTATCTATGCCAGCTTTTTGGATGAGTCTATAACCTGTATGGGAATAGTTTTATCAATCTATGCATGTTGCACCTCTTGTTGTACCTATCTCTATTATGCTTCCTTCACTCTTTTGTGAAACTCCTATTCTTTCGAGAGTTGCTGCTTCAACTCCTGCAAATCCTTTTCTATTTCCTCCATCCTATGTTTTTCTCTTAGCCTTTGCATGATCCTCTTGTTTTGTTGTCACCTCTTAGCCTCAATTTCTAAAGATGATTTCGTCACAAGTGGATCTACTTTGAACTTAAATATTTGTTCTGCCTCTTTACTGTCAACAACCTTTCTCTTGCCTCTGTCATGTGCATGTATGTTACCCTCTACTGATTCTAATGATGTTTCTCTCTGAGATGTTGCTTATTTATTCTTTTCCAACCAATCTACAACTATGCCAACTGGTTCATTGAGCCTAGAAAATTGATAGAAATATCTCCATAGGTCTTTCTCAGGCCAATGACATGCCCTGTGGTCCTTCTCTAAGCAATGCAAGTCATACAATTTGAAACTTCTAGTTTCTAAGGTGAATCTTTTGAACTCCTTCATCTCAGCCTCAATATTTTTGAGATTCTGTATCTCACACAACCTGATCCACAAAGGAAGAGTGGTTCAAGGTGCCTTCTTCTTCTTGTGTAGTCTCGTTGACAACCCTATAAAGATGTGATATGACACCTCTTGGATGACAAGCTTGTCCATGGAAAACTTCGGTAAAACATGTGGAACCTTCTTCGCAATGTACATCCGTATGAAGGTGCCAAGGGGTGAGGCATACCAATCTTCTATGTCGATCAATGCCTCCATCGCTTCCTGCAACATGCAAGGTGGATCTTACTCAAATATCAATTTGTAAAATGGGGTGAAAAAGTGGTCTGACAATTGTGTGATAACTCCATGGAAGCTCCATTCGGAGAACAATCTGCAATAAGTGCACACAAAGGTTTCCAAAGGTGTCCATGCCAAACCCAAGCATGGGAACTGCTAATAGGCACATAATGCATCCAAAATGTAAGTGGACATGTATATCTCCACTTTCTAATCCTTAGCTAGATGCCAGGCTTTTGTCACCTATTCCTTCAACTTGAGAGCCAACATATCAGACCCATTGCAAGGTATTCCTTCACTGGCCAGTTGGTCCAATGCAATCACCCAACTCTATTGGACGGTTTCTGTGTTCTCTTGGCCATATAAGAGACATGAAAAGATGACCAATTACCGATATGTCTTACATAGTATCTTTAGCTTGTAAACCTGTCTAGGTGTTGTCCAGAGCTTGGCTGGCACTTTTTCCCATCTCTTCAAGATATATCCTGAGTTTGCACTACTGTTGGGTTTGTTGAAGGGTTTCTCCATTGTGATCATTGGTTGTGGAAAGTGATACATCTCCTGAAATTCCCTCACCCTAAAGGTAGCAAGTTGTGTTCCACTGGCACTACTCAACATCATCGTCTTGGGATTTGTGTTTGAGACAATCAACTGGATCATTTCCACGCATGGAAATGCAGGATACTTGCATGCAATCTGGTACAAACTAGACTTGTGAATGTTGACATAAAACCTGCGGTCTTCAAGATTTTCCTCAAATGTGCCTAACAATATATCATTGATGTCCTACCATTTCATCTTGATGTCCTTGTCTATCAAAAACTTGGTGTCTTTGTAGATAGGGAAGCACATAGACACTTGTTCAACTGCATCTCGAGTTGCACTTTCGACGATGTCCTTTGACCCTACTCTCTTGGAGGCCATTGAACTTGAAGTGCTGAGAGATGGAAAAAAATTGCGTGAAGAGATAGAAACACTCATGGAAAAAAATATATCATTTGAAAAGAAAAACAAATTTGAGGACTGTCATACAACATACCTGGGTGATTGACTGGGAAGATTGTGCAATTTTCACTGGGAGGTTGGGAGACTGACTACCAAAATTGTGCAAGGCATAGTCTGCAATGGCAGGAGGTTGACTGACTGCTAGAACTATGTAATGCATAGTCCATCCTAGCCTACTCATGGTTGAAACTACGCAATGTGTAGTTTCAGTCAACAATGACATGCAAACCCACAAATTTCATTGTGCAATTTCGGGGCCAGTAAGGCACTGCCTCCCAGAATTGTGCAATACAAGCCTAGAGGTCAATTTTTTCTAGATTTGCGAGGTCTTTAGAGGGAAGGAAGAGCCTTAACTCTTAGAAATGTGCATTGCTAGCCGAGCAAGGAAAGGCTCGGGCTAAAGCAGCCTAGACCCGCCAATGGGTGACTAAAAACATGAAAAGTTTTGAATGCATGGTGAAGCTAAGTGTAAACAAGAGTGAATGATCATGCATGCAAATAGTGAGTGCATTATTTAGAAAATAGGAAAGAAAGAACGTGTCTAAAGCGAGTCGCTGCAATGACAACCGTTAGTGCAGAAATAGTGTCATGAGTGTGACAGTAGTGAGATGCAATGAAAAACTTAAAAAAATGCTTCTACGGGATAGCATGCATTAAAATGATAGAAGGCATTCAACAAAAAAAAGAAAACAACATTCATAAAAATATAAATACAAAAAGCAACAAAAGAGCAGAAAATGACATGAAAAGAAAACTTACCTGGAAAAATCTAAGTTGAATGTGTCAAGACTCCTAGATGTGATGTGTGATGTTAGAGCTCCAAGATCGATGTGAGGAATGAGCTCTATAGTGTCGAATAAATAAGTTTGATAAGGATGAGTCTTATGACGCACATGCCACAAATATAGGAAAAAGCGACACTTGGAGGGAAGTTCCTAATTGATATTTTCATGTAACATCCAACTACTAAAAATAGATCCCTGAAATCCAGGGATTCTTTTTTTCTTTTTGCTTTTCTTTTTCGGGAAAAGAAGCCCATGCATAAAAATCAAGATTTCTCAGTCCTGAACGGAACCGATCGACCTAAAATCACATGCAACAGTATGCAAGCTTGGGTATGAGATTTCCACAGTTTCTGGGTTGAGAAAGACTATTTATCCCTCATGCTTTGTGCAATTTCTAGACTGAAACCATGGCCGTCAGTCAGAATTGCGCAATTTCTTAGCTGAAGCTTGGTGTTGGGTTGGATTGAGCAGTTTTAAGATGGAAGGATGCTTGGCTGGATTACACATTTCTGGAGCCCAACAGGATTGCACAATTTCTCTAGAATGTGCAATTTCATGCATTGCACAATTTCTCTCATGTTGTCCCTCATGCATTGCACAATTTCTGGATTGAAGCCCTGGATGTCAGTCATGATTGCGCAATTTCTAAGTTGAAGCCCAGTGTTGGGCTAGATTGTGTAGTTTTAAGAGGGAAGGATGTCTGGATGGATTGGACATTTTTGGAGCCCAGTATGATTGCACAATTTCTGGAGGGAAGGTCGATTCCCCTCCAGAATTGCAAAATTTTTTAGGGGGAGCATCTTAGCTAGAAAAATTCCTAAGTCCGGAATGTTAGCCTATGGTGGGATACAAACAAGCTGACATGCACAGGCTGGCAGGCCACTGAAACTTAGTTGAAGCCCATGTACCTACTCAGTGCAAGACATTCCATTAAAGATGGTTGGTATGGAGGCTCCAAAACGAAGCTAAGGGAAAATTTTGGAGGGTTTTAGCCACTACAACAAAGCCATTAAGCTGAAGTACATTTTACTGCCATGTTATCATGTATTTGACACTTTTTAAATAATAATTATAAATCATGTTTTGATCCAGCACTAAGTTGACTCAAAGGGATGAAGCTCTTAGGTTAGGGCCCAACCCTAGCAACAAAATTTCCTCTCTTGTATCTATATTCTTTATCTAGGATGTTGATAAATTTCTGAAGTGTATTCATGTTCCTTCTAACTTAGGAGATTGATTAAGTTGTTTCTTATCCATGTTTCCATTAGCTTAAAGAGTGAATTAGTGTTGCAATCCAATGGAGTAAAATACATCAAAAATCTTGTGATAGTGACCCCTATCTCATCTCCCTCATGGGATCATGATTAGAGGACCCCACTCTCACAACCCAAAAATAGAGTTTGACTTTTTTTTCATTGCATAGATTAAGTTTCAACATTAGTTAGATAACTATTTATGATTTCTTGGGGAGATTTACAGTTGTTATTCCGCTTCTTAATATCCTTGTAGCTTAGAAGGTATTTAATTTCATAGATCCAATTCTTAGCAGTAGTTAGATCAGATTTTCTAAATTCAATTCATCTTTTCCACATTGACATGTAATTATTTGTAGATGAAAAAAGAAACATGTCTAATTACAAGATTGTTGATATGTAGGAAGGGACTCCTCCCACCAACTCCATCTAAGTATTCTCCACCTTCTTTTCATGCATGACAACCCATATTTTGGGTGTGGAGCTTGATTATCTTCTATATTCAAATGTATCGACACATTGGATCCCAGTTCGAAATGGGGGTGGCAACGCCACCCATAAAATATTCGCTACAGGGGGGTCAGGGGGGGGGGAGGCTGCGACCTTTGGGAGCCCCTCCCTGGTGGGGGGTTTCGGGGGCAGTGCCCCCGAAGCTAAAAACAGATGTAAATTTGCCTTGTAAAGTATATTAATTTCTAGTCAAACTGGGTCATTCATTAGGCGGATGATTTGACGGTAGAACTTATGTTTAGTTTAGGGTTTTTTGCCCTAGAAGGAAACCCCTCTCTTTGTATCAGGACATTGTATTTGAGGCTGTGAGATAGATGTGTATTCTCTGAGCGAGAAACAAAGAGGTGATACTGTGAGAGAAAACAGAGGATATTACAGCAGATTTTCTGTAGGTTGTGTCTCTTCATTTTGCTGGATAATAGAAAGGAAGGATTGGTTGTTCGGGGTGGACGTAGCCCAAACTGGGTGAACCACATATATCTGTGTCTCTCTTGCTTTATGCATTTTCTATGTTTATATTTCTGCAATATTTTATGCGTTCCATTGCTCTGTAATATATAATTTTCTAACAACTGGTATTAGAGCCGAAGGTCTATTTGGTTGATAAACTCGCAGGAAAGAAGGGTTCCTTGTTCGAGTGGGAGCAATGGCGGAAGATGGTAAGTTTAGGGTCAAGAAATTTAACGGCCAAAACTTCTCGCTATGGAAGATGCAGATGGAAGATTATCTGTATCAGAAAGATCTGTACCTTCCATTGAGCGGAAAAACAAAGAAGCCGATGGCTATGCCAGATGAAGAATGGAACCTTCTCGATAGAAAGGCACTCGGAATGATATGGTTGTGCCTCACTGCGTCAGTCGCCTTCAACATTTCAAAGGAAAAAACGACAGAGTGTTTGATTTAGGTGTTGTTGAAACTATATGAAAAACCCTCGGCCTCAAACAAGATATTTCTTATGAAGTTGTTATTTAATATGAATATGTCGGAAGGTGGATCTGTTGCAAATCATTTAAATGATTTTAATACAGTTACAAGTCAGTTAAATTCTGTAGGGGTAAACTTTGAAGATGAAGTTAGAGCTTTGTTATTCTTATGCTCATTGCCAAAAAGTTGGAATGGTTTAGTAATGGAAATTAGTAAATCTGTCTCCGGATCTAGTACTTTAAAGTTTGATGATATTGTCAATGCTATCCTTAGCGAGGAAATGCGAAAGAAAAGCTCCGGTGAGACATCGGGTAATGCTTTGAGTGCAAAGTCTAGGGGAAGAAAAATGGAAAGAGGAAAGAGCTCAGGATATCGCAGTAAATCAAGGAAAGGCAGATCCAAGTCTAAATCGGGGATAGTGTGCTGGAAATGTGGAAAGAAAGGACACCTAAAGAAAGACTATAGATCTCGGAAGGGAAAAGAAGGAGATGCACAGCAAGAACATAATCATGAAGCAAATGTGATAGGTGAGGTGTTACAAGATGCTTTGATTCTTTCTTTCGAAAATATTACTGATTCCTGGGTGGTAGATTTAGGGGTCTCATTCCATACCACACCTGATAAGAAATACTTTCATGAGTATGTTCAAGGAGATTTTGGACAAGTTCGTTTGGGTGATGATAAACCTTGAAAAATTGTTGGAATGGGTAAGGTTCTTGTAAAACAGCAAAATGGAAACCAATGGCTACCAAAGGAGGTAAGGCATGTTCCAGATCTAAAGAAAAATCTGATTTAAACAGGGCAGTTAGGCGGTGAAGGTTGTGTGACAAATTTCACAGATAAAGCTTGGAAGGTCACCAAATGAGCCCTGGTAATAGCAAAAGGCGAAAATGTTGGTACATTGTATTTATGCAATGGTATTTCTAACTTTGTTAATGTTTTAACTTCCAAAGGAGCAGATGCAGTGTTATTGCATCATAGGCTCAGACACATGAGTGAAAAGGGGATAAAGATTCTTCACTCAAGGAATTTCTTGCCAGGTTTGAAGAATGTTGATTTGGAATTCTGTGAGAACTACATTTATGGAAAACAGAAGAGAGTCAGATTTCTCAGAGTTGGGAAAGAAAAGAAGAGCGAAAAATTAGAGCTTGTGCATACATATGTATGGGGACCTGCTCAGGTATCATCTCTTGGTGGTTCTCATTATTATGTTACCTTTATTGATGATTCAAATAGAAAAACTTGGATTTATTGTATTAAGAATAAATCTGATATATTTGATACTTTCAAGAAATGGAAAGCTTTGGTTGAGATTGAGACAGGAAAGAAATTGAAGTGTCTTAGATCAGACAATGGAGGTGAATATTGCAGCAAAGTGTTTGATAGGTACTGTTCCGAGCATGGAATTTGTATAGAGAAGACAATTCCAAGAACACCACAAGAAAATGGTGTGTCAGAAATGATGAATAGAACAATCATGGAGCGTGCAAGGTGGATGAGATTGCATGCAGGATTGCCTTTACAGTTTTGGGCAGATGTTGTAGACACTGTTGTTTATCTAATAAATAGAGGGCCTTCAAGTTCCTTGGATGGTGGTGTTCCAGAGGAAGCATGGACAGGTAAAAAGGTAAACTACTCTATTTTAAAGCCTTTTGGTTGTGAGACCTTTGTCCATATTGATAAAGAAAATAGAACAAAGCTTGAGGCAAAGTCAAAGAAATGTACCTTTATTGGATATGGTGTTAATGATTTTTGTTATCGCTTATATGATTACAAAAATCACAAAATAATTAGGAGAAGAGATGTAATATTCAATGAAAAGGTCTTGTATAAGAATCAGTTGCAGGAAAAGAAACAGAAAAAGGAAAACAAGGAATACGCAGTTCTTGATGAAATCACTGAAAAAGTAAAGGTGCCTGAAAATAATAATAATCAACAACCACAACAACAACAACAACCACAACAACAACAGGGACCCCAAACACCTGAAAGTGGTGTTAGAAGATCTACCAGGATAAGTAGACCCCCTGAACGACACTCTCCTTCATTATATTATTTATTGTTGACTGATTTCGGTGAACCCGAATGTTATGAAGAAGAAATGTAGGTTGAAAGCAGGAAGAAGCGGAAGGTAGCCATGGAAGAAGAGATGGACTCCTTAATGCATAACCAGACTTGGGATTTAGTCAGGTTTCCTATAGGGAAAACTACATTGAAGAATAAATGGGTTTATAGGTTGAAGGAAGAAGATGGAGGAAAACAAAGGTACAAAGCTAGGCTTGTGGTGAAGGGGTTTGCACAGAAGAAAGGTATTGATTTTGATAAAATATTTTCTCCTGTTGCTAAAATGACTTCAATCAGAACTATTTTAAGTCTTGTAGCAGCTGAAGATTTGCATCTTGAGCAGTTAGATGTAAAGACAACCTTTCTCCATGGGGATTTGGAGGGAGAGATATATATGCAGCAGCCACAAGGATATGAGGTGAAAGGGAAGGAGAAACTAGTGTGCAGGTTGAAGAAGAGCTTGTATGGCTTAAAACAGGCTCCAAGGCAGTGGTATCTAAAATTTGACAAGTTTATGTCTGAACAAGGTTATACTAGATGTCACTCTGATCATTGTGTTTATCTGAAAAAGAAAAATGATGGCAACTATATTATATTGTTATTGTATGTAGATGACATGCTTGTTGCAGGGTCTAACATGCAGGAAATAAATGCGCTCAAAAGAAAATTGGCAAATTCATTTGCAATGAAGGATTTGGGAGCTGCAAAACAAATCCTTGGTATGAAATAACTAGAGACAGGAAAAATTGCAAATTAACATTGTCTCAGAATGAGTACATACAAAAGGTGTTGGAAAGATTTAATATGCACAATGCAAAACTAGTTAGTACACCTTTTGCTAGCCATTCCAAACTTAGTAAGGAAAAGTGCCCAAAGACCCAAGAAGACATGGATTATATGTCTAAAGTTCCATATGCATCAGCAGTTGGAAGCTTAATGTATGCAATGGTCTACACAAGGCCTGATATTGCACATGCAGTGGGAGTTGTAATCAAGTACATGAAAAATCCAGGAAAGGAACATTGGATGGCAATGAAATGGATTCTCAAATATTTGAAAGGTACCACAAATCAAGCATTATGCTTTGGTGGTTCAAAAATTTCTCTACAGGGATATGTTGATGCAGATATGGTAGGTGACAAAGATAATAGGAGGAGCACTACAGGATATGTATTTACTATTGGTGGAACAGCTGTCAGTTGGGTTTCAAAAATCCAAAGTGTTGTTGCACTTTCAACAACAGAAGGAGAGTATGTTGCTGCTACAGAGGCTAGTAAAGAAATGATTTGATTACAAAGGTTTATGGGTGAATTGGGTAAGGAGCATGATATGGACATGTTATACAATGATAGCCAAAGTGCCATTCATCTTGCAAAGAACTCAACATTTCATTCTAGGACTAAACACATATAGCTCAAGTACCATTTCATACGATCAGTGTTGGAAGATGGAGAGTTGAATCTGGAAAAGATACACACTAGCCAGAACCCTGCAGATATGCTAACAAAAGTTGTAACCAGGGAGAAACTGAGAATATGCTCAGTTTCAATTGGTCTTCAAGGATGACGATGAAGATGAGAAACAGCCAGGTCCAAAGAAGAGTCATTGTTCAACAAATGGAGCAGCGGTGGAGTTGCTACAATCAGTCTCCAAGTGGGAGATTGTTGGGTGTGGAGCCTGATTATCTTCTATATTCAAATGTATCGCCACATTCGATCCTAGTTCAAAATGGGGGTTGCAACGCCGCCCGTAAAATATTCGTTGCAGGGGGGGTCTAGGGGGGGCAGCTGCGACCTTTAGGAACCCCCCCTAGCGGGGGGTTTCGGGGGCAGCACCCTCGAAGCTAAAAAAAAATGTAAAATTGCCTTGTAAAAGTATAGTAATTTCTAGTCAATCTGGGTCATTCATTAGGCGGATGATCTGACGGTAGAACTTATGTTTAATTTAGGGTTTTTTTCCCTAGAAGGAAACCCCTCTCTTTGTATCAGGGCATTGTATTTGAGGCTGTGAGATAGATGTGTATTCTCTGAGCGAGAAACAAAGAGGTGAGATTGTGAGAGAAAACAGAGGATATTACAACATATTTTCTGTAGGTTGTGTCCCTTCATTTTGCTAGATAATAGAAAGGAAGGACTGGTTGTTTCGGGTGGATGTAGCCCAAACTAAGTGAACCACGTATATCTGTGTCTCTCTTGTTTTATGCTTTTTCTATGTTTATATTTTTGCAATATTTTATGTGTTCCATTACTCCGTAATATATAATTTTCTAACACCATATTCTAAACCTATGTCTTTTAGTCACCATGAGCAAGCTTTCTTAGTCAAATTCAGCCTTCTTGGAGTGTTGAGCTTGGACAAGGGTGATGATCACCTTCCGCACACTTTCCACAAGTCTCATACACCCTCCCAACACTTCATCTCACCATTTTTTCCCACCAAACCCTCTCAACCAACTTCTTGTAACAATTCAGGACATCTTATAGCAGTACATGCAATCTTGTAACAAACCTGTAGTCGCCTGTTTTGACCCTGTTTTGACCTGCAATGATACCCTAACCTACTTTAGGAGTAGTTTAACCCCTCAGGTTGGACTGCATGACCAGAAGTTCCACCTAGAGTGTTCCACCTAGACCAATCCTTTCACTCATTTCCCTCATGCAAGATCAAATAGAATTAGTACTTTTATTTCTGAATTTAGCAATTAGAACTTTATCTACTCTGCAAGTGTGAATTAGATAATCAATGCATGCATGTTTGAATTATGAAATGGTAGAATAATGTTTTATTTTTAGGAAATCATGATAGCTATATGATCGAGTTTAAGTTAACATGTATTCATTTCTGCATGTGAACATAATATTTGTGTCATTTCATAGGATTTACAAGTTGGCAACTTTCATTTTCTGAGTTGAAAATAATTTTCTTTCTTTGCACTAGAACTAGCCTTTACATTCTACTTTCAGTAGTTAGGCTCCTTTCAGTTCAGTAGAAAAATGGTCTGGAACCCTAATGGTCAAGTGACCCAACTCAGGGTGGCATGAGTAGAATGATGCATCTACTGTGTATATATCACTGTCAGCTCTAAGTTTGTAGGAAATACTGGGTTGATAAAGTAAAGTTGGTAGTCTTGGGAGTTGCAGCATTCTTTTTGCAATATTGAGGCTCATCACTATAAAGGACTTCCAGAAAAATATCCACTTCTGCTTTGTGAAAAGCCACCACAATTGAACGCTACCATCTCCAGAGAGTGGGGAAGTCAAGTAGTTAAGGAAAAAGAGACAAGAACTGGTCCAGTAGCAGGAGAGGCACATCATGGTAGAGACATGGCCTGATCAAGTGCAATATCAAAAATGGCATAGAGATATTTTCCTCTTATCATCATTCATTTTTTTCTTTTCTTTTACTCTATAATTTCTGTTTATTTTCATGAAAGGAATCAAATCGTTTGTAATCACTTTTGGTAGCAGGGCTATCGCACACCAAGACAACTAGTTGATTAGATAAATAGTCCTTACATAAGGTATTTTGTAACTATTAATTCAAATCTCCAGCTCTCCCTATAAAGAGCGGAAAGAAACACTTAATAAGGGTTCCAGAATTCTGCACCCAAGAGGTCCAAATAATGTGATTCCACTTTTGGTTCTATTTTTCTGTTCATGAGGGACTTGAGCTATAGATTACTAAATGTAATAGATTGGTGATTTTGGACTCAAGCATTAATGAAACTATTATGTTGATTCCTCTTAGAGAAATGAGCAGTATTTTCTCCTCTTTGTACTTCATTTCATGTATGTTTCTCTTCTCTGAAATAGTGTAATGAAGTTGTTGGTATCACCCTTGTTCATGGTCATATATTTGTTGCTAAGTAGTAAAAGGTACCTGCGTTAACTATAGATTTACTTATGTACCTGTAATGTGCACAGATTTACTTAATGTTATTTTATGATATATGTATGCATGATTAGTGCTCCATTGTTTCTGTCATTCCACCTCTTTAGTCTTTCATACTTTTTCCATAACATTTTTTCTTGGGATTTTGTCTTGTTTAAAACCCTATGCATCCAATTCCCTCCTTTCTTTCCTCCTTTCCACTATTACTACAACTTCAATTTTAAGCTTCATATTGTTGTGTGTTGACCACTAGAACCAGACATTCCTCTTTGAGAGTAGCCATATTTACCCCCTAAGCATTTAGATCCATGTATTTTCTTGAGTTCACCTTGAGGATAGACTATTGAACCAATCCCCCTTTTATTATCTTTTACAAACTACATGACAATTAGAGTGTATCAGAAATCCCTCACTGATAATATCCAAATGCAATCCTCTATTTAAGATGTCCTAGGAACTGGTCTACAATCAACCCAAAGACTATCTCTAGGAAGATTCCATAGCTCTTGAATCATTTGTGCTATAGGTGCTAGAAAAAGTGGCAACACCTTTCTGGCACCATTTCCAGAGAATGGATTAGAATATTTTTCCTTGGGTATAAAAATATTTTACATTCCCTCTGTTAGGTGAGCAAGGGAAGTGTGGGTTGAAGGTCTCTCACCTTGGCAACTCCACTGTTTCAATTTTATGGTGGACATCCTGGAGACTCCATTGTTTATATCTCTATTTTACGAGGCTCCAACTTAGGATGACCATCCTTCACCTGGATAACAAGTTCAAGAACCTCCTCCGATCTATGATTCATATTATTTAGAGGAGGATGAAGTGGTTGCAGATTGTTAAAGAGATTTGTTTACTAGCAAGTGGGGAGAAGGTTTCCAACAACACATTTTTCAAGAAGAGCCTAAAGATGAAGGACCAAGCAATGTCTGTGACTGCATATTGCAAAAATATTCCTGCCAGGAATTCTCAGTATATTCTCCAATCTATGAACCTTAGAGTTTAGTAAATGAATATTCTATTGCATATTTTGAAGAGGATTGACTTGTTGAAAAATGGGTAGAAAAATATCAACAATAAGTTTTTCTTGAAAAATTTAAAGCTGAGGAGCCGAATAGTATTTGTAACTGCCCTGACCAAGAAGATATTGATCAACAAAATTTTCATGAAATTAAGGCAGCTGCAAGATTTTCTTGTCAGTTCTATGGCCCTATAGCAAACTACATGACGACATTCTTAAGTCAGCAGAAGAGGGTTTTTATGGAGTATGCATCAATATTTTTGTTTGAATATTTTTCATGGTGCATGTTTGTTTTAATTTTTGAATTTCAACAACAGGGAGGCATTAGGTCCAACACCCAAATGTTGACTTAGTTCCATTGGAGGGTTCACATCAGTTAAGTGAATTAGACCCTGTACATAAGCAAGATTTATATAAATAAGCTCACTAGATGGGAATTTAGTTTCCAGTTGTTAGAATTTCTATTTATGCATTTCAATTTAATGAGGAAAGGGCTCCCTACAAATAAAGTTCCATGGAGATTTTTTGGTTGTATAAGTGCATTATAATTTTTTACTCCATGCCCAATGGTGAAGGCTACTAGTTTGCAGGTTCTCATCACCTTTCAAGAAAGGCACTATCCCAAGGTTGAGCTAATGTTGTCACCATTTCCAAAATTTGTTTTCAGTTGTCAAAAGGGTGCAAAAGAGAAAAAACATTTTCAACCATTTTCCAAGCTATATAAGCATTCAAAGGCCAATCAAAACCTTTCCATTGGAAGGATCTTGGAATTATTTTTTCGAATTTATATGGAACTCCCCAAATGGACTCTACAATCAAAAGTTAGAGCATATTAAAGTTTCCCTTTGAAAACCAGAAAACAATGAGAAAATGTGTAAGTGTACAATCTTGGATCCCACAAATCGGAGGTCCCGGCATATGGGAAATTGCTAATCAGAGGTCCCGCATATCATAGCTCCAAGGCACTTTGACAATCACAATATCATAGGTCATGGCATTAGAGAATCACAATCAACGATAAAAAAGGTGACAACCTTTTAAAGTTGTGATATCGCATAAAGTGTTGATTCCGATTAAATCCATGAGAAAAGACCAAAGATGAGTTAACAAAGGACTTTAGTGAAAAACTAGAAAAGGTTCATGCCTTTTATTTCTCCTCTAGTAGGAAACGTGGCATGAAGATTCAGCTTTTTTAAGGGTCGTAAGGGTCTAGAATAGGGTGACATGTGTCACCACTCAAGAAGTGCCACATGGCAAGGATGACATCACAACGAAAATCGCAAATCAACGTTCATAGGTTGAGGCATGTTGTTACATCAATGTAAAACATATGATTGTGATCCACTGATAAAGGGGCTCCAATATAGGGTTTTTCATGTATTCAAATAAAGAGCCAAAGAACCAAGGGCTAAGCACAAAGGGTGATCGACAATCGGTGATCGGTGAAATTGAAATGTCACAGCTCCTAAGTTAAAACCCCGATTTCGATCTGTTGATAAAGGGGCTGATACAGGGGATGACCTGCAATCACATAAATAGTTAAAGAAACAAGGGCTAAGCACAAAGGGTGATCAGAGAAACCTGATATCGCATCACTCCAAGTCAAATCCTCGATTTGAGAACACCGACTAAGGAGCTACGATATGTGCCCAACACACAGTCAAGAAGGAATTAACGAATGAGGGGTGGAGAATACTTTAAAAAGAAATGATAGCCCCCAAAAAGAGTCTAAATGTTTTAATGCCTCAAGGCCAAGCACCAGGTCACAACCCCCAGTCATATGAGAAGAAATGCAAAAGGGGGTAAACCAAAGGGGGGAAAGGAGATCGAGAATGTTGTTCTCTAACTTCTTTAAGAGTAAAAGTCCCGATGTTGTAAAAGTCTTGATAGTGTGGTACATAGATTTGAAGGAATATGGGTGATAGTTGAGGTATTGAAGGAAGGCATGGAGCTGTTAGAAATCGATATGGACTAATCTTGTAGAAGCCCCTGTAACAAGAAACCAAGGAATACATGGGAACTAGAAATGAATTTGACTGCTTCATTTTCGCGTCTTCAGATAGTAAATGGAGGTATGAGACTCAAGAAGACTTAATGGCTGATTATGGAGCTCCAGTCAGTCATACTATGAAGGATTTCCAAGACAATCTCTGCTTCTACTATATGAAAAGCCACCACAATTGACTGCTACCATCTCCAGAGAGTGGGGAAGTCAAGTAGTTAAGGCAAAATAGACAAGAATTGGTCGAGCAGTAGGAGAGGCACATCATGGTAGATACATGACCTGATCAAGGGAAATATCAGAAATGGCACAGGGATATTTTCCTCTTATCATCATTCAGTCTTTCCTTTTCTTTCATTGTGTAATTTCTGTTGATTTTCATGAAAGGAATCAAATCCTTTGTAATCATTTTTGGTAGCAAGGCTATCACAAGTCGAGATAGCTAATCGATCACACAATTAGTCCTTGGCTAATATATTTTTTAACTGTTAATTCAAAGCTCCAACTCTCCTTATAAATAGGGGGAATAAACACTTAATAAGGGTCCCAGAATTCTCCATCTGAGAGGTCCAAATTTTGTGATTCCACTTTTGGTTCTATTTTCCTATTTATGAGGGACTTGAGCTATAGATTGATAAATGTAATGGACTGGTGATTTGGACTCGGGGATCAACGAAAATATTATATTGATTCCTCTCAGAGAATTCAATAATATGTTATCCTCTTTGTATTTCATTTCATGTATGTTTCTCTTCTCTAAAATAATGTAATGAAGATGTTGGTATCACCCTTGTTCATGTTCATATATTTACTTTTAAGTAGTGAGAGGTATTTGTGTTAGCTACAAATTTTCTTATGTACCTGTAATGTGCAAGGATTTAATTAATGTTATTTCGTGATAGATATATCCATGACTAGAGCTTCATTTTTTTTCCATTCCATCTCTTCATTCTTCCATACTTATGTGAGAACATTTTTGCTTAGGATTATGTCTTGCTTACAACCCTATGCATTGAATTCCCTCCTTTCTTTCCTCCTTTCCACTTTTACTACAAATTCAATATTATGTTGCCCATTATTGTGTGTCAACCACCAGAACCAAACATTCGCCTTTGAGAGTAGCCAAATTTAACCCCTGAGCATTTAGATCCATGTATTTTCTTGAGTTCATCTTGAGGAAGGACTATTGAACCATGCCACTTTTATTATCTTTTAGAAACTACATGACAATTGGAGTGCAACAGAAAGCCCTCACTAATAATATCCAAATACACTCCTCTATGTTAGATGTCCTAGGCATTGGTCTACAATCAACCCAGAGGTTGTCTCTAGGAAGCTTCCAAAGCTCCAGAAGCACTTGTGCTACAGATGCTAGAAAAAGTGAAAATACATAAAAATAGAACAATCATCATCACTCAATTCAATAGAAATCGGTTGATCAAGACAATTTTTGTCTAGGGGTTCAACATGATTAACGTATGGTTGACTAATAAGACTTCACTTGGTTTTTTCTTCACCTCACTTGCTTCTATAACATACTATGTGTACAACCTGATATTTGGTAGTGGGGAGTTTGGCATTATCTAGATCTCATGCTCCACTTCTCTCTTAAGTGGTAACCCTTTAGGCTCTCGGATTACATCCCTATATGCTTGTAACAACTCATCAAATTGTTATTTTTATTTATTAGTAGACCCCTATATGGATTCCTCTCATCTTATTGAGTCCTCTTCGTACTAAATTTCTCTTAAAAACAATAAAACATACTTCTTGCTGGAACTATTTATTATATTTACTTGGTTGGCATTTACTAGTGAAATTTTTTACTTGCCTTTACGTGTGTTGATGATGAATTATTTTCCATCCTTGGAAAGTCGATACTAGATGGCTCTCCTCATGACTAATGCATCTGACATGTACATGTATGGATTCCCAAACACAACTCCACATACATAAAGGGGAACCACATCTAGATCTACTTCATCAATAAAATGAACATTGATAGAAAAAATATTTTTTCATTTTTTGTGACCTTCACCTCTTCATAATTATTTACCCATCCTAATGGATATGAGTTTGTATGATCATGAAATTCCAACCCCAACTTCTTGACCAAATCTGGTTCAATGAGATTTACCTATGATCCTAAGTCAAACAGAGCATCAACCCTTGTCTTCTTGATCTGTATCTTTATATGGAAGAATTTGGTCATTTCTTTCTCTTCTTGTTGCTAAAGGCTACTTAAATTCACCTCCTTCTACACTAGCATGCATATGATCTTCTCATCCACGTCTGAATTTATTTCAAATTGGGTTCTCGAATCAATGGCCATGAGATTCTTCTTCTTATTATATTTATTCTTGTTCTTCAGGTTTATCTCTAGATGCAACTTCAAACACTTCTCCTCTATATGGCCATCAATGTTGTAGTGGTTGTTGGGATATTTGAACTAGTGTTCTCTCGTTGTCGTATTTTTATCTTTTCCTCATTTTTTTCTTCTTCTTCACCTCCTTAGAAGCATCCTATTGTTCCTTATACTTCAATCCACTTGATTGTGCTCTCTTTAGGCCTATGTTCTCTAGGTATCATGCCTATACATGAGCCTCATCCACATATTTGGGCTTGAACAACGTCACTTTATCATGCAGATCCCCCAAATAATTGAGGAGTACATATGGGTTATTTGGATATATACCCAACATTATAGCCATCTTTCTAAACTTCGTGGTTTACTTTTGCATGCTTTGGCCTGAATGTTCCTGAAGTAGTGTCACCGAATCCACTGGTCCTCTACATACCCAATGGGATATAATTATGACTTAATGGTGGTTCTAAAGTCCTCCCACTTAGTAACTGGAGACTCTCCCTCCAACCTCAGGGTGTCTATGTGTCTCTTCCACCAAGTCAGTGCATGGCCCTCTAATTTCATTCACGCAAATGAAATCTTATCCCCTTCCTCAATTTGATGGATGTCGAAATAAACT
The DNA here is from genome assembly GCA_031772625.1 of Pinus tabuliformis. Taxonomy (NCBI): domain Eukaryota; kingdom Viridiplantae; phylum Streptophyta; class Pinopsida; order Pinales; family Pinaceae; genus Pinus; species Pinus tabuliformis. The sequence goes on along the minus strand of CM062811.1, from coordinate 933,191,680 downwards.
TCTAATTGCTGCAATCAGTGGTTGAAATTCAAAGTGTCGATCTTTCCATGGTATGGCTTGATATCAATTTCTTTTCCCATTTTAAAATGGGGCTGGTTCACGACACTCAAACTTGGTTTATCTCTTCCAAATTTTTTCTTAGAATAGTTCTTAGTTTCTTCCTGATCTCTCGATCACCCTTTTGATTTGTCCTCAACATTTGAACCCCCATCTTCTCCAAATATCCCAAAATTATTACTCAAGGCTTCCATGATAAGGTCTACATTATGATTTATATCTATGACTTATTGTTCTAGCTATGAAAAACTCACCTCTGCAGGATCACAAGGGTCATTTATAGATTCATCAGCCATAATTAGGGTTTTACGATTTTCAGTGTTGCCAATCTAGATCTTTGGAATAGGTAAATATCCTCTGTGGACAAAGGTGATCCCTCTAGCCCTAGAGTGGGTCTAGCTGCAAATAGAACAACCTAATGAAAACTTCCTTAAACTAGAATCGAATAAAAGGGCCTACCTCTTAGAATGCTACTTTGCTTGATGATGACCTTGCTCCTTCTCTCCAGCTTCCTTTGAGTTCTTCTCCTTCAAATACCTTAAACAAATACACAAGAGACAATAGAAAATGTAATAGCATACAATTGCATTCAATTTACTTTAAAAATCAAGGAATCTTAAGCCATAAAATGTAATATGACACACAATGTAGGAAATAAATCATCAGTTGTATTGATATAAATCTCAAAAAGAGATACAACCAAATCCTTGACATTACAAGTCTCCTCTGACGTATCTGGGTTCCAACACCACTTCTAACATCTCAAGGCTAGCCTCAACAATGGGATTTTAAGGCTTCTTACCTTTAGTTACAAAGAAAACCAAACACATTATTCTCCCTTTACACACATAAACTAGAAGGAAAGATATCTTGTTGGTTATTCAAGCTCCAAAAAAGACTAGTTCAGCTTAGAAAAGGAGGAGTTTTTATAGATTTGATGGAGGGGAGATGGTTCCTCTTATTATGGTAGAGGGATTATCTCTTTGGTTTCTTCCATCTTTATAGGGGAAAGGAGCCCAAACTGATTTCTACGGTCCTATCAAGCCCAACCATTTACCAGAATTCTGTTCCACAAAGCTTCTAGAGCAGGAAGCTTCGACTCCATTTTCAAAAACATGCCAAAAGGGATTGGCACGAGTGAGGAAGGACTCACTTGTGCCATATGACACTAGGTCTGGTTTCAAACTCTGCAAATTGGTGCAAGGAAGGAAATTGTCACTAGTGCCCGTCTTGAAAACTAGGATTGAAGGAAGATACTTGGGAAATGATTCAGGAGGGGAATATTCGGCTCATGACTAGGGATGTAAAGGCATGCTCTTCATGATGGGAAAGCATATAGAGTTCACTATAGAGGTCCTCCAAGATCGAGGAATGGGGAGTATAGGGATAGTGACAAAATGTTGTGTAACATATGCCCCTGAAAGCATGAAGGCCAAACTAGAGTGAGTGGTGAAATGCTTTACACGTAGATGCGTGGAACCATATACTATCGTCAGAAAACCTGCAAGCAAGAATGGATACATATACATCACTGAAATATCTCATAAATGATACATGAAATGTGGTATGGATGCAACCATCTAGAGAAATATCATGTAAATGGCTCCAAGGTATGGGCGCAGCCATCCAGTAAAGAGGATCATATCGAACCCAATGTATGGTCGCAACCATCCAATAATGAGAAGGATCACATATAACAACTCATGGTATGGTCGCATGATCCGGATTTAAACAGGAACGCAACAAATTACAGAGATAACCATATACACAAAGATGCAGCGGAAATAATACTTCATTTCATTAATGGAAAATACTGAAATATGCTTACAAACAGAAATGGCAATAAACTAGCTAGGGCGATGGTAGCTTATCTCTGAGAAGAGATGTGATGGCTACATGCCTCTGAACTGTGTTACAATGAGGCTCGAAGGCCTATTTATTGTTGAGAAACAATGGAAAAACCCTTAACATTCCAAAACCTAACCCTAGGAGATGAAACGCCAAACTGTGGGCCCCGTTTGGGGGTAAGTTGGTACATCAACTTCCCGGGGTCGTAACTTTGGCATATGATCTCCGTTTGACGCGTACAATAGCTCATTAGAAAGATCTATCCGAGCACTATCATTGTTGGAACGGGCAACACAGTCCATTCCATGGACTCGTGTTGCCCCCGGATTCCCCAAAAAACGTCGTTTAGGGCCTCAAAACGGCTCCGGAAGTTCAGGGCCCGAAAAACTGCTAAAAATAGTAAGTTGTGCTACAATTAAGGAAACTGAAAATGTTGAGAAAGACAATGGTGGGGGTCCAGGTGGACTTGGCAGGTGGCCACCAATATCCACCTGGATCATTCCTCCCCCCTTAGGAAGCAATGGTCCCCATTGCGTGGAGCTCCTCCATGAGATGAGGAAACTTCTGCTGAACTTGTTCCCTGGTGAGCCACTTGCCCTGCTGAAGGAGTTGGCCCGCTTTGACAACTCGATACAGTTGGATATTCTGTTGGCGAGTGTTCTTGATCTGTGTGTCCATGATCCGATCAGTTGCAGCTTTTTCCATGCAATCTGGATTTAATTCTGTGGGTTTGAGCTGTTCTGCAATGTCGGATGTGTCTAGCAATGGTGGAAAGTATGGCCGAAGGCGGTCCACATTAAATACTGGGTGCAGGCCAAGGAATGGGGGAATGCTGAGCTCAAATGCATTGTCTCCCATAGCCTTAGTAATGGTGTAAGGACCATATCGGAGTGGTCTCAATTTCTGATAGGCTCCAGTAAGGCGTTCCTTTTGCAAATGCAACCAGACTTTGTCGCCTACCTGAAACTTGTGTGGCACCCGATGTTGATCATGTCGCTGCTTTTACTTGGCATTTGATTTCTCAAGAATGTCATGGACCTGCTGGCGAATATGTTGGATGCGCTCAATGAAGCTGGTGGCCTTATCTGTTTCGGACTGGACATGAGCTGAATTCATGTGAGTAGCTGCAAGTGACATAGCCACATCAATGGGGCATAGTGGCTGGAATCCCAAACCCACCTGAAAAGGGCTATGGCCAGTGGAGCTATGAAGAGCTCGGTTGTAGCTGTGCTGAACGTAGGGGAGGCTCTCGTCCCATGTGCGTGGATGCTTTGAGTTATACATGCGCAGAATGTGCACAATCATCCTATTGACAACCTCTGTCTGGCCATCAGTTTGAGGATGGAAGGCTATGGACTTCGTGAGTTTGGTGTCCAGCATTGACCAGAGACTGGACCAAAAGGTGCTGAGAAACCGACTGTCTCGATCTGAGATGATAGATTGTGGGATCCCAAAGTGCACCCACACTCATTCAAAGAAGAGTTTAGCAGTGGATTCTGCTGTGATATTCTTCTTGCAGGCCATCATAATGGCCATCTTTGAGAACCTGTCGACGACCACAAAAACACAGTCATTTCCATGCTTAGTGGAAGGAAGGCCTGACATGTAATCCATGGAGATAGATTCCCAAGGTCGACTAGGGGTAGGCAACGGGGTATAGAGGCCTTGCTTCTTAATGGTCGGTTTGGCAATGGCACAGGCAGTACATGATCGGATGTACTTCCCAACATCCTATCAAAGATTCGGCCAATAGAAATAGTTTTGTAGTACTGCCACTGTTTTCTCGACCCCGAAATGCCCAGCAGCTCGACTGTAGCGTGCTTCCCAAATCATCTTGGCACGCTCGCTTGAAGGAACACAGAGGTGACCGAGGTGGCATAATAGGGCATCCTGGAGGTGAAAATCTGCAACCTGCCGACCCTCCAAGAGTGTCTGGTATGTGTGGCCGAATTCTGGGTCACTTTTGTAGAGAAGTGGCCAATCAGAAGTATCGTGCCCGCAAGAGTTGAGCACGGTGGTTAGCGCCATGATCGGTGGTCGACTGAGGCAATCTGCAACATTATTGGTGCTGCCCTTTTTATACTTGATATTCAAGTGAAACTGTTGCAGGTATGTAGACCACTTCTGATGGCGATCATTCTACAATTTCCCTTGGGTTTGTATGAACTGCAGAGGTCGGTGGTCTGTGTGGATGACCGTTTCCTTCCCCAAAATGTAATGCTTCCATTGTCGGCAGGCCTGTACAATGGAATACATCTCTTTATCATAAGTGGGGTACTTCCGGACTGTGTCTGAAAGTGTTTCACTGTGATATGCCACTAGATGTCCATGTTGAGTAAGGACTGCCCCAATAGCATAGTCAGAGGCATCTATCTCGACCTCAAATGGTTGTTGTAAATCTGGTAACGCGAGCACTGGTGCCGTGCAGAGGCGATCCTTCAACTCCCTGAATGCCTTCTGTTGAGATTTAGACCAAAAGAATTTTGCTTTCGCCCCGCCCTTAGTGACCTGACTCAAGGGCCAAGAAATATGAGAAAATCCCAACACAAACCTGCGGTAGAAGTTGGCAAGACCTAGAAAGCTGCAGAGCTCTGTTAGAGTGGTTGGAGAGGGCCAATCCCGAATGACTTGGACCTTGGCTGGATCGACATGCACCCCCTGTTCATCAATGATGTATCCCAGATACTGAACCTCGGTCATGCCAAAAGTGCATTTCTCCAAATTGGCACATAGCTTGTGTTGCCACAGTGTTTGGAGAACCTGTCGGATGTGGTGGAGGTGCTCTTCCCAACTCTGGCTGAAGATCAGAATGTCATCCAAGTATACTACTACAAAGGAGTTGGTGAATGGCCGCAAGATGTCATCCATTAGCCTCATAAAGGTTGCAGGAGCATTCGTCAATCCGAAAGGCATGACCAACCATTCGAAGAGGCCCTCCTTGGATTTGAAGGCAGTCTTCCACACATCTGAGGGTTCAATTGGTACCTGGTGATATCCTGACTTCAGATCAATCTTGCTGAAATATTTCGCCCCCTTTAGTTGGTCTAGGAGGTCATCAATCCGCGGGATCGGGTACCTATTACGAACAGTGATCTTGTTCAGCGCCCGATAGTCAATACAGAGTCTCCACGTCCCATCCTTCTTTTGTACCAACACTATCGGGCTCCCACAGGGCGAAGAACTCGGACAGATGTGACCTTTCTGCAAGAGCTCCTGAATTTGCCTCTTGATTTCATTGTTCTCCAGAACGGAGCGCTGATAAATTGGTCCATTGGGTAGTGGCGCACCTGGGGTCAGATCGATGGAGTGCTTGACTTGACAGTGCAGAGGAACCCCTGCCGGGGAGGTGAAGATGTCTTCGTACTCCTCCACAATCTTGTCCATCTGTAGCTGCCGTGCAGAGGGACCCCGTTTGGAGGCCGCGGCCACTGTCTTCTTCTTCCCTTGAGGGCGTATCATCAGGAAAACAAATTTCCTGGTTTTGGAAATGATCTTACTGCATTGTTTTGCAGTAATCAAAGAGATGGCGGCAGGTGGTGCTACCTCTGGTATCCTAAACAACTTATTTCCCAATGTAATAATAACAGCACGGGGCCTTGATTCATACACAGCATGTCGCTTCCACATGTATGGTTGTCCTAGTAATACATCACAAACTTCAAGGGGAGCAATGTCACACAATACCTCATCTGTGAAGGGCTTGATGTTGTATGGAAGGCGACACTGCTGGCTCACGCGAAGATCTCGCCCTTGGTGAAGCCACCCAATGGTGTATGGTTGTGGATGTGTTGTGGTCGGTAAGCCCAACCGCTTCATGACCTCTGCCGAAATGAGGTTCTTTTGACTCCCGCTATCAACAATGAACTGTATCGAGGAGCCCTTTACCCACATCTGGGAGTGGAAGAGACGCTCCTCCTCCTCTGGATCTTCGGGTTCATTTTTCTGGATCTTTGCGGTAGCAACAGTGCCGCTGGGATCCGCATCAATGATCTGCTTCCCTTTTTCATACCCCTTATCGGGTTCTGACTCAGAGTCGGAACATGCATCTGATTCTGAAACCTTTAGCTCAACCACCAGTGATTGCTTGGCCCGACACTCACTTGTGTTGTGAGTGGAGCTCTTATGGAACTCACACCATTTTCCAGTATCCTTTCTCGGCTTCGCTGCATTGCTCTTTGCTTGCAGCTTCGGCTGGTTTTCTTGGGCTGTCCCACCTTGGCTTTGTCCTTTGTTCTGTGGTTTAGGGGCACCTTTCCCCTGCTTTGGATTCGCAGATCCAAAGTCTCGCTTCTTTTGTTTAAACTTCTGCTCGACCTTGACGGCATACTGGTATGCTGCGCCGAGCGAGGGGATGTTTAGGAACTGTATTTCTTCCTGGATGTACTTGTGCAGGCAGCCACAGTATTTGAGTATAAAATGTTGCTCTGAATCCTTGATGCCCAACTTTGTGCGAAGGGTATGGAAAAGATTGGTGAACTCCGGCACGTCTTGGTCCCTTCCCTACCGCAGCGTGGTCCACTTTATGTATTCATCCTCATAGCTTCCGACAGGGTAGTACTGCTCCTTGATGGCATCCCGGAACGAATCCCAGGTGGGTGCGGCTGAAAATAGTGAGCCAGTACTTTCATCCTTCTGCTCGCAGTAGGTTTCCCACCAGTCCTTGACGTGGGGGGCTGCTTTGAGAAGAGCAAAAACAATCTTTTCCCGACTCGAAAATTCATGAACAGAAAAATAACCCTCTAGCAGATTTAACCATTTATCTAAGGCATCAACATCTATCTGACCCTCGAATATGGGGATTTCAAAATTAACTTGTACCTTAAAGGGTGTGGCGTTTCCAGAGGAGCTGCTGGAAGCCGATGCGCCGCTTCTGGGTAGCCGCTAAAGGATCTGCGCAAAGTTGTCCATCATCGCGTTCTGTTGTCGCTCGAGCGCTTCTTCGAGCAAGATTTTGATGGGATCTCCTGCCCCCTCGTCTTTCTTCTCGTCCGCCATGGGAGGCCATCGGGATTTGCGAGGCTGGTCTCGCAAAGGTTCAACCAGTTCAAGCCCTAACTCCTTATATCCCGACCTTGTTGGGGACATGCAAAGAAAAACAGAGAAAAAGCAGACCGCTCTGATACCACTGATCCGGATTTAAACAGGAATGCAACAAATTACAGAGATAACCATATACACAAAGATGCAGCGGAAATAATACTTCATTTCATTAATGGAAAATACTGAAATATGCTTACAAACAGAAATGGCAATAAACTAGCTAGGGCGATGGTAGCTTATCTCTGAGAAGAGATGTGATGGCTACATGCCTCTGAACTGTGTTACAATGAGGCTCGAAGGCCTACTTATTGTTGAGAAACAATGGAAAAACCCTTAACATTCCAAAACCTAACCCTAGGAGATGAAACGCCAAACTGTGGGCCCCGTTTGGAGGTAAGTTGGTACATCAACTTCCTGGGGTCGTAACTTTGGCATATGATCTCCGTTTGACGCGTACAATAGCTCATTAGAAAGATTTATCCGAGCACTATCATTGTTGGAACGAGCAAAACCAGTCCATTCCATGGACTCGTGTTGCCCCCGGATTCCCCAAAAAACGTCGTTTAGGGCCTCAAAACGGCTCCGGAAGTTCAGGACCCGAAAAACTGCTAAAAATAGTAAGTTGTGCTACAATTAAGGAAACTGAAAATGCTGAGAAAGACAATGGTGGGGGTCCAGGTGGACTTGGCAGGTGGCCGCCAATATCCACCTGGATCATCGCAGCCATCCATCTGAAAGAGACATGTATATTAGCTTGATTATGTCACATCACCTTACAACTTGAACTTTAGTAATGTGAGCCCAGGGTCTTGCGCTCCAACATGACCAGAACAAAGTAGAAAATCTAACATGTGAATACATGTGTTGAAGTCGAACAGGCTAGAAATTTGCTTGATTACCAGTCAATGATGTAAACCGTTAATAAGCACGAGAGAAAACACCAATAATGATGATGGCACTCAAGGTACCAGTAGAAAAATCCACGAAATGTGAATAAGGAACTGAATTCTAACACCCGTGAAATTACTCAATTGAAATAAAATGATGTGAACTTTTCGTCGAGTGCAAATAACTTGCCATTAGAGCATGCAAGCTCTAAGGTACTGGAAAGGAGTCTCTCGGCCAACTTCCTAGATAATGAGATGAAGTCGATAGGAAGTGACCTTTTTGAAGGAAGGCCATGATTTATCCCACATCATTGACATGAGACAAAGGGATGTAATGATTTTGGATGATACAGAGAATTAGGAATTAGTGTAAATGTAGAAGGATAACTCTTGAACATATTGGTGACACAACTCTGGAGTTTGGTAGCTTTTGGATCGATAGGATTGGAGGCCGTGATGATGTGGTAAAGATCAAATGGAAAGGAAAAATGAACGGCCCAACCCAGGAAAGTCAACGATGAATTGAAGATATCTCAACTCGACATGAAGCAAAAAGTGTCATGTTCAAGAGTGACCTGCCGACACAACTGATGGAATTTCCAATTTTCCCCGACCATTTATGGTAGGTACCCAAATTATTTTTGATCTCAAGCTTGAAGGGGATAGCATGTGCTTGGATTGTAAGTCCTTCCTTCAGATGAATCTGACCTAGTAAGATTAATGAGCCATAAGAAGGAGAAGCTCATGTCCGTCATGATGACGAATCCAATGTCACTTAGGTTTAACGAGTTCGACAAAGGTGTAACTCGGTATCTTTTTCATGTTTAGAGAGCTTGAAAAAGACACGAAAAATAAAACTCAAAAGGTCCCTTTTTCATATATTTGTGTCTCTCGAGCCTGAAAAGGTAGAAAATAATACTTGAGAGTGTCGCTCGACCATGTTAGTCAAGGAGTACCTATTTCATAAATCGTTAATCCTAGCCCGAAAAGAGGTAAATGTATACTGGGTAAACGACATTTCACAACCTTTAATGAGTCTAAAACAACAAGAGCTCAAAAATATTTTCATGTTTTAAGGGTTGAAAAATAATTGAATTCAGACCCCCCATTTTTATTCTCTTTAACGAGTCAAAAAGGGAAAAATACTCGACGATCTTTTCATTTGAGTTTTCACGAGTCGAGAAAAGAGCTTAAATATGACTCAGTATCATCATCAACAATTAGTCACCTATCATTGCATAAAAAACAAATGCACTATCCGATTTCTAAGGTAAAAATAGGCGAAAAATACTTACAAAACCCTAAAATGTCATGAAAAAAATGAATAAAAAGGGGAAAAGTAATTTATTTTTTACCATTTACCTTTTTACCTTGTGTGGAGCATTTTTTACCCATTTGTGCCCTAGATTTTCAAGAGCAGATTGCGATAGATTCAGGAGGCTGATTGATGCACCATCAGTTGCAGGTAAGAGTTAAGACCCTTAGCTTCATTTTCATGTCTGGTTTTCCTGTTTTTAGCCATTTTTGGGATTTTTTGAGGAGGTTTTGGCAAAAAAATCACCCTCGGTTGGTGCGAGATCCAAGCTTGGGATCGCTCCGATCGAGGGTCATTAACACAATCACCTATGCCATCGGCGCTAATTTTTTTAAAATAGTTGTGCTGGAACCGAGAGTAGAAAAATTCACCTTTTTTCCCAATTTTCCTACTTTTAATCCACATTTTTTTAGTCAAGCATGAATATTTACTTGAATCTATGGTTTTTGTAGGCAAACTACAGTGAAAAATGGTCAATTAGAAAGAACGTGAGCATGAGGAAATCGATTCAGAGGCATTGGTAGACCTAAACTGTTTAAATTCCCTGAGGAACTATGGGATCCTCAAATTCTTCCTCACATTGGGCCTTTAGGCTCAACCTAAGCTGTTGCAATATTTGATTAGTCTTTGGGACATTAATCAGGAATTTTTTATGATTTTGGATTGTCAGGCCAAGCAGTAACTCCATAAGGCAAAAATGATTCGACTGCTTTATTCCTTGAGGTAGGTCTTCATTATATACATGAGGGAGAGACTGTTCAGTTTGTCTCCCGATGACTGTTCATATTTCCTATTTATCTATTTACATTAATTCACCCAATCACAAGGATTAGGTGTCAACATTCCCCCCCTTAATCTGAAGGGGTGTTGGTGAATCCAAGCATCATTCTGAATCGTTCAAGATTTTCCCTTCCAAGCGCTTTAGTGAAGATGTCTGCAATTTTCTCATTTGTGGAACAATGACGAAGATGGATTATTTTGGCCTCAACATGATGTCGAATCAGATGATATTTGGTATTGATGTGCTTCGTTCGATCATGGAACTTTGGGTTCTTGCCCAAATTTATTGCAGAGGTATTGTCAATCATGAGTGGAGTTGATAGTACTTGTTTTACCTGCAAATCTTCAAGAATCTTCCTGAGCCACACAATTTCTTTTGTTGCTTCAGCTGCTTCCATGTATTCTGCTTCTATTGTGGAATCTAGTGGAACTAATTTCTTGTGTGATCTACAGGAGAAAGCTCTTGATCCAAGACTCATAGCATATCCTGAAGTTGATACCCCAGTTTCTTTGTCTCCATCGAAGTCTAAATCAAATTACCCAATCAAATTGAAGTCGTCCACCTGTGTATACTTGATTCCAAAGTCTTGAGTTCCCTTCAGGTACCTTAGAACTCTTTTTGCAAAAAACCAATGTCCCTCATAAGGCTTTTGCATAAACTTGGAGAGAATTCCAACAGTAAATGAAATGTCTGGTCTGGTAGTAGTTAGTTAGTTGAGACTTCCTACAAGCTATCTATACTTTGTTGCATCCTCAAATTCTTTTCCTTCAATAGATGTGAGCTTTAAGTTTTGTTCCATTGGAGTAGTGAGATGATTGCACTCTGTCATGCCAAACCTGTTCAACAGATCTCCATTGTATTTCTTTTGAGAAAGAAATATGGACTTTGGATGTTGGGTTACTTCAATGCCAAGATAGTAATGAACATAGCCCAAATCATTCATTTCAAAACTTTTCCCTAATTCCTTCTTTATGGATGCAATTTAGATTTCATTATTCCTTGTCATCAAAAGATCGTCTACATACACCACAAGATATACAACTATTTTTCCAACTTTCTTGACAAAAAAAGTTGCATCATCAAGATCAAAATGATTGAAATTGAGTTTCAGAAGATGCTCAGTTAGTTTTTCATACGAGGCTCGTGGTGCTTGTTTGAGGCCATACAAGGACTTCACAAGTTTGCATACTTTATGTTCATGTCCTTTCACAGCAAATCCTTCAGGTTGGGACACAAAAACATTCTCTTTTAGATCTCCATTCAAGAAAGCAGTTTTTACATCCATTTGATGGACTTTCCAACTGTTCTGAGCTGCTAGTACAAAGAGTGTCCGGATGGTAGCCCATTTTGTTGTGGGGGCAAAAGTCTCCTCATAATCGACCCCTTCCTTCTGTGCAAAACCTTTTGCCACAAGCCTACTTTTGTGCTTGTCAAGTGAGCCATCAGCTTTATACTTGTTCTTGTAGACCCACTTGTAGCCAATTGGTTTGGTTCCTAATGGAGGATCAGCCAACTTCCAAGTGTCGTTCATTATGAGGGCATCATACTCCTTTTGCATCGCTTCTTTCCATTCATAATGAGAAGTAGCTTCTTTGAAGGAAGTTCTTTCAAAATATGTAGACAAGTTCAATTCAAAATCATAAGAAACGTCCATATCAATAGGTGAATTAGATTCATCTACATCACCTCCATTTTTCCGGTTTGAATTTATGGTCCCTGTCTTTCCAAATTCATCAGGATGAACAATTTCAAGTGTCTTTGTCACCCACTTTGGGGAACCTTTTTTAGATGGTACAGGCTGCTCCGTTGATTGAGTTGGGACTGAATCAAGATTGAATCTCCCAATTCTATCAATTACATCACTTAAAGCATCATCGGTTGTTGGAGTTTCATGCTGGGGAGACTGTTCTTTAGAAGAAGATTCCACATGTTGATCTAGTATATGAATCGCCCCTTCAAGATGTGGAATATGATTATCAAATTATTGAAATTATTTTTCTTTTGTGAATCTATCCAAGCGATCAAGTTTATGCTCAACAACATTGTCAGTTTTGGATGATTCAAGAAAAATTACATCTCTAGATACAACAAACTTCTTATTTACTTCATCATAGAGGTGATATGCTTTGGAGGTGTTTGAATACCCCAAAAAGATACACTTACAACTTCTAGCACCAAGTTTGTTTCTATGTACCTTTGGTATCAAGGCATAACAAGTGGAACCAAAGACCCTGAGATGCTTTACCGAAGGAACATGTCCATACCACATTTCATATGGAGTCTTATTTCTTATAGCATTAGATGGACATCTATTCTTTATATATGCAGCACATGGAACAACATCAGCCCAAAACATTATCTTTACATTTTTGAAGAAGAGCATGGATCGTACCATATTTAAGATTGTCCTATTCATTCTTTTAGCTACACCATTCTGTTGGGGATTATAAGGCACAGTTGTTTGATGTTTGACCCCATGTTGGCGAATATAGTTTTCAAATTCATTTGGTGTGTATTATTTTCCATTATCACTATGAATAGACCCACTATGAGATTGTGAATCATTTTCAATCCATTTATGAAAATTCTTGAATGTTTGAAAAGCATCAGATTTGTTCTTCAATAAATAAACCCAACACATTCTGGTGTAGTCATCAATAAATGTCATGATATATTTATTTCCATTTGCAGAAGGAACAGGCATTGGACCACATAAATCTGAATGAATTAGTTCAATTTTTCTATGTGCTCTTGAATGTGAATCATGAAAAGACTGTTTGCTATGCTTTCCTATAATGCAAGCATCACATTGCTTAAGTTTTCTAGGAATTGTAAGCAAACCAGCAACACCATTTTTCTTCAACGAGCAGAGACTGTCATAGTTCAAATGTCCAAATCTAGCATGCCATAATAAACTTGATTGAAGTGTACCTTCTTCATGATGAGAATTGTATAACAAATGTTGTGCATGAGCAGAAGTTCCTTGTAACTTGAGAAGCCTTTCTTCTTCTATTCCCCTCATGACAAGTGAGTGGTTAGATGCTTTTCTTACCTCAAGCTTGCCATCAAACATATGAATGGAATGACCTTGCTAGCAGATGTGGACCAAGGACATAAAGTTTCTATTGAGATGTGGGAGATATAGAACATGATGTAGAAGAAAGTCTAGAAGACCAGATAGTTTAAGCCTGATTGTGCCAAGCCCTGATGGCTTGATTTTTTATTGATCTGCAAAGTATACTGCTCCATCAACATTGTCAGTGAAATCTTCAAAAAAATATTTTCTATGAGTCATGTGGCAGGTTGCTCCTGAATCAAGCAACCAATCATTTTTCCAAGAAGCAAGTGAAATAAGTCTTCATTTACTCCAATGTTACATTGTGCCACAACATAGTGAGCAGATTCAAGTGCTTTACCTTTGTCTATATCATCAGTTTTACCTTTCTATTGTTTTCTTTTCTGCTCAATTTTGTCCCATGGTAGATTGCATGTAGAGGCATCACGTGATCCATTTCTTTTGCAGCGTATGCAGTGCAAATATACCTTTTCTCCTTAAGAGTCTCTACCCCCCCTGCCTTTGAAATTTTTTCTACCTCTTGCTCTGGAAGAATCTAGAGCAAGATTATCCTCTCTGTGTGCAATAAGAGTTGTCTTCTTTTCCAAACCCTTCACTTTTTCAATAAACTTCTCCATTATAAAAATTTGAACTGAGCCCAAAAATAATTACAGTATTCGTAGCAAAACACTAACAATAATTTTCTATGACTTTCCAAAAAATAGAATCAACTGCAATCATGCAATATATGTCATGTCATCAACAAACAACATAAGCCCTAATGCCATCATTTCATACAACTTCATCCATTCAAAACTGCGATGTAGGAATGAGTCATGGCTTCTTTTGCAGTTCGACCAACAGATTGACTAAATTAAAAGCCTTTTGTTTTTTTTGTGATGAAAGAATGATTCATGTCTTCATTTAAAGTTTGGACAACAGATTGATCAGATGAAAAGACCTTTTTGTTCACCGTATTCTAGCTCAAGCCGTTGGAAAAGGCGCAATCTAGTTAGTCAATAGAGAGAGCCCTCCAAGAACATGCTCATCCCCTCGATCCACTCGAAGAAGGCCCGACATCTCGGGTTCTGAGACCAGCGTTCTTCAAAGCAAGAGTAGCAGTGTTTATATGGAGCAGACCAGCGTTAAAAAAATACCATGTCAACAGCGTATATATCAGCGTTTACCAAGATACTGCAAATGAATTTGGAAACGGTTCTATCACTGTCACTAGGCACTACTTTTACAGAATTAGTTGAGATTCAAAACATTTTTGTCACTGCCATTTACACTCAGACGCTCTTGCAGAATTACCGGAGTTCAAAGGAGTGAAATGTAGCTTTTCTGCACCGACGATTTCACTGGGATATTGCCTATTACATGACTGTGACACAATATAAGAGTGATCTGATTTTATGAAGAGGATGGACACAGCGTTATCTTTCAGGCGACGCCAATGGACACAACGTTATATCTCAGGCAGAGGCGTATTGGGTATACACAGCGTTAAATCTCAGGCAGAGGCATATTACACGAGTAATGAATAGTAGAGGCAGCGCGGTATCAACGCGGAGTGTGGTGCTGTGAGGAGCAAGAGCGGATAGGAATGTTAACGCACAACACCTTTTTTTCCTTTTGAAACATTCATGGACAGTGCAGATAGCGCAGGTAGACAGTGTTTAGACCTGGCAGCGACTGTGGAGGGAGCAGGTTTGTATAAATGGAATATGGCAGATAGAGGAAGCAACAAATTGTATGGAGGAGCAGCGCAGGTATATCAGAGTAGAAAAGGGAGTTACAAGGGACAAGAGCTAAAAAAGAAGCTAGCTCTAATACCATGTCAGGCCAGACAGTGACTCCATAAGGAAAAAATGATTCAACTACTTTATTCCTTCAGGAAGGTCTTCATTATATACATGAGGGAGAGACTGTTCAGTTCATCTCCCGATGACTGTTCATATTTCCTATTTATCTATTTACATTAATTCACCCAATCACAAGGATTATGTGTCAACAGGGATCAAGGACTAGAGTTAGAGACTTCAGACATCTATTTCATCACCAGACTATCCTGAAGAGGGGAACTAGTCAATCTGTATGGGGCCAAGCCTATTGGGGAAAATGTGAACATGTTTCTTGCAGAACATTGTCCAGAAGCACTAAAATCAAAGAGTGGCAAGGTTGACATCATAACTGTCAATGACCTTGTGTTGAAAGTCATACTCTTGACCATAAACATAATTGTTAGTGCTCAGGCATTGCATGAGTCCAATAAGTCCAAATTCCAGTATGCCATTGACTCCACGACACCTACTATCTTCACATGGGCGAAAGCTATGAAGGTAAATATGAAGCGCCAGTTATCCAAAGCTAGCATAGGAAACCTGAGGCAGTTCAGATATGTTTCCGTTCTAGTGACCTTCTTTTTGAAGCGAATCCCACTATTTCACTATCATCTTGCAGAGGTCAACCCCCCATTTCCAAGAGATCCACAGATGGTCCGTTAGAGTGAACTAATGCCTAGAACTAGTGGGGACCAGTATATGTCATACAAGCCCACCTTTGTTTCATGGTTGAGGCATCAACTGACCATGATTGAGGATTGGCCTTATAGCGGTACAGACTTCTACGGTGATCCTGATATGCCGCTCCTAGAGGAAGAAGATTTTGATGATGGGGGTAAGAAAAACATTTTTTTTTGTAATTGCAAATGTAGGACCAGAGCAACCAGTCGAGATGTCCCCAATCACCAGACTTGTTTCTTGGCAGTTTGAGATTGCTCATTATCCGAAAGGAGTCGATAATAAGGAGGAGATTGCACAGAACCTTAAGGGACTAACCAAAGGTATCCCAGAGTATGATCGGGTAGGTGACATCCCATGCTAGTATCAGTAGCACACAGTGGGGGTGTGTAAGTGGATCTGCTATTTACTGACTCGAGTAGTATGAGCAGTGACGTGCTATCATGATCACCATGTTGAGTAGTCCATAGTTTAGCATTTACAGTTTTGAGGCTTGTGATCCAAGGATGTACTTGAACACACACACACACACACACAGATATATATATATATATATATATATATATATATATATATATATATATATATATATATATATATATTTCTTTCTTACTATGATACAAATGTTTCTTTTTCACATGTTGCGTAAATGTCTGTCTAACACATAATTAGTTAATGCATATGTCAATGTATTCATATGTCTAGGAACATGATGATATGTGATGTAATCAATTTTTTTTCCAATAAACGAATATGCAAATACATCCTTAATATGTGAGGATTTCTGACGAAATATTTAACATTGAGCTAAAGAACAAAAATTTGTGAATTGAGGTTAACAACCATTTCCCAAATTTCAAGAGAAATGGCTTCTGACAAGATTTCGATGACTGTGTTATACTTAGTAATGTTATTAGCTTTTTGACCCAAACAAATACCTTGAAGATCAATCAACTTACCATTAGGGGCATCGATAGCCCATGCCACAGAAGATAGATTCTCGGTACTACGGCAAACACCATCAACAAACCCGATGTAAGGAGTCATAGACATCTACAAAGCAGGTGAAGACATGATAAGCAGGAAAGCTACTTCAAAAAACACACCAAACCAAACCAACTTGCACAAAAATGAATAACACATATGTACAAAAGTAACCATGCGAGATGACTCAAGCATAGTACTTCTTGACGGAGTCCATTGTCAGTCTCAGCTAATCAATCAACAGTGAGGAAAACCAGAGTTTTACTGTTGACATGATGAGTAAGCATCAAATCGACCAAATAATAGAGTAGAACTCATAAAACTTTTTCCCCCATGCCCCTTGGGCGAACAAGGGTTACGAGTCGTAAGATGAAAACCCCATTGCAATAAGGGGTCGATGGTAGAAACTCGAGGAAATGAGGAAAACCTAAAATCATGATGAGAAAAAGGTGCCCCCAGTTGAAAGATATTGACAATAATCAGGGTAAAATGAAATTTTAATAGGCAGTTCTAGGGTAATATTACCCACATCCCCTTCCAACCAAACCTCACGAGTCATGATGGGTGCTTGAAGTGGTTAGGCCAAGAAACGAGAAGAGAACTTCGCAAGACAAGTAGACATGATCGTAGATCTAGGCAAGAACGAGGAACAATGATGAGTATCATTCCATGGTGCTTCCTATAGAGAAATTATTTCCATGATACTCTTGTCAGAGGGAAAAGTCTCGGTTAAGGGATCGAGGGAATCCGAAGAACCAAGCCACGGGGATTGAGAATATGATTCAAGAGAGACACTTGAAATAGTATGATCAGTAGGTACCGAAGCTAAATCCAAAAAAATCTCCACATAATTGATCTCGCCAGGGCTTAACGACATGATATCATGCCATGTATCAACAATATCAGGATAGGGAATGATCCAAGGACCAGAATTAACTAAGATCATGTTGACTGAGGCAACATACGAAGGAGAGAGAGGAACAATACACATAAAGGTGAGATCTTTGAAAATCCCAGCCCCCACACTCTCATAAGGAGCACCAGTGTGCTTCACGTATGGAACACTGTCATCCGAGGAAGAGGAAGCGAAGAAAGAAAACTAGTCGATTGTGACAATTTTCCCTTGATGGGGAAAATAGAGCATGCGGAATAGAGAAGAGGCCATAGCATGCATAGCGTGGGTCCAACTCCGTCTGAGTAGAAGATTATAATTAAGATTTGCATCCACAATTACTACTTCAACACATACTGAAAACTTCCTTAAACTAGAATCGAATAAGAGGGCCTACCTCTTAGAATGATACTCCTCTTGATGATGACCTCGCTCCTTCACTCCAGCTTCCTTTGAGTTCTTCTCCTTTGAATACCTGAAATAGATACACAAGAGACAACATCAAATGTAATAGCATAAAATCGCATTCAATTTACTTAAAATGTCAAGGAATCTTAAGCTATCAAATGTAATATGACACTCAATGTAGGAAATAAATCATTAGTTGTATTGATATAAAGTTCAGAAAGAGATATAACCAAAGCCTTGACGTTGCAGGTCTCCTCCAACATATCTAGGTTCCAACATGACTTCTAACATCTCATGGCTAACCTCAACAATGGGATTTTAAGGCTTCCTCCCTTTAGTTCCAAACCAAACCAAACACACTATTCTCCATTTACACACATAAAATAGAAGGAAAAATTTATAGATATCTTGTTGGTTATTCAAGCTCCAAAGAAGACTAGTCTAGCTTAGAAAAGGAGGAGTTTATATAGCTTTGATGGAGGGGATATGGTTCCTCTTACTATGGGAGGGGGATTATCTCTTTGGTTTGTTCCATCTTTATAGGGGAAAGGATCCCAAACTAACTTCTTTGGCTCTATCCAGCCCAACCGTTTACCAGACTTTTGTTCCATGAAGCTTCTAGAGCTAGAAGCTTCGACTCCATTTTTAAAAAATTGCCAAAAGAGGATCGGTATGAGTGAGGAAGGGTTCACTTGCACCGTACGAAGGTGGGTCTGGTTTCAAACTCTACAAATCCACATGAGGAAGGAACTGATCACTAGCGCTGGTCTTGAAAACTGGGATTGAAGGAAGATTCTTGGTAAATGATGCAAGAGGTGAATATTCTACTCATGAATAGGGATGTAAAGGCATGCTCTTCATGATGGGAAAGCATATAGATTTCACTGTAGAGGTCCTCCAGGATCGAGGAATGGGGAGTATAGGGACAATGACAAAATGCTGTGTAACAAGATCCCCTATAAATATCCACAAAATACTCGAAGAAACCTTCTCTGATACCAATATGATTTGTAAACTGCCATGGATATTCCACTGGACAATTCATCACAACAAATTTGATCATATTATACTAAAAATATGAAATTATGCACTATTACAGTTTTATTAAATTTCTAAATCCATAGATTTTACTATAATTAATGCATATATACGAATGAAAATTATGCAAAAAACTAGAGAGTGGAAAATTAAAATCTCGCACATAAATAAAATGTAAAATATGCTTTAGGAAACCCTTCCAAGAGAAAACCCAACTAGAAGGTGAGGCCACTACGCTCTCCTTCTTTGTCTAGAAATATTGTTGTAGGTACAAAGAAGTATGGGTTGTGACCCATGGGATGCTATAGTGCACAAATCCTCTCTATGTTCTCTAACACATGTCCCTCCTAGATATTTTTTCTCATATATGGAACAAATTCACTCAATAGAATGGAATGCTTCTTCCTCCAAGTAGCCCGGTTATAACACAACCTGATAGCCTACTAGTGGTTAAGTTTGAATACATCAAATCTTAACTTGAGTTACAATATAAAATCTTCTAGAGTATTTTACATCAAAATCACATGGCTATCCCCTTTTTCCATGAACAACGAGGGCTAACACGACATCCTCTCGAACCATGGTGGTGAAAACAGGAAGGTCAATTTCTGAGTGGCATAAATTTTTCATATAGACTCCAATTGACAAACTTCTTTCTCCATTGGAAATACCTTTGTCTGTAGAATAGAATGAAAATGTGAAACACTAAATAAGAAAATTTTACCTCCAAAAAATGTCATTTGATGCCTCAAAATTCTTCTGTAAGGTTTCAGAACCCATTTTTCCAAACTGAATCTCGTCATTAAAAATGGTTTTGTGAGTTTATTTGTCAACTTTTTCCACTCTGAATGCATTAATATATGGATGAAAAATAATATAATGATCCAATCTATATCAATTCTACTATAATTTATTCAATAGACTACCTTTGAGGAATGATATGAATCTTGAGGTTGAACTAGTTTAGTTATAATACCCTATTTTGTGGAGACATAAGACACATTTTCATCTTTTCCTTCAATATAATTTTATTAAGGAATTTAAACATATATTGATAGGATTTGAACCATAAAGGTTAATGTGAGAAGCAAAAACTTCTTTAAAAGAAAAGGGGTTTGAGTATAGGAAGAAACTTACACATATATAAGATTGTATGGATATCAAGGAAGTACCTATTCCTTCCTATGTTTATTTGTGATAGATAGTTTGTTGTGGAAGTATGCAAAAATCATTGTTCTTGGTCAATTATATTTGAGAGGAAAAATAAAAGACAATTGGTCTCACTACTCTTCAATAAAGCATACTGTACTATAAATAATTCCTCACATTCAGTGGAGATTTCTAATACACTTAAGCCATTTAATTTTAAGAAATATAAAACTATAAAGGGGATTTAACCCTAAATGTGTTTTTATCTAAACTCTTGCGATATGTGATATATAGGCACTTGTTTACTAGGATTGCAAAGGAAAGGGGAGATAATGAAAAGGAAACAAAATAAATGGAAAGGAGAAAGGAAAAATTATATAGAATGATTACTTCATTACACAAGTTAGTACATATTCACAACAAAGAAGAAATACTATACAAATACGGAAGAAACTAAATAATGTGCAGTCGATGTCAACACTGCCAACACAAAGGAGTTCCTCCTCTAAATGTAAAAAATAAGAAATAAGTGCATCCAAAGGAAGGAGTAATTATTTATTTTCTAGGATATATGGTGATGAATAACCACAACCACATATCAATTTGGAAATTTTTCAGGCTATTGTACCATTAAAAAGTAAAAGAGACTCTATGTTGGGTCCCTATAATACTAGTGATTACCCCATTACTATTGTAGTTATACCCCTTATTAATATTGTTGTGCCCCTATTGTCCCCATATTGTTATTATTGTGCCCCATAGAATCCCTCTATTGTTATTTTTGTGGCTTTATATTATTATTGTTAGGTCAGCTCGGTTATATGGTGACTCCTTAGACTCCTATATATAGAAAGGAGGTTTTTTCATTTGAATCATCGAAGAATTGTTCATTTATGTAATGTAAAGGAGTTTGCCCCCTCGAAGAGGCTGAATTCTAAGGCGTTGATCTATCTTTTCTATCTTCTCTTGATTTGGTTACATAACCTTTGGTATCAGAGCTTTGGATTCTAGGGTTTCGCTGCTCCAAACAGGTCATCATGGTATTTTCGCTATAAATTTTTTTCTATGACATTTCAGAAGTTGAAAAAAAAAACCCATTTGAGAAGACATCGTGCTAAATATCAGGTCCGAATTTCAGAGCTTTTTGCGCTATATTTGCGGAGATATGATCTACAGAAGTTGGGCTTTTTGCAGACTCCTGAATTACATTCCAAACAGGTGACCTGGGTAAAATCGTCATAACTTTTTCCCTGAGCATTGGATTGAAATTTCGTAAGAAGGTTCAGAAAGAGGACAAAATATAGTTTCTTCTATATATTTTTTAGAGCTAAAGGTCGAAACAGTGACTTGTGGCACGTCGTACAAATTTGCTCTATTGAACTAGTCTATAATATGGTCACTGTGGGAGATTTCGCATAACTCTTCCTTGGAGAATCCAATTTGGATCAAACTGGTGGTATTGGAAAGAGGACATAGATGGATACCACAGATCACAATTTCAGAACTGGATAATCCGAAATTACAGAGATACATGAGATTCAATATCAGACTCCTACAAAGTGAAAAAAGGTGTGTAGTTTTTTTCAAATTTTTGCATAAGATTGGTTTGAAAAATTAGTTTGAAGGAATTAAAAGGGCATAGTAAAGCATTATTATTGGTAATTGATGCCCCAAGGAAATAAAATGCAAACACCTAATAGGAAACCTGAAAGCTCTAGCATGACCCATGAAGAAGAGGAAGAAATGCAACATGATATATCAAAATTACGAGACCAAGTGCAACAATTGTCAGTTGCAAAAAAAGGAACAAAATCTAAGATGGACGGTTTAAAGAAAGATGTAGAAGCTAAGATGGATGGTTTAAAGAAAGGCGTAGAAGCTAAGATGGACGATTTGAAGATAGATTTGAAGACAGACATGGACGAATTGAAGATAAATATGAATAAGTTGCTACACGAAATGGTCACTAATGGTGAAAGGGTAGTAAAGGAAACCCATGATGACAACAAAAGAAATGTTAATCATGATTCCATAGACTCTAATGTTGGATCGAAGACCCACCATATTCCAAAAAGTCGATATGAGGAAGTTTGATGGCAAGGATCCCGCAAAATGGATATTACAGATGGAGCAATTTTTTGATCTCAATAATGTGCAAAACACACAAAAGGTACGTATTGCAACTTTATATTTGGAACCAAATAAGTTTGTATGGTATCAATGGCTTTGCTCTCGTAAACAATTTATCACTTGGGCAATTTTTATGAAAGAATTGATAGCACATTATGAGGATATAAAAAGCAACATTTTTTTAGTCAATTGATAAGTCTCAAACAAAAGGGTTCAATAATGGAGCACATTGAGGAGTTCCAAAATTGAACATAAGGGTAAAAGATATTCCAGAGGAGCATAGGATTGATTTGTTCATAGGGTCTTTAAAGGATAATATCCAACATGATGTTTTCCTTTGCAAACCTGATTCATTAGAGAAGGAATTCAGGTTAGCAAGAAAAATGGAAAGCAAAATTATGGTAACCAGGAAGCATACCACTCACAACTATAAAGACAGAAGTGTTGTT
The DNA here is from genome assembly GCA_031772625.1 of Pinus tabuliformis. NCBI lineage: Eukaryota > Viridiplantae > Streptophyta > Pinopsida > Pinales > Pinaceae > Pinus > Pinus tabuliformis. The sequence goes on along the minus strand of CM062811.1, from coordinate 933,169,125 downwards.
TCCCATAGTCTTCCACAACCTATAAGGTTGACACCACAAAAATTGGAAGAAAAAGGAGAAAAAGGGCTTTGTTACAGTTGTGATAGAAAATACACTAAAGGTCATAAGTTTGCTGAGAAGAAATTATTCTACATAGATTGTGAAGAGGAAGAAGAAAAGGAGCAAGAAAGGTCAAAAGAAGAGGATATAGTCCAAGAACAAAGCCTGGATAAAGAAGAAATGAATCTGACCATATCTTGTAATGCATTGGCTAGAATTTCAACTCCTCAAACCATCAAGATAGAAGGACAAATCAAGAAGAGAAAGGTAATAGTGTTGATTAATTCAGGAAGCACCCATAATTTTATTCATTGTAAGGTAGCAAAAGAATTTAATTGCTTCCTATATCCAGCACCAAAATGTCAAGTGATGATTTCAAATGGAGGAACAATAAATTTCTCTAGAAAGTGCCATAATATCAAGCTATCCATGGGAGAATATGTATTGACTAGCCCAATGCTTTCCACTCCAATGGGAGGTGATGATGTTGTACTAGGAGTCTGATGGCTACAATCCCTGGGTACAATAGCTTTTAATTTTCAAGAACATTTCATCAAATTTTCTGTGGAAGGAAAGGAAGTTGAATTAAGGCGTATTGCAGGGAAACCAGGAAAGATAATCAGCTCTAATGGTATGAAAAAGCTTCTAAAAACGGAACAGGGAGGTGTAATTGCACAATTATGTTCGCTAGATGTTTCCACATCGGAATCATCTATTTCTCAAGATATCCAAAAATTTCTGGACAATCATTCCAAGGTATTTGAGACTCACAAAGGTCTCCCACCTATGCGTGATCATGATCATGCTATTCATCTGATTCCAGAAAGTGTTCCTCCAAACATCAAGCCGTACAGATATCCCTATGCCCAAAAGAGTGGAATTGAACGTATGGTTTCAGAAATGCTAGAGGCTAGTATAATTCAACCGAGTCAAATTTCTTTCTCTGCTCCAGTAGTATTGGTGCACAAGAAGGATGGATCATGATGCATGTGTCTGGATTATAGGGATCCCAACAAGCTCACTATTAAAGATAAGTTTCCCATTCCTGTCATTGATGAATTACTGGATGAATTGCATGGATCAATTTACTTCACCAAGTTGGATCTTCGTTCAAGATATCATCAAATCAGAATGAAGATTGAAGACATTCCGAAAACAACATTTAGAACTCATGAGGGTCATTATGAATTTTTGGTCATGCCTTTTGGCCTTATCAATGCACCTTCAACATTTCAAGGTTTGATGAATTCAATTTTCAAACCATTCCTTAGAAAATTTGTGTTAGTATTTTTTGATGATATACTAATCTACAGCAAGTCTTGGAAGGATCATGTTGAGCATGTTGACAGGGTGCTACAACTATTGGAGGAGAAACAATTATATGCAAAAAGATCCAAATGTTTCTTTGGAGTCCAAGAGGTGGAATATCTGGGTCATATTGTATCTCATGAAGGAGTTAAGGTAGACCCTAGCAAAATTAAATCCATTAAGGAATGGAAAATCCCTACATCCATAAAGCATCTGCAAGGATTTCTCCGGTTGACGGGGTATTATCGCAAGTTTTTTAAGAATTATGGGAGAATAGCAGCACCTCTAACAACATTATTGAATAAAGATGCATTTTCATGGACTCCAGAAGCAACAAAGGCCTTCGAACATCTTAAAGAGGCAATGTGCCTAGCACTGGTCTTAGCTACACCAGACTTCACAAAAACCTTTATTGTGGAATGTGATGCTTCAGGAAATGGAATTGGTTCTATTCTAATGCAAGATGAAAGACCCATTGCTTTTGAAAGTCGTCCAATCAAGGGAAAGTTTTTACATAAAGCTATTTATGAAAGGAAATACTCCATGCACTTAAGAAATGGTGGCCCTACCTAATGGGAAGACACTTCAAGGTAAAAATGGATCATGATAGCCTTAAACACTTTTTAGAACAAAGATTATCCTCTGAAGAGCAACAAAAGTGGGTCACAAAGATGTTGGGTTATGACTTTGAAATCATCTACAAAAAAGGGAAGCAAAATGTGGTGGCAGATGCACTCTCAAGAAAGGATGAGGATGTGGAAGCATTGGTGTGTGCCATTTATATTATCCAACAAGATTGGATAAACGAAGCAAGGGAGGAATGGAAGAATGACGAAGAAGTGTGGGCACTTATTTGAAAGTTACAACCTGATTCCAGTACGTCTGATACATTTAGCTAGAAAAATGATTAATTATGGTACAAAGATCGCTTATACCTCTGTAAGAATTCCCAGCTAAAACAAAATATTCTTATGGAATTGCACACTTCTCCCTTAGGAGGGCACTCAGGATTTTTAAAAACTTACCACAGGGTTAAGAAGGAATTTTTTTGGGATGGCCTTAAATTAGATATTCAAAAGTTTGTGGCAGAATGTTTGGTTTGCCAACAAAATAAAGTTGAAACAATTAAGACACCAGGTCTATTACAACCTTTATCCATTCCAAGCCAACGTTGGGAGGAGGTTTCAATGGATTTTATCACAGGTTTACCCAAGTCTGAGGGAAAGAGTGTCATCATGGTGGTAGTTGATAGACTTACCAAGTACACACACTTTTGTGCATTATCACATCCATTTAAAGCCAGTACAGTTTCTACTGCATTTATGGAAACAATTCAAAAGCTACATGGAAACCCAAAGATTATTGTAAGTGATAGAGATCCCATTTTCACTGGAAATTTTTGGACAGAGTTATTTTCTTGCCTTGGTACTCAGTTAGCTCATAGGTCATCTTATCGTCCTCAATCTGATGGGCAAATTGAGACAGTAAACAAATGTTTTGAAGGATATCTTCGTTGCTTTGTATCTGATAAAAAGACACAATGGGTCAAATGGTTGCCTTTGATGGAATGGTGGTATAATACTTCCTTCCATATAGCAACAAAAATGACCCCATTTATGGCACTTTATGGGTATCATCCACCATCCATCACATCATATTTAAGAGAAAATTCTAAGGTTCAGGCAGTGGAACATCACATCGAACATCAACAGCAAGTCCTCCAACTCTTAAAGGATAACCTCGTGTTGGCACAGAATAGAATGAAACAACAGGCAGATCAACATCGCAGCGAAAGACGTTTTGATGTAGGTGATTGGGTATTCCTATGGCTACAACCATATAAGCAAATGTCCCTCAAGCAAGCTAAGAAGGATAATAAATTATCACCAAAGTATTATGGTCCGTACAAGGTGTTGCAAAATATTGGTACTATGGCATACAAATTGGAGCTTCCTGCAGCTTCTCAATTGCACCCAATTTTCCATGTTTCATGTTTAAAGAAGGTTATAGGTGACAAGATCCCAGTTCAAACTATATTGCCAGAACTTGACGAGGAAGGAAAAATTGTATTGGAACCAGAAGCAGTCACAGAAATAAGAACTCGACAGCTACGAAATCGATCAATTTCATAGTATCTTATCAAGTGGAAGAACTTATCCACTGAAGATTCCACATGGGAGGATGATAATTTTATACAAAAGTATCCAGAACTACTCAAGCATTGAGGAAAACACTTTTTTGAAGGAGAGGGGCATGTTCAGTCCCTATAATACTAGTGATTACCCCATTACTATTGTACTTATACCCCTTATTAATATTTTTGTGCCCCTATTATCCCCATATTGTTATTACTGTGCCCCATAGAATCCCTCTATTGTTATTTTTGTGGCTTTATATGATTATTGTTAGTTCGGTTGGGTTATATTGTGACTCCTTAGACTCCTATATATAGAAAGGAGGTTTTGTCATTTGAATCATTGAAGAATTGTTCATTTATGTAATGTAAAGGAGGTTGCCCCTCGAAGAGGCTGAATTCTAAGGCATTGATCTATCTTTTCTATTTTTTCTTGAGCTGGTTACATAACACTCTAGCAAGAATATATCCTAGAAATCAGAAGGTCCCATGGATATCTAGGTAAACAATGCCACAATTCCTAACTAGGTGGCATTATGACTAGAAAATTTCAAAATATGGAAGAGGAGTTAGATACTAAAGAGCCAACATTAGTTGAAGAAAAATCAATAACTATTACCATTATAATAAGGAAAAGAGAAAATCATGAATTGAAAAGATTCATGGTAAAAATAAAAAGGTTACAATGATATGGTGGTTTGAAGTAGATAATTCAAGAGTAAGGCCTTCTATACTTTTAAATTTACATATGACTATTGGGGATTCTCTTTCCCATTATATCATGTAGTAAGATATTGAAAACACATGATTCATGAGGAAAATAAGTGAGCATGAGGAATACCTAAGCCCTAGACCTATGTCACATCCCCTTTAGTTATTATAACTCCAAATGACATAGTAATTATTACACTCGAAACACCCAATATCCCCAAATGATGCATTAACTACTACACTTGGAACACCCAATATGATAAAGAACATAAAAACAAATACTTAGTGGAATAGGAATGATGTCATGGAAAACATTTATAAGAAACTAAGTATCATTTCTAAAGTGCTGGTTCTTTTGCTTTTACTTAACAAATATCTCCCAAAGAATTTCTTATTAAAACACATACCCACTTGTAGATCTTCTCTGATCCAGATCTCCAGCCCAATCTTCATAAAAAAAGCCATGAATATCCAATACTTTGTCCAATCCTAGTCTTCCTTGGTAGCACAAACCATAATCACTAGTGCCACACAAATACCTGAAAACCCGCTTCATTGTTGTCCAATGATCCTTCCCTGGTTTTGACATAAACCTACTCAATGCTCCCACTGCATGTGCAATGTCTGGTCTATTATGACCACCGCATACATCAAGCTACCAAATGCACTTGCATATGGAAGATGGGACATATCCTCTTCCTCTTCTTATGTCTTGGGACACTCTTCATCAAATAACTTTACACCTACAAGAATAGGAACCTTCATCGGTTTACTATCCTGCATATTAAACCTCTACAATATTGTCTCGATATACTTCCTCTGGTTTAACAAGAGCTTCCTCTTTGCCCGATCTCATTTAATTTCCATGCCCAAAATATAGTTTGCAACACCAAGATCTTTCATGTGGAATTTGGAGGACAATTGGGTCTTCAAATCCTCGATAATTTCTTTGTCATTTCCAACCAGCAACATATCATCCACATACAAGAGCAGATAAATAACATAGCCACCAATTAATTTAAAATGCACACAGTGATATTCTTTTCTTCTGATGAAGCCATGTCCTTGTATAAATGTATCAAATTTCTAATACCACATCCTTCGTGACTATTTTAACCCATATAGAGACTTCTTTAACTTTCATACCAGTTCTTTCTTACCCTTCACCGCAAAGCCTTCAGGTTGCTTCATGTAGATCTCCTCTTCCAGATCCCCGTGAAGAAATGTTGTCTTCAAATCCATCTGTTGTACCTCAAAATCAAAAGTAGCAGCAACAGATAAAAGTAATATAATAGAAGCTACCTTGGCAACAAGAGAAAAAATATCACCAAAGTTAATTCTTGGCAACTGGGAATAACCTTTTGCTACCAACTAAGCTTTGTATTTCTCCACCTTTCCTTCTACATTTTTCTTCTTGTTGAACACCCATTTGCTGCCAATGGGTTTCCTTCCAGCCAGAAACTCCACTAGATCCCAAGCCTAATTTTTGTGCAAAGATGTCGTTTAATCAACCATGGCCTCTTTCCAGAGTTTTCCATCCTCTGAACCTACTACTTCCTTCACAGTTCTGGGATCATCATCAGTAATAGATAAAGAAAAATTTGAACAGAAAGAAAATGGACTATACCTTTCTGGCTACCTTCTTTCTCGAACTGATCTTCTCACACTCGGAGTTTGTGGCTCTTAATATTCTGATTCCTCCTCTGTTGTAGAGTTTGATTCTTCCTCCTTTAGGTCAAACTCTATCTTCTTAGGTTCCTTTGGTTGGACTTCATGTTTAATAACATCTTTCACCTCTCTGAACACCACATCTCGACTATACACAACCTTCCTTGTTACTGGGTTCCAAAGCTTATAACCCTTTAAACCATCCTTATAGCCAATAAAGATGCACTTTTCAGATTTACTATCCAACTTGGTTTGTTTCTCCTTTAGAACATGTACATATGCATTACATCCAAATAACCTCAGATGTGAAAGAGAGGGTTTCTTACCAGTCCATACCTCTTGTGTAGTCTTATCCTCCAACACTGATGAAGGAGATCTATTGACTAGGTAACATGTTGTCTCCACCGCCTCTGCCCATAATTCTTGTCCTAACCCGGCACCACTAAGCATGCTTCTTGCCCTTTCCATCAACATCTTGTTCATTATTTCTGCAACTCCATTTCGTTGAGTTGTATATGGAGTAGTCTTCTATCGTTCTATACCACAGTTCTTATAGAATTCTTCAAATTCCTTACTGCACAACTCTCCACTTGATTAGGAGCTCAAGTCTGAGCTAGTGAAAAAGCTCAAAAGTTAAAGTGTTCAAAATTACTTGCAACCTAAATGGCAGGATAGGCCTTGTCGAAATGAATCTGTAGCCATGCACGACACTCAAATCCAACATCATATGGAGGAGTTATCGTGATTTGAAAAAGCCCAATATTCTTCAATTTTTGAATTTAAAAAAAAAATTAAAAAAAGTTTATTCCTTAAAATATTCCCTAGAATATTCACTAGAATATTTTTCTTTGGGCAATCAATGAGTGCCACATGGCAAGCTCGGAGGCTGCCACATGGCCCCAAGTCTATAAATTTTTTCATGGTAAAATTTTGGTGCACTTTGCAAGATTCGACCCCTGGTCCGGTGGCCGCAAGCCCACAGGCCCGACCGGCCTGCCTACACGGTGGAAATTAACATATAACAGGCATAATTTATATTTAAATTTTATCAAATTTTCATTTGGGCGCAAAAAGGGGCCAGCCCCTTAACGATATGACCTTGGTGCTTAGAACCAAGACCTAAACCCAGCGGATAGCATTAACCACGAACGTCAACCGCTCGAAATTCCCACTCACATGCGTGCAGTTAGTGCCCGAAAGTTAAGGGTAACTGGCAATTTAGTTGGCAGAGTGCACTAAATCTGGAGAATATTGCCAAAAATGGCGGAGCTAACTGCAGTTAGCCAAAATTAGTGAAGTTTTTCTAGGTGAAACTCGACAGAACTTGAGCAGGTCATACCTTTGATAGGGAAGTCCTTTTCGGAATTAATTTTTTTTTTATTTTGGCTATTCAGAGAATTCTGGAGCAATTGGCATAGGCTTTAGAGCCAACAAAGGTGATATTCAAGTACTTTTCCAGCGAAGAAGTTTGGGGAGCCACTAGGGCCTAGACAACGTTGGAGCTGCATTGCGCTGTGTTCATCCATTGGAGGTGAAAGAAAAGTCTATCCTGACTGTTTACTGTGCTTTGAATTCATTTACACAATTTATTTTTCCTGTTTAGGCTTTCTTTTCACTATTTCGCTTAGGGAAGCTTGGAGGGCCACGAGGGCCATTTCATTGTTGGAGCTGTGTTGGGCTGTGTTCACCTGTTTGAGGTGAAACAAAAGCCATTTTCTACTATTTTTTACCTTCCGAATCTAATGGAAGAGGTTTCAAAGCCATTTGAGGACTTCTACAGCCTGAAAACTTTTATAGAAGTTCCAAGAGCCACTAGGGACTATTGAAGAAGGCACTATATTGGGTAATTTTTCACTATTTAGTGATTTTGGAGAGGCATTTTTAGCTTTTTCATGTCTTTTGAATCTGTATTTGCATTTAGATTTGCCTATTGAGGCACCTTTACACTTGTATCAGCATTTGAAGCGGTTTTAATACAAGAGGACAAGCTCATTTTGGGAGGCTTGATCCAGCAGACATAGCCTAGGAGGGGTGAACTTCTCATCAAACATTTGTGTCATGTTATGCTGAAGTTATCTTGCTGAACATTTCTGATTTAATATGTAAACAGAAAATTATATTAACTTTCTTGCACACAAAAACTCATAAACAGTTGTCAAAAACACTTTGTTTAATCAGCAAGACATGGAGTACAATTTGCACATTTAATTTAATGGAAATGGATACCTTGCATACATTTTCAAGTACTTCCATTTTTAGATCACCACCATTATCTGTCCTCGACACCTTTATCTTCTTCTCTATCTGGTTTTCCACCAGAGCCTTAAATTCTTTAAACCTGTCAAATACTTCAAATTTCTTCTTAAGGAAATATATCCATGTATTCTTTGAGAAGTCATCTATAAATGATACATAGTACACTGACTTACCCAGTGATGGAACCTTCACAGGTCCAAATGCATCACTATTCACAAGCTCTAATATTTGTTTCACCCTCTTACCACCAAAGGGGAAACTCACCCAATTTTGCTTCCCATTTACACAATTTTCACAGAAATCAAAATCTAGAGAGATTTTACTTATACCTTCTACCATACCTTTACCATGAAGTATTCAAATGCCCTTCTCTCCAATATGTCCAAGCCTTTGATGCCATGACATGGTCTTCTCTCCAGCGACCACTAGATTTTCTGCTTCACTTTCAAGAACCACAGAACTGTTGCACCCATCAACAATAGTTCTACCTTGCAGTTTGTACAAAGTTCCAATCCAAACTCCCCACATCAATACCAGTGATCCTCGAACCATCTCGCAAGTATCCTTCTCAAACACTATTTTTACACCTGCATCATCCAGCTTGCTTACAAAAATCAAATTTCTAGCCAATGCAGGAATATGTAGAACACCCGGAAGTGTTCTAACCCTTCCACCTTGCAACTTCAACTTTACTTTTCCACGACCAACGATTATAGCCTTCCCATCATCCCCTAAGAAGACATCATCACCATCGTATTTCTCATACTTGTAGAACCACTCTCTATGGGGAGTGAAGTGAAAGGATGCACCTGATTCAATCAACCATGCCTCATGATCTACATGTGTACTTGAAGAAGCCAAGTACACATCCCCACATTCATCTGAGGTGGTTTTCGCCTCTCCAGAAGGAGCATCATCAGATCCCTTTCCTTTGTCAAGAGCTTTATATTTACAATCCCTTTTGTAGTGCCCTTCATTTCTGCATTTCCAGCACACCACCTTTACAGGTTTTCCTGGAGATTTAGATCTCCCTCTAGATTTAGATCTCCCAGTCGATGACTTATTTTTGTTTCTATTCTAGGACCGTCCTCGTAGAGACAAGACATCACCATTCTGGCTCTCCATATTTTTCCATCTCATCTCCCCCGTCAGCAAGGATGATACTATTTCATCAAACTGCAAGGCAGTTGCATTGCTACCTATTGTAATAACCAGACTATCCCATGAATCTGGTAGAGAACACAACAAACTAATGCACTTATCTTCATCTGAAATTTTGATATCAATAGACAATAACTAACTTACCACAATATTAAACGCATTCAAATTCTCTTCCACCAAGTCTCCATCTTTCATCCTCAGGTTATACAGCTTTTTCCGCAGGAACAATTCATTCACCAAAGACTTAGATTGGTACAAAGTCCCTAACTTCTCCCACAAAACCTTCGTTGTAGCTTCCCCTGATACATTCAGCAATACTGAATCTGAGACACACAATCGTATTGTGCTCTTTGCCTTCTGATCCAACTTCTTCCATTCTTCATCGGTCACTCTCGTTGGTTTAGTACTTGGATCTATCGCGATCCACTGATCTTTTTCCACCAACAGATCCTCCATCTTGAGATTCCACAACTCAAAACTCTAACCATTAAATTTATCGATCTTTATCTTTCCACTGTTCGCCATCTTCTTTTACCATTAGAATCGATCTCGCAGTTCTCCCACTGAATAGGGTCTACCATAGGCCCGAGCGAAACCCCTCAGCAACAAAGGCATCCCCTTGAATCCAAAACAACTCTGATACCAAATGTAGGTTTTAATCCCATATAGAAATTACCTACATACCATTCTAGAACACAGAAAATAAAAAATGTGAGAACATAACACATAAAACACATATACACAGAGATTTTCCCTTGGATCCTGAAACCAAGACTACCAGCTTGATTTTTCATTATTTTTCTTTCAATTTTACAATACATATTTATATATGCCGAAGCATCCAATACCATGGACCGAAAACCATCGCGTCCAAAACCATGTGTGAAAATCATGCACAAAACCATGGGTAAGTCCACCCAACTTAACATAGGGTCCGAAACCAAAATTTTTCGGGGCACTGCCCTGGACCCCATAGAGTGGGGTTACCTACAACCCTCAAAGCCCCTCTGACTCCCCCCACTAAGCAATCGACACAACAAAGGGGGGCTTCACCCCCCTTCTAACCCCCCAGTTAACTACATGGGTTAGTCGTGGAAATAATATAACACAACCCAACAGATATATGATTAAGGAGGAAAATAAGTGAGCATGAGGAATACCTAAGCCCTAGACCTATGTTCACATCCCCTTTAGTTATTATAACTCCAAATGAAACACTAATTACTACACTCGAAACACCCAATAGCTCCAAATGACACACTAACTACTACACTCGAAACACCCAATATGATAAAGAACATAAAAAAAATACTTAGTGGAATAGGAATGATGTCATGGAAAACATCAATAAGAAACTAAGTATCATTTCTAAAGGGCGGGTTTTTTTGTTTGTACTTAACAAATATCTCCCAAAGAATTTCTTTTACTGATTATTTATGGAAGGAACTTGACCATAAATGATATTTTGATTTAAATTATTTATATACATTCATTACAAATATTTATCCTTTAAGAAATTTTTAGAAGTCTTAATGAGGATTTCCATCTAAGAGGCTAATGCATCAGATATTAGCAAGATGATCTACAAGAATTCAAATGTTGAAAGATGCCATAACTAATTCCTCAAAGATTAATGATAGTAGAAGAAATTTTTTCTTGAATGTAATCAAGCTCATTCAATACCATGAAGGGACACAACTCAATAGAGATTCTATGTTGGTTCTTAAGGACCATCTAGAAGAAGAGTTGAGTGTCATCAAAATATCATAGGCTAATAAGATTAATAATATTACTGATTTCTCATAATAGTAAATAAAAAATGGTTGGTTATATTTTTTACATAATGACCACATGGAAACCATTGATCTATTACTTTCATATTTAAAATAAATCGAAGAAGAAATATTTTTCTTGAGGTAAAGTGGGACATTATTGTCCCAATAGCCCCCATGAAGGAGTACATTGATGATTCGATTGAATGATAGTTAACTGCAATTTTTAATCTTGAATAAATACTCAAATTAGTTACCTTAATAAACATTTGAATCGAACATACGCTTGGACAACATTTGGATGTTACAAAGGACAAAGGATTCACTCCATTGATCATTCTTCTACACTTTTGTTAGTGTTGTATTTTATTTGAAGAAATTTATCCTTTCCTTTTCCCCTCAATCTCAAATCATCCAACTCTATGAATCTTGTTGCTTAGTTGTGAGTCCAATCCAAAGCTAAAATTATTTTCTTCTTCAAATTTATTATAAAATTTATCTAGTCCACAAGATCCCCATTTGACTCCCTTACTAACAAATGCATTTACTTTCCACTTAACTATCAATCATTTTGTGGAGTTCTTTGGACACACTCTATTCAAACTTAAATTTTCAATTTGTAATATTTTTTCTCATAGAGAGTTATTTCAGGAGTGTATGACGCTTGTGATTTCATCGATTTTTACTAAGCATGAGATATTTGGAATGTTCTACTATGACTCTTATGATCATAAATGAATGAAATAATTTAAATCTCTTTGAAATACCTGGACCATATTTTTTATTTTTGGTTTATGCACATTGCTTCAAAGTCTCTTCCTCATTATGTGTGAATGAATAGATATGTTGGAATGAATCATTTTTTATATTATTATTTGGTTTTTTTAAACTTATTTCTTGTCATTTACCACCTATTCCACTCGTATTTGTGAATGTGTTGAAAGCTTCATTTATCATTATTTGAGTTAATTAGAAACTATGGTTGTAGAAGAGGAGTACCACCTCTATAAAAAATTGTAGACAAGACTTTAATAATTTTTCAAGAGGATGTGTTAGAGCCTAAATCTACCTCAAGCTCAGAAAGGCAAGATCTAGGTAACATCAAACCATGCTTAACCTGGTGTTATGTTGTACAACAACCCCCCATTTCATAAATTTTTTCTTTGAAATCATAATATGAAATGGGTCCCTTTTTAAACATAGAGGTGTGAATAAATTGGTATTTACTTGTTATTAGAAAAACCCTCATCAAAAGGTCCAATTGAAATATGGTTTCACTTTTTAAAACAATGAGAAAAAGGCCTTTTTAAAACAAATCATAAAGCTTTTATTATTACGATAAAGCGATCGCAAGATCACATATCGCAATAATAAAAGGAACATAAGTAAAGGCACATTGAATAACTCTGATCCGAAAACGGAAATCGCTATCGGATATAGGGGAAAGACAAAGCGCAAGCCCCTCCGGGACCTTCCCTGATGACAGGAAAGCGCCCTCACCATATGAATAGTGAGCCCCCTAACGGGTCCTCCGGGTCCTTCTTCCACTCGAGAAAGAAGTGAGCGAAATCTCTCTCATTTGCGTGCAGACTTGGTCGAAATAACCCAAATGACTGCTAAAATGAGGTTGCTTCCTTGATGCTTATTGGGTGCCCCCTCTCAAATAAGTAACCAAAGAGCAACTAAAGTTTCAATTTACTTAATATATGAATCTACACTATGAATAACTGGACTAGATCAAGGATTGGAAGATCTCGATCTGCGAGCCCTGGCTCGACGATATAATCCAAAGATGAGGTAAGGTCGCTAACCTTCCTTCGTCCAGGTCGTAATTGAATTTTTTTTCTTATATAAAGCTCTTTCTTTTTACCTCACTCACTACGAGGACCGGAGGGGCTCGACTGATAAGGAGAGGAACTTTAGTTGCTCGACTGATAAGGCCGCCATCACCGGCAGGGTGCGTAGCACGCTCGACTAATAAGGCCGCCATCGGCTCGACTGATAAGGAGAGGAATTTTACCCCATCTTCCTAACCTCAATCTTGTTCCTCCAAAGCTTTATCCTATCAAAGTGTTCTACAAAAGAATCCGATCATTGAACTCTTCCTGTATAGGCCCTGTATAAGCTTGAATTTTATACTTTATAGGACTTAAACCTCTAGTAGGTATGCAGTTGAAGGAAAAGCGCAGCAGCGGAAGCGTCAAGGGGAGACGAAGTCTCAAATACCAGAGCAAGTCATATAAGGTAATCTAGTCGGGAAGACACTAAATGAAGTAAAATCTTATAGGCTAGGTTATAAAGGATAAAGAAGAGAAAAAAAAAGAAAAAAGTCATATAAAATAGCCAATTTCAGAAAGAATAAAAAAAAAATAGAAAAAAAATGAAAAAACATATACAATGGGATGAAAAAAAAAAAAGGTGCAGTATCATATATACACTTTAAACGTATACAATGGGATGAAAAAAAAAAAAAAATCATCCCCCATTCCTCCGATGCGATAAAGGCATCACTATCGGCAATCGACATTGGTAAGTGATGCATTAATTGTGCCACCTTCAAATCCCCCGATGCGATAAGGCATATCGCCATCGGCGATCGGCGATTTCGCAATGGCATAAATAAAGTGACCCGAACCCTGCCCCGATTGCGACGCATTAAATCAGGGCACGCTTTTCTAAACATATTAATGATTGGCATGCATTGTATCACCTTTGGTGATTGAATAATATTTTTGAATTATTATGTAAACCCTCCCTTTCATGACGCCAATCATCAAATGCGATCAACCGCCAAAATATAAGCCACGCTTGAATCAATAGACATTATGATGGATTATTTAAAAGCCTCCTTATCATGACTGACAGATGAAGTGGCCAATTAATGAAGCAGGTATGCTGAGATTTTCCCACTTAGATTCTATCTGCGGCAATTTTTATCATGATATTTCATATTGGCTCTTGCTATCTGTTTCTCTATATCACGCTGGTTTCCTTCCTTGTGCAGAATTCCATCGAAGTTTCAAGTTTTAAGAAAATGGGAAAGAAATCTAAGAGGTTCATTGCGGCAGCGGCCCCTACAGTTACTATCCAACCCACCAGTGACCCAGGGCCAAGCAAGAAGGGACTAATTTCAGACACTACATGTCTTGGCCTGGGAAATACAAGCTGGAAAAGCATTTATAATCTGATTGAGGCGGAAGAACCAGAGGAAACAGAAGAAGAAGCTATTGCAGACTCAACTAGCAAATAAGAAGCCTCGTTGAAGGATTTAGCCAACTCGTTTTTACATAGGATAGCAACTCGGGAGAAAATTATCCCTTACACTGATGTGGTCAGATGGGTGGTCGAACAAATTCTTGTCTCTAATAGGACCTTTTTCACAGTTGATGGAAGAGCTTTCGGTTCATTTCAGCCTGACGACTTGAGAAAAATGTACCATTTTCCCGAGCCGGAGAAGAAATACAACAAATCTTTTCTAAAGAAATTCGCAGATGAGAATGAGACGGAATCAGCCCTGATTAGACAGTGGAGACAGAATCCAGCAAAGCACAAACATGAGTCATCGGGTAAGTACTCCATGGATTCCTTAGCATCTCCTTACTGTTACGTTGGGGAAATGATGTGTAGGATATGGGGGATGCATGATTCTGCAAAATTTGATATCGAAATGGTTCCTTTAATGGAAGCGGCAACTAGTAGTTATATCATGGATTGGGCCAATATATTGTCTGATAAATTAGCCTCTGCAATTCTTGATTTTAGATTCAATTCACGCAAAAATACCCCGACTATTCCTCCTTTCTGTTACAGTGCTTATGTTATGGATATGCTTTGTTTTAATTCTGAATACCCGATACTCAGGTGGAGGTGGACGCCACAGGACCCCAAACCAATTCACATCTACCATCAGATGTTATGGAAGGCACATTATAAAGATCACTTGTATCAAATCTGGAATGGTTTCATGTTGCCTATCTATTATGTTATCTTTGATAAGCCTGCCCAAGGGATTTCCGAGGAGGCCAAAATTGACTTGACTGCTGTGGATTGGTTCAGGGAAGATAAATTCACGTATATACGGGTGTTTGCTAGTGCTACAAAACCCATGTCCTCCCATTATATGTGCCCGATAAACTGTTGGCACGTGAATTATCTTCCCAGATCACAACCGCTGGAATGTCCAAAACTCTTAGGACTTCCAAAAAGCAGCTATGGCCCGTATTCCCTTTAAGATGTGGTGTTTACACCATACTTGATTGGAAACATGCTGAGAAGGAGGCAGGAAAAATTAATATGCTCAACCTTGTGACCATCCCTAGAAGGCAATTCAATCCCCGGAAGGCTGCCTACAATGTGCTTGAACAGGCCAAACTCACCAAGTTTGACCATGAAAAAGATCAATTTGATGATTTATTTTCTTCAACAAAGTCTTTGTCTCAGTTTAAAACATTGGCTAGAATGAAATATAATGATGAAGGACTGGTAGAATTCAATAGGCTCAAAGAACAGAGGTTGCAAACTCTGCCTTTGGACTTGTTGGCCACTACACCCACAACTAAGTCAAGCGAGCCTAGGAAGAAGAGTATTGATGAGTCTCCCGCTACAGAGGAAATTCCCAAAAAAGAAACAGAGCAGGAGAAAGGAAAGGAGCAGGAAACAGGGTAGGAAAAAGGAAAGAAGCATGACAGTGAAGTTATTGATTTAGAAACTCAAATTGATCCTAAACTCCTCCAAGAGTGGTAACAATTTGACTCTATTATTAATAATCTTGAGACTCGACCAGGATTCGGCATACCTCAAGTGACAGTCAGTCAAGAAACAACCACAACTACGGTTCCGATGGAAGGAATCAGCGGCCTACCCAGTAGTAAAGATGCAGAAATAATCCCCAGAGATCCATCCGATCAAATTGTTTTATAGGTAGAAGACATACCACCACTAGATGTCTTTTACAGTCCTAAACACAAGGCTGTGGTGAAAAGATAGAGGGAAAGGGAAAGACTTGATCAATATTCCCTTTTTCCAGATCAAACAGAGATGGCTAATGTGGTTTGGAAGGAGGAACTGAACCCTTCCTATGACCTTATGAAACTTTCCCAGTATGTCGGAGCATATTCGGCAGCCACCATGGATAAAGCTTCGAAAGTGAGCAGTCTCCTTAAAGAAAAAGATCAAATGATTGATTCATTGCAGTCGCAGGTGTCAGAAGCACATCGTAAAATAGAACACTTGGAACAACAACTATTAACACAGTGGCAAACAAACAGCCAATTAAATGAACAGTTACACAAAGAGAAACAGAGAATAGATTCAAGTGCAGTGCAGAAACAGAAGGAACTGTCTGAAGCAATGGCCAAATTAAAGGCGATGAACGAACAAATGAGCAAGACTAAGGATGAGCAAATCGCTCAACTGTCACAAGAAGTGGAAAAGTTTAGGAGCCTTCCTCAAATAGCAGAGTTCAGAATAGAAGATTTACAAATCAATAAGGCATTGATAACACAACTGAAACTACTATGTCATAAAATTCCTTTGGTTGAACCTCTTTGTGAAAATACTACATCTATGGTTGATAAATCAGTTGAAGCTAGACAAGATTTAGAACAGGCTGATGAGACCTTAACCAATTTTCTCGCTTGGCAAGACTCCCTTGAAGGATAAGCTTCGGATCTGCCCAAAATTATTGAGTCACACAAAGACATCCTATTCCTAGAATGGTAGACCCAATAATGAAGGCAGAAAGAGAAACCTCTATATGTAGGTTATCTACTAGCAATTTAATTGAACTTGTCAACGACACTCTTTATCTGTCCAATATGATTTCACAGTGTAATCCAGGAAAATTAACATCGGCCAATGCCTTGGAACAAACATGCAATCAGGAGTTGGAAAAGAAAGGAAGATTAATCGCTGGCATCCAAAGTTTAACTTGGGATACCTTTTGGTTTTTCTTAATCAAGCCATATGGTCAGAGGGTCGCGCTCAAATGTTTAACTGATGCTATCAGTTGCATGATCCCCGAGATCCAAGATGCCACATATTCAACTGAACTGAATTCTCGCCTAAGCCGACCCAGAGTTGCAACCGATGTTAGATATCTGCCAGCTCAAGCCGAAGGGAGATCATTCGAAGCAATGAATCGTGTTGTCGACTGAAGGCAAGCCGATTTTGAGGAGATATTCATAGCATAGCTATACCAATTAATTATCACTTTTATTTTGTAATTAGTTAGCTTAATTAGTATTTATAGGCCCTTTCATGCATTTGGAAAGGGTCCTCAGTTTTTGTATAAACTCAAATCAGGAAGTCACACTATTGTGCTTCTGATCTATTTTTTATAAAGACTGGGCCAATATTCTGAATTTTGAAAACGAAAGCTTTGATGATCTGTGCACTATTGCCTTTTGTGGAAGTGTTTCTAAGTTGGAAAAAGGAATATGAATGCGATTGATATTGGGAGTGACTCGAATAAACATGTGGTACTATTATCTTTGCTCTCCTATCATTTTTATGTAAATCGGCATTCGTTTAAATTTTTCTATCATTGAATATATATGTGTGTGTGTGTGTGTGTGTGTGTGTGTGTGTGTGTGTGTGCTTTAACAGCAAGCCTTGTACTTTTCACTATTGAATGTCCGAGGACTGTTATTCTTTCACTCATATCTATGTCTATGATATAAATGAGAAATAGTGTGATAATGTTTGCTTGATTTCTTTGTTCAACTATTTGGGCTTATTAATTATCATATGAATAAACATCTTTGCTTACCAACAAGAGTCATCTATATGCCTGTTTGTAAATGAAGACCATCCAAAGTTACACTAAAAGAAGCAATTTCCCAGGATAGAATAGTTGTATATATTTTACTTTTAGATTAGATCACTCATCCATTATCATTAGATATTAGAAAATAAATTATTTATCCATCCCATTTACCAATCATTGGGAAACTGATCCCATTATATCCAGTCGGAGCCACCACACCAAACGGAAAAGGAGTTGCCTTTAAAGTTCGGACTGGGTGGTTATCTCCGACGTTGATGTAGGGATTTTCGAGGCGTCAACATTTTTGGCGCTAGAAGGAGGGCATGAACCGTGAATGGCAAGAAAATTCAAACCTGCAGCCCACTCTGAGCGTAAATCTCCCTCCACATCACCTCGTACTTCCCAATTGCATGCTGGATCTCCAGTATCCAAGCGAGATGAAGAGGAATCAACTACCACTGATCAAACCCACCATAATTTAGAATGATTAAGTCCTGAGTCCCCTGAAGTTCAGTTACTCATCCATAAACTTCAAGGCTTTTCAATATCATCACATAAATCTGAGGTATCTCAAGGCAGTGAGACTTCGCAATTCAATCTACCTCACCCTCTCACCAGACTTTAGAGCAGAAAGCTCGGTATCAAACCTATTGAGTTTCCTTTACCTAATACTGAAGGATCTGACCGTGAAACATTCTCATCAATATCTTCCATCTCATCTTCCCCAGTGCGAAGTCAGCCATCCACTCCTTCATTACATATTGTTGTCCATCAAGGATCCGGAACTTCAACATCCCAACCTGCTCAATCCTCAATATCAACTCATTCCCAAACATTTGGAATTTCATCAGCAATATCATCCACTACTGGTGTTTCAATGGCAGATCCATGTAATAGTCCCGGTGCGGTCAACATACCTGCACCATTACATGCATTGCCTAATTCTCCTGAAAAATGGTTACCCAAGTTTAATCCAGATGTTGGAACACAAGCCGAATAACATATTAATAACTTCATGTTATCAGTTAATTTGAAAGGAGTGACAGAGGAAGATGTTGTCGTTAGGCTTTTCTCTTATACTTTGCAAGGATTAGCGAGATCTTGGTATTTTTCCCTACCCTCTGGATCCATTACCAGTTGGAACATTTGCCAAGAACAGTTTCTTACTAAGTATGGCAATGATATATCTTTAGCCACATTAATCAATGATCTCTCCAATCTTAGGATAGAGCATAAAGAACCTATTAAAGAATTCAACTCACGATTAAATAAACTCTTGAATAAGATTCCAACTACCTCCAAACCAAGTGAGAAAATTAGAAGCGAATGCTATATAACTGCCCTACCCTCAAATATAGCTATTTTCGTAGACAGGGCTGCAAAACCAACTTTAGCTGAAAACATGAAAGAGGCACTTGTTGTGGAAAAACATATTAATGATTTAGAAAAGAAAGCTGCTCGTGAAGATAGAAAATCCAAAAAGGTTTCTTTCAAGGATGATTCAAAGAAGAAAACCCCTAAAGATCCATATGATATGGAAGGTTTACAAAAATTCCTCAAGACTATGTCAAATGAAATGATCGAAATCAAGAAGCAAGTAGCAAAAACCTCAACAAAAAGGCCATTTAGGAATTTCAAGAAACCTGAATCAAAACCACCAAATGTTATAACCAACGCCGATTTAGATCCTGAAGAAGAAGAAGAAGATGAAATAGTCTTGACATCCGAGGAACCTGAAGAAGAAGAGACTGTCGAATGCCATGGGATGTGGGATTTTATTTTACCCACTTCCAATACGGAAAACGAACAAGAAGCTTTCCCCGTGACTACCAGGAGTAAAGGTACTCCTGAACCTGTCCAGACAACTTCAAAGAAAAGGAATACAGGTTCCACTACTACGAAAGAAAAGATTCCTACAAAGAAAGCTTCAGCGACACCATCCCAAAGTCAACCATCATCTTCAAATCTACCTTCAACATCTAAGACATTGGTAGTATCAAATTCTATGGACTACAATATTATCGAAGATATGAAGAAGACTAAGGTGAATATTACTATGTTTGAACTTAGCAAACTCAAACATCAGCAGAACTTACTTCTTAAAGAGTTAAATCATGTTCCTTCTTCACCTCTTCCCAATGCTGTATTGTCCAAAGCTACTAATGATTCAGGCCAACCACCTTCTGGTAGAGTCGAAGCTACTGGCGCAGTCTTAATTGGGGATAGATCAAATTCTCATACCCCTCCCTTCCTCTTAACCTATGAGATCTATAATAGAAACCTACACAACTGCTTGATTGACTCAGGGGCTTCTTCCAATATAATGCCAGCGTCAGTTTGTTCCAAACTGAACATTGAACCCCAAAAGTCAGCAATTCATATTGTACAATTCGATAGAACTAAGGTCTAGGTTTTAGGGGAAATCAACTCCGTAACCATCGGGTTATCAGCTGATCCTAGAGTAGTTCAAAGAATTGATATTTTGATCATATACCTAAATTCTATGGGTTGATTTTAAGTAGAGATTGGTCTGAAAAACTCCACGGTTATATTTCCACCAATTGGTCTCATATGTGGTTACCTTATAAAGGAAAACCAAATCAGATCAAGATTGATCGGGAAAATCACATGACCCATGCTGTTACCGAGTTTGAACAAGAAAACCAACCAATAGCATTCAATAACAATATTTTGGGCAATTATTCATCTGAATCATTCTTTGGAAACTTTACTGCCCAACCATCTCCTTTCCCAGTTAACAATTTCACATCTCAGATCGAAAACTTTTCACAAACAGATAGGTCAAGATGTTTTAATGTTACTGAGGAAACTGTAAATAAAATTGTTGATAATTCTTTATTTTGGTCACTATATTTTGACGGGTCTAAGTCTAGTGAAGGCTCAGGAGCAGGATGTATTTTAGTTAGCCCTCAGGGAGAAAAAACTATGTTATCATGCAGATTGGAATTTGAATGCACAAACAATACAGCTGAATATGAGGCCCTAGTCCAAGGACTCTACAAAGCAATTGGCCTCAAGGTTCAATATTTGAAAGTGTTTGGTGATTCAGAGATTGTTATTAAACAGGTTAGAAATACAATTCATTGCCTTTCTGGTCATCTCAAACACTATCAGTCTCTGGTACAGGAACTCACCTCTCAATTTTTAGCATTCAATATTTCTCCCATCCCTAGGTCCCAGAATGTAGCAGCAGACCTGCTAGCTAATGTTGCTTCCAGACTCCTACCATTCGAAGATTACAGCCCAGATAGATTTTCAGTAGAGTTAATTTTTAGACCATCGATTCCCGATAATGTCACCAATTGGAGAGTGTTCAATCATGATGAAGACATTTTAAACTTCTTGACTTCCGACAAGTCCTATGATGGCCAAATCATTGATGAAAGTGATCATGACCTTCAGATGAAGGAAAAGCAAGAGGGAAACTCAATACCAAAACCAGTGGTCAAGCTTGAAGATCTTTATGATATTAAAGACAAATTTAAACAGGTGACCAATTCAAAAAACCAGAGTTCTATTTTAAGATTTGAATTGATAAACCTAGGTACTGATGAGAACCCTCAAAACATCAATTTGGGACTGGGACTTTCTATAGAAGAAAGAACAGTATTCATCAGGCTGTCAACAAAAAACAAGTGTGTCTTCTCTTGGAAATATGATGATTTGAAAACATATGATACATCAATTATTCAACATACTATTCCAATGCTTTCTGAACAAAAACCAGTGCAACAGAAGTTAAGAAAGATTCATCCTAACCTAGAGAGTCAAATAAAGGCTGAATTAAATAAACTCTTGAAGGCTAAGATAATTTTTCCTGTGAGACATTCAAACTGGGTTTCCAACATGGTGCATGTTCGGAAGAAAAATGGCGATATCAGGATTTGTATTGATTTCAGAAATCTTAATAAGGCAAGTCAAAAGGATAACTTCCCTTTACCTACTATGGAGTAGACATTACATTCAGTAGCTGGTTCAGAACTAATGTCCTTTTTAGATGGTTTTTCAGGATATAACCAAATTTTGGTTCATCCTGATGACAGACTTAAAACGACCTTCAGAACTAAGTGGGGAACTTATGCCTACCAAAAGATGCCTTTTGGACTCATCAATGCAGGAGCTACATTTCAGAGAGCCATGGACATAATGTTCAAGGGATTGCTTAATAAATCAATAGTTGTCTATTTAGATGATATTATTGTATTTTCCAAGAAAATGTCTAATCATTTACATGATTTAAAACAAATATTTGAACATTGTAGGAAATATGGTATCTCTCTTAATCCAAAGAAGTCCTTTTTTTCCCTTAATCAAGGAAAATGTTTAGGCTTCATTGTTTCAAAAGATGGTATCTATATTGATCCAGACAAAGTTAAAGAGATTTCTGAAATTCCTTTTCCCCATAATAAAAAATCCATGCAGTCATTTTTGGGTCAAATTAACTTTGTTAAACGTTTTGTTCCAGATTTTTCCCATATTATTTTACCATTACAAATGATGATTAAGAAGAATTCAATGTTTAAATGGGGATCTACATAAAAGGAGGCATTTGATTCCATCAAACAATCAATAATTAATTCCCCTGCTTTAAGCACTCCCAATTTTTCTAATCATTTCATACTATATACCCTCGCATCTGCTTCGTCATATGCAGCAGTGTTGACTCAAATCAATAATCAAAACTTGGAAGCACCAATTTCGTTTTACAGTTCAAATCTTCAAGGTGCTGAACTAAACTATTCGAAAGTTGAAAAACAAGCCTTTGCTGTGTACAAATCCATAAAACGCTATAGGCCCTTCCTCTTAAAAGCTCACACAAAAGTTATAGTTCCTTTTTAAGCAGTAAGAAAATTACTAGTTCAAAGGGAATTAGGAGAAAAGAGAGCAAATTGGGTCACATCATTACAAGAATATGACTTGGAAATCAAGCCAGCAAAGATTGTCAAGGGCCAATGTTTTTGCAGGTTGTTAGCAGGAGCGTCTAACATTCAAGAACCTGAAAATACAGAAGATACTGAAGAAATCAATCAAATAAGTACCATAGGTTTTGAATCACAGTATACAGATCTGATTTTCTATTTAAGAAATGGGTACACTCCTTCCAATCCCTCCTATAAAAACAAACGTTCCGTTAGATTGAAAGAAAAAAACTTTACAATTATAGATGGTGTATTGTTTAGGCAAAATTATGATTCAATTTTATTAAGATTCTTAGAAAAACTTGAAGCACAAAAAGTTTTGCAGGAACTTCATGATGGACCAGCAAGAGGACATTTTGGAGCTGACACCACAGCTCAAAAAATCATTCATGTTGGGTACTATTGGCCCACCTTGTTCAGGAATACTCATGAATATGTAAGGAAATGTCAAAGCTATTAAACCTCCAATGGAAGACAAAGAAAGCCAGCTTTCCCTTTGCAACCAGTCAATATTGAGCAACCATTTGAGTAATGGGGATTGGACATCATTGGAGAAATCACTCCACACTGATCCAAACAGCATAAGTATATCCTTACTGCCATTGATTAGTTTACTAAGTGGGTTGAAGTGATTCCTTTAAAGACAAAAAATTATGAGGAAATTATGGAATTCATAGATCAATTCATTATTACCAAGTTTGGTGTCCCAAATGCTCTTGTTTTTTATAATGCATCTTATTTCTCTGGAAATTCTATATTTGAGTTTGATATCAAAAGAGGATTTAAATTGAGGTATTCTGCAAATTACTACCCTCAGGGTAATGGTTTGGCAGAATCCACCAATAAAAACCTTATTAGAATTATTAAGCGAACTATTGAACAGAATCATAAAAACTGGCATAAATCTTTGATGTTTGCACTATGGGCTGATAGAATAACTCAAAAAACCTCTATAGGCACTTCTCCATTCAATCTAGTGTATGGAAAGGAAGCTGTCATACCAGCTAACTTAGTGCTTCCATCTTTATCTTTAGTGCAGTTTATCGAAGAAAATCCCTCATCTTCTATTCAACTAAGACACGATCAAATTTTGAAACTAGAAGAAGAAAGGGAAAAAGCCAGAATTATAGATTGATACAACTTCAACCAATTCAAAACAATTACAAGTTGGTGATCTAGTTTTGAAATGGGACAAAGCCCATGAAGATAAAGGAAAACACACAAAGTTCCAGAAAATGTGGCTTGGACCATTTCAAATCAATGAGAAGATAAGCTCTTCTACTTTCATTTTACAAGATCTATCAGGAAAGAGAGACTCTCTTCCTATTAACAGCCTTATCTTGAAAAAATTCTTCAATTGAGAAGGTAACCCCTTCTCCCTTTGTAAATATTCAATTTCCAGCTAAATTTTTGTACATAGCTTAGATTTTAGGATGTTAGAAGAATAAAGTTAGCCTTCCACTGGTCTTTACTATATTGAAAATTTTGTCAAAAGAAATGGTTATGATATTTGATTTTAAAATGGAAACCTTAAACGAAAGGAAGATTTCTAAGAAGTTGGGTATATTTAGATTCTGAAACCCCATTTTACTTCTGTAAACTCTGCTGAAAGATTAGAAGTACTGTAAACCATTTTAATGTTTTTAAGCAGCCTGAAAACGGTTATCAATACAAAACATATATTGATTCAATTTTAGCTTCTTCAACTCTTATCCTGTCATCCATCCTCTCTTAAGGAGAAAATTGTTCATCCCATTGATCAAGGGTTATAATTACTCAGAGTGTAATTCTAAAATATGCTTGAGGTAAAAGATAAGAGGTCTTATCACAAGCCTGCTTACCATGATCATAGGGAAATAGTTCAACTGACATTACCAATACTGCATACCAAAGCATGGTAATGGCTTATAATTATAAGACAAGGGGTCTCATCACGAGCCATCTTGTTCAGTTAAATTATCACCAGTGAATGCCATTGTCAAACAGTTGGCTACCAAACCAGGACAACGACTTTTTATCTTACAGAATAAAGAAAAAGGAAAATGATACAAAAATATGAAAACATATTTCTGGATTCATTTTTTTTAATTATACTCTAAACTGGATGGGATAATGAATGATCAAATGGTTAAAAGGTATCCCTATCAAAACTATAGACGTTTGTTGGCAGCAGAGGCTCTATCTATGGCAAAGGAGTCATTATAAAGCTAAGTTGGAGAAGTTTTTGTTTTATCATTAGCAACCAAGCAAGGCTAGTTTGAAACATAGAATGTATTTAATTATAACATGAGAAGAGGATAGAAAAAATAGTTATCATTACATTCAAAATTTATGTTTGCCTAATTATGATATAATCTTTCACTCCGATAAGATTTTCAGATTAAAAAGTTTAAGTATTTTAACTTTTCCCAGAGATAACTGTTTCTCCCAGTGAATCGCCAATTGTTGTGCTATACAACAACCCCCCATTTCATAAAATTTTTCTTTGAAATCATAATATGAAATGGGTCCCTTTTTAAATATAGAGGTGTGAATTTGGTATTTACTTGTTATTAGAGAAACCCTCATCAAAAGGTCCAATTGAAATATGATTTCCCTTTTTAAAACAATGAGAAAAAGGCCACTTTAAAACAAATCATAAAGCTTTTATTATTACGATAAAGCGATCGCAAGATCGCATATCGCAATAATAAAAGGAACATAAGTAAAGGCACATTGAATAACTCTGATCCGAAAAGGGAAATCGCTATCAGATATCGGGGAAAGACAAAGCGCAACCATATATAAAGCATCCCCCATTCCTCCGATACGATAAAGGCATCGCTATCGGCAATCGGAATTGGTAAGCGATGCATTAATTGTGCCACCTTCAAATCCCCCGATGCAATAAGGCGTATCGCCAATGGTGATCAACGATTTTTCAATGGCATAAATAAAGTGACCTAAGCCCTGCCCCGATTGCGATGCATTAAATCAGGGCACGTGTTTCTAAACATATTAAAAATTGGTATGCATTGTATCACCTTTGGTGATTGAACGATATTTTTGGATTATTATGTAAACCCTTCCTTTCACGACGCCAATCATCAAATGCGATCAATCGCCAAAATATAAGCCATGCTTGAATCAATAGACGTTATGTTGGATTACTTAAAAGCCTCCTTATCATCACTGACAGATGAAGCGGCAAATTAATGAAGCAGTTATGCCAAGATTTTCCCACTTAGATTCTATCTGCGGCAATTTTTATCACGATCTTTCATATTGGCTCTTTCTATCTGTTTCTCTATATCACGCTGGTTTCCTTCCTTGTGCAGAATTCCATCGAAGTTTCAAGTTTTAAGAAAATGGGAAAGAAATCTAAGAGGTTTGTTGTGGCAGCGGCCCCTGCAGTTACTATCCAGCCCACCAGTGACCCACGGCCAAGCAAGAAGGGACTAATTTCAGACACTACTTGTCTTGGCCTAGGAAATACAAGTTGGCAAAGCATTTATAATCTGATTGAGGTGGAAGAACCAGAGGAAATAGAAGAAGAAGATACTGCAAACTCAACCAGCAAATCAAAAGCCTCGCTGAAGCATTTGGCCGACTCGTTTTTACACAGGATAGCAGCTCGGGAGAAAATTCTCCCTTACACTGATGTGGTCAGATGGGTGGTCGAACAAATTCCTGTTTCTAATAGGACCTTTTGCACAGTTGATGGAAGAGTTTTAGGTTCGTTTTAGCATGACGATTTGAGAAAAATGTACCATTTTCCCGAGCCGGAGAAGAAATACAACAAAGCTTTTCTAAAGAAATTCACAGATGAGAATGAGATGGAATCAGACCCGATTAGATAGTGGATACAGAATCCAACAAAGCACAAACATGAGTCATCGGGTAAGTACTCCATGGATTCCTTAGCATCTCCTTACTGTTACACTGGGGCAATGATGTGTAGGATATGGGGGATGCATGATTCTACAAATTTGATATCGAAATGGTTCCTTTAATGGAAGCAGCAACTAGTAGTTATATCATGGATTGGGCCAGTATATTGTCTGATAAATTAGCCTCTGCAATTCTTGATTTTAGATTCAATTCATGAAAAACCACCTGGACTATTCCTCCCTTCTGTTACAGTGCTTATGTTATGGATATGCTTTGTTTTAATTCCAAATACCCGCTACTCGGGTGGAGGTGGATGCCACAGGACCCCAAACCAATTCACATCTACCATCAGATGTTATGGAAGGCACATTATAAAGATCACTTGTATCAAATCTGTAATGGTTTCATGTTGCCTATCTATTATGCTATCTTTGATAAGCCTGCCCCAAGGATTTCCGAGGAGGCCGAAATTGACTTGACTGTTGTGGGGAATTGGTTCGGGGAAGATAAATTCACGTATATACGGGTGTTTGGTAGTGCCACAAAACCCCATTTCCTCCCATTATATGTGTCCGATAAACTGTTGGCACGTGAATTAGCTTACCAAATCACAACCGCTGCAATGTCGAAAACTCTTAGGACTTCCAAAAAGTAGCTATGGCCCGTATTCCCTTTAAGATGTGGTGTTTACACCATACTTGATTGGAAACATGCTGAGAAGGTGGCAGGAAAAATTAATATGCTCAACCTTGCGACCATCCCTAGCAGGAAATTCGATCCTCGGAAGGTTGCCTACAATGTGCTTGAACAGGCCAAACTCACCAAGTTTGACCGTGAAAAATATCAATTTGATGATTTATTTTCTTCAGCAGAATCTTTGTCTCAGGTTAAAACATTGGCCAAAATGAAATATAATGATGAAGGACTGGTAGAATTCAATAGGCTCATAGAACAGAGGTTGCAAACTCTACCTCTGGATTTGTTGGCCACTACACCAACAACTAAGTCAAGTGATCTTGGGCAGAAGAGTATTAATGAGTCTCTCGCTACAGAGGAAATTCCCGAAAAAGAAACAGAGCAGGAGAAAGGAAAGGAGCAGGAAATAGGGTAGGAAAAAGGAAAGAAGCATGACAGTGAAGTTATTGATTTAGATACTCAAATTGATCCTAAACTCCTCCAAGAGTGGCAGCAATTTGACTCTATTATTAATAATCCCAAGACTCTGCCAAGATTCGGCATGCCTCAAGTGACAGTCAGTCAAGAAACAACAACAACTACGGTTCCGATGGAAGGAACCAGTGGCCTACCTAGTAGTAAAGATGTGGAAATAATCCCCAGAGATCCATCTAATCAAATGTTTTTACAGGTAGAAGACATACCACCACTAGACATCTTTTACAGTCCTAAACACAGGGCTGTGGTGAAAAGACAGAGGAAAAGGAAAAGACTTTATCAATCTTCCCTTTTTCCAAATCAAATAGAGATAGCTAATGTGGTGTGGAAGGAGGAACTGAACCCTTCCTATGACCTTACGAAACTCTCCCAGTATGCTGGAGCATATTTGGCAGCCACCATGGATAAAGCTTCGGAAGTGAGCAGTCTCCTTAAAGAAAAAGATCAAATGATTGATTCATTACAGTCACAGGTGTCAGAAGCACAACGAAAAATAGAACAATTGGAACAACAACTATTAACACAACGGTAGACAAACAACCAATTAAATGAGCAGTTACACAAAGAGAAACAGAGAATAGATTCAAGTGCAGTACAGAAACAGAAGGAACTGTCTAAAGCAATGGCCAAATTAAAGGCGATGAATGAACAAATGAGCAAGACTAAGGATGAGAAAATCGCTCAAGTGTCAGAGGAAGTGGAAAAGTTTGGGAGCCTTCCTCAAATAGCAGAGTTCAGAACAAAAGCTCTACAAATCAATAAGGCATTGATAACACAGCTAAAACTGCTATGTCATAAAATTTCTTTGGCTGAACCTCTTTGTGAAATTACTACATCTATGGTTGATAAATCAGTTGAAGCTAGACAAGATTTAGAACAGGTCGATGAGACCTTAACCAATTTTCTCGCTTGGCAAGACTCCCTTGAAGGATAGGCTTTGGATATGCCCAAAATTATTGAGTCACACATAGACATCCTCTTCCTAGAATGACAGACCCAATCAATGAAGGCAGAAAGAGAAACCTCTAGATGTTGGTTATCTATTTGCAATTTAATTGAATTTGTCAACAACACTCTTTATCTGTCCAATATGATTTCACAGTGTAATCCAGGAAAATTAACATCGGCCAACGCCTTGGAACAAACATGCAATCAGGAGTTGGAAAAGAAAGGAAGATTAATCGCTGGCATCCAAAGTTTAACTTGGGATACCTTTTGGTTTTTCTTAATCAAGCCATACAGTCAGAGGGTCGTGCTGAAATGTTTAACTGATGCTATCAGTTGCATGATCCCTGAGATCCAAGATGCCACATTTTCAGCTCAACTAAATTCTCGCCTAAGCCGACCCCCAGAGTTGCAACTGATGTTAGATATCTGCCAGCTCAAGCCGAATGGAGATCATTCGAAGCAATGAATCATGCTACTGACTGAAGGCAAGTCGATTTTGAGGAGATATTCATAGCATAGTTGTACCAATTAATTAGCACTTTTATTTTATAATTAGTTAGCTTAATTAGTATTTATAGGCCATTTCATGCATTTGGAAAGGGTCCTCAGTTTTTGTATAAACTCAAATCACGAAGTCACACTATTGTGCTTCTGATCTATTTTTTATAAAGACTAGGCCAGTATTCTAAATTTTGACAAAGAAAGCTTTGATGATCTGTGCACTATTGCCTTTTGTGGAAGTGTTTCCAAGTTGGAAAAAGGAATGTGAATGCGATTGATATTGGGAGTGACTTGAATAAACATATGGTACTATTATCTATGCTCTCCCATCATTTTTATGTAAATCTGCATTCGTTTAACTTTTTCTATCATTGAATATATATATGTGCTTTAACAGCAAGCCTTGTACTTTTCACTATTGAATTTCCGAGGATTGTTATTCTTTCACTCATATCTATGTCTATGATATTAAATGAGAAATAGTGTGATAATGTTTGCTTGATTTCTTTGTTCAATTATTTTGGCTTAGTAATTATCATATGAATAAACATCTTTGCTTACCAACAAGAGTCATCTATATGCATGTTTGTAAATTAAGACCATCCAAAGTTACACTAAAAGCATCAATTTCCCAGGATAGAATAGTTGTTTATATTTTACTTTTAGATTAGATCATTCATCCATTATCATTAGATATTAGAAAATCAATTATTTATCCATCCCATTTACCAATCATTGGGAAACTGGTCCCATTATATCCAGTCAGAGCCACCACACCAAATGGAAAAGGAGTTTCCTTTAAGGTCCGGACCGGGTGGTTATCCCCGATGTTGATGCAACGGTTTTCGAGGCATCAACACCTGGTAGCTAGCCCTACCAAGTCGGGAGAGGGCTCTATCCTTGTCAATATCAGGAAAATATGATCAATAAAGCTTGAGATGACTGATATAAAGACTAATTTTAGGCTAGGTATATGCTCAGAGGAGTTTGATTGAATTTAATTTTGGTTTGCTGGCTCAAATGTGAAAGACAGATTTGGGTCCGGGGAATGGACTCAGCCTTGCAGAGGTTTCTGTGGGGCAAGGTAGGAAAATGGTTTAGTACTTTAAAATAAGTGAGATGGAGAGTCTTAAGACTGGTGAGGAGTTGGATAGGACATGAAATTCTTTGGGATCCTCTTCAAACAGTTGAAAACATAAATAACTAGACAAACCCTAGGTAGAGCACTGCAACACCAATGAATTCTACCTTTATCCTTGATTCATTTAGTTAAGCTGAACAGAAAGAGATGATGGCATACATAAACACATGTAAAATTGCATTACAGAAGGAAAAAAAATACCAAATCAAGTTGCCACAAGAATCCCACAAAATGTTGCAAACCTTGGTCTATTCCTTTGCCAATCTATAGAGATGAATGTACAATAATGCTCAAAGCATTCACAAGAGTCCAACTTTTACCAATGACTGAAAAACTACTAGATATATGCAACAAAAAACTCATGCTAGGCTTTAGGGGTCAAATTCATGAGTTTAGGAGCTATTTCAACAATATCTAAACTAAGAACTGAAAAGTAGGCAGTGGAACAGCTTGCCTCTAAAACCTAGGAAACTGATTCATTCAGTTGCAAACTACCTTTTCATGATGTATCTACCTCCATAAGTGAAATTTTAAATTTTTTACATCAAATTCCATCAATTTACATCAAATTACATCATGATTTTGACTATGAGAGAGAGAAAAGTCAAACCGAGAAAAAACTAGGCGAAAAAAACAAAGTTTTTTGGCAAAAAAGATAATTTTCCATCCTATGCGTCGGGCCTCTATCCCCGCGCATAGTGCATTTTGAGGCTGATTTTGGAGGCCTTCCCATGCACCAAATTTGCTCCAAGTGGGATTTTTGGAAAGGGATGTTTGTCTACTTTCTAGAACAGGTGGAATTTCTAAATTTGGTGTCCATTTTCCCCTCCAAAAGTGAGTTCTCCCAACACTGCTTCCTGTGTGGCCAAAAAGGGGAAAAAGGGGCATTTTTGACAAAATTTCTTGGCCATTTGTGGGAATTCTTAATTTTTCATGAGGAATACAAAAATGCTGATTTTTATTCCAAAGGAGGTCCCTAGCAAAATCAAGCACCAGGTGGCGCGGCGCACCAGGAAAAAAAATCTATGTTTTGCTCCAAAAATTCAAAATTGACAAAAAGTGTGCCAAATTTCTTGAAATTTGGGCTGAGTGACCTCCATCAAGTGCTATTTTGGGCTAAGGAAGCCTCAGCCAAAATCTTGAGCTTGTCTTTCTCTTTCTTCCTCCTCAAAGCTTTCCTCAACTTGGCCTTCAAAGTCCTTATTCTTGCTTTGCAAACTTTGTTTCTTGCCAAATAATGATAGGCCATGTGCCTCAACATCCTTTTCTCTTTGTTGGCCTTCTCCATAATCTTTTCCAAGTGCATTTTTTTCCCTCTCAAGCCAAGATTCACGATCAGCTTCAATTTCTTGCTCAAGTGTTGTCAACTTGACTTTCCTCCTCTTAGCAGCTTGCCAGTTTTCTCTTATGTTTTGGAGCTCCATGATAGTTTGCTGGTCCTCTAACTATTTGTTCCTTTGCTCAAGATAATTTATCACCCATCTGGCTCTTTCCAGGTTGAGAGACAAGTCATGAATGTCAGCTTGTTGTTCCTGGATGATCTCCTTGAGCTTTGAGCTTTGGGAGCCAAAATCAGTGTCATCATCCTGAATTAGAATGAAATCTCCCTCTTGACTTTCTGAAGGCCCCTCATCATGCAATGGTTGATTACCTTTATCTTGTACCTACTTTGTTGCTGAAGGAAATGAGACCCCTTCCACCCCGAGTGGAGATAGTACTCTTTTTTCTACTGCAAACAATCTTCTTGTGCCCTTTTGATAAGTGACAGAAACTGGCACACTGGTGGTTTTGAGTCTCATGCACCTCTTGCTGATGTGAAGGCTCTCCTACTTCATGAAAAACTGATGGGGGCACTTGAGCACCTGTGAAGACCTCATGTGAAATGAAATCATCGCATGAAACATTCAGTAAACTAAGCTGATGCAAAACCACAATCTTGATCAATGAAAAGTGATAGATGTTGTTATACTGCTGATGAGGAGGTTTTCTTTGCACCAATGTGGTCATTTTCTCAATATTCTGGCATATGAAATAGGGGATGTTCATCATCCTCACCCTAGTAAAATGCGTCAATAATCTGACATGATAGGTGTATAGGTGAGAAAATCTGCCTTCACATCTGAAATATTTCATTATGAGTTTCATAAGGGGAGCATATGTGTCATATAGGTACCTGAAAGGGAAGACCCTACTGATATGCCTTTGAAAACCAGTCTTGATATAAGGCTCATAATGATCTCTGTCCACCAGCTATCCCTTATTCCACTGCTCACCTACATTCATAATACCGGTTGGTTCAGCTATAGTTTCAGGTGTCAAAGTGAATGTCACACCTACCAAATTGACCTGGCCATTGTGAAGATGGAGCACAAAAATTCTAGCAAGCTCATGGTGGTATTTGACTCTTTCCATCATTTCACAAAATTGGTAGCAAGACTGATTTTTGAAGCATGCTATAGCAAGAGGGCAAGCCAACAACTCAGTAAGTGTAGTGGGCTCCTCCCGGATATATTTTCCTCCCTTATGAGGTCTCTTTGGTGCATGAATTTCTTTGGAGAAATCACTTACTATTTCTTCATCTTTGTCATAAGATGAATCAGACTCCATGTTTGCCATTGTTTGATGTTTCTTTGATGAGTATGAAGAGATTTTATAGGAACAATAGGTATTTTCTGCTAAATGACAGGGATTTGATGATGGGGACTATGAATGTGGAAGTTTGTGATGACTGTAGGGTTTTTTATTGCAGGTTTTGGGGAACAACGATTAGGGCTTAGGGATGTTAATTAGGGTTTGGGAGTAGTGTGATTAGGGATTAGGGTTTTTAGTTTTAGGAATAAGGGGATAGGTGAGTGTCAATGGAAGAGGAGAGGGAAAGTGATATGAGTGAAGTGTAGTGAGAGAAAAATGAAAATTGGGGATGGAAATTAGACAGCAAAAGCTGTAATTTTGCAAACCCTAGGCAAATTTTTCAATTGAATATGCTAGGAACTAGGGTTTTGTTTTTTACCTATTGAAACACCATAAAAACTGACCAAGACCCTTGCAATGGCACTTGGGATGATTAACTTACATGTGGAATGAGGAATTTGCAAGTTTGGAGCTTGAAGGAAGCAATTTGGATGAGTTTCGAGCTTTGGAGGCAGGTGCGCCGCGCCTCTTTGGTGCACCACGCCAGTTAGAATTCCAATGTATTTCCTGCGCTATGTGCACCGGGCTGGCTAGGTGCACCGCACCAGGAACCTTCACAAATTTTGCTGGAGTTTTTCTCCTTTGGCTCAAAAACAACTTGGCTCTTGTTCTCTTTCACTCTTTGTGTTATCACTCAGGTTGTCCCTTGGCTCCTTAAGGGATACAACCGAGGTAACCACAAACCAATCTTTGGGCTGCAGGTCCTAGCCTACCTGCAGTCAGAGAGGGCTCTCTCTTTAATATTTAACTTTGTTTTGGGTTGATTTTAGGCTAGTTATGGTGTACATGGGTTTTGTTTTTATTTTGGTGGGAAGGATGATGTTTTCAAGCAGAGTTGGGATGTATAGAGTGAGAAGTTCAAACCATTGGGCATGGAGTCATGGATTAGGGCTTGATGTTGCGTTTTCTTGGTTACAAGAGGAATACAGAGCATGATAGCTACACATAGAACAATATCAAGCTGGAATAAAGATGGAATGAAGGTCAGAGATGAAAGGAAACTAAGATTCTTTCATTACCTAACAGAGAGGGAAGGTGAATGAAAGTTTCTCTAGGAGCAGTCAAGAATTCCTAAATAACAATCATATGTGAAAGAAACAGGGTAAACATGATCATTTAAGTATGCATATTCATAACCATTTCTGAAGAAAACATATAGAAATAACAAGAACTGAGCATAGGGTGCAGTCAAGCAAAACCTAAGCTATTCTTCTTTCTTTCTATTTAGATGGTAACCGAATGTTGTCGTAAACATATATAAACTGTAAACAGAGGTAAGAAGCACTTATTGAGCCATGTAGTAGCACAAGAATTCCACAGTCACTCTTTGGGCATTAAATAACACAACAGTCAGTTCTTCATCCAAAGCAATCCAGCAGTCTTTGATTATAGAGCTCTCAAAGTATACAACGCAAGTCTAAAATGAGGACTATCAACCAACCAACCCTTTAAACAATGACACATGGTGGTTTATATAGAGAAAAATATCCAAAAATATCTATTACAGCAGATCTTAAACAGATCTGAGGGAAATGAGTTCTTTAACCTAATCTTGTCCTGAAGTTAATGCGATAATATATTTATTTGAGCTGCGCTGGAGGCAGCTGCATCAAATGAGTTAATATGGTGTCCTTGGTGGCTCAGTACAGTGAGGCGGTTCTGCTGCTTTTAGGTGGCTTTAATGTTCACTAATTTCGATCCGATGAGCTTTGAATGGCCTTTACTACTTCTTTGACTTTGATGGAGACCTTTAATGTTCACCTGCTTTGATATTGCCGATCTAATACTCTTTGCTGCTTCACTGATACTCTTTAATTTAATCTGGGCTTTATCTTTCCTCTAATATGCTTGAAACTATCAAATCGCCCCTCTTCTGCCATTTCAAGGAAAAAATAATTGTTGCAAATGCCTTTCGTGGCCTCTAGAATGCTATCGGCGCTGGCCGATTGAATATGAGCATACCATCATACCTTTAGTTCTCTAGTTCTGTTTATGCTGTCTTTTCTTTAGTTTCTCTGTTTCTAGTGTTGCCTCCCACGAATTTTTGGGTATTACAGGTAGCTGAGAAAGAAAGCTCTCCATTTTGAGCCATTTTTCTTAGCAATGCACGATTAGCACTAAGCGCGAAGCGCTAATCGCACAACAAAAACGGCCTCTATTTCTGGTTTCGGGCATTATTTGCTGCGATTTTCGCCTTTCCGTGCCTTTTCGATGATGACGTCAGCATGACATCAGCGGCGGGTCCCGGTACGACAGGGTGACGTGGTGCTGACGTCGGGGGTAGAGAGACAGAAGGCAGTTTGTGGTTTCATCGGACCGCCTTCTGTACAAGGGGGGTATGTGTCAGAGGGGCTCCAATACAATCGTGTGGAGACACGCGTCTTTGGTATGGTGGAGAAAATGCTAGCCTATCAGAGGCTAACCGTCAGACATCGAGGTGTCTCCAAAATCAAGGAGAGCCGTTGGATCTGGGAGGGCGGATCGGAGGGCTGACGGAGCGCGGAGCTGGCGACAGGTTAATGTACGGGGTCGTTGCGACTCGGGGGCCCGCCCGAATATTAAATTAATATTTGTTTACATGGTGGGGACTTAAACCTTTGGGTTTGTGGGTTATGGTATGTGTGCCGGGGGTGGAGTTTGACTATTTAAATCAAATAATTAAACAAAACCCGAAAATGTGAGCGCGCAGGGTAAAACATTAAGGTTTATGGGTAAGAGAGGGGAAGGAATGGTTATTAGTTTAACCAGAGGTTAAGCTAACTCTAGGTTAAGATGCGGAAGGGCTAATGCCAAGCCCCAAATGAACTTAGCATTTCCCCAAACTGATGTTATAGGGTTATAGTGCCAGGGGATGGGAATATGTACATAGGGCAGCTATTTAGTGCTTTTTAGTAAGGGGAAGGGGAAATAGATAGGGATTTACATAATAAAGTTAGAAGTCAATATGAAAATGACAAGAAAGTGCTAAGTTTAGAGATCTTAGGCTACTTAAAAGGGAAAAATGACTTATAGACTGAATAAGAGTACTCCTAAGTAAAGGAAACCTTTACTTAGGCCAATGATACGACAAATGATGAAACTTAAGAGATATCAAGCAGATCTTGACCTCTTTGGGGAGGTTAGTGAATGATTTGGGGAAATAAGAAGAAGGGGGAGTTAGACATGCCTCGCTTGAGCTCCTTCAAATGAAAAATTGCCTCATAATTGTGATCTGAATAGATATAACACTTGAAAACATGAAATGGATCACATAGCTTGATTCTGCAACCACAAAACTACTTACCCAGCCTACTTACCTAGCATTTTTTCTTCTTTTTGCATCGGTGCACTTAGATTTGCAGACCCTGATTGTCGTCTTTTCTTTTAACTGCCCTCCTATCTAAAATCAACCCTTATCCCTTCCAAGGGCCCAGATTAAGCAATTGGGTTCCTTCATTTCTCTACCTAGCTACTGATCTGCCAAGCTTAAGTTGTTTGGACAGATATTCATTCTCTATCTTCTAAAACAAGCAATTTAAACCTAGGGAAGCCAAGATTAAGATGTTTGACTTTCCCTTAACTATAAAACTCTTCAAAAATGGTATGATTCTTCAAAATGGAACTTCTTGGAAATATGGAACCTTGCAGCATGAAAAGATGACATATTTGGCATGTAAAACAATCAATCATGAAATATGAAACCTAGCAATAGGAGGCTAATAGTGGCTCCACTTGGAGATGGTTTTTCAGGATGAAAAGCCAAGAATAGCAAGTCAGAATGCCTTGATCTTCAATTGTTACTGTAAACTAAAATTCTCCTTCTTCTCAATGCCTTTGACTGAATTCTTATAAGTTGATATGCAGTATCCTTTTGAGCTGAATTGCAGAAAAATTACAGCTCTGCTTCTTGCCTTTTGGGTGCTTGTAAACATATTGAAATCTGCTTGAGCACTTCTTTGGAATTATTTCAAAAATAGAGATCTGAAATAGAGCTTTCTTTGATCTTTCCTTTAAAATTTGCTGTGTGGTTCCCTCTTATTGGCTTGCTATAAGAAAAAGTGTTGAAAATACAAATATTAATGTATAGATAGTATACAGAGCTATGTTGCGTTCAACAAAATGGATCATGATAGTGCTTTAGCATTCGGCCATTGACAGGGCCTTCTTCAGCTGTGATGCCATCTAAACTCTTCAGAAAATATGTGTTTTTGCCTTGAACAACAGAAATAGTAAAGGGGCCTTTCCACAGAAAATCAAACTTGCCATGCTTTCCTTTGTCTTCTCTTCTTGAATCCCATCTTAAGACTTTGTTGCCTATGTAGAAATCTTCAGCCTTGATTCTTTTGTCAAACATTTTCTTGAGCTTCTCTTGTAAAATCTAAGCTCTGTCGTACGCTTTCTCTCTTTTTTGCTGCAAATGGATGGTTTGGTTTATTCTTCTTTGGATATCATTTGGCTCTGCCTGAATCTCTTGCAGCAATTTGATAACAGGGATTCCCAAAGAAGAGGGGAACTTGGCCTCCATGCCATAGACTAACTCATATGGGCTCATCCCAATGGATCTCTTGGTTGACAATCTATCTGCCCATAGGGCATTTACAAGCTTTTTGTGCCAGTTCTTCTTGTTCTCCTCCAAGACTTTCTTAATGATGTTAATCAGACTCTTGTTGGATGATTCGGCCAAGCCATTACCTTGAGGGTAATAGGCTGTGGAGTGACCTAAGGTAATGTGCAATTTTTGGCAAAAACTGATCATTTTCTTGGATTTGAAGGCAACAACGTTATCTGTAATGATCTTCTTAGGACAGCCAAATCTGGACAAAATGTTGGTTTCAAGGAATTGGATGATGGTGGAGTCATTGGCTTGCCTACATGGGATGGCTTCAATCCACTTGGTAAAGTAATCTGTGGCTGTTAGAATCCACTTATGATGGCCAGAAAAGGATGGATGGATTTCTCCAATGAAGTCAAGACCCCATTGTTGAAAGGCTTCTCGGTTGAAATGGGCTTAAGGGGCAAGGGTAGAAGCTTTCTTTTGCCTTCAAAGATTTCGCATTTGTGGCACGAAACAACAAACTTTCTCACATCAGCAAACAACGAGGGCCAATAGAAACCAGCTCGTAGTATCTTATCAGCAGTGGACTTCCAATATAAGTGCCCCCCACAGTCCCCTGCATGGAATTCTTTCATGACACTGTCAGTTTCATTCATAGTTAGACAATTCAGCAATATTCCTTCATGATTTTTCCAAAACAGGGCACTATCTAAGACACAAAACTTTGATGCTTTCATCTTTAAAAATCTCTTTTTGGTTCTGGACAACCCTAGAGGAGCACACAGGTTTAACAGTATAAAAAATATATTAGCATACCATGGGGATTGCAAAAAAGCTTCACTGATATGTGGAGTTGCCAACTCCTGTTCATTGTCCAGTTGATTAATGTCTAAGGCTTGAAAATTGGTTTCGGACATCAGTTTGGATAAACCTTGTCCCTTTATCAGCTTGGTTAGTTTTATCTCAATGTCATACTCAAGGATATTGGCAATCCATTTGCCTCTTTTTCCTTCTATGCCCTCCTAAGTTAATATGTCTTTTACAACAGCATTTGGCACATAAGCAATCACATGTGAATATAAAATGTAAATTCTGAAATCTTTGATTGCTTTAACAAGGGCATATGCTTGCTTCTCCATGATTTGGTACTTCAAGGGTGCATCTTTAAGGGCTCGGCTGAAAAATGCAATTGGTTTTTCATTTCCCTAATCATCTTTCTGCAAAAGGATAACAGCAATGGTGTGTTCAGATGCAAATGAAAAAATGATGAAATCTTTATCAAATTGAGGACTTGTGAGGACTGGGGCTTGGGTTAAGGCATATTTTATGCCCTCAAAGGCTTGCTTGGCCTCTGAAGTCCATTTTACCTTGGAATCCTTCTTTAACATTTTATTTAGCATTCTTATCAGCTCGACCAAGTTTGGGATAAATCTCCTTAGGAAATTGATCTTTCCTAGGAATGCTTGCAACTCTTTGATGTTTCTTGGATAAGGGATTTGCAAGATGGCTTGAATTCTTTCAGGATCAATTCTAATCCCATATTTTGAAATGATATGGCCTAGCAATTTTCCTTCTTCTAGGCCAAAAAGAGATTTCTTAGGATTTAAAGAAATGCCATATTTCCTGCAGGTTAGGAACACTTGTCTCAAATGTTTTAGGTTCTCTTGATCATATTTTGAGAAAGGAGTAAGGTCATCAAGGTAAACCACTAGGAAATCATGGATTTCCTTGGTAAATGCAATGTCCACGGCCCTTTGAAAGGTAGCACCTGCATTCTTTAGTCCGAAAGCCATTTTCACATATGTAAAGGTTCCCCACGGTGTTGTAAAGGCTGTCTTGTCTTGGTCATCCGGGTGAACAGGTATTTGATTAAAACCTGAAAAGCCATCTAGCAAGGAAATTCTTGAAGACCCCACTACTCTTTGTAGAATGTGGTCCATTTTTGGCAGTGGGTAGTGATCTTTAAGGGAGACTTGGTTCAGATTTCTTAAGTCCGCACATAGTCTAATCTCCCCTGTTTTCTTCCTTGTGGGAACAAGATTGGATACCCATTCTGAAAATCTAATGGGTGCTATGATACCAGCCTCAAACATTATTTTCACTTCTTTCTCAATCAAAGGGAGAAGCACATGATTGATTCTCCTTAGTTTCTATTTGAAGGGCTTTTGATTTGGCTTTAAGGGAATGGTATGTTGAATAACGGAGGTGTCATAGGACTTAAGGTCCTCATAACTCCAGGAAAATACATCTTGAAACTCTTTAAATAAATCAACATATTTTAGTTTTTGATCGGGAGGAAAAGAATTGGACAATTTAATCATTTTGGGCTTCTCTGCTGTCCAAATATTACAGTCTTCCACAGTAGCGTTTAAGGGCTACATCTTTGGCTTTTTGGGGACATCGTTTGAATCAAATGTCTTCTAATGGAGTGAGGCCAGCAGGTAGAAAATTGTCTTTTAAATCAATCACTTCGGCCTCTGCTTCAGTTATTTCATCTAAATGAATTTGCTTTAGCTCTTGCATGTTTTTCTCATAAAAAATGGTTGGGTGTAGCGTTTGATTTGCTGCTTCAGCTGTTACAAATTCCTCATTTTGGCTCATTTTCTGTTGTGGGTCATCCATGGCATCTTCATCAATGTTTAAGCTTGATAATTCTTGCTATAAGGTAAGAAAATTGTTGATTTGAGCATCATCCTCAAACACTTGCCAATCTTTGATATTGTTAGGGACAGCAGGCATGTGCTTTATCTCAATAGTAAAGTGGTAATTGGGCTTAAAGGGCAGCTTGCATGTGCTAGCAAAAGTAGCTAGACTATGAGCATGCATGTTATGGCCTCTAGAAATCTTAACAAGCTTGGATTCGGTGAAGGAACTTAGTATTTCTGTGGCAGCAGACCTATAAGCTCTTAGCCTATTGTCATTAGTAACAAAGTTACCTTTCATCTGTTGAATGATCAAATCGAAGTCACCTAGAATGGACACTTTTGCAGCTCCTAGAGCTTTGAGAATTTTAAGGCCTAAAAGGAGAGCCTCATACTCTGCCATGTTGTTGGTGCATTTGAAGTTTAATCTGTAAGCATGACCCTCTGCATGGCTATTATGTGTATTGAGAATCCATATTCCTACCCCTGCTCCTAGCTTAATAACAGAACCATCAAACTCTAAATACCATGTGATTTCTTGCTTGTGGTTAGTATTAAGAGTTTCAATCATTTTAGGATTGGGCGGACCTAGGTTTTGTGCTTCATGTGGTTCTTCTTGTATGTTGGTTGCACTAATTGTTTTAACAGTTTCACAGGTATGGGCAACTAACTCTTGATTGATGCATGTTTCTTGTTCTAAAGGCAAAGGCTTCTCACCAGTGGGAGGGCAGCTATCATCATTGAACAATATAAAGGAATCCATATCAGAATGGATTGAGTAAATGGGAAAGTTTTGGGGTTTTTCCTCACTACTTACCACATACTTCATCAGTGTTTCTTTGTACAGTCTCTTTGGTTGCCCAAAGACTGAAATAGTGGCATAGGAGAGGTCTAGTTGGAGAGATCCTTGGAGTTTTGCTCCCCAAGATCTTGATAAGAGAATGCCATACTTTGGTGGAATGTTAGCAACCACCACGTCCATTAGGATCATTTTGTTGGGAAATTGGACTAAAGACACACAAAGGTATTTGATTAAGCCTAAACACTTGACCTGACTAGAATCAAATGAGAATTGGTCTTTGTAGGGTCTAGTGACATCAAGGTTTAGCTTCTCCATTACAGCTTTAGGAATTAGATTGTGTGAAGCACCTGAATCAAACATAGCATTGTGCAACACTTTATCATGAATGTCCAAACTGACATAAAAGGGTAGAAAAACTCCATGTCCTGTTCTACCATTGACTTCTGGACCAAAAAGTAATTCAGGTTGATTATCTAAGGCATTAACATCATCCCTGTTCTCTGGAATTTGCAGTGATATTTTGATTTGTTGTCTGTACACATCATGTTTGGTAAGCTCAGAGAGAGGAATAGATATCTTTAATTTACCAATTTCTGCTTCTAAATCAAAAGGTTTTTCTGACTGTGTTTTAGTATTGTGACTGGCAGATTTCCCCTTTTCAACTGTATCTTCAGTGATCTTCTCTTGGTTATCAGTGATTTCTTGAGATTGTTCTCTTTTGGGAAGGCTTTGAGGAGTGCTATTTACATTGTCTTTTGAGGGAAAGGATACAAAAGGCTGGTTATTAGAGGGTTGCATGTCAGATACATCCTCTATGGTCACTTCTTTTAATTTTTGGTCTGTTTTATCAGCAGGTTCTGTGATAGCGGCCTTGTCCTTTACTTTCTTAGCTTGCTTGGCATCCTTTGGCTTTATGGGATCAGACACATCAATGGTTCCTGTTCTCAATTTGTATTGTTTATGGACTTCGTAGACAGCTGAATCATAGCCTTGTTTGAAGTCAAATGACTCTCCAGACTTGGTCTGAAATTGATTCATATCATGGTCATCTTGGTCTTCTTGGGTTATAAATACTTGTTGTTCACTCTTCAAACCCATCAAGTTTATGTTTCCTCTATCTTCACACTAGATGTGGATTCTTCAGCATAGTTTTCATGAAAAGGAGGTCTTATATCATGGTTAGGACTTGCCCTTCCAACGTTTGGGTTCTGGTTTTTTCTAAAGTTTGGATTTCTGATAGGATTGTTTTGTTGTCCTTCCCATGAGGCTTTTCTTTCAATAGTTCCCATTCTATTTTCAAAGTTGTCCATACCTTTTATGATTGTGTCCAATTTTTTCTCAAAGGGTGAACGTTCATCTTTAAGAGTGGTTCTTCTCTCAGCTCTTGCTCTATTTTGCTTGGCAATCAGATTTGCCTCCACACTAACAGCTACATTCTGCATGTCTGCTAAGGTTTGAGGGGCTCTTTCCCTTAACTGATAAGCCATGTCTGAATCAAATCTATCAGGGAATTTGTATAAAGCAAGATTAGGTGGAGGTCTAAGGTTTTGTGGAATAGCGTTGTAAACATTTTAAAA
The DNA here is from genome assembly GCA_031772625.1 of Pinus tabuliformis. Classification (NCBI taxonomy): domain Eukaryota; kingdom Viridiplantae; phylum Streptophyta; class Pinopsida; order Pinales; family Pinaceae; genus Pinus; species Pinus tabuliformis. Next base: position 933,126,491 of record CM062811.1, on the reverse strand, counting down.
CCGGCACAATAGTCTAAGGCAGCTTCTTGAGGGCCTCTTTTGATGGTGTCATACTCGGATAATATGTGCAGAGGGTCCTTCTTCTTCTCCCATCTGTTAAGAAATTTTTGGTAAAGGGCCTCTGGGTCAGCTATGGAATTTGCAGGAAGAGCTCTAAACCAGGGCCTTACATCTCCTGTTAAACTTTGGACAAAAATCTTCATTCTTACACTATCATCATCTATTTCATAACTCTCAAAATAGTCTTGCATTTTCTTGGTATGTTGCAGGGCTGTGCCAGAACTAGTACCTTCAAAATATGTGATTTGGTTTGATAATCCTGAGGCATAGCCCCTGGATTTTCAGGTAACTGTAAAGGTGCATATCTGTTAGCCATATTTATAGGGATAAGTGGAATGACTGGAACAGCTGTAATAACAATGGTGGTAGTGGTAGTATGTGCATTGAATGGAGGTGTGGAAAAGGTGCTTGGAGAGATGGATGACGAACAAGGGGAAGTAGGGGTTGAACGAAACAAAACTTTAACAGGGGTTGGAAAGCAACTTGGCTGAACTGTTTCAGGACTAGAATCAACAAACACTTCTTGTTTTTGTTTGCTAAGGTTTCTAGAGATTAAATTGGGATTTTCAAAAATAGCTGGTGGATTTTGGTTTGGATTCGACCTAGTATTATGTGTTTTCTTCTTGGGAGCCAGCTTCTAACTTGGTTTTTGCAATTTTCTGAATAAGTTCCCTAGTGGAGTCGCCAATGATGTTATCACTCAGGTTGTCCCTTGGCTCCTTAAGGGATACGGCCGAGGTAACCACAAACCAATCTTTGGGCTGCAGGTCCTAGCATACCTGCAGTCAGAGAGGGCTCTCTCTTTAATATTTAACTTTGTTTTGGGTTGATTTTAGGCTAGTTATGGTGTACATGGGTTTTGTTTTTATTTGGTGGGAAGGATGATGTTTTCAAGCAGAGTTGGGATGCATAGAGTGAGAAGCTCAAACCATTGGGCATGGAGTCATGGATTACGGCTTGTTGTTGCATTTTCTTGGTTGCAAGAGGAATACAAAGCAGGATAGCTACACATAGAACAATATCAAGCTGGAATAAAGATGGAATGAAGATCAGAGATGAAAGGCAACTAAGAATCTTTCATTAGCTAATAGAGAGGGAAGGTGAATGAAATTTTTTCTAGGAGCAGTCAAGAATTCCTAAATAACAGTCATATGTGAAAGAAATAGGGTAAACATGATCATTTAATTATGCATATTCATAACCATTTCTGAAGAAAACATATAGAAATAACAAGAACTGAGCATAGGGTGCAGTCAAGAAAAACCTAAGCTATTCTTCTTTCTTGCTATTTATATGGTAATAGAATGTTGTCGTAAACATATATAAACTGTAAACAGAGGTAAGAAACACTTATTGAGCCATGTAGTAGCACAGGAATTCCACAGTCACTCTTTGGCCATTAAATAACACAACAGTCAGTTCTTCATCCAAAAAAATCCAGTAGTCTTTGATTATAGAGCTCTCAAAGTATACAGCGCAAGTCTAAAATGAGGACTATCAACCAGCCAACCCTTTAAACAATGACACAAGGTGGTTTATATAGAGAAAAATATCCAAAAATATCAATTACAAAAGATCTTAAACAGATCTGAGGGAAATGAGTTCTTTAACCTAATCTTGTCCTGAAGTTAATGCGAGAAGATATTTATTTGAGCTACGCTGGAGGCTGCTGCATCAAAATGAGTTAATATGGTGTCCTTGGTGGCTCGGTGTAGTGAGATGGTTCTTCTGCTTTTAGGTGGCTTTAGTGTGCACTAATTTCGGTTCGATGAGCTTTGAATGGCCTTTACTAGTTCTTTGACTTCGATGGAGGCCTTTAATGTTTACCTGCTTTGATATTGTCGATCTGATACTCGTTGTCGCTTCACTGATACTCTTTAATTTAATCTGGGCTTTATATTTCCTCTGATATGCTTGAAACTGTCAAATCTCCCCTCTTTTTCCCTTTCAAGGCAAAAATAACTGCTGCAAATGCTTTTCGTGGCCTCTAGAATGCTATCGGCGCTAGCCGATTGAATATGAGCATACCAACATACCTTTAGTTCTCTAGTTCTGTTTATGCTATATTTTCTTTAATTTCTCTGTTTCCAGCGTTGCCTCCCATGAATTTTTGGGTTTCTCAGGTACTGAGCAAGGAAGCTCTCCATTTTGAGCCATTTCTCTTAGCGATGCACGATTAGCGCTAAGTTCTAAGCACGAATCGCGCATCGAAAACTGCCTATGTTTCTGGTTTCGGGCATTCTCTGTTGCGATTTTCGCCTTTTCGTGCCTTTTCAATGATGACATCAGCATGACGTCAGCGGCGGGTCCCGGTACGAAAGGGTGATGTGGCAGTATGGCAGGGTGATGTAGCAGGGTGACGTGGTGCTGACGTTGGGGGCAGAGAGACAGAAGGCGGTTTGTGGTTTCATCGGACCGCCTTCTGTACGAGGGTGGTATGTGTCAGAGGGGCTCCGATACAATTGCTTGGAGACACGCGTCTTTTGTACAGTGGAGAAACCGCTAGCCTATCGGAGGCTAACCATCAGACGTCGGGGCGGCTACGAAATTATCGAGAGCTGTTGGATCTGGGAGGGCGGATCGGAGGGCTGACGGAGTGCGGAGCTGGCGACAGGTTAATGTACGGGGTCGTTGCGACTCGAGGGCCCGCCCAAATATTAAATCAATATTTTTTTACATGGCGAGGACTTAAACCTTTGGGTTTGTGGGTTATGGTATGTGCGTCGAGGGTGGAGTTTGACTATTTAAATCAAATAATTAAACAAAACCCAAAATGTGAGCATGTAGGGTAAAACATTAAGGTTTGTGGGTAAGAGAGGGGAAGGAATGGTTATTATTTTAACCAGAGGTTAAGCTAACTCCAGGTTAAGACGCGGAAGGGCTAATGCCAAGCCCCAAATGAACTTAGCATTTCCACAAACTGATGTTATAGGGCTATAGTGCCAGGGGATGGGAATATGTACATAGGGGAGATATTTAGTGCTTTTTAGTAAGGGGAAGGGGAAATAGATAGGGATTTACATAATAATGTTAGAAGTTAATATGAAAATGATAAGAAAGTGCTAAGTTTAGAGATCTTAGGCTACTTAAAAGCGAAAAATGACTTATAGAGTGAATAGGAGTACTCCTAAGAAAAGGAAACCTTTACTTTGGCCAATGATACGACAAATGATGAAACTTAAGAGATATCAAGCAGATCTTGACCTCTTTGGGGAGGTTAGTGAATGATTTGGGGAAATAAGAAGAACAGGGAGTTAGACATGCCTCGCTTGAGCTCCTCCAAATGAAAAACCGCCTCATAATTGTGATCTGAATAGTTGTAACACTTGAAAACATGAAAGGGATCACATAGCTTGATTCTGCAACCACAAAACTACTTACCCAGCCTACTTACCTAGCATTTTTTCTTCTTTTTGCATCGGTGCACTTAGACTTGCAGACCCCGATTGTCTTCTTTTCTTTTAACTGCCCTCCTATCTAAAATCAACCCTTATCCCTTCCAAGGGCCTAGATTAAGCAGTTTGGCTCCTTCATTTCTCTACCTAGCTACTGATCTGCCAAGCTTAAGCTGTTTGGACAGATATTCATTCTCTATCTTCTAAAACAAGAAATTTCAACCTAGGTAAGCCAAGATTAAGTTGTTTGGCTTTCCCTTAACTGTAAAACTCTTCAAAAATGGTATGATTCTTCAAAATGGAACTTCTTGGAAATATGGAACCTTGCAGCATGAAAAGATGACATATTTGGCATGTAAAACAGTCAATCATGAAATATGAAACCTATTGCAATAGGAGGCTAACACTTTGGACACAAATGAGCTTCTTCAACTTGACAAAGACTTTATATACAAAGGATTTTAATTTTCACTTATAAAAGCCCACTTTTCTAATGTTTAGATTTCACTGTCTTTAAAACTCTATTTTTGCAAATTGACTTTCTTTTTGCCTTTGTTGGACTAAATGCTTTTAATTTTTTACTCTTTTGCAAGAGCTGGAGTGTAGGAGCTTGACAAGATGACTAGGGATGCATCTTGAAATTATTACATATAGGAAAAATGAAATTACATGAAATTTTGTACATAAAACATAAAAAACTCTGAAAAATCAGTCACTGAGCATGTGATTATTGAAATTTTTGTTGCTGAGAGTTTATTTGACCTCCTCATGTTCCTGCTAACCATTATTGAGCTTTTACAAAACCTTATTGACAAAAACCTAGACCTAATGATACCTAAAACCCTAAAAATAGCTTTTGCGGATGTAAAGACAAAAAATAACTGTAAATGACTTGAATGTGTGAAAATGGGCCAGCAGGTAAAGATCATGAGGAAAATTTATAATATTCCCCTATCATCAAATGATCCATGATCCTAATGGAATGCAGCTGATCGGATGAGACACCTAAAATGCAATGCAACAAGATAATTTTGATCACTGATAGAGGGATGAAGATACCGACACTAACAGGATGAATATGTTCCTTAATAAGAAAGGATATCAACAAGGGAATTTTTTATTTTTGTTTGGTAGGGGTGACCTCTAATACAATAGGATTAAGGCGTAATTCCCCCACTAAGTATAATTATTTTCTTAGTCAAATAATTTCATGTATAAAAACTTATAATATTAAGAAGCAGTCAATCCTCTATGAAAATTGTATATTCCTCATTATCTTATTTATCCAAGTGGTATTTGGTTTTTTTGATTCAATGATTAATAGATATATTGATTCAATTTTTTTTATAAAAAATATTGAGAGATAGTCCACATGAGAAATGATTCCCCAAAGTTTTGAATCCCCTAATGTAAAGTTTATGTCTCCTCCTTGTTTCTAGGAAAACTAGTGTCTTTTCGAACGACTATCCCTCTAGGTTTGGCAACTGCCCTAGAAACAACAGTTTAAAGCAATTCACAATTTATTCTATGTGTAATGGATAAGAGAAAGATAATGGGACCAACCTGGAAATTCTGCTTAATTCTTAACTTGATCTCTCTCCCCCTTGACAGAGCTTGCAACTCCTCCACGTATTTATCCCGCTTGGAGAGTACCTGTAGAAGCATAGTAACAAAGAACCATCAAAGCATCTTGATCTATTACAACATACACATTATAGAATCAGAGATATAATGAACATATAATAGCATTCGCAATTGATAACATTCAAAATTGCACAATCATATGGAAGAAAACTTGAAGAACTTTATTAAATAGATGGGAGAATTACAACCCATTTGTCTAATCCAACATCATCCTCCCAGCACCAAGCCCTTTTTACCTCATGAAATAGCAAGATCACACCAACAATACATGCTCCTTTTCTCAATTACAAACTATCAACACTTCCTTGCAATTCACAATCTTCTAGCCTCTAGATCTCTCAAATGAGGGATCCATTTATAGATGTGTGCAAGGGTGTGAGTCATCTCTGGGTTTTTGATTAGTGTCATTCCACTTGTTACAATTGTTTCCACTTAGATATTTCTTGTATCTCTTACTCATCCCAGGGCGAATTCAAAGAGGCAAGTGTCATAGGAGAAGTTTCTAGAAGATTCCATGAGCAACCACCTAGCAAACTGTCTAGGATATTTGTCCATCCTCACCCATCGCACCCTATAGAAGGCCCAAACATTATGCTTGCACCTGAGCAGTGTATCACTTAGTATGCCTCACACCTAGCTAGTGTAGCAATCAATATGGTTCAGCTTAGGCCATTTCTAGATGGTTTCTTAGGTGGAACTTTTGGGGAATGATGTAATCAATTGACCATGTTCTTTTAGGGTATGGAACAACTCTTTTAGGGGTTGAAGAGCCCTAGTTTATCAACATATAAGATTGGGGTTGAAGTGCCCAAACATGTCTATAATAGTTTACCCCTAAAGCATGAAGTCATAAATCTTTGATGTCGGGTGAAATGGTTTATCATGGGGATCTGAGGTCTCGAACTAGAAGGTGACCTATATAAGTTACAATACAATACATCATCATTCTATAATTTTTCATGATTTAGCTGAGGCAGGCATTCCCATGCTCAGATTTATAAATTCACTTCATGTACATAGATCAGATAGTCGTCTGCAGATGCACACTAATGATTCTTCAGAGGTAGAGTCATCATCTTTGGCTTTGGATGACCATTTGTGCAGAGCCTTTGTACATTTTTTGTTTTTATATCCCTGAATATATCGTAGCCTGAATGGATGAAACTAGGTCCGGGGTCTTGAAAACGCGTTCAATCTTCGCCTGATGTACAAGTCAATCCATGTGAGGAGATGTCCTGAAGTCGAATAGGGAAAGACATCGCCTGATTACCAGCCAATAATGTGAGTTGTTAACAGACGCGAGAGGAATCACCGACAATGATAATGACCCTCAAGGTACTATAGTACAATTCACGTGGTGTGAATATATGATTCGATGTCGAACACCACGCAAAATCTTTCGGTCGAAGGTCAATGATGCCAACCTATCACCAAAAGTGAGAAACTTGCCATTGATGCATGCAAGCTTCAAAGTACAGAAAGGGTTGCTTCTAAGTCAACTACTTGGATAATGAACTGATGTCGACAAGAAGTGACTCATCATAGGAGGGCCTTAATGTATCCCACATCTACGACATGAAATGAGACAAATGATTTCTGAAGGTGAAAATGATCTGACGACACAAGGTTCAGGAATGGTGGTCACGAAAAATGAAGGTTGAAGGTATTTTAGTGGATGAGGCATTAACTAGATTGTGATTTCTCAACTGAATGACTTCTCTTGAACATGTCAACGACACTGAGATTGATTGGTAGTGTTAACCCCAAAAGCTGGATGGTGTGAAAGACCAATGGTTAGATGACCAGTGAATGAAATAACCCAACCCAACTCAATAATGGTGATGGAGGGAAAGTGTCATGTTCAAGAGCGAACTGCTACCATAAATTTTTCAAGTTTTCTTCCCTTTTTCCCCAGTCATTGCTGACCAGTACCTCTTTATTTTTGTCAAGCTTAAGGAGGATAACATATGCTTGTTCTATAATCGCTATGTTTTAACGATTCTAGCGACAGTGCAACTTGGTCTTGTCTAGAATGGACAAATTTGTCGCTATTGTTTTAACGAGTTTAACGACAAGGATAACTCGGTCCTTTTCATGTTTAGAGAGTTTGAAAAGGGCAGAAAGGAAATTCTGTCTTGTCTGGTATGGACAATTTTGTCGCTATTGTTTTAACGACTTTAACGACAAGGATAACTTGGTCCTTTTCATGTTTACAGAGTTTAAAAGGAACAAAAAGACCACTCCAACAGTTCTTTTTCGTAGAATAATCCCTTAAGTTTAAAAAATGATAAAATAATACAAAAGGGATGACTTTTCCAATCACTTTAACGAGCCGAAAAATACAAGCACTCAAACTTTTTCATGAAATAATCCCTCTAGTCCGAAAAAGATTAAAATGTACAGGAGGGATGGCATTTACGATCACTTTAACAAGCTGCAAAGGCCAATTTCTCGACAATCTTTTCATGTTTAACGAGTCTAAAAAGGGTTTAAAGGAGACTCGATTTTGAGGAATGAGTGGTGTCTAGGGTAGCAACTAGTTTCGGGTAAGCTTGGAACTTCTCAAAACATGGTGTTTTCTATGAAGAGGTTGGCTAACAAGACCACTCGTCACAATTGTTCCTCAAAAAGGGTAAACAACCAAATGGAAGCATATGATCGGCCGAAGAGATGGAGGTGATGAGAGGTACACAACCAAAGCTCAAAAGACTGATAGAATGGCAATCACAAAGGTTATTTACTTGAAGGTGGGCTCATTTTTTAATGAGATTGAACTGGGGGGAACTATGCTCAGATTTAGTTTCATTTTTACGCAAGCTTGAAATGACAGAACTAAAAAGTTAGAAAAGACAAAACTAAAAAATCTAGAAACGACAAAAAAGATAGAAAAGACAAAATTGAAAATGGGAAAAGGGTTTGCATGCCCCAAGCATGATGAAAAGGAAAGTCTCCTGTAACCATATGGAAACTACTAAGGTTAGGTAGGATGGTTTTGTCCATAGAATAAACAAAACACTTCCTTGGCCTCATCCATAGAATAGACAAAGGTGAATGGTGTGCCAGACCAATCACATAACCTACAGGGAAACTTATCTTTTCAACTGGGTTCGTCCACAGAATAGACAAGGGTGCATGCCCCCTAAGCTTCATTACATTCACCATACTACTTATGGCAGTTAGGTGGATGGAATGAAGGTTCAAGAGATACAGCTGATGTAACAGGAGAAATAACTCCTTGAGTTATGACAACTGGGGGATTTTCCTCCTGTCTTGAAGGTACATATGGATTACCCTCAAGCTCATTAGAATCTGAAGTAACTAAAAGAACTTGAATGGTATCATTCTCACTCTCTTTGGGAAGGGTACGATTTTCTAAAGGTAAAGCTAGTTGTCACCTCGAATTTTTGACTTTGGTCGGCTATAGACTCATAAGATTCAATTTCAGAGAGAGTGGTTTCGACCAATGGTTGATTTAAGTTAGTCAACTTTTCAACTAGTAAAGGACTTGGGGAGAGTTTCTTGTAGCTAGATGGAATTCGTTGCGGTGAAGCAAGATGGCTATCCAACACTCTTTTGGCTTCATCCAAAAAAGGACAATGGTGAAGGGAATGATTACCTTCACATAACCTACATGGAACTTTGACCTTTCTTATCTGTCCATGAACTTCACTATTACTAGTTGATGGTGTGCTGTCAACATGATCACCAGAGGTTGATGACACCGGATGGTGTGAACGGGGAGACCATTCTCTCAAGATCCGAGGAAAGAAAGGACAATCTCAATGAAAATGGTCTCCTTTACAGATTATGCAAGGAAATTTTGGTTTAGGAGATTTAATGTGTAGATTTTCACCAGATGATTCATTGTTGTCCCCTTGCTGAATTGGCTTCTTCTTCTTCTCCTTCCCTTTCTTCTTCTTCTTTGCCACCTAGTTACTAGCATCACTACTTTCACCAAGCGAAAAGGAAGAAGGGGAGGGAGAAACAAACGAAGAAGAAGGTGAAGGGTCAACTTCAGTATCAACTAGAGGCTGATTCGATTGCGGAGGAATCATGGAATTTTGAACCACAGAGGTTGAAAACAGCCATATAGGCAGGCCAATGGTTATTCCCGGAAGGGACAATGTAGCCATATACGGAGCACCAATATTTCCCCAAGAAGAAAAAGGGCTAGGATTCCCCTCGAGAGGGATTCCTTGATTGGTGGATCCTAGGTTTGTCTCCATATATCTCAACCTAAGATCAACTAAGGAATAGGGATGTTATTCTGAATTCAATTAATTTTAATGACGCTTTGACAAAAAATTTCTTTTTCAGTTTTTAAGAGTCGAGAAAAAGCTAAAGATGACTCTAGTCGCCTTTGATTTTTAATGAGCCTGAAGTGACAAGTGCTCAGATGGACCTTTTCTTTTAAAGAGTTGAAAAGGAATGAAAGTGACTACTCTGGAAAATCTAGATAGAAGGATTACCAAACCAATCACAAAACTGCAATATACACCTTGGTGATAAATTAAAGAGAAATTACCAAGGACTTATGTACGACAGTCAATCTTCCTGAATGTTGTGTTCAATGCATTTCGATCAATAAGGCAGCAAACACAGCTTCCTATGGATAAAGGATATGAGCCTATTGTGGTCTCCCAATATATACACGACAGTACGAGGAGCACAAGTCCGTGCTAGTACTTGTCATATCAAGGAGGAGGAATCACCAAAACTTCGATGAAAATGATAGTTATTAGTTTTTACGACACCGAAACACGTCTCTAGCCTAGACCTCTAGATGTGTTGCATTAAGTTCCAAAGTGTTGTTAGGTTCATTGAAATTTATTTTAGAGTTGATATTGTTTAGAGTTTTCCTTTTAATGGTTCACCGTGTGATGTTGATTTGAAATTCCTAAAATGCAATCTACAATGATAAACAATCGTTGTTTATTTTGAGCAATGAAAATCCTAGCTACTAAGGAAAGAAGATTACAATTCTTTCAAACAAAGAGCAAAGAGCACACTAATGCATTTTCCTAAATAATTTTTCACACACAAACTAAATTCAAATGCCAATGCATGTATTTGTTTTTCATTCTCCTTCATGTGAAAAATGCCAAAAAGGAAAACTAAATGTAGCAAAGATCTGAAATATTTCTTTCAAAATGACATTTTTGACAATTTCTTCAAAAGAGAAAGGAAGACTAAATGACACTTTTCAATTTTAAATAAAAATTATTTCGACACTTCGAATATAAACAAATCAAATCAAATGCATGACAAAAATTTCAATCAACTATCCAGGGAAGGAAGAATCCATGACACTTCTCTTTTTGACACAAAAGAACAGTTACGACACTTTTTGTAGAAAAGAGACAGATTGATTTAAGCAACTTTGCAACAAAGGATTGTAATGATGAATAAATACATAAAAACATTTACTAATCCTAAACTAATGGAGGCTGGTCTATGTGATGCAAGAAGGCTTTAGTAATGAGGCATTGTTCATAAGTAGCAAAAAACAACCAAAGAAAACTAAAAACAAGGAGAAAACCCCCCAATTTCTAAAATGGAAATAGGTTGAGTCAGTCATCACACCTGGGCTTGATATAAACAGGGATGCATTGCACTTTACACACTCGGGAGGTGCGATGCATACTGGTTTATAGTGACAAATAGTGCGATGGGTCAGGAAGCACAAATGAAGTGGGTTTTGGCTCAAATGCGCAGCTGTTTTCAGTGAGTTAAGCTGAGTTATGATGGAGAGTAAAGAGCAAAGTATAGAGGAATGTATTGAGAGGTTACTGAGCTACCAAAAGGGCATCTATAATTCTTGTAAGTCAAATGTTTAATTCATAAACTAAACCAGAGATTGATTGAAGTAGCATTCATCTACTATGCAATTGCAGAGCAAGAGCAATTCGAAGTCTACCTGGTTGAATTCAGGCTATGTCTATAATTTATAAAACAAAAAACAATAACAAAAAAACATCTATTTGATTCCCTAGTGGAGTCGCCAATTTGTTTGTGGGAAAACTAGTGTCTTTTCAAACAACTAGCCCTCTAGGTTTGGCAACTACCCTAGAAACAACAGTTTAAAACAATTCACGATTTCTTCTATGTGTAATGGATAAGAGAAAGATAATAGGACCAACCTGGAACTTCCGCTTAATCCTTAACTTGATCTCTCTCCCCCTTGACAAAGCTTGCAACTCCTCCCCATACTTATCCCGCTTGGAGAGTACCTGTAGAAACACAGTAACAAAGAACCATCAAAGCATCTTGATCTATTACAACATACACATTACAGAATCAGATATATAATGAACATATAATAGCATTCACAAATGATAACATTCACAATTGCACAATCATATGGAATAAAACTTGAAGAACTTTATTAAATAGAAGGGAGAATTACAGCCCAGTTGTCTGATCCAGCATCATCCTCCAAGCACCAAGCCCTCTTCACCTCATGAAATAGCAAGATCACACCAACAATACAATGCTCCTTTTCTCAATTACAAACTATTAGCATTTCCTTGCAATTCACAATCTTCCAGCCTCCAAATCTCTCAGATGAGGAATCCATGTATAGATGTGTGCAATGGTGTGAGTCATCTCTGGGTTTTTTATTAGTGTCATTCCACTTGTTACAATTGTTTCCACTTGGATATTTCTTGGATCTCTTACTCATCCCAGGCCGAATTCATAGAGGCAAGTGTCATAAGAGAAGTTTCTAGAAGATTCCATGAGCAACCACCTAGAAAACTGTCTTGGACATTTGTCCATCCTTGCCCATCGCACCCTATAGAAGGCCCAAACAGTATGCATCGTGCCTACGTAGTGTATCACTCAGCCTAGCCAGCGTAGCAGTCAGTATGGTTCAATTTAGGCCATTTATGGATGGTTTCTTAGGTGGAACTTTTGGGGAATTATATAATCAGTTGACCATTTTCTTTTAGGGTATGGAACAACTCTTTTAGAGGTTGAATAGCCCTAGTTTATCAACATATAGGATTGGGTTTGAAGTGCCCAAATATGTCTATAACACTCCTATCACCACCAGGCCACTCTTTACACATTCCATATTAAAAATTTTGTCTAAATACTCCACTCTATTAGAGTAGGGACCATAAACATTTAGGACAAATATTTATCTTCCTATATCTATTGAGGATATGACTGCCTCTATACTTGTAGGAAAGGACCAAGAGTTAGACAATGTATATGAATAAATCACCATTCTAATTGTATTCCCACTAAACCTACCAATAACATAAATGTAATTAAACTCCCACCCATTCATGAATTTTGGGAGATTCTAAATTATTTTTTACTCTTGCATCATTGTCTCTTGACAAATGATAACAGATGGTTTTATTGTCTTTGTAACCCTTTTGATGATCAATTTCATTTAGGGATTGTACGACCATCATATTCGATTGTTAGGAAGATCATATAAGCTCCTCACTAGGGTAATATGATCTAAGAGCCTTAGTTAGAGATATCATTTCCCATATCTAACTTCTAATGATGCATGTCTATGTTCCATGGAAATAAAGGAATTTTGATTTTTTCTTCAAGGAGACCTAAACCCCATGCAACCTTCCTATGGAACATAGGATTCCCTTAATTTTATTTAAAGGTTATATTTTGAAGTTTCCATTTATATAGAGTCCTATGAGGATCTCCTATGCCTTATATTCCAATTTAGGGATTTTAGGAATCCCCACTTGGATTTCTTCTTCTACTAAGGTGTTTTCAATTATAAGTTAGGGGATAAGTGCTAATGGCATAAGTTTGTTAATCCCTTATGTGGTAGGAAATATTTCACTAATATACTCCACTTTATTTGTTTCCCCCTCTTAATCCCCAAGTTCCAAAAGCAGTTTTCTTTTAAGATTTCCTTTTACAAGGGGAAGGTAAATGTGGGGACTCACATAAGAGATGTATGCAATCCTTTTTGTCATTGATGACATCTAGGTTTTATTCCTTATGGCACCCCACAACCAAATAATACCCTATTGGTTCCATAATCATATATAAGGGTCCTTTTGAATGCCTTTATTCAAATATAACTTCTACCCTTCAAGAAATTTCAATGTATTCTTGTAGTTCCACCCCATTGGTTGAGGTTTCTTTGTCTAATCCTGTACCTTCCTTTACAAAGGGTGGTTCTAGTCCATTAATAAATGTCCATAGATATAACGTCAATGACATATGAAGGGTATGCCTTCATAATCAAGAGTTAACTAATAATGAAATTTATCTATTTCAGTAACTAATTTCTCTATTAGGCCTTTGCTAAGTTCTATACCTACCAACCCTCTATCCATATTAAAATATACAGTATCCCAAAAATATAAATTGGAATTATAATCCAAACCAAGGGAATTTCCTATTTCTAAAAATACATTCTTTGATTATAAAACAAGAGGTATTTTAGGTATTCAAACCCAAATCAGAAGTGTGTCCACTATAGTCATTTTAGAATTGAAATTGACATGTTAGTTCCTAATAAAATGATTTTGGCACCCCATTTCCACCTACTTTGCAAAACCTTGTTTAGCGCTCGACCTAAATTTGAAACCTAGACTAGACATCCATTTTCCAATATCATTATACAGGGTTCGTAACCCACCAAAATTTAAAAATTGAACCTTATACAGTCTTTTAACCACTCACAAGACATCTTCTTTTCTTGAAAATGACTAACTAATACCTTCTCTTCTAGTTCCATTACATTATTTAACCCAGTTTTCGAACCCAACCTTATACTTACTAGATCCATAATTTCTTTAACATGTTTCCTCCTTTTCATTTTTTTTTCTTCTAACAAGAATTTACCTAAGCCCCCTACTTCCACTATTATTGATCCACTCATTAGGATGATGTCCAAGTGTTTTGCAAAAAATGTGATGTCATGTTGAATTTTTGCATCCTCAATCAAGTTGTAGGGGTGTACCTAAAAATACCCATAGAGAAATGTCAAGGGAATACTTTTTCTATCACCAACATTCATTCACTTAATAGCTCTATTACTTTCAAGGTTAAATATAGTTTATTGGATATCTATCATATCCACCCTATAGACCACAGTGGGATTAAAAATGCATAAGGCCTTTGAGAAGCTCTCCACCTTCATTGTTTCCCCCCATTTGTAGCCATAATCCACCTTAAGGTCACCAAAGGCTCAGTCACAAAATAAATCTCCTATAATGCAGAATGTGCCCTCCTCTAGTCTGAGTAACCCCTCTAATCACCTCTTTTATGACCTTGTTATAAAGTTATGCAGGCCAAAGTAAGGTGTTTTGAAATCAGCAAATCCATATTTGAATCAACTAAATAATTAATTCATCCATCCCCTATCATCACCATTCATACCTTGACAACTTATCCCTCATCTTCATCAAATAAATTCAGCCCCTTACAAAATCCCTTAGATGCATCTATAATCTTAAATAAAATTAATATTTTCTCCATAACTTTTATCTAATTAATAATAAATATTATTGTTATTCAATTTTACAAAACTCAATACCCTTCATAATCCTAATCTTCCAAACATATCCTAAAAGTTAAATGTTTATACTTCAATAATTCTAATAATCCCAACCTTAAAAACATTTTAAAATTTAAATGCTTCTACTTCAATAATTTCAGTATTCTTAATTCAAGCATACTATAATTTCTATTGAACACCTTGAAAACTTCAATAATTTCAGTATTCTTAATTCAAGCATACTATAATTTCTATTGAACACCTTGAAAATTCCAAAAAGTTGAATCCATTTAAAGCACATAACTTAGCATACTATAATGTAACTCGCAAAAACTAGGTTTCAAAATTTTTATTATATTGTGTTTTTATTATTAGTTATCATCTTCTTTTCTCTATTCGATTCTATTCTTTGTAAGCTGAGCCATTGCTTCTCTAATAAAATTCAACCCAATGGGATAATACAAAGTAACTCAAATTACATAACTTGTGATTGGTAAGTCTTAGAGTTATTATTTTATGTTCCCTTCCTTTCGTTTGTTATGATCTCTACTCAACATAAATTACAAAAGTAAGAACACGCAAAGTAAATATGAAAGTACATGTATTTTTTTAAACCATGCATAACATTTATATTAAATCATTTAATAATCATTAAAAATGATAAATAATGGGGAACGTTGTATACAATTCCTAATTTATTTTCTTAACTAGGTGTCTTGGTGTTATAAAAACCCCTCAACCTGGGTGGTTGATGAAGAGAACACATATGTTAACTAATCAATATTTATATAATAAAGTAAATGTATGTCATGCTTGTCGCAATCTATTTACATAGATTAGTAGATTCTTTCTTTCTTCCCAACCTCTTCTTCCTTATCTTTATACCTATATCTATTCTCCATCTTCGTGGCCAAAAATGGGACAACATAATGGATTGGACAATATTTATTCAAAAATTGGGAGAATGTAAGGGATAGGGCCATATATGTTATGGACATTATATGTCTATCACCATCGAAGTCCATGTATATTAATTTCTAATCTATATTTCCTCGAAATTCTTATATATCATGTTTATTCCCAATTCTAGGGGTCTAGAAATGGATAACGTGAGGAATTTCTTGGTTGGTTAGAAGATAATTGAATTACAACCCAAATTTTTAGTTAAAAGTATTTTTATTATTCATTTGAAAGGGATTTTCAAATGAATTGAAAAGGCACTATATCGAAATGGAGTTGTCATCCTATGTATTGCTAATAGTATTTCCCCATCATTACCTTCAAATTTAATTATTAGATGTGTTATAATTTTTGAAGGGGATAATTGAATTTATTTAATAAATATTTATTTGTAAATTTAAAATAATAATTATTGATTTTTTCCAATATATATGTATTTTCAAAATAATTTTTTAATTACCATATTCTAAAGTAATATATTTATAAATATTTTGATTTAAATTTACTTGAATATATTTATAAAAAAAAGTGATTATCTTTATGGACAAATCAACATTTAAAAGGAATATTTAGGGTGTTTGATAAATGAGATATTGTATAATAGGTTTTGGTAATATTCCTCGAGTGAGGAGCCCGTCAGGCTGCCATAGTCTTGGTTTTTATTGAATAAAAAATCAAACAATATATGTCTTATACAAATTCATTTAGTTAGGGAGATGAAACAACCTCTTAAGAAATAGGGTCTAATTCCTAATTACAACCTAACTATTTATTTCTCTATTATTTTCAAGTCTCCCTTTTAATGGAGAAATGATTAATTTCCACACCTAACATCTCCCTAAACAATTCAACTTTTATCTTCCCAAGGGGTTTTGTGAAAATATCAACAACATTTTCACAAGTATTACAATATTCGAGAAAAAATTCCTTAGACTGTATCTTCTCTCTAATAAAATGAAATCGAGCATCAACATGGTTTATTCTTGCATGATACATAGGATTATTTTCCAACTTGACTGAGCTCTCGTTATCACATTTGATCACTATGGCTTTCTTTTGTTCTTCTCCAACATGTTGAAAAACTCTCCTTAACCAAAACGCTTCACATGTTGTTGCACACAGAGCTTTATACTTTTCCTCAATAGATGAAGAATATATAGTAGGTTGCTTCTTACTACTCCATGAAACAATCTTGAATCCAATGCTAAAAGCATAAACTATAGTAGATCTTCTATCATCCGAATTAGAAGCCCAATCTGAATCTGAGTAACCTTTTAGCTCATCATTAAATGAATTAGTATACTTAAAATTAAAATCAATTGTTCCTTTAAGATACCTAAGTACCTCCTTCACTGCTTTCCAATGAATTTCTAGAGGTCTAGCCAAAAATTGACTTAACACACTAACATAGTATGCTATGTCAAGTCTGGTTGTGATAAGATAGTTCAAGCTTCCAACCAGTTGTCTATACAATGTACCATCAACCTCCTTTGAGCCATCATCAAAATGAAGTTTCACATTCTGTTGCATTGGAACAAAAGTTTCTCTACACTGATCCATCTTAAACTTTTTAAGAAATTATCTAACATGCTTACCCTCGGTAACAAAATTCTAACCAACATCTCTCCAAACTTCAAGACCTAGATAATAATGTAACTCACCAAGATCTTTCATCTCAAATACTTGTGACATTTTCTCCTTAATTGCATTAATTAGTTTGATTGAATTTCCTGTAATGATTAGGTCATCAACATACAAAGAAATCAGTACTACATGCCCCTTTATATCAAATTTGGTATACATATTCAGATCACTTTGACTTATCATAAAACCCTGTTGAAGAAAGAAGAAATCTATCTTCTCATACCATGACCTAGGTGCCTACTTTAACCCATACAAATATTTTTTTAATCTACAAACTAAATGTTTCTGCCTCTTTCTCACAAACCCTTCAAGTTGTGTCAAATACACCTCCTCTTTTAAATCACCATCTAGAAAAGCAGATTTTACATCTAATTGGTGCAAATTCCAATGGTACTTTGTAGTTAATGCAATTAACAATCTAATATTATTTAATTTATCTACAGGTGCAAATGTTTTAGCATAATCAATACCTTCTTTTTGTGAGTATCATTTTTCCACCAATTTGGCATTATATTTATCTATACTCCCATCTACTTTAAACTTGGGCTAGTATAACCATTTGCATCTTATGGGCTCTTTTCCTTTAGGGAATTCAGTCAATTCGGAGGTTTTGTTTTTAATTATAGATTCACATTCTTCCTCCATTTGTTTTCTCCAATCTTCATGTTCATTGGATTCATAAGATGTCACGAGTTCTATGACATTCAAAACACTACTCGTCGGGGCATAGTCCTTATACCTTTCATGTAGGCAAATATTTCGAGTAGATCTCCTTTGTACTTCATTGTCTTCACCCTTGTTCTATGAAGGTACTTCTCCACCTCTAGGTTAGCTCTAACTGTTGGTGATGTGGATATCACTGGATTCTTCCACAATCTTCTTCTACTTTTTCTTTTACTTTATTTTCTTCATCTTCATAAAGTATATGCCACATTTCATAATTGTTGTCATTGTTGCCTTCATCTTCCTGTTCATGGAAAATTACATATCTACTTCCAAATAGTTTATGAGTAGATGGAGCAAACATTTTATATGCTTTAAATTCTGAACAGTATCCTAGAAAAATACATTTGATACCTTTACCATCAAGTTTCTTTATGTTCTCCTTCAGAATATGTGCAAAGGCCTTACACCCAAATACCATCAAATGATGAACTGTTGGTTGAAAACCATACTAGGTTTCGAATGAGGTCTTGAGTTCAAGATACCTTGTTGAACTTCTATTCTTTAAATAAACAACAATACTAATGGATTCTTCCCAAAAATAATTTGAGAGATTCTTACCTTTGATCATACTCCGTGCACACTCCACTAATGTTTTATTTTTCCTTTTTGCAACATCATTTTGCTTTGGAGTATAGGGTACTGTAAATTGTTGCATCATTCCATGATCCTTGTAGTACTTGACAAAGTTCCCTAATCTGCATTCCTCCCTTGATCTGAACAAAGGATATTTATGAACTTCCCTGTTTGCTTCTCTAGCATATTTTTGAATTCTTTGAAATACTCAAAGACATCACTCTTTTTCCTAAGGAATTACACACAAGTGTACCTTGTGAAATCATCAACAAATAACATAAGATAATATACACCTCCTAGAGATATGGTATGCATTGGTCCACAAACATCAGAATGCACAAGTTCTAATACATTTTTTCTTCTCCTATCAGAATTAGAGGGGAATTCATCTCTGTGAATTTTTCCTAATGCACAACCTTCACAAGAAACATACTCATTCTTTAACATAGGGAGTCCTTCAACCATTCTTTGTTTCTAAAATAACAAAAAATCATGATAATTGATATGAACATACCTCTAGTGCCAAATTATTTATGTTGAAAAAACTATAGGTGTTGGTGCTTGATGACTCTTACTAGTGACATCAAGTTTGTATAGTCCTCCAACTCTTATGCCTGAAGCAACAAGTTTGCAATGATCCATCCAATCTTTCACTATGCAGTGTCTTTTGAAGAAATCAACCTTCATATTCTAATTTTTAATTGCAGACACAGAAATCAGATTCTTCTTGATCTTGGCCACACACATAACATTTTGAATGCGTCTGACACTTCCATTTGGTAAATTCACTGGAATATCACCATATCACTTGATATGATGTGCATGATCATCTCCAAGATAAATTATTTTTCCATTGCTTATTTGCTTGAAGTTCTCATACCAGTTCTTATTTCATGTCACGTGAATCGAAGCTCCAGAGTCCACAAACCAAGCATTAACATCATCCTTTTTAGCAAACAATGAAACATTAAACATAAAAATCTTAATATTTTTGAGATCAAAATTCAGGCCTTCTCCCACAAAATTTCTTGAATGTCTTGTGTGCTTGTTATGCCTAGATTCATCACTTTTATTCTTATAGTAGTCTCTGGAAAGGTGCCCACTTTTACCATAATAAAAACATTTCATTCCAGAGTCATTTCTGATAGATGACATACCTTGATTTGGTTTTGGAAATGGCCTTTTCTGAGATGAAATTCCACCTTTAATTCCTCCTTGTTTCCCTTTGAAGAACTTCTTCTTCGCCATAAGTTCCAAGTCTGGATTTTGAGGCTTCAAATTCTTGTACCTCTCTTCTTGCTACATCAACATACCTATCAGTTCCTCAAATTTTGGTGCTTTCTCCCTTTCTACAAGGCCTTCAATAAACATTTGATAGTCCTTTGACATTCCATTTAATGTGATTGTCACAAGATCAGTACTAGGTATTGATTCTCCTATGTCTCCCAACTTATCTTTCAAATCTTTAATTATGGAAATAAAGACACTAATAGATTCATTCTCTTCCATTTTAATATACCGGAGCTTACTCTTTATAAATGGGACTCAATTTTTATTTTTAGTTTCATATAGATCCTTCAATGTATTCCACATTTCATTATAGGTTCGACAATCACGAATATAAGGAATTATATGATCTTTCATGGACATTCTTAATAATACCTTTGGTTTGTTCTCCCACTTCTCCCAGTCTTGAATCAATGTAGTTGTCGAAACTATAATAGTTTTTTCTTCTTCTCCCTTTGTGATGGTCCAAGTGCCATAGCCTTTGAACAATGTTTGCAGCTTGAATTTCAAATTAACGTAGTTGCTACCATTCAATTTATTGGCCTCATTCAATTATGTCTATATAATTGGGTTGGTCATCTTGACAGTAGCAATATGATATAGCACCCTTCCTTGCACTTCATAAGCACCACTAATTGCTCCATATATATATATATATATATCTATATATATATATATATGCAAACTCTAAATAAAGGTAAAAAACTCACTTTTTTTCTCTTTTGATATCTTCAAAAACGCATAGCACAATTGTACACATTACATATATGTACACAAGAGAAAAAAAGTAACATCAAAGTCATTTAAAAAAATAATAATGGTGGGTCGCTCCTATATTTTTGATAATGTAGAGATAGTCAACACTATCTCTGTGAGCAGCCCACCTCCCAATTCATCTTAGGGAGCGTTACAAAGAAAAAAATTCAAAATGTAAGTTTTCCCTATGTCAATTCATTTCACTCTTTACTAGAGGGAGCAGTGACAAAAAAAATAAAAAATCTCTGCACCACTAAAGCTCGCAGATCATCTACTTAAGACATTGATTCACTCATGTTGCGCCATCACACCACTCACAAACTCTCTACAATTCTCGATTGATTTAGCCACAATTAGTCATCCTACAGAGTTCGAAGCTAGCAAGAAAGCTCCTCAATGTGTTGAGCATTGACTTCCTACTTGGCAAAGTTCTCATTCAGAGTTCTCCACATGGCTTGTTTATCTAGACACTCCATTTATGGCATCTTTAACCATTCATTTGATTTCACCTATCTTACACACAAATTATTATAGTGCCTCCACGCAGCACTCAATGCATATGCAACGGTGCCTCTTCAATAGTCATACAAATCACATTCAACGCCACACCTAGCACAACTTGATTTCTCTCGAATCGGCTCCACCAGCTTACATGCAGGTTAGTTCTACACACAAATTGGAAACCAACAAATTTTCATAAGGCACACACTCCAATGGCTCAGATGCATGACCTCCACGAACATTGCGCTCTCGCTGACCACAAGTTGCACTCACACCTCCTCCTCCAATCAAACTGACTAAATTAAATTTGCAGACCACACCAACAAACAAATCCTCCCAACTCTTGGCTTGGAGATGTTTGACCTGCACCATGGCTGAAACCCCCTTTTTTAATTCAAACACGTAGGCTCACACTAGCTTCATACAACGTAAACACACTCGCTCACATTGTCTCATACAATCTCATATGTTGGTTCACACTACGAGACAATGCTTACATCCAAAAGGGTCGACATGCTACACGTCAAAGATCACATCTCTGCTCATATCTATTATATGTAGTTCAATGACCATTTGTACACAAACGCCTCTCTCAATTAGTAGTTAACCATATCCTAGACTCAATCACAATCTCATATATGGATGCTCTGACACCAACTCGAAATGGGAGACTAAACCAAATTGAATGAAACTTACAGTCCTCAGGTGAAGAGCCCCTGAGGTTTCCACAACATTGGCTTTCAATGAATAAAAACTCAAACAATACATTTATTATACAAATGCATTTAGTTAGGGAGATGAAACAACCTCCTAAGAAATAAGATCTAATTCCTAATTACAACCAAAATCCAAACAACCTAACTATTCGTTTCTCCATTATTTTCAAGTAATGAAGTAATGATATGATCTCTAGGGACGATCAAATGCTGGCCTAGATTGTTGACACACAATCTCATGTTTTGTTATCATCTATTTAGGTATAGTTGTCTTAGGGGATGTAATGGTGTAGTGTTTTCTATGGTTGGGTTGTGATATTGTAGAATTTCCAATAGTGAAATAAGCACTCGTATTTTTTCTCGTTTTAAGGTGCATGGATTCTGTTCTATGAAGATATGTTGTTTAAGTGTAGTTCAAGGTTCACTTCTTCATTTTTAAAGTGTAGTCCTAATTGTAGGATGATATTATCAAGAACGTATTTAAATATTTTTAACACAAATTCAAGAAAATATGTGTTCATTTGTTTCATCAATTTTGCAGGCTTCACATAATGTCTTAGAGAATTGTCAAATTTTTTGAGAGATTAAAGAGAATACCCATGAGAGGTTGATATTCTTAGTTCAAGTATTAGAATAAGGGTACACCTTAGTTGATTATGACATCCAAAAATATATTAGGATATTACCCTATTTTTAGTACTATTTATTTGGAAGTCTACTAAATAGAAGCACAACCTCTTCCTCGAGCCTTTATTTTTCAATAGTATTTCTATATTTGTAAATATTAATGGATTGTGTCCAACTTCTACATATTTTCCAAATAAGTTACTACTCATTGGGCCTAATATTTTGCACAATAGACCTTCAACATGCATGGTAATGCCCAACCTCATTTCAAGGGTGGTGATTTAAATATGGTCTTTGTGACTCCTTATTTTTCTTATTTTATTTTTCTCGAGTAGCTTCATTTTATCTCTTAATAAGAAGTTCACATATTTTCCTTAACTCGACATTATTACAATTAATGCAACCAACTCAAAAAATTTAAGTCAAAATATTAAGGGTATCGATTACATCGAAGTCAGTTGAGAATTTAGTTGAGTCCCAACCATAAACATAAGCATAAAAACAAGAACAAGAACATTTAACCCACAAAGAAAAAACATATTATTAGACGGATTTAAACCTTTACAAGAACATACAAGGACATTGACCTCACATTCCTTTCACTAAAATTGCAAACCATATTAACAACTCCCTCATTTTTTTTGGAAAATCATGGTTAAATCCCTTTCAAATAAGATGAAGAAAAATCATCAAGTAGACAACTTCAAGTCAGAAAGGGAAATGTGATTTTTATTTAATTAAAAAAAACATAGGCCTCGGGGTAGCTCAATTGACAAGTGTCATGAAAATGAAGTGTGTGTCAAGCTATTCGGAGTTCAAATCCCCTCGACTTATTCGTGTCAGCAGAAAAAACATACATAAGCACCTAGAGATTATAATGGTAGTGGTCGAAATCAACTACACAAGTATAAAAAAAAAAGACAAAAAAACATAATATTTAGAATAGATAGAATCTTTCATTATAAATTTCTCTAACCAAAAATTAATAAACACCCATTAAGTTACATTTGTGAAACATACAATCATCCAACTCAATTGGATGAATGTGACAACTCAGTTATTCAAACAACAAGGTGATTGTAAAAATAGGCAGGGGAAAATTCAACTTAGCAAAGTGAAAATTCAACCTAGCTTTGTAATTTTTAATGGAAACAAAATATAAAAAAAGAATTTCAATCCTTCGAAAGGGATAAAGGTCAAAATAATTTTTAAAATACATAAATATCAAATTAATCGACAATGTCAAACGTATCTCTCATGTTTTCCATAAAATTATCACCAAGAAAATAAAAATTCTACTAACGAAATTGGACACACATTAGTGAGTAGTGTATGTTCACAAATTTACAATGAAAAAGCAGAAACATTATTCAGTGGATTGGGAATCAAATATGCCAAAATAACAAATGGACAAGATGGAATCAATATGAGTGTATGTTCACAAATTTACAATGAAAAAGCATAAACATTATTCAGTGGATTGGCAATCAAATATGCCAAAATAACAAATGGACAAGATGGAATCAATATGAATGGACATTTCAAATGAACAAGTTGGATCAATATGAATGGACAGATTGGAACTCTGAATGGATCCCACTTTGCAAATATATTTTTCCATAGTTTCTCCTCTCCATATATTAAAATTTTATTTGATATATTTATAATTATTTTTTAACAAATTTATTTTATAATAATTTCATATATTTATAACTATAATTCATAATTATAATTATTTTATAGGATTATTTGTTAATTAATTTACAATTATATTTTTATTTTACAATTTTTATAATTAAAAAAAAATGTGTAATTTATATGAAAAGTGAAAGTTGTTATTAAAAAAAATGAAAGTATAACTTTCTTAAAAGGTAAAAGTAGTTGTAACTAGCACAATCACATTAATAAATGTGGTTGATAAATACTAATAGGCTCATATCAAGCACATATATCAATTATGAATAATATTAAGTTTTCTTCAAATTTTGCAATTTAATTTTTTTTTGCATTTTTAAAATGTAAAATTTGAAAAAAGTTTACACGAAAAGAAATTATATCACTCTTAACACGTCTAGATTTTTGATTAAAATAGATCAATATTGATGCTTAAAGAAACAACTAATAAGATCAACTTGCAATTTGAAAATATGTTATTGAATCATTACTAATTAATTTTAGAGCACAAATTCATTCATGCTACTTATTACACAATAATTTGTCACTCACCTCATATCAGTCCCTGAGTGACATCTCCACTGTGTCATGCATCAAATAAACATGACCATATCCTCCCACTCATTCAAGAAGATTAAACAAGTGCTATCTAATATTGAAGATTGACCCTTTTACCCATGTTTCTGCATCGTCGCAAGTGAACCCCTTTATGTCTGCGACGATTCTTTGTGCTGAACTATATCGTCTCACCGTCATCGCAGGGGTACATCAGTTTCCTACGACAGTCGAATTTTAGGGCTCGGCGCAAGTCCTCAAGATATTTCTTGCGACAATTTGCCTGGATACATTGCTTCCGTTGTCACAAAGCCCGAGTGTATGACTGACGATGATCCAGATATGGAAAATTAGTTCAAGCAGTTGGCTTTCTGGGTGATTCTAGAACTATTTGTTGGGTCAAGTTGGTTCGCCTTTCCTCCTCTAGGATGGTGGTTCCACCTTCTGAGAAACCTTCCTTGAGGATAAGCTCCCTCTCCCTCATTTTATGGAGGCTCCTCCTCCTATAAAAGCACTCCCCATTGCTATGATCAGCTAGTTCCTAGTTCTTGTTTTTTGGATTGGAGCAAATTAGCTAGCTTTGGTGTGAGTTTGATAAGTTTGCTTGGTTGTGGGTTGCCTTAACCTTGTTTTAGAGCTTGTCAGTGAGAGAGAGAGTTATCATCCATTTGGGAGATCTTTTTGAGAGTGAATGCTTGAAGAAACATACCAGTTGGACCCTCCGAGAAGGCTTGTGACGTCAAGGCTTGGTTGTAAGCTTTGCTTTTGATTAATTTTAATACAATCAATGATAATTTCCTATATCTTGTGTAGAATATACTTGATAGTTTATGATTCCTTGACTTTGTAAATGAATAGATCATTGTTGTACTCTGTCACGTGTTATGTTGTTCTCTTGTATTGTTTTAGGTTGATTGCTCATTGAGGAAAAGGAAACGGTAGCTGGAGCGGCGCAACGAAAGCTTCATCAAACACTGGTTTGAGGTAGGCTCTTTCAACATGACTATTTAAGGAAACTAATTGTTGTTTTGTTTTGTTGTGACTGGACCCACTCTAGGGCTAGAGGGGTTGCCTCTATACGCATAGGGAACATTTCCTACATCACAAGTTGGAGACTCCGTTGGGGAGTCCTTTGTATGTTTTCTTTTGTTTTCTCTTGATTTTGGGGTTAAGCTGCCAGTATTCTGGGTTACCTGGGTCAATCTGGGAGTTCCTCCTACTGTTTGAAATATTAGTGTGGTGTCCTTCAAGGGTTTTCATTTAGTCTTTCACTTTAATTAAGATCGTCACCGAAGATATCTTAACAGTTGCGACGACGTCGCACCTGTCCTCTTTGGTAAACCTGTACATCACAGATAACTCGTCATACAGTCATGATGATTCCTGAAATTGGACCGTCACTGAAGACAGGTCTACACCTGCGACGACGTCGCCTAGCTGTCGTCTTTGCGCTTGAAACGACTGGTTGTTCATCTCAAGTTGTTTGCTATAGACCCACGACGATTCCTGTACAAGTTGATTTTACAACTTTACCTCCTGACTCCATCAGTCCTGCTTATACCCCGATACTTCTTGTCTCTCATCAACCTATTTTGACTGATTTTGGCTAAGGCTTGTTTCTTTTTGGTTTCATCGAGTGAATCTTGTGTTTTAGACCGTGTGACCTAGCTCCTTAAAGGTTTTATCAAGAAGTCGTTTTTTTGGGTTACCCGTCCATTCAAGATCCATCCACAACCATCTGATTAGTTTGCTTGAGGCTGTTTTACTGCTTGTTTTCTTGCTGATTGGTCTTTAGTGTTTGGTCATTGAACTAGTTTCTCATATTGATTCAATTTCCGCACTGTTAAACATAGATCACAATTGTTTGGATCAGTCAGGTTTACACTTTCTTGTTTGTCATTAAAATTCCAAAAAATCAAAATATTGCATTTCAATGGCATACGAAATTGAAAGTGCATTTACATTACTGAATTTTCCTGATTGAGAAATTGGAAAGAAAAGTTTAAATCTTTCATTAGTAGTTGTGAGATAGGTCTATTTGTTGGGTGTGGAGCCTTATTATCTTCTGTATTCAAAGGTTTCAACCTGATATATACCCCAAGAATACTATACACCCCTCCACGTGGGGGGGTGCGGGGGGGACTTGTCGGGGGGGTAAATCCCCACCATCTAGGGGGTCCAGGGACCATCGGTCCCCCAGCGAAGCTAAAAATAGATGTAAAATTACCTTGTAAAAGTATAGTAATTTCTAGTCTATCTGGGTCGTTCATTAGGCAAATGATCTGATGGTAGAAGTTATGTTTAATTTAGGGTTTTTTTCCCTAGAAGGCAACCCCTCACTATATATGAGGGAATTGTATTGCGTCTATCATATATCTATATTCTGAGTGAGGAAGAGAGAGGAGACTAAGAGCGAAGAGGGTGTTACAGTGGATCTAATGTAGGTTGTATCTCTTTAGTTTGTTGGATGATATAATAAAACAAGGACTGGTTGTTTCTCTGTGGATGTACCCCAAACTGGGTGAACCACGTATATTTGTGTCCCTCTTATTTTATATATTTTCTGTGTTTATATTTCTACAATATTTTATGTGTTCCATTGCTCTGTAATATATAATTTTCTAACACTATTGATGCATTGTGTTTCTTAGTGCTTGCATTTGCTTCTCTTGGTTTGTTTTCACTTGGAATTGAACTCTTTACCCTTCTTTAGGTAGTTGTTCATTGAAATGATTATTGATTTACTCATTGTAGCTGCATCCTAGGAATTGTTGAAATACATTCGGTAGGGCCTGAAAACCGAAACTTAATTCAAGGTTAACTCTAAAAATCAACTGAATGAACCTAACAATGCATTATAACTTAACGCACATTTATCTAGAGGTCTAGGCTAGAGACGTGCTCCGGCATTGTCAAACCTAGTCACTATTACTTTCACTAAAGGTTGGGTGATTCCTCCTTCTGTGTTTCAATAGCTGCTAGTACGGACTTGTGCTACCCATACGATCAAGTATATATTGCGAGACCCTACTAGGTTATCATCCTACATCCATAGGAAGCTGAGTCTGCTACCTTATGAATCACAATGCACCGAACACAGCATTCGGGAAGATTGACTGCCATACAAAAAGTCCTTGGTCATTTCTCTTTCATTTGATCACCAAGATGTATATGTAGTTTTGCAATTTTTCTAGTAAACCTCTTGTTTAGTACTCTAGAGTAGTCACTTTCATTCATTTTCAACTCCTTGAAAGAAAAGGATTATCTGAGCACTTGTCCTTTCAGGCTCATTAAATATTCGAAGGTGACTAGAGCCATCTTTTGTCCTTTTTCTCAACTCTTTAAATATGAAAAGGTCAAGTTTTCTTCCTATGTCGTAAAAATTACTACCCATGAAATATTCCTGGTTACAGTTAGAGTTCTTGGTTATATTGTGAGTTCATTTCGAGGTCGTTTCTGATGGCAACATTTCCCGAGTCTACCATCAAGGTCTTCCCCCATATGGGAATCCTGGTCCATTTCCTTGTTTTGGGAATGCTGGTCCTCCGTATATGGTAATGTTTTCTTTGCCTGCGTTAACCATCAGTTTGCATGTTTGGTTGTTCTCAACCTCAGTGGTCCCGAGAATCATGACTCCTATTCTGTCGTCTCCTTCGTTTAAATCATGACACGATGATTCTAAGGTTGAGCCTTCACCTTCTTCCCCTATTTCTTCATCCTCCTCTCCTACTTCACCTGGTGAAAGTTCCAAATCCAGTCACCAGGAGGCTAGGAAGAAGAAGATGAAGATGAATAATAAGAAGTTGGATAAGCGAGAGGCCGCCTATGCAACTATTACTCTAAGTACATCTCAGGTCGGGCAACCTTTTGATCCTCCATGAAAGGTTAAGTTTCCTTGTAAATTGTGCAAGGGTGACCATCTTTTTCGTGATTGTCCTGGTATTCCTAGGATCTTAGAAGCATGGTCTCATGATCTGGCTCGTCCCTCATCGTCCTTTAAAGCTCATGACGATGTTGCCCCATCCACTGGTAGCGGTAAGAAGAAAGGGAAGATTAGATTCCCCTGTAGGCTCTATGAAGGCAACCGTCTCCTTCACCTTTGTCCACTCATGGATAAAGCTTCCGTCATTTTGGAAGGTCCTACAGCTTCTTCGCGTCAACTTCTAGTTGGTTATCAGAGGCTCATTTCAAACTCTCTCCACATTGACAAAGAGATCAACTTGGATTCATCTCTTTTCCATGCTCCTATTCCTGAGCTTGGCTATGCTAAGCCTGTTCCTAACCAACCATTGGTCGGAAAGCCCGTCGACTTGATTTCACCACCAGTCTTTTATTCTGCTCCTGAAGCACATCATAATCATGCTTCTCATGTTCTTCTCATCTCGTCAGATTCTCCTGGGTCTAAGAACGACCCTCCTATCCTAGCTGATCATGAGAGTCCTTCTTCGGTTCCTGTAGAGCAGGGGGGAATTCATACGACACCCTCACCAAGTAGTTCTGTTGTTTCCTTTGACTGGAGTCACTTGACTGTGTTCCACCTTCTGTCGTATGTGCCTTTTCAGATTACAATACACGCCTATAATAAGGCAGTACCTGGCACTCTCTTGGACAAAGATGCGTCTGTTAGCCTCATGCCTTCTAGTACTTGGCAAGCTTTGAGCTCCCCATAGCTTGTTCCTGATACTCAGAATCTGTTAGCTTTTGACAGAGGAACTCGTCAACCTTTTTTGATCCTTCCAAAGTACCCTGTTACTTTGGGAGGAAAAACTATCTATATAGATGTGTTGGTTGTCCAATTTTAGTCTTCTCCTTGGCCATGACTATATTTATGCCATGGGGGCTCTTGTTTCTTTGCTTTTCTATTTCGTTTGTTTTCCACACGACATAAGAATGGTGATTATAGATCAATTGTTGTTCTTTAGTAACCTAGTAGCTCCTGTACCACCATCATCCCCTGTCGGTTCTTGTCCGCAAGCAGTCCCTTCCTCGCCACAGTTCAATTATGTCGCTACCCATTCCGCCTTTGCCTCTATTGATGATCATGCAGATGGTCTAGTACATCATATATTGGGGGCATTGGAACCCAATCTGTCATTGGCGCCCTCTGACATGTATTCCTCCTAGGGTATGGTTCTTCCATGCAATGAAGATCTCTTGGGAGTCATGTTCTCGTATGGCCCATGAACAGGAGTCAAGAGGAGAGTTCTTTTCTTGTGTCAACCTCGTTAAAAAATGAAACAAGGAGTCCAGAGGAGAGTTCTTTTCTTGTCTCAACCTCGTTAGAAAATGAAATAAGGAGTCCACAAGAGAGTTCTTTTCTTGTGTTGACCTCGTTAAAAAATGAAACAAGGAGTCTTGAGGAAAGTTCTTGATCTTGTGTCAACCTCGTTAAAAAATGAAACAAGGGTTATGAGGATAGTTCTTTTACTGTGTCAACCTCATTAAAAAATTAAACAACTCCCTTTTCCAAATCGAGTCTTTGATTAAGATCTCGTAAAATTTGAGTCAAGTCTTTTCAAGATCTTGCAAATGAACCTTCATTCCATCCACCTCGTTGAATGTAATGAAGCTTGGGGGGCATGTACCTCGATTTGCGTCATTATGTTAGGGGCATGCGACCTTATAACAAGCATAGTTTTTTCATTTCAAGCTTGTGTAAATATGAAACTGAATCCAAGTGGAGTTCTCCAGGGTTCAAACTTGCGTAAAAATGAACCCATACCCAATTTACATCTCGTGATTGTTGTTTTATTTCTGCTAGATGAGCCTTCATTGTTTCATTCCATCGTCACCATCTCTTTGGCCGTTCATATGCTTTCACTTGGTTGTTTTCCTTTCTTGAGGGACCACAACGATGAGTGTTTTTTATTTCAAGCAGTTCCACCATTGTCGGAACCAGTTGCTACCCATTATACCACTCATTCCTCTAGGATGAGTCACCTTTAAGCTCTTTTCTTACTCGTAAAAGCTGAAAGGATTGCCAAGTTTTTCCTTTTTGACTCGTTAAACAAAATAAAAAGGCGGTCCGCTTTCAGCTCTTTTATGACCATTTGAACACGAAAAGATAGTCGGGATTTTGTCATTTCAAGATTAATTTTGGTTATGAAACGTCGTGTCTCCAATCATTTTTTTACTTTTTCGGGTCGGTAACACTAGTTACAAAAAGTACTCCTTGATCAAAATGGTCAAGCGGTTCTCTCAAGTATTTTTTTCTACCTTTTCGGGCTTGAGGGACACCAACTTACGAAAAGGGACCCCCCTGGAGTTTTCTTTTCCGTGTCTTTTTCAAACTCTCTAAACATGAAAAAGACTCTAAGTTTTACCTAAGTCGGACTCGTTAAACCCTGAAGACATTGGACTTATCGCCATGGTGAGACCCGAGCTTCTCCTTCCTAGGGCTCGTTAAACTTTTACTAGGTTGGATTTGTCCGAAGGACGAACTTATACCTCAAGCATATGTTATCCCCTTCAAGCTTTTTTTTTCAAAAATAATTTGGGTACTCACTAGCAATGGTGGGGGGAAATTTGGAAATCTTCATTGGTTACCTACGGCAGCTAGTCACTCTTGAACATCGACACTTTTTTCCTCCTACCGGGTTTGGGATATCCTCTCATCATCATTGGTTGTCTGGGGTTTGGGTTGTCATTTTCCCTCATCCCTCCCGAGTCGTGCCACCTCTATGTTCAAGAGTATAATCCTTCTGTAGCTCGCACCCTTACCTCCTCCTCTGATTCTTTGTTTCACCGTCTTCCTCTCGTTCCTTGTCTTGTGTCATTGATGAGGGAAACATTATGGCCCTTCTGTGACGAGTCACTTCCTATCGATGCCAACTCATTATCCATGAAGTTGATCTAGAGATCCCTTTCCGTACCTTGGAGATTGCATGCCTCAATGGCAAGTTCTTTGCACTCAACAATAGGCTCACATCATTGGTCTTCGATCGGGTGATTCCACGAGTGTTCGACTCCAGATCATTTTCACACTTGGTGGATTGTACTGACAGTACCTTGAGAACCATTGACATTAATGGTGGTATCTCGTGCTTGTTAATGGTTTACATCATTAACTGGTAATCAAGCGATTTTCTACCATGCTCGACTTCAGCACATCTATTCGCATGTTAAAAATTGTACTATGATCGGTCAGATTTAAAGACCTCGGACTAAGATTACATAAGTTTGAGTTGTGTGGACTGGTTCGTGATTATATACATGACTCTCGATTGGATGGTTTCGACCATACCTGAGTCTTTATGGATCGTTGTGACCATACCTTTCTCTTTATATATGGTCTTATCCACTAGGTGGCTACGTCCATACTACAAACCAAGTTTCATATGTCTCTTGGATGGTTGTGCCCATGCCTAGACTACATGTATTTCATTGTCAGAGATATCAGTTGTACTTGCGCCTGCAGGTTTTTCGCGATGGTGTTCCAGTTCGGTTATGATTTCGTAAATAATTTCACCCCTCCCACTCTCTGAAGCTTCATGCTTTAGGGGGCATCTGTTACACAATAATTTTTCACTGACCTCATATCAGTCCCTGAGCGACATCTCCACTGTGTCATGCATCAAATAAACATGACCATATCCTCCCACTCATTTAAGAATATTAAACAAGTGCTCTCTAATACTGAAGATTGACCCTTTTACCCATGTTTCTACATCATCGCAAGTGAACCCCTTTATGTCTGTGACGATTCTCTATGCTAAACTATATCATCACACCGTCATCGTAGGGGTACATCAATTTCCTACGATGGTCGAATTTTAGGGCTCAACACAAGTCCTCAAGATATTTCTTGTGACGATTTGCCTGGATACATTGCTTCCTTGCGACGTCATCGCTAAGCCCGAGTGTATGACTTGCGACGATCCAGATATGGCGAATTAGTTCAAGAAGTTAGCTTTTTGGGTGATTCTAGAACTGTTTGTTGGGTCAAGTTGGTTCGCCTTTCCTCCTCTGGGATGGTGGTTCCACCTTCTGAGAAACCTCCCTTGAGGATAAGCTCCCTCTCCCTCATTTTATGGAGGCTCTTCCTCCTATAAAAGCACTCCCCATTGCTATGGTTAGCTAGTTCCTAGTTCTTGTTTTTTGGATTGGAGCAAATTAGCTAGCTTTGGTGTGAGTTTGATAAGTTTGCAGTGTGAATTTTTGATAGTTTAGCAATTGGTTGTGGGTTGCCTTAACCTTGTTTTAGAGCTTGTGAGTGAGAGAGAGTTATCATCCACTTGGGAGATCTTTTTGAGAGTACATGCTTGAAGAAACATACTGGCTGGACCCTCTGAGAAGGCTTGTGACGTCAAGGCTTGGTTGTAAGCTTTGCTTTTGATTCATTTTAATGCAATCAATGATAATTTCCTATATCTTATGTAGAATATACTTGATAGTTTACTATTCCTTGACTTTGTAAATGAATAGATCATTGTTGTACTTTGTCATGTGTTATGTTGTTCTCTTTTGTTGTTTCAAGTTGACTACTCATTGAGGAGAAGGAAACGGTAGCTGGAGCGACACAACAAAAGCTTCATCGAACACCGATTTGAGGTAGGTTCTTTCAACAATGACTGTTTAAGGAAATTGATTTTTGTTTTGTTTTGTTGTGACTAGACCCACTCTAGGGCTAGAGGGGTTGCCTCTATCCGTAGAGGGAACATTTCCTACATCACCCTACTTTACCGAATTTTACATTAATCTTACCCTAAAAACCTAGGACAACCCAAATTCATAGCTGAACTACTTTTATCATTTGTATTTGAAAAGTAAATAAATCTTCCATAGAACGCTCATTCAAATAATTAACATCTAAACCACACTCAGTTACTAAATTTATAGCAGACACATAATTGATCTCGTGGAGATTCGTGGCATAAGCTAGTCAAACCTTGCACTCCTCATTTGTGCGACGAAAAATATTCCTCTCGAGAGTCAAGGGCATGCAAGGTGGCCTCGTGATCCAATATCAAATCCCCAAACTTCTCATAGAGGTTGTCCATGTTAAATTTGTGACTATTAAACACCTATGACAGTGTACACATTTATGTATGTTTAGATACTGGTAAAGCAGACAAGGAAGTAAGTTGTTGCCACGATTAAAGGAAAATACCTTGTTATATATGGTATGGAAAAATTTGTTATTAATTGAAGAAGACGTAGCATTCACAACTTGTAGCCCACATTCTTCCAGAGTGAGCAGAAGATTGGAGTACATAATCTGATCTTCAAACACATTGTGGGAGATCTTAACACCAAAATGGATGGAATTTATTTGCACCATAGTGAAGACATAGGAAAATACCTTGTTATGTATTTTCTTATATATAAATGAATGTTATAAATAATAACGAGGAACTTATCATGGAGGAACTTATCAGAATTGGGATAATCTCAAATCCGTAGGATATTGGTGGGTGGGGAGCAACGTGGCACAAATATTATTTTTCAAATTTATTAAAAGTAATGGACCATTTTTGCTAAATAAAATTTGCTTATATATAAATTACTTCTATAAATAATAATGAGGAATTTATCATGGAGGAACTTATTAGAATTGGAATAATCTCAAATCCCTAGAAAATTGGAAATGAATGTGAGACAAATCTATTTTTTTTAAATCTATTAAAAGTCAATACAACCTAACAAACTTTGTAATACACTACATTCGTTGATAAGCATTAAGGCTAAGCATATGTTGAGTATATTCTACTGAGAATCAATCTAAGCCCCAATTAAAAACAAATTAACAAACTTCCTTCCATCTAACTTCCTTCCATCTAAAATACATATATACACCATCAATGAATTAAATATAATGTTTTGTAAAAAGAAATAACATAAAAGTGAAACAAATATAACTCTATTTAAAGTTTTATATATATATATATATATATATATATATATATTCATTTATATTAAATATGCTTGATAAAACGACTTTTCGCTTATACAATCTCTACTTGTGGGAAAAAATCATATTTAGTAATGGAATCAACTAACTTATCCATTAAGTTATGAATTAAAAAACCACTATTAAGAGTTATTTGTTTCAAAAGAAGCATAAAAATAGTGTAAGTTCGAAGTTTACTCATGGATACTAGTGCAAAAGTAACAGAGCCTTAATTACTTCCCAAGCATTTTATTTTCCATCGTCCTCTTCATGAGAAGGATGGAAGTTCTAAATGTAGCATACATTTCTTCCATTTGGTTTAACTTCTTTACAATTGTGTAGGTTCTTATTTTCACAAGATGGAGGCCAATGTCACCTTAACATACTAATAAAGGTATATTTTATTAGTATACTTTGATTTTCTACCCCTTAAATTCCCTAAGTTAGGGATTATCTTTTCTATTTTTACATATAATACTAAGTCATGGATAAGTGTTTTTTTTCCTATTTATATCCTTCATGAACTCTACTTGGTTCCTTATTATCTATAAATGGTGCCTCTAGGAACTTTTTTCAATCCCCACCACCTTCACCATTCCCATCTTGTTCTTATACAAAGAGTCAACCGATGGCCTCCAAGAATGACTTTGGGGGCTTCACTGACAAAGCAATACCATATCACGTGTGTTCATATTGGGGCATAAAAAATGAGGAAAAAATGAAATAATATTTTGAGCATATAATAGGGGGTAAAGGGTTTTTATGTGGTGTATAGAAATATGTGTATCATAAGGTATTGTATATACAATAAATTGGCCACGAGGAGGCAGAAAACAAGTGGGCTGGAAAGATAGAGGTTTAGGAGGACTATGGGAGTATGAAGAGTGGGAGGGAGAAAGAAAAACCTATGGTAATATTAGTTCCATAGTAGCCTATTATTCAAACCTA
Organism: Pinus tabuliformis; assembly: GCA_031772625.1. Lineage (NCBI taxonomy): Eukaryota > Viridiplantae > Streptophyta > Pinopsida > Pinales > Pinaceae > Pinus > Pinus tabuliformis. Next base: position 933,091,046 of record CM062811.1, on the reverse strand, counting down.
TGACCTTAGTATTGACAGGAATTCATGGTAACATTTAAGTTTAACATTACCATGAAATGACTTAGGATGTTTGAGAGTGGTTCCAACATCATTATATTTCATATGGAGAAAGTAGAATATTAGATCTCACTCAAAATCCATAAATCTTATTATTTTTTTCACGATTTGAGGATTAGGGGGATTGTAATTTTTCCATTGGATTTTGTCATGTACTAGGGTATGGAACTCATATTTAATCAATAGAACCAATCCCTCTATGTACCATGATGTTAGTGACAATGGTTGTCAAACTCCTCTTTCATGACCCTACTAAAAATGTACATGTCACTCAAACAAAATGTTGAATTGACATGATGTGTTTCTTTTATCTTATTTTAATTCTTAGATGGTGATATTAATGACAAAAATCCCAATATAGGAAATGATTTTGATGATATGTAAGTATTTGTTTTAGCATGACTTTTTGGATGCTAGGGGCCATACAAAGCCTATTTTTTATGTATTTTCAATTCAGAGATGGATTCCACTTGATGTTATTTTGGTTATGTGCACCCTTACATGTTATATAAATGAGAACTGGTTGATGAAGATTATAGCTACTATATGAATGATGTTTTATGGTTTAATCCATGCTTTTATGTTTTTTTATCACAAATTCATCATTCTACAAGCTTTTGTTGACATATATGCATGAATATATATATATATATATATATATATCTATATATATATATATATATATATATATATATATATATATATATATATATATATATATATATATATATATATATATATATATATATATTATATATAAAATTCACTCCCAAAATCACTCCCATCCTGGGAGCTTCTGAAAATATCAGTCCTCACTCCTGCTTCCACTCCCACTTCCCACTCTCGCTCCCAAGTATCCTTGCTCCATAACATACATGCATCACATTACTAATAACTCTATGATCTATGTTAATATGTGTGTTAATATTTTTTACTGGTTACTCAGCTAATGATCCTGCCAATGATGGGGCAGTAGAGAAGATAAAAGATATGGCACCTTGACCCTTTCCTTACATTAGTGATGGAGAGGTTGAATGAAATTGAAGGAGATAATGATATTGACTATTGCTTGGTACAGGGAACATGCATGCCACAAGAGACACTGCAATAGACTATTGTTTGGAAGAGGGTGCATGCATGCTAAGGGCACACATGTCACACCTTTAGTTAATTCCAGTTTAAATGTTATTTCAAATTTAGAAATTCTAGTTTTGGATAGAGTTTTTCTATTAATAGAGCTTTTATTTTGTTATTTTTAGCATGCATGATCTATTCTTACTAAGAGGGTGAAAATCCTTAGTTACTTAGAATACTTATGCATGATAAATTCACATATTAGATAGAGGAAACATATCTCAAGGAAGGGATGCATGCTTCCATGCTCCAGTTCATCTTTTGATGCAGACATACTTACTTGGCACTCTTGCCATGCAACTATGGTGCACTAGGTGATCGTATTAGGGCTATGATTTGAGAAAGTCCAACTAGATACAATTTTTCATGTGTCCATATTCATTTTACTTTCTCTCCTCTTCCTATTCTATAAGCTAGATGAAAGGTATGCCATTGTGTTGGTTATTGAGGTTTTGTTTTGAAATTTTGTAGTGTATCAATTTCAGTATTCAATAGAAGATAAATGTGATTGAGAGTTCAAATCTATGTATTTTCCATTCAAATCTTCCACATTATGTATTTGTAAATCAACAAACTTATATCTGCCAATTTTTTATTGTAACTTGCAAGTTTTCAGCTACCTAGTATTGTTGGTAACAGGATCCCCCAAGGACAATTTTGGGGTTAAAAGCCAATGTTTTGGGTCAAATTTTGTAATAAAATTGTAAACTCTCCGAATTTTGTGGTCGCGGATCACGAAGGTGTCACGAGTCATAAAGGGTTTTCCACCCTTATTTTGTAAAGTATAAATCGACTGTAAATATCTACCCAAAAAAAGAGCTAAGTAAGTAAGCTCTAAGTAGTAATAAGTATGGAAGAAGTAACAAGTCTTGAGTGATAAGGAGGGAGCCTTTAGAAGTCTAAGTTTTGGGTCTTAGCATAGGTAGAGTCTCTGCAGCTGAGTGCGCAGAGGCCTAGGGTGGAAGTCCACAGTTGAGTGAGGCCTAGGGTGGAAGTCCACAGCTGAGTGCATGGACCCCTGCAGCTATGTGCATAGGGCAGATAGAGTCTATAATCATATGAAGATATCAATAAAGAGAAGCATTCTACAATTATGTGTCTTTGTTTCCTATTAATGCATATTGTCATATTGTGTATGAATTTCATTTACAATGCTTATATGATGCACGAATGTATGTGATTACGTTGGTTAATTGAACGCAAGTAAGAATATCTATTTATGCGGTGCTAACTATGATCATTTAATAAGATAAGTAAGACACTTGAGATAACTAGGGAATCTGTGGAATATGTCGTCTTAGCAGCGCGAAAGTACCTCGACCACAGGTTAGGGCTACGTGACGGTCAATCGTACCCGTTCGCGGAAGTACCGAAGGGCGGAATAAAGGGATAGGTAAATAGAGCCATCGAACCTAACGACCTACACAAGAGCAGGAATAGAAGGAATAAACCAACATCACGACCATCTCAGGGTGCAGAAACTTGGTTCCAGCATCCCCCCATACTTCTTTGGGTGAGACTTCTATCCGCGCTCCACAGGTTGATGTTGAAAGGGCTAGTAGTGTAGGGATTTGTTCGTCTAACTAACATTGAACCTGGGTCAGGCCCCACGCAACCAATAAATGGTTCCCTTGTCAGGACCAGAATCGGCATAAGAGATGTGTGATGTCGTCTCACTGGAATCCAACTAAGAAAGAGACCAGAGACTAGTAAGATAGTAAGATACATGGATTCGTGGCGCAGGAGAACAGAAATCTGGGACTGACAAAGGAACAGTGGCTAGACAGGTACCTATATACAAAAATCGACGAGATCTTCTTCTGTTCCTTTCCAGTTGAGCTATACGAGTGGATCGCGAAGCTAGTGAATAGACAAGGAAGGTGGATACTTGACGGTCCTATTTTGTAGACCCTGTAGTTAGTACAAATACTGGAAGCATATGAAGATAAGATCACGCGCGCTATCGATCATTGGCTCGATCGCATCATAGGAGGATTTGTGACTAAATTCGCAGTCGATACCTAAGTCAACTACAGCAAGGCAGAGCAATGATTTTTCAAAGGTCTATGAGGTAAGTACTTAAAGTCTTTGAATGCCTATATTAAGATGTTATTGTGCGAAAAACCAGATATGTAGCTACCTTGATGTTCGGAGCTACGTGAAGTGGAAAGACTTACAATAAAAAAGGAAGAAAGGGTCCTGAATATAGTCCATTGATTTCACCTCCATTGGGTGATGAAGAGGGAGTAGCACAGGATTCTCTATGAAGTGCTATTTAGTTAATAAGAAAAGGATTCCCATGACTACCACCTCCAACTTCAACACCATCACCTGCGACTTCACCCATACCACCACCACCTCCATCGCAGTTCAGCATGGAAAATTCAGTGAAGATTCCTTTGTTCAAAGGCTTGGGAAATGAGGACCTAGACCAGTTCTGGCTCGTCCTGAAAGCTGTATGGGAAGCTCAGGGTGTCACGGAAGATCACATGAAGAAGGCAACATTGGTTAGTGCTTTCCAGGATCACATGCTAACCTAGTACATCAAATAATCTAATGATAACCCAAACGCTGGAGTGGCAGAGATCCAGACTGCATTGAATAACGAATTCAATAGGCCTAAATCTAAGGCACAGTCAATTGTAGGGTTCAAGGAAATCACAATGAAACTAGGTGAGACACCTTGGGAATTAGATCAGAGGTTGAAGTGTAAATTCCGTGAAGCTAATATGAACTTAACAGATGGACAACACCGTGAGTGGTTCGTGGCTTCACTTATACCACACCTACGGGTTGTGCTGTCACAACAGAAGATAACGCAGGCAGAGGCCTTAGACATTGCAATGAGACTACATGAAACACCGATGCAGGATCTAAATCTGGGGGTTCAGCAGATCCATGCACAGTTGCAAAATCTTTACCTTGAAATGCAATGTTTGAAGCAAGACAAAATAGTTCGATCGGAGGCGCGTGAAGAGGTATGGTGCCTGAAATGTAAAGGTCATGGGCATGACAAAGACCATTGCTCAGTCTTTGCGAACTATATTGTAGGAGGAGGATCAATGCCTTTAAGGTTGGAAGCTCAAGCAGGACCAAGTGTGGGGCCTGCGTTGTGGTGTGCTATATGTCAAGTAGCAGGAAAACATATGGCAGATAACTATCATTTGCTACAGACATTTGTAAAAACACCACAACAATTGTTTTGCAACTTTTGTAGGTTGGTAGGGAATAATGATAGCAAATACAGAAGATATGAATTGATGATGGATATAACACCCGCCTATAGGGTTCGGGGAAGAAATGGGCCCCCTGACAAGAGCGCAAGGATGGTGCGAACAGGCTTTCAGGGGTACGAACAAGGCCGAGGCAGAGGAGGACCTAGCAGAGGTCGGGGACAACTAATCTGCTACAACTGTAGAGGACTAGAACACTATGCCAGCAATTGCACTAACCCAACACGTCCGACGTGCAAATATTACACTATGTTTGATCATGAAACAGAGGATTGTCCTATGTTGATAGTGAGGATATGTGATAAAGGGGCACTACCACCTCAGTTGACTCAGAACCTATAGATGATGAGGTCTGAGCCTCGCGAAGAGGATCTGAATGTGAATATAGTGCTCTGAAGTGGAATCTCAAGAGGGGGTGATAAGGGGAAACAACCTGAAGACAACGCATGGGTTCGCAAAGCTACGACAAAGGAGGCTGAATTGGATTTGCAGAGAGCACACGAAATGTTCATGGAAGCAAAGAAGAGCTTCGTTGATGCCTTCACCTCAGGGATCAAAGATAAGCCTGATCAAGAAATGGACCCTTCTATGCTTACAACCTTCCTAGAGACCTGCATGAAGTTGCTGCACAATAGCAAGGCTGTGAAGGGATTACAGGAGATTATAAATAGGTGCGCTGGAAACACTCTCGGTGAACCATGCGTGGTACAAAAGATTGATAAGCATAAAACAAGGACAGGACAAGAGATGAGGCTGACTACGCAGATAGGAAAATATGAAATGGATCAGGTTATTTTGGATCTGGGGTCAAACACAAATGTCCTACTATATCAGACTTGGGAATGGATGGGAAGACCCACGCTGTAGTGGTCTCCGATTTAGTTAAGGATGGAAAATCAACAGAAGATCATCCCCATGGGGCAGCTGCAAGGGGTGACTGTAGATATTGAAGGCGTGAGCACACTAGCTGACTTCGAAGTAATAGAAATCTTGGATGACAACAACCCCTACCTTGTGCTCTTTGGCATTGATTGGGCTACCGATATGAATGGGGTAATCAACCTAAAGAAGTGAAAGATGATATTTGAGAAGAAATCGTTATGCGTAATAGTACCCCTAGATCCTATTGAAGGATTGCACTATACTGAACCAATCCGCGATTATGAGAGCGATGATGATCTAGACTATATCTATAAGATAACAGTGCGAGACCAAGATTGGGTGAATCCAAAAGCGGATGGATGAATTACATGAGATCGTGAGAGTTCCTGCACCTCGGACTCTGACGAAGAATTAAAGCGTTGGCAAAATCGGTTACATGAAGTAACCATATTGAGTTGTAACATGAGACCCGGTCTATACATTGTGTGTCATTAGAGGTAAGAAATCTACCCAGTTATGATGGCTTGAATGATGTAGATATATTTTTGGATGCATTTGAGAAGGAGGTACTAGAAAAGCAGTGCTTCCGGGCTTTGGACTGGGCACTACGCGTTACACCTGCAAGAAGATGGGGTGCGCACAAGGGTAGCTTTGATGATTGGTGCAGATGTAGGAGGATGATGATAACACAATTTGGGAAGCTGAAGGTATGAATGACAGACAAGTATGACAGTAAGGACGATCCACGCACACACTTGGCCAAATGGGCCAAGGCTTATGGAGCGAAGCCCCAACCTAAATGGGTGCATTTGTTCTATCACATCTTGGATGTCATCCCTATGAACTGGTACTTGGAAACAGAGCTCTGCCATAGTACAGGTGAATGGGATATTCTGCACGAAGGATTCATAATGACATTCAGCTTTGAAAATGGGTTTGACTATATTGACAAGGCACTACAAGAAGTGAAAGAAACAATCTTTAGGATACTGTAGGATCCTTTGGGACCTAGTTCCACCTAACTGGACTACTCAGTTGAGCCACACGCTAGAATTCTATAGCATGACCATTGAAGAAGAATATTAGGATTCGTGAAAGATTAACATCCCTGAAACAGAAGGTCACCACGAAGTTGAAGGACAGCAGATTGAGAATCCTCATAGAACCACACCATTGAAAATGAAACAGGTAAATATTGGTACGGAGGCAGAACCCAACTTCGTGAATATTGGATATTACTGGGATGACACGATGGTGGATAAGGCCACTGAATTGCTCCATGAATACTAGGATTTGTTCCCTACCAAGTTTACGGATCTAAAAGGGATAATAGGAGACTTGGGTGTTATGAAGATCACGTTGAAGCCCGACGTGAAATCAGCTAAGAAAAGACCTTACCATCTCAATCAGAAGTATAAGGAGAAGGTACGCTTAGAGCTAGACAAAATGCTCACGAGAGGCATCATTGATCCCATTGAAGAATCTAATTGGGTAAGCCCAATGATGGTAGAAGAAAAGAAGTAGAAGGATGAAATAAGGATATGCATAGACCTCACGAAGTTGAATGACACTTGTGTACATGATCCTTTCCCGACTCCGTTCGCTGATGAAGTGTTTGAAAATGTTGGTGGCCAGGAAACATATTCCTTCACTGATGGGTTCTCTAGGTACCATCAGATCAAAATTGCATAGGAGGATAGGAGCAAGACGACCTTCACAACTCAGTTGGGGTGTTTTCAGTACACTGTAATGCCTTTCAGATGGAAGAATGCGCCTGTGATTTTCTCTCACGTCATCATTGTTGCGTTCAAGGAATTTATTCACACATTTCTTGAAGTGTACTTTGATGACTATATTGTGTTTGGGCTGGTGAAACGCCATGTGGCAAGTTTGCGGCTGATACTAGCTACCTGTCGAAGATACCAGATCGTGCTCAATCTGAAGAAGTGCCTATTTTGCATTCCTTTTGGGACCCTGCTGGGTTGTGTGATTTGTAGACAGGGACTGATGGTAGATCCCACGAAGATTGTGGTGATACTTAACTCAGAAGTGTCAAGGAGTGTTAAACAGCTACACGCTACCCTAGGACATACTGGATATTACATAAATTTTATCAAAGGCTATGCCCAGATCACTGCACCTATGGAGAAGTTGTTGAAAAGGGATATCACATTCTGCTGGAATGAGGACTATAAGAAAAGCTTGGATGTATTAAAAGAAAATATGGTCACCGCACTGATTTTAGTCTTCTTGAACTGGAAGAAGGAGTTTCATGTACATGTCGACATGCCATGTATAGCGCTAGGCGCAGTACTGACACAGGCTGGTGGAGGAGACTTGAACCATCCTATAGCATTCGCAAGCAGAAGGTTATCCAAGGTAGAGAAGAACTATTCCACCATCAAGCGCAAAGGGTTAGCTATGGTATACACACTCGAGATGTTTATACACTATTTTCTAGGTGGCCATTTTAAGATGTATATGGATCATTCCGTGTTGAAATACCTGGTCAATAATCCTGTGTCGGGGGGGAGAATCTACAGGTGCTTGTTATTGTTCCAAGAGTATGATTTTAAAGATATTGTGAAACTTGGACGACTGAACACAGGACCAAACCATCTATCACGCATCGAAACAGGGGAAGAGACCACTAATTTGGAGGAGAGATTTCCTGAAGCGCAACTATTTGCAGTGCATATCACGGAAGGTAATTTTGAAGATATCATACAGTTCCTAACCATGGGAACTGACCCGAATGGTTACACCATCTAGCAGAAGGAGTTAGTGGTGTGCGTGACAGACTTTTCTATCATTTCCGGACATCTATACAAAATGGGGTTTGATGAGATATTGCGACGATATGTATCAGAGTTTGAAAGGAGCAGTATCCTCATGGAAGCTCATGGGGGCATTGTGGGAGGAAATTATGCAGGGAGAGCGACCGTGCAGAAGATTCTACGCATAGGGTTGTAGTGTCCAACCCTCCGTCGGGATTCAAAAGCTTACTGCAAAGCATGTGATGTGTGTCAAAGGACTGTCAGGCTATCCCGGAGGGATGAGCTATCTCTGAATCCATAGATGACATTACAACCCTTTGAAAAATGGGTGATAGACTTTGTGGGACCCATTTAGCCCCAAGGAAAGAAAATGGGAGCGAGGTACATTATCACCTCGACGGAGTATTTGACTTGATGGGCAGAGGCACAACCTGTAAAGGACTGTACAGGCGCATTGATGCAAAGTTCATCTTTGATATGTACTGACATGATTTGGGTGTCGAAATATTTTGAAGAGTGATCACAGTACACACTTTTTGAATGAGATGATCAACACGCTGACGGAGGAATTTTAGGTATATCACCAGAAGTGCACGCCTTATCACCCACAGGCTAACGGGACGGTGGAAGCATTCAATAAAGTGCTGGAAAATGCGCTAACCAAGGTTTGCAATGCTTAGTGAAGTGATTGGGACCTACACATACCCGTAGTACAATGGGCCTATTAGACGACGTGAAAGAAGTTGACTAGACAAACACCCTTTAGGCTTGTATATGGTGTTGAAGCGGTGATGCCCATGGAACATATTGTGCCTAGTTTGTGCATAGCGGCATTCACAGGTATGATGGATTGCGAAGCCCTGGAAGAGAGGCTCGTGTAGCTGGCTGATCTTGAGGAAGAAATATTTCTAGCTAGATTTCACTAAGAGGTCCAGAAGCAGCGTGAAAAAGTATAGCACTATCGGCACATTAATTTGTGCACCTTTAAGGTAAATGACCTAGTTTTGTTATATGACAACAAGTTTTATAAATTTCCAGGGAAATTCAGAATGCATTGGTTAGGGCCCTATGCCACTAAGGAGATTACCGATAGAGGAGTAGTTCAGATGGTTAAATTGAATGGAGATCCCTTCCTAAGAAAGGAGAATGGCAGTCGATTGAAGTCATACACCGGTGGTCTAACCAAGTGACTATATGAAGGTAGCACAATCTTAGTACTCCAAGCAACTGAAAGGAGGCACAGGACTATAAACTACACTACCCCAGTTGGGGAGCTATGCGATGGGAAGATTTGCGAAACAAGGAAGTGTTACAGGGTTCGTGGCAACGTGAAGGGAGTTGCGCTACCCAGGGAGAAATCACGTGGGTCAGCCAGAAAGTGACTGTTAGATTCACTATTCATGATTTGACAGTAGAAATGTGGCCAAATGGAGTGGGCAGATGACATTTAAGAGGGAATTTATGGGTGAAATCCTTGAAAATTTTCTGCCAATCCAGTGTTTATGAAGAAAATGTGGGGGAAACGGTCATATTTGAATTAAAATACCCTATAAATTACAGGTGGATGTCTAGCGAAAAATACTTGGCATTTTGAGAATTGAGTTGTTGAGCTCTTAGGCACACATGAACCAAGAATTCTTCGAGGCTCTGATAGTGAGTTCAGAATTTGAGAACTTACCATAGACGACACAAGAATTTTTTAGTAACGTTATGTCAACACCTGCAACATCTATGGACACCAAAGCAGTGACAACTGAGGAGGATATGTTGGAAGTGGTTAGCGAGGCAGAAGCAGCTGCTCCAGAGGTTACCGAAGTATTAGAGGAAGTCCCCAAATCACCAAGGATGCCGAGATCAAAGCTGACCACAACCAAGGAGAGGATGAAGGATAAGAGGGGCAAGAAGACTTTAATAATGATGTGCACATCGCTAAGAAGAAACCCACCAAAGGACAAGCCCACCACACAAGAAAAGGGCAAAGCCATCAATTTGGAGCTGAAGGAGGAAGAAATCGAAGACATCTCGATGGATGATGAGGACATGGGTATAGACATGGAGGAAGTTGAAGACGAGGGTGCTGACCCTATCACTCAGTTGCCTGAGTACGTCCCTTCATGCAAGGGAAAGAATAAGGAACTGAAAGATATCAATGAGAGAAAGGTCCCCTTGCAAACCCCTCTACTCCCAAATCAAATTGTTTTTGAAGGACCACACTTGGCATGGGTTCCTTTGTTAAAACTCAAAGACTGGGACTTGTCTGACCACGAGAAATTCCCACACTTGGCAATCGAGTCGAAGATGCACCGCATTATCGATAAAACCACTAGGATGACTGCATTAGAGTCACATAGGTGGCTCAGAGGAGTAGAAAAGGCAATTCTGCTCAACATGCTATGGGTGCTGCACTACAACCGCACCCCGATTACAATCTTGGTCATCAACCAGCCGCTATGCTTGGTGCATGATGGGTATCTGTCACTGGAGGAGCCAATACCCACCACTAACAAACTGATCCACTGAATCACGTGGTTGCCCTACATAGGAGAAAATCCGGCCATGATTTTTGGTGGAAAAGGTGGTGTGCAGGCCCTTGTGGAGGCCATGAAGGAGAAGTTTAAGAAGGTGAAGAAGTTTCATGGATACTCCATATCGAGCATCAGTGACCATGTTGTAAATGTGGCTACGCAGATTTTGGCAAGGAAGGTCTCGCCGATGAGGTGTTGGTGCCTGTCATCATGCTAACAGCCTAATGCGCCAAAGGAGTCTAGCTCAATTGGGCAGACTATCTTCACGGAGAGTTCCTAGTGAACTGTTGTGAGGCACAAGAGCTCAGAAAGACGTTCCACTACGCCTGGATCTTGCTATCTATTGTGCTAGTAGCATGGGAGCTGCTAGAGGACAGTCGATTCCCTAAAGTCATGCCAGACCTACTAGAAGCAATGAAGTATGCTTCACTATGGGCAACCAAGGATGCGCAACTCATCAAGGACAACAAGATATTTTGGATATCGATGGAGATGAAAATCCGCATGGCCATCAAGCGCAAACTTTGGTTGTCATCAATGGTGTTTGACAACCTGCAGGGCTACGTGGAGTTTAAGGCCGCTTTTCACCATGTGTCCACTAGGGCACGGAAGGACCCTACATAGACATGGTATTACTTTCCTAACCTAGCAACAAATGATGCCATTGATGCAGTACTTGATCGTTGTTCGGTAGAATGGCATACTACAGCAGACTTAATGGTGGGAGGGAGCAAGTTCGTTGCGCAGCACGAGAAGGGGGAGGCGAAGCTCAAGATGACGCATCTGGCCAAAAAGAGAAAGAAGGAGGTCACTGACAAGGCCCAGGCAAAGCACAATACTACTCAGAAGACAGAGAAGCAAACATCTGGAATAGAGCGGGGCTCTATCAAAGGCGCGGGGTCACCTTCACCTGAGACAAAGGAAGATACGTACGAGAAGATAGAGCAGCACGGTGCAGAACCACAGGCAACATCCACTTGCATCAAGCGTCTAAGGGAGCAAGAGAAAGGAGAATCTAGGAAGAAATCGAAGGCCACTAAGACATCACTGGACCGAATCACGCTCACAGAGGACGACTTGCATGAAATTGGAGACACGATGCGAGATGTCACCACAGAGGCCCTACAATAGTTTGAGCAGCGACAACAACTAATATTAGGGGCTATCCAAATAGGTATGTAGGAGTTACAGACCCACGCATCACTGGCTGGCACGGTGTCCACCAGCCTTGCTATCAGCACTTCAGAAGCTACCGAGATGCTGCACGCGAAGGCCTCGAGCGCAATACTGCTGCCTAATGGAGCACTGACCATGGAGAATGAAGTTGACAGGCCCACTGTTAGTTCCCTCAAGGGGGTAGGGGTGAATGTGACAACACTCCCTGGCGAGGCGCTCCACCTATTACAAGATGGAGTGATAGTGGAGTTAAGGGCCCATAAGCACTGCGCTCTACAGGTGATCAGTGAGCAGTGGATTAATAATGAGTAGATGGCACTAGAAAGAGACTCTACCATCACTACCATGATCGAGGTGACCAACCAAAACAACCGTATAATGCATGTCATGGAGGATGCATGCAGAATGGTCCTAGAGCTAGCCATTCCTAAGGAAGAACCAGCTGAGGTGCATGTCTACAAGCTGCCTACAGGGGTGTGTGATGCTTGCACAGAGATGGCAAGGGTTTAGTTGCAGCTGAACCTGCAGATCATTGAATTACAGTTGAAGTCCCAACCTTAAACCCTACCAAAAGTAAAGGCGTAGCATGAAACCGTTGTCATAGAGGCAATAGTGGTAGTTGATAGTATAGTAGTGGACTACACACAACTTTTTGAGTAGTTGTTCGAGGTCCTAACAAGCTTGCAGGAGGACCATAATGTACAGCGACTGGAGATAGAAGCGTGTGAGATGCAACAGCGCTATGATGAGGTCAAAGGCATAGTGAGAACCATCACACTAACAGAGAGACTGGAAAAGATATAGAAGGCTAAGCAGCTAAAAGAACAGGTGGATGCAGCGCATCACAAGGAAGCAGTGATGAAGGCACGACTGAAGCCCTGGCTTGATGAGGCTAATGTAGTGTGGTTATGACCTCTATTGAAGGAAATCTTATGACTCTGCAAGAAACTCAACAAAAGCTTCAGGCTGACAGTTCAAGAGTAGTGACTGAGCAGATGGTTGAAGAAGCAAAGTAGGCAGTTGCACAATGCACTGTCGAGGTTGTGGTCATACAGGTCGAGCTGGGAGGCCTTCACGCTAAGATCTCTTGTTATGAAACCAGCTCACAAAAAAGATAGAAAAGAGAGATCCACGCCTTAGAATTTAGCCTCTTCGAGGGGGCAACCTCCTTTACATTACATAAATGAACAATTCTTGGATGATACAAATGACAAAACCTCCTTTCTATATATAGGAGTCTAAGGAGTCACAATATAATCTAGCCGACCTAACAATAATAATGTAAAGCCACAAAAATAACAATAAAGGGATTCTATGGGGCACAGAAATAACAATATGGGGGTAATAGGGGCACAACAATATAAATAAGGGGTATAACTAAAATAGTAATGGGGTAATCACTAGTATTATAGGGACCCAACATGCCCCTCTCCTTCAAAAAAGTGTTGTCCTCAATGCTTGAGCAGTTCTGGATACTTCTGCATAAAATTCTCATCCTCCCATGTGGAATCCTCAGTGGATAAGTTCTTCCACTTGATAAGATACTCTGAAATTGATCGATTTCGTAGCTGTCGAGTTCTTGTTTCTGTGACTGCTTCCGGTTCTAATATAATTTTTCCTTCCTTGTCAAGTTCTGGCAATATTGTTTGAACTGGGAGCTTGTTGCCTATAACCTTCTTTAAACATGAAACATGGAAAACTGGGTGCAATCGAGAAGCTGCAGGAAGCTCCAATTTGTATGCCATAGTACCAATCTTTTCCAACACCTTGTACGGACCATAATACTTTGGTGATAATTTTTTATCCTTCTTAGCTTGCTTTAGGGACATTTGCTTATATGGTTGTAGCCATAGGAATACCCAATCACCTACATCAAAACTTCTTTCGCTACGATGTTGATATGCCTGTTGTTTCATTCTATTTTGTGCCAACATGAGGTTATCCTTTAAGAGTTGGAGGACTTGTTGTTGATGTTTGATGTGATGTTCCACTGCCTGAACCTTAGAATTTTCTCTTAAATATGATGTGATTGATGGTGGTTGGTACCCATAAAGTGCCATAAATGGGGTCATTTTTTTTGCTGTATGGAAGGAAGTGTTATACCACCATTCAGCCAGATGCAACCATTTGACCCATTGTGTCTGTTTATCAGATACAAAGCAACGAAGATATCCTTCCAAACATTTGTTTACTATCTCAGTTTTCCCATCAGATTGAGGATGATAAGATGAGCTATGAGCTAACTGAGTACCAAGACAAGAAAATAATTCTGTCCAAAAATTTCCAGTGAAAATGGGATCTCTGTCACTTACAATAATCTTTGGGTTTCCATGTAGCTTTTGAACTCTTTCCATAAATGCAGTAGAAACTGTATTGGCTTTAAATGGATGTGATAATGCACAAAAGTGTGCATACTTGGTAAGTTTGTCAACTACCACCATGATGACACTCTTTCCCTCAGACTTGGGTAAACCTGTGATAAAATCCATTGAAACCTCCTCCCAACGTTGGCTTGGAATGGATAAAGGTTGTAATAGACCCGGTGCCTTAATTGTTTCAACTTTATTTTGTTGGCAAACCAAACATTCTGCCACAAACTTTTGAATATCTGATTTAAGGTGATCCCAAAAAAATTCCTTCTTAACCCTGTGGTAAGTTTTTAAAAATCTTGAGTGCCCTCCTAAGGGAGAAGTGTGCAATTCCATAAGAATCTTTTGTTTTAGCTGGGAATTCTTATAGAGGTATAAGCGATCTTTGTACCATAACGAATCATTTTGCCAGCTAAATGTATCAGAAGTACTGGAATCTTGTTGTAGCTTTTGAATAAGTGCCCACACTTCTTCGTCATTCTTCCATTCCTCCTTTGCTTCGTTTATCCAATCTGGTTGGATAATAGAAATGGCACACAACAATGCTTCCATATCCTCATGCTTTCTTGAGAGTGCATCTGCCACCACATTTTTCTTCCCTTTTTTGTAGATGATTTCAAAGTCATAACCCAACATCTTTGTGACCCACTTTTGTTGCTCTTCAGAGGATAATCTTTGTTCTAAAAAGTATTTAAGGCTATCATGGTCCGTTTTTACCTTGAAGTGTATTCCCATTAGGTAGGGTCACCATTTCTTAAGTGCATGGAGTATTGCCAACATTTCCTTCTCATAAATAGCTTTGCTTAAAAACTTTCCCTTGATTGGACAACTTTCAAAAGCAATGGGTCTTTCATCTTGCATTAGAACAGCACCAATTCCATTTCCTGAAGCATCACATTCCACAATAAAGGTTTTTGTGAAGTCCGGTGTAGCTAAGACCGGTGCTTGGCACATTGCCTCTTTAAGATTTTTAAAGGCCTTTGTTGCTTCCGAAGTCCATGAAAATGAATCTTTCTTCAATAATGTTGTTAGAGGTGCTGCTATTCTCCCATAATTCTTAACGAACATGCTATAATACCCTGTCAACCCAAGAAATCCTCGCAGATGCTTTATGGATGTGGGGATTTTCCATCCCTTAATGGCTTTAATTTTGCTAGGGTCTACCTTAAATCCTTCATGAGATACAATATGACCCAAATATTCCACCTCCTGGAATCCAAAGAAAAATTTGGATCTTTTTGCATATAATTGTTTCTCCTCCAATAGTTGTAGCACCTTGTCAACATGTTCAACATGATCCTTCCAAGACTTGCTGTAGATTAGTATATCATCAAAAATTACCAACACAAATTTTCTAAGGAATGGTTTGAAAATTGAATTCATCAAACCTTGAAATGTTGAAGGTGCATTGGTAAGGCCAAAAGGCATGACCAAATATTCATAATGACTCTCATGAGTTCTAAATGCCGTTTTCGGAATGTCTTCAATCTTCATTCTAATTTGATGATATCCCGAACAAAGATCCAACTTGGTGAAGTAAATTGATCCATGCAATTCATCTAGTAATTCATCAATGACAGGAATGGGGAACTTGTCTTTAATAGTGAGCTTGTTGAGCTCCCTATAATCTGGACACACGCGCCATGATCCATCCTTCTTGTGCACCAATACTAGTGGAGCTGAGAAAGAACTTTGACTCGGTTGAATTATACCAGCCTCTAGCATTTCTGCAACCATACGTTCAATTTCACTTTTTTGGACATGTTAGCTACCTATACCAATAGGTTTCATATTTCATGATTGGCTATGAAAAGGTCCAAATATGCTCTGCTTTGATGATTCAAAGATCACATATTTCCAAAAGAACGCAAGTTGTGCTTATAACTTGGTTAGGACTTAAATTTTGATGGATGGTCCAACAGTCTAATCTGGATCATGTCATGTTTTAAATTTTTCAGTTGTAGAATAGAGAAAGGAGTCTGTCCAAACTGTTTAATCTTGGCAGACAAATAGTTCAGGTAGAGAAGAAAAGGCTCCCAACAGCTTAATTTGGGACCTTGGAAGAAATAAGGGTAGAAGTAGATAGAACAAACAAGAGAAAAAGCCAAAGAAAAGAAAAGGCAGGTAAGGGTCTGCAAGTCCAAGTGCACCCTCCAAGAAGAAATAAAAAATGCTAGGCAAGTAGCTGGGTAAGTAGTTGGGGTTGCAGAAAGGTTATATTTACCATTGCAGGTGTGTTAACTTTGTCTACCAAAGCAAAGTCAATCAATTGAGAAGGTGTTCTTCTTCATCAAGTTGCAACAAGCAGGAAGCATGTCTAACCTCCCTTCTTCCCCTTTCCATTTCATTACTAACACTCCCTCATCAGCTGAGATTCATGGAAGAAGATTATGGTTTCATGGTGGTTCTTGTTACTTCAAAAGCTACATTTCTTGTGTAAAAATCTTTTCATTTTGATCTACTCCCTAAGCTAAGTGTTTCTCGAATAAACTTAGCTTTGTCTCCCCTAATCCACTTCTTTCATCCATATTAACTCTAACTTTACTATGTAAATCCCCTATATCACCTTTCCCCTACTAGTAGTAACACCATGGTGTATAAAACCCAAATTTTGTATAAATATCCCTCCCCTTGGCATTATAGCCATATGTTCTCTAAAAAAGGAATCAAAATGACATCTGGTCACTTTGATGAACCTATACCTCCTCTCACCCCCTTGTTTCAAGTCATTCCACTCATCAAACCACCATTTGCAAAGAAAAACCCTATAAAAACCCCTTCCTACCCCTAAAACCCTTTGGAATTATGAAAAAACCCAAAAAACCCACTTTCGCCGCTTAACCAAAGTTGGCGCATATATGTGATTTTCCAAATACATTGAAAAACCTCACAAAAAACCCATACCCTAAGGTTTTCCGCCGGGCACTGCTTTCAAAAACAAATATTAAATTATACCCGCCCGCATCCGTATCCACCGATCACATCGTCCTCCCGTCCATCGTCGGATCGGACCCATGGGATCCGACGGCCCTCATTGATATCGGAGCGGCCCCCACGACAGATAATTAGCGCCCGAGAAAATGACGAAGGGATACGTCATGGCGCGGCCACGCGTCACCCTCTCGGGTCTCTTGGAGCGGCCTCTGACAAAACCAGGGCCGTATCGTAACCGCTCCGGGAGACCGTAACCGCTATGGCACTTAACCGTAACCGCTGTGTCACTCACTGCCCGGTTCGCTGGTCCCGCGTCAGACCCACGTCATCGCCACCCTGCCATCGCATCAGTACTCTTGTCCACCCCTGTGCCAGCGTGTCTGCCACCGCATCATCCCCACGGACCAATAGTAGCTCGCCACCTCACCCGATGACGTCATGCTGACGTCATCTGAGCTTGACCCCACCTTATGACGTCATGCTGACGTCATCCGAGAAAACGCGCCAAAATGCCAAAAGTCCATATTTAGGCCATTTTTTGCATTTTTTCGTACTTTTGCTACCAGAACTGTTGCCTTCTCTGCATGATTGTTACGTCCAAGTTACACCACCTTTGTTGAAGCCAACTTGGAGACGTCCAGCGCACCATTTCCATAGTCATCCGTGACCATTGCTCGCTCTTTACCAGGTATTCTCCATTAAAAACCTTCATATACCTACTCTGTTTGTGATTTCCCTCGAAAGAGCTTAAGCGACGTAAAACTCTCAAAATTCACCGGTGAATCTTGATGCCTATCCCCCATTTACCACTGCAAGCTCGAAAACCACCAACTGAGCCTTGATTTCTCAAGTTCTTATAAAAAACTATAAACTGCTCGTGCAATCGTGAGACAGTTGGCCAATCCATTAAAAACCTGCCACAGAAGACAAAGTAAGACCAGAAATTGGTCTTATTCATAATTCAGACAGTATTTCAAAGAGCTGTGTACCCACTTCACCCTCTGGTCCCTTAAATTCACACTTTTTTCAAGTAATTACTTCTGTGTTGTTTTTCCTACTTCAACCAGTTCATCTGCAAGACATAAACTTAATAGACCATGGAAACTCCAATTGCACTGAACATCAAGCCTCTCAATGCCCCTCATAGGGAGTTGGAATGGAAAGCTCTGGGAGATATGGATTATCAAATGTTAGACTGGTTTCCATTAGGCTCCAAATACAATATTCAGATGCTAAATGAGTTGAAAGCCCAGCACCTTAGTGGAGCAGATATCCTAGGGATTTGGGATTCAAACTTGCCCATCTACAACCTCCCCCAAGTAAATCCTATGCCAGAGTTGATCCACAGATGCCAAGAGTGCTATGATCCATGCCAAAGATCTGTCCTCAGCCCTACAGGTTCAATTCTGTTCCATATCACCCCAGAGAGCATAAATGAGATGCTGCATTTCCACAATGCAAAACCATTGACCCCCCTCTACATGAAGAACTTGATAAAGAAGGGGAATAAGTTGTCAAATGACCAGATCATCAAAATCAACCAGTTGTTTGTACAACCAGGCTCTGAAACCATCAGAACTCCTCCTATTGGATATGCTTACTTGAATGAATTGGGCAGAATGCTAGTGGATTTGGTTAGCTATGTCCTAGGGTTCAAGGGAATGGAGGATGTGGATGAAATCATAATGGCAATGCTGTCTATATTCTCTCCTGGAAAGCCTCCAACTGTACATTATGATTATGCCACATATATTGCAGATAGGATCCATGACCAGTTGATGAATCTGCAAAGGGAAAGAATCTTCAGATATACTTCCTACATTTATCATCTATTCTTGTTTAATCAACCAGGCAGCTTCCTCATTCCCCTGAAACAAGTTAATGCCCAGGGGAATCCAAGGTCAGTTGTGTTTTGGACCTCTGTTTTTCATTGCACCTCTGTGTCACCATACACATACTGTGAGTTCATAGACTTATTCATACATCCAGCTATGACATTATTGTATGGTGTTCCTCCTCCAAGATTAACTGATGACATGAGGAGAATTCTCCATCTGAACAAAACCTACAGCATTGGTAATTGGTACCTTTACCAAAACCACACAGTCATCAGAGTATATGGCTGTGAATTGAAGCCTTTTAGGCTGCCACGGTATGTCCCCATGAGGCTTTTTGCCCTCGAATATTTCAGGCAATTTGGGAATGCCGACTACCTCCACTTCCAAAGTAAGAACAAGAAGGCATAGTTGAAGGTAAGGAGCCAGCTGGGCCCTTTCCTATATAACAAAAAAGAGGAAGGATGGAAAGATGCAAACAGTATCCTAGAGGCCCTCAAACTGCAAACTAGCTTTGAGTGGATACCCTATGATCCCAATCATTTTGTTTCCCTCAGGAGGATAAGATACAAATTGGGTACCTATTCACATATGAGGCAGCCTGAGATTGAGCAGTATGCCAATGCATTAAGCTGGGAAGAGGGCACCCTAGAAGAAAAAATCACTATTGAAGAGCTGCTAGAAAGAGAGGCCAGGAATATTCAAAAGGAAACTGACTTAGAAACTTGTGGACAGGTCCCCCTCTCATACAAAAGACAACTTGGAGCAGCTTCCTCAGCCTCAACAACACATCAGCAAGCTGCCATGAATACTCCACAGACAACCAGCAAAGGCAAAGAGAAGCAGGTGGAACAGCCACCTCCTATGACTGATGAGCAAATGGAAACCCTAGTGCAGCAACAAGAAGAAATGGAGCAGCAGGGAGAAGAGCAACAGGGAGAAGGGCAGCAGCAAGAAGAACAGCAACAACGGGAAGAACAAAGGCAGGAACAGCCTGTCCAGCAAGAGCAAACAGTGGAAGCCCCTAAATCCACTGAACAAAATGTGCCTCCAAGGCAAGAAACTTCAGCTGAGGCATCAATCCTCCAAACTCCACAAAAGGAGGATACAAGCAGGAAAAGGGACAGAGAGACTCCAATTACAACATCAGCATCTCATGGAGAGAAAAGACAAAGAATTAATCCCTTCTCAGAGGAAGAAATGCCAATAGGACAGTCCTTTGGTATACCCAGCAGGGAAGCATCAGCAAGCTCCTTTCAACAGAAGCAGGATAGAGCAATGGGAGGAGAGGTGAGTTCCTCAAATCAGCAAAGGGAAGGTGGACCCAACATTAAGCAGCAGTTCATCGACATTAAGAGGAGAAATGAGCCCATCAAGATACAGTTATATAACCATCTGTTGAACATGGCTCCCACCAATCAACAAAGACTCATGTCTGCATATGATGTGCAGGAAGGCAAAATGATCATGAGTCATTTTATGCCAACAGTAGTGCAGCCCCAATCTGCCTCTGACTACTTGAGGACTAACCTGGAAGTCCTTGCCAACAATATCCACCTAATGGATAAGATTGAACTGCATAAGCAAACAGGTGAGATGGTCTATGCTTCCTTGGCAGACCAAACGTTGGACAACTACAGGCTACAAAATAGCCTTAACAATACAGCCTCTCAGCTAGAGTTGGAGAGAGCATCCTCCCAGGCAAAGGACAACAGAATAAGGTCCTTAGAGGACATCATCATAGAGATGAGGCATGATCCCAAAGATATCAAAGGCATACAAGAGATATTAAAATTGAGGGATGCAGACATGGCAGCCTTGAGGAGAAAGATCAAACTCCCAGCCACAATTCACCCTCAAACAGATGATGTTGCCCAGCAAAGACATGATCAACAGGCCACAACCTTGTTGATATCTCTGTATAAGCAGCTAATCCAAACTCAGGAAAAGCTGGGAGAATCGGAGGCTGCAAAAACAGCACTACAGGTAGCCTTAAAACAAAGAGAAGAAGGGCAGACCTCTCAGGCTCCTCCTCAAATCATAAACCTTGAGGAATCTGCCCCAACTACTGTTCCTCCCCCCCAACAAACTGATCAAGCTGCACCACCTACTTCAGCACCTCCACCAACAGAACAGGCCCCTAGCTTGGACATGCAAAAGATAAAAAATGAGATTCAAGCCCTGGAAGCTCAAATGGCAGAGCTAAATGAGACCAGGGATAAATTGGCCAAGGTGAATGACAGATATGACAAATCTAAGCAAGCGGTGGCAGAGAAGGGCAGGGAGGTGAAAGCCCTCAAAGACAGGATAAAAGAGCTAGAAAATGAGCTCAAATTAGATAAAGTTATAGCTGGGCTTAAGGCAATGCTATGGGCCAACATTGGCCAGTATATTACTGACCAATGGCAGTATATAGAGACAATCCATGAGCAGCTAGAGCTCATCCCAAAAGCACAAGCTGAAATTCACAAGTCAAGGGCTGCTCTAGGCAACATCCCTGAAGTTGCCACCAGGATGATCAATGTGCTGAATAATAGAACAAGTACTCAGCTGGCAAACATGGGAATTCCCAATAGAACTGAGGCCATTCAGTTGATCAAAAGGGTTCTCACATTGAGAAATTTGGTGCAGACATTGGAGAGAAGAACCCAGGACATGCAGACCGAGGTGAAAAGGTTCATGGATAAATTCCTGGTGCTACAAAACAGAGGACTCCCTAGCTTACTGAACAGCGCAAGGAGACTGCTCATTCATGAGCAGTATGCCAAGAGAGTGAATGCATTTGCCACAAACGAAATCCATGAGAAGCCCAACAGCTCAGAAGAAACAGGGCCAGCTACAGGACAGACTATCTACAACAAGGTAGAAAGTCTATTTTTTATAATGAATGAGATCAATCACCTGTTTGATGTGGCACCCAATTTTTACAAGTATACAGAAGCAGAGGAGACTATGGATGCAATTCTCAGGCATCAACTCCCTACACAAGACTGGTGGACAAATACAATACAGAAAATTTTATAAACAGTGAGCCATTCACCAAATTTTGTTCTTAAAATATGAATTGTTATGCAAAGCACAGTTTAACAAAATCAGCATGCATTAAAGATTAAGGCTGAGCCAACTCAGCAAAAATTTTGGCCAACAAAGCAAGAGTAGGAAACCACAGCTGGCAGAGCCGAGAAGATACAGCGCAACAAAAAAGTAAAGACACATTTTCCAACATTTAAGCAAAGCGGTTCAACCGACTCAATGACCTCCAAAGGTCAAATTATCCTCTGACAGACTTAAAGAGCAGTTATGCTGCATTCAAAGCTGTAATAACTTCTTTTCTACTTTTCTGTACGAAATAATGAAGATATTTTCTCTCTCAGATGACTCAATGCCTGAGATATTTTGTATAAACACTTCTATAAAGTCCCCTTCGCATGAGTTTGCAAGGGTTGTTGTTGATTTCTCCTGAAGAAGTTCTTATGCTGTAATCCTTTTAGAAGTTTAATAAAGAAAGCGATGGAATTTCTCGTATTTCTAAAGTGTTGAATGCGTTATGGTGTCTGTTGAAATCTGTTGGATTCCTGTGTATTACACAATACAATAAGTTTATGTAACTCTCTTTGTCATGTGTTTTTGATTTGTTAAGATCCATATATGTTTCTAATTTTTGAATATCTAGCAACAAGGAAAAAGAATAACTTTCAGGATTTATTCAATGAATACCCTGAGTTCAATCTGTGTTGTTAATGAATGTTTTCTTCAGCTGTAATCTTGATAAGTGTAATTCTTAATTGCTGCACTTTCAGAATACATCTTTCACAGTGACCTTTGTCACAGGAATTCAAGTTTGCTCCTGTGCAACGTGTTTCACTTTCACATCACCAGCTTAATAGAGAATTCTTAATTGCTTTCTGTTGGCTGACATGCCTCACCATTCAAGTTAAATTTGTTTATCTGAGATACACAATTGGCCCTGTAGTTTGAACACCACCAATCCTGCACTTCAAAGCATTTCACAACTCCAGACTCCATTGCCCAATGATATATTACTCTCTAAAGACTACATCTTAAGCCCTGAAAGAAATCCTTCAACCAAAACATAAACCAAAACCTGAGCATAATACCTAGCCTAAAATACCATCATAACAGAGACAAATCATAAAGAGAGAGCCCTCTCTGATTACAGTTTGGCTAGAAACTGTGATCCAAAGATTGGTTAGTGGTTACCCCGGCCGTATTCCCTTGGGAGTCATAGGGAACAACCTGGGTGTTAACATAATTGGCGACTCCACTGGGGACTTCTTAGGATTTTCCAATTTCTATATATCCCTCACAGCTTGAAATCAAGCCTGAAACAAGTCAGGAGGCCTTCAAAACTGTTTCTATGTAACATTGACAGTTTTAGGGAAGAGCTCTTTCAGAGAATCTTCATCTCAGCTTTGAAGTATATATAGCCATTCCAAAATCTTTATCCAGTCCTTACAGATATAAAAATTTCCTACAAAATCCAAAAAAAAAAACAGTTAGAAGCTGGCTCCCAAGAAAAATCCACGGCATACTAGGGCAAATCCTGACCCTAACCCACCCATCATTGTTGATAATCCAAATACCATCCCAAGAAACATTAGGAGGCAGCAAAAGCAGGAGCAGCCTGCTGATTTAACCTCGGATTCAGATCATCCTAGCCTTATCTCTACCCCATGCAAGGTCCTTTTCCGGTCTACCCCGAATTCCCCTAGTTCACCATCCACATCTCAAAGTCCTCCTCTCACATCTTCATCCACTGCACATATCCCCTTGACCAACACTCTAAGTTCACCCCTACTTGTTACCCCTGTGGTACCCACTATTCCTATTATCCCAGCTACCCCTGTTAATCCTCTAAACCCTGTAAATATGGCTAACAGATATGCACCTTTGCAGATACCAGCTAATGCTGCAGCTCTACCCCAAGATTACCAAACCAAAATCTCATATTTTGACTCCAATGGTCCTCTGACAGTTGTTCAGCATGCTAAGAAGATGAAAGACCATTTTGAGACCTATGAAATAGATGATGACAGTGTCAGAATGAGGATGTTCATTCAAAGCCTAACTGGGGATGTGAGAACTTGGTTTAGATCCCTGAATGCAAACTCCATTGCAACTCCTGATGAACTGTATCAAGCCTTCACTAGTAGATGGGACAAGAAGAAAGATCCTCTGCACATACTTGGGGAATATGACACTATCAAAAGAGGTCCCCAAGAGACTGTTTTGGAGTATTGTGCAAGATTTAACAATGTATATAATGCAATTCCACAAAATTTAAGACCTCCTCCTGATTTATCCTTGTACAAATTCCCTGATGGTTTTGACCCTGACATGGCCTATCAGTTGAAGGAAATAGATCCTCAATCCCTTGCAGAGGCCCAAAGGGTTGCTGTCACAGTAGAAGCCAACCTTATTGCCAAAAGAAATAGGGAAAGGTTGGAAAAGAGGACTGCTTTCAAAGAAGAACCCTCTGCCTTTGATCAGAAGCTGGATGCAATACTCAATGGAATGAAAAGATTGGGGGATAGAGTGGAATCGGTTGAGAGAAAATCATCATGGGAACCACCACAAAACAACCCTCCTAGGAATCCAAATTTTAGGAGAAATCAAAACCCAGGTATTGGCAAGCCTAGTGCTGACCAAGACATAAGACCCCCTTTCCAAGAAAATTATGCAGAAACTTCCACATCAATAGAGCCCAATGAAGATCCTGAGATTAACTTGATGGGTCTAGATGGTGAAAGTCAAGTTTTCTTAACACAAGAAGATCATGAGGATGATGAAATCAAACTGTTCCAAACTAAATCAGGTGAATCCTTTGACTTCAAACAAGGCTATGACACTGTTGTTTATGAAGTCCATAAACAATACAAGCTAAGGAGCAGAACTGTGAATGTTAACCAGCCTGGAAAGAAAAAAGATAATCAGCAGCCTGAAAGAGTCATGGTCACAGAAACTAATGAAAAAATAAATTCACATACAAAAGAAGTGATTGTTGAGGAGATCACTGAACCACTGTCCTTAAAACAGCAGCCTATGGTCACTCCCCCTTCTCATCCTTATTCAACTATTTCTCCTCAAGAGATGAGTAAAAAGGATAAGTCCCAAAGTCAAGATAAAAATCAAGAAGAAGATTTAATGAATAAGGAGAGGACTGTCACCTATAACCCCAAGACCCAATCTGAAAAATATTTTGATCTAGAAACTGAAATTGGCAAAATAAAGATAGCTATTCCTCTCTTGGAACTAGCCAAGCATGACATCTATAAACTACAGATCAAGAAGTCCCTTCAACTCACTAACAACAAAGATGATGTCAATGTGCTGGATGACACCCCAGAACTCCTGTTTGGCCCAGAAGTGGATGGAAAAACGGTAGTCACAGGGGTATTACCTTTCTATGTCAGTTTACATATTCATGATAAAATATTACATAATGCAATGTTTGACTCAGGTGCCTCTCACAACCTCATGCCAAAAGCAGTCATGGAGAGATTGAATCTAGACATAACAAGACCATACAAGGACCTGTTTTCCTTTGACTCCAGCCAAGTCAAGTGTCTAGGTCTCATAAAACATTTATGTGTATCTCTGGTTCAATACCCAAACAAGACAATCCTAATGGATGTGGTAGTTGCTGATATCCCACCTAAGTATGGGATGCTGTTATCAAGATCATGGGGAGCTAAACTCCAAGGTTCCCTACAATTAGACATGTCATATGCCACCATCTCTGTTTTTGGGCAACCAAAAAGACTGTACAGAGAAACACTTATGAAATACATGGTCAGCAGTGAAGAAAAGCCCCAAAACTTTCCCATATATGATGTCCATTCAGAAATTGACTCATACATCCTCTTCAATAACACCACAACTCCCTTAAAAGGTGAGGTTGACACCAAGATACTCATCCAAGAGGAAGACTCAAATGAAAGAATTATCACCCATGAAACAACAGTCAATCAAACACTAGATACTGCTGTTGTTCTAAAGCTCAAGCATACCCAATCAAATGATGAAACTGTCCTAGAAGACAAGCTAGATGAAATACCACAACTTCTACTCACATTGCCAGCCCATGAACAGATCATCAAATCTCCTTACCAACAGGATATTCTATGGTTCCTTGAATTTGATGGCTCAATCAACAAATTATGGGCAGGAGCTGGAGTTTGGGTACACAATAAAGAAAATAGTCATGTAGAAGGCAGAGCCTATAGATTGAATTTCAGATGTACTAACAACATGGCAGAATATGAAGCTCTTTTACTAGGCCTCAAGTTAGTAAAGTTCTTACAAGCTGCCAGGGTTTCAATCATGGGTGATTCAGATTTAGTTATCCAACAAGTGAAGGGAAACTTTGTCACCAATGACAAAAGACTAAGGACTTATAGGTCTGCTGTTGCTGAGGTACTAAACTTTTTCTCTGAATTCCAAATTACTAAAATTCCCAGAACCCACAATCTACATGCTCATAGTTTAGCCACCTTTGCAAGTACCTGCAAGTTGCCCTTTGAGCCCCATCATTGTTTTACAGCTGAGGTAAAACACAGACCCTCCATTCCAAACAATATCAATGATTGGCTAGTATTTGAGGATGACAAGCAAATAAACCATTTTTTAACTCTGCAGCAAGAATTTGCAGGACTAAATATTGACACTGATACAGCAAGTCAATCACAAATACTTGAGACAGCAAGTCAATCACAAATACTTGAGACAACAAGTCAATCACAAATATTTGATGGAGCAAGTCCATCACAAAAACAGTTTCAACAGATTGCTCACCCAATATCACCCAGAACAGCAAAACAAATGCTGAATCCAACCATTTTCAACAAGGAAAACATTCAGCAAATTCAACAAATTAACTCTGAAGAGGTGGCCAATGCTGAAACTGAAATCATAGAGCTGAAAGACAATTTTTTACCAACAGGCCTAACTCCACTAGAGGACATCTTTGATTCAAATGATATCCCCAGAAAACCAAAAATGCAGCCCTTAAATGCAGCCATTGAAGAATGCAACATAGGTACAATTGACAAACCCAAGATAATTAAATTATCTGCTTCCTTACCTCCTGACCAAAAGCCTAAGTACATTGACCTCTTTAAAGAGTTCCAGGATGTCTTTGCATGGAGTTATGAGGACTTAAAGTCCTATGACACCTCTGTTATCCAGCATACAATCCATCTCAAACCTGATCAAAAGCCCTTTAAACAAAAACTGAGGAGAATCAATCCTATGCTTCTCCCAGCAATGGAACAAGAGGTACAAAAAATGTTCAAGGCAGGCATTATAGCACCAATCAGATTCTCTGAATGGATCTCCAACTTAGTCCCTACAAGAAAGAAGACTGGTGAAATTAGGTTGTGTGTGAATTTGAGGAATCTGAACCAAGTATCCCTCAAAGACAATTACCCCTTACCCAAGATGGATCACATTTTGCAGAGAGTAGTGGGGGCTTCCAGAATTTCTCTAATTGATGGATTCTCAGGTTTCAACTAGATCTTAATTCACCCTGATGATCAGGACAAAACAACATTTACAACCCCATGGGGAACTTTCAAATATGTAAAGATGCCTTTTGGATTGAAAAATGCAGGGGCAACTTTTCAAAGAGCCATGGATATTGCCTTTGCCAAGGAGATTCATGAATTTTTAGTCATTTACCTAGATGACCTTACACCTTTCTCAAAATCAGACCAAGAACATATAAAACATCTGAGACAGATCTTCCTAAAATGCAGAAAATATGGAATTTCCTTGAATCCCAAGAAATCCCTGTTTGGTTTAGAGGAAGGTAAGCTATTGGGCCACATCATTTCTAAAGATGGCATTAGAATTGACCCAGATAGGATACAGGCTATCCTACAAATGCCTCACCCAAGAAATGTCAAAGAGTTGCAAGGATTCTTGGGAAAAATCAATTTCTTGAGAAGGTTTATCCCAAACTTAGCAGAACTAATCAGATTATTAAATAACATGCTAAAGAAAGATTCAAAAGTCAAATGGACTGTTGAAGCCAATCAAGCCTTTGAAGGTATAAAATTGGCCCTTACCCAAACCCCAGTGTTGACCAATCCTCAGTTTGACAGAGAATTTATCATTTTCTCGTTTGCCTCCCAGCATACTATTGCTGCTGTTTTGTTGCAAAAAGATGACCAAGGAAGTGAAAAGCCAATTGCTTTCTTTAGCAAAGCTCTTAGAGATGCACCTTTAAAGTATCAAATCATGGAAAAGCAAGCTTATGCTTTAGTCAAAGCCATTAAAGACTTTAGGATTTATATCCTTTATTCCCATGTTATAGCATATGTGCCAAGTCCTATTGTCAAAGACATTCTCACCCAAGAAAATTTAGAGGGCAGAAGAGGAAAATGGATTGCCAACATCTTGGAATTTGACATTGAGATAAAACCTACAAAATTAATAAAAGGGCAAGGCCTGGCCAAATTAATGACAGAAGCAAATTTCCAAGCCTTAGACATTAACCAGCTGGACAGTGAACCGGAGCTGGCGACTCCAAAGATCAATGTAGCCTTTGAACAATCCCCCTGGTATTCTGATATCTGTTATGTGTTAAAAAACTTGTGTTCTCCCCCAGGACTGTCCAGAACTAAGTGTAGGTTCTTAAAAATGAAAGCTTCTAAATTTTGTGTTATGGATGGGAATTTACTGTGGAAAAACTATGAAGGAATATTGCTAAACTGCCTAATTAAGAATGAAACTGACAATATCATAAAAGAATTTCATGCAGGTGACTGTGGTGGACACTTATACTGGAAGTCCACGGTGGATAAAATACTAAGGGCTGGGTACTACTAGCCCACCATGTTCTCTGATGTCAAGAAATTCACCACCTCATGTCATAAATGTCAAGTGTTTGAGGGAAAAAGACAGTTGCTGCCACTTCCCTTAAGACCTATTGCAACAGAAAGACCTTTTCAGCAATGGGGCTTGGACTTCATTGGGGAAATTCATCCCTCATCTTTAGGCCAACACAAATGGATTTTAACAACAACAGACTACTTCACTAAGTGGATTGAGGCTGCCCCATGCAGACAAGCAAATGATTCTACTATCATTCAGTTGTTGGAGAACAACATATTGGCTAGATTTGGCTGTCCTGACAAAATAATAACAGACAATGCTGCTGCTTTCAGATCCAAGAAAATGGTGAATTTCTGCTATAAATTTCACATCACTCTGGGCCATTCCACTGCATACTATCCTCAAGGAAATGGCCTTGCTGAGTCATCAAATAAAAGTCTGGTAAACATCATAAAGAAAGTACTAGAAGAGAACAAAAAGAATTGGCATAAGAAGCTTGTGAATGCCCTATGGGCAGATAGACTAACAACCAAAAGATCAATTGGGACCAGCCCATATGAGTTGGTTTATGGATTAGAGGCCAAGTTCCCCTCATCATTAGGAGTGCCTGTTATGAAGCTTCTTCAAGAAAGCCAAGCTGAACCAAATGATATGCAAAGAAGAACCAATCAAATCATAAGTCTGCAGCAAACTAGAGACCAAGTTTTCAGCAGAGTTCAAGTTCTACAAGAAAAATTAAAGAAGGCCTTTGATAGAAGAACTAAGGCAGAAGATTTTAACATTGGTGACAAAGTCCTCAAGTGGGATGCAAGAAGAGAAGACAAAGGAAAGCATGGAAAATTTGATTCCTTATGGAGAGGACCATTTGATGTCCAAGCAGTGCAAGGTAACAACACTTACTTCCTAAAAAGTCTCAATGAAACTGACTTGGATGAAGGTCCTGTGAATGGCAAGATGCTGAAGCATTATTTTGACTATTACCCATGAGTACAGCCTGAGGTTCCCTTGTATATATGCAGATGTATATATTATTTTCTGTTTAGATTGTAAAAATGCAGTTTTCCTAGTTTATTGACTGCCAGCAAAAGGTAAATAGAATCAGAGGTCTACCAAGAAGAGCAAGCACACGATTTTGGCACTTCAAAGCAGCAAACTTCAAGATTGGCAAGAGCAGTCAAGGAGCAAGGCAATCTGACCTGTTGTTCTTGGTCTTTCAAATGAAACACCATCCCCATGTGGAGCCACTATTAGCTACCTATACCAATAGGTTTCATATTTCATGATTGGCTGTGAAAAGGTCCAAATATGCTCTGCTTTGATGATTCAAAGATCACATCTTTCCAAAAGAACGCAAGTTGTGCTTATACCTTGGTTAGGACTTAAATTTTGAGGGATGGTCCAACAGTCTAATCTGGATCATGTCATGTTTTAAATTTTTCAGTTGTAGAATAGAGAAAGGAGTCTGTCCAAAATGTTTAATCTTGGCAGACAAATAGTTCAGGTAGAGAAGAAAAGGCTCCCAACAGCTTAATCTGGGACCTTGGAAGAAATAAGGGTAGAAGTAGATAGAAAAAACAAGAGAAAAAGCCAAAGAAAAGAAAAGGCAGGTAAGGGTCTGCAAGTCCAAGTGCACCCTCCAAGAAGAAATAAAAAATGCTAGGCAAGTAGCTGGGTAAGTAGTTGGGGTTGCAGAAAGGTTATCTTTACCATTGCAGGTGTGTTAACTTTGTCTACCAAAGCAAAGTCAATCAATTGAGAAGGTGTTCTTCTTCATCAAGTTGCAGCAAGCAGGAAGCATGTCTAACCTCCCTTCTTCCCCTTTCCATTTCATTACTAACACTCCCTCATCAGCTGAGATTCATGGAAGAAGATTATGGTTTCATGGTGGTTCTTGTTCCTTCAAAAGCCACATTTCTTGTGTAAAAATCTTTTCATTTTGATCTACTCCCTAAGCTAAGTGTTTCTCGAATAAACTTAGCTTTGTCTCCCCTAATCCACTTCTTTCATCCATATTAACTCTAACTTTACTATGTAAATCCCCTATATCACCTTTCCCCTACTAGTAGTAACACCATGGTGTATAAACCCCAAATTTTGTATAAATATCCCTCCCCTTGGCATTATAGCCATATGTTCTCTAAAAAAGGAATCAAAATGACATCTGGTCACTTTGATGAACCTATACCTCCTCTCACCCCCTTGTTTCAAGTCATTCCACTCATCAAACCACCATTTGCAAAGAAAAACCCTATAAAAACCCCTTCCTACCCCTAAAACCCTTTGGAATTATGAAAAAACCCAAAAAACCCACTTTCGCCGCTTAACCAAAGTTGGCGCATATATGTGATTTTCCAAATACATTGAAAAACCTCACAAAAACCCATACCCTAAGGTTTTCCGCCAGGCACTGCTTTCAAAATCAAATATTAAATTATACCCGCCCGCATCCGTATCCATTGATCACATCGTCCTCCCGTCCATCGTCAGATCGGACCCATGGGATCTGACGGCCCTCATTGATATCGGAGCGGCCCCCACGACAGATAATTAGCACCCCAGAAAATGATGAAGGAATACGTCATGGCGCGGCCACGCGTCACCCTCTCGGGTCTCTCGGAGCGGCCTCTGACAAAACCAGGGCCGTATCGTAACCGTTCCGAGAGACCGTAACCGCTATGGCACTTAACCGTAACCGTTGTGTCACTCACCGCCCGGTTCGCTGGTCCCGCGTCAGACCCACGTCATCGCCACCCTGTCATCGCATCAGTACTCTTGTCCGCCCCTATGCCAGCGTGTCTGCCACCGCATCATCCCCACGGACCAATAGTAGCTCGCCACCTCACCCGATGACGTCATGCTGACGTCATCTGAGCTTGACCCCACCCTATGACGTCATGCTGACGTCATCCGAGAAAACGCGCCAAAATGCCAAAAGTCCATATTTAGGCCAATTTTTGCGTTTTTTCGTACTTTTGCTACCAGAACTGTTGCTTTCTCTGCATGATTGTTACGTCCAAGTTACACCACCTTTGTTGAAGCCAACTTGGAGACGTCCAGCGCACCATTTCCACAGTCATCCGTGACCATTGCTCGCTCTTTACCAGGTATTCTCCATTAAAAACCTTCATATACCTACTCTGTTTGTGATTTCCCTCGAAAGAGCTTAAGCGACGTAAAACTCTCAAAATTCACCGGTGAATCTTGATGCCTAGCCCCCATTTACCACTGCAAGCTCGAAAACCACCAGCTGAGCCTTGATTTCCCGAGTTCTTATAAAAAACTGTAAACTGCTCGCGCAATCGTGAGACAGTTGGCCAATCCATTAAAAACCTGCCACAGAAGACAAAGTGAGACCAGACATTGGTCTTATTCATAATTCAGACAGTATTTCAAAGAGCTGTGTACCCACTTCACCCTCTGGTCCCTGAAATTCACACTTTTTTCAAGTAATTACTTCTGTGTTGTTCTGCCTACTTCAACCAGTTCACCTGCAAGACAGAAACTTAATAGACCATGGAAACTCCAATTGCACTGAACATCAAGCCTCTCAATGCCCCTCATAGGGAGTTGGAATGGAAAGCTCTGGGAGATATGGATTATCAAATGTTAGACTGGTTTCCATTAGGCTCCAAATACAATATTCAGATGCTAAATGAGTTGAAAGCCCAGCACCTTAGTGGAGCAGATATCCTAGGGATTTGGGATTCAAACTTGCCCATCTACAACCTCCCCCAGGTAAATCCTATTCCAGAGTTGATCCACAAATGCCAGGAGTGCTATGATCCATGCCAAGGAGTTGTCCTCAGCCCTACAGGCTCAATTCTGTTCCATATCACCCCAGAGAGCATAAATGAGATGCTGCATTTCCACAATGCAAAACCATTGACCCCCCTCTACATGCAGAACTTGATAAAGAAGGGGAATAAGTTGTCAAATGACCAGATCATCAACATCAACCAGCTGTTTGTACAACCA
Organism: Pinus tabuliformis; assembly: GCA_031772625.1. Lineage (NCBI taxonomy): Eukaryota > Viridiplantae > Streptophyta > Pinopsida > Pinales > Pinaceae > Pinus > Pinus tabuliformis. The sequence continues at coordinate 933,058,291 of CM062811.1, read as the reverse complement.
CGCTCTGAAACCATCAGAACTCCTCCTATTGGATATGCTTACTTGAATGATTGGGCAGTATGCTAGTGGATTTGGTTAGCTATGTCCTAGGGTTCAAGGGAATGGAGGATGTGGATGAAATCATAATGGCAATGCTGTCTATATTCTCTCCTGGAAAGCCTCCAACTGTACATTATGATTATGCCACATATATTGCAGATAGGATCCATGACCAGCTGATGAATCTGCAAAGGGAAAGACTCTTCAGATATACTTCCTACATTTATCATCTATTCTTGTTTAATCAACCAGGCAGCTTCCTCATTCCCCTGAAACAAGTTAATGCCCAAGGGAATCCAAGGTCAGTTGTGTTTTGGACCTCTGTTTTTCATTGCACCTCTGTGTCACCATACCCATACTGTGAGTTCATATACTTATTCATACATCCAGCTATGACATTATTGTATGGTGTTCCTCATCCAAGATTAACTGATGAGATGAGAAGAATTCTCCATCTGAACAAAACCTACAGCATTGGTAATTGGTACCTTTACCAAAACCACACAGTCATCAGAGTATATGGCTGTGAATTGAAGCCTTTTAGGCTGCCACGGTATGTCCCCATGAGGCTTTTTGCCCTCGAATATTTCAGGCAATTTGGGAATGCCGACTACCTCCACTTCCAAAGTAAGAACAAGAAGGCATAGTTGAAGGTAAGGAGCTAGCTGGGCCCTTTCCTATATAACAAAAAAGAGGAAGGATGGAAAGAGGCAAACAGTATCCTAGAGGCCCTCAAACTGCAAACTAGCTTTGAGTGGATACCCTATGATCCCAATCATTTTGTTTCCCTCAGGAGGATAAGATACAAATTGGGTACCTATTCACATATGAGGCAGCCTGAGATTGAGCAGTATGCCAATGCATTAAGCTGGGAAGAGGGCACCCTAGAAGAGGAAATCACTAGTGAAGAGCTACTAGAAAGAGAGGCCAAGAATATTCAAAAGGAAACTGACTTAGAAACTTGTGGAAAGGTCCCCCTCTCATACAAAAGACAACTTGGAGCAGCTTCCTCAGCCTCAACAACACATCAGCAAGCTGCCATGAATACTCCACAGACAACCAGCAAAGGCAAAGAGAAGCAGGTGGAACAGCCACCTCCTATGACTGATGAGCAAATGGAAACCCTAGTGCAGCAACAAGAAGAAATGGAGCAGCAGGGAGAAGAGTAGCAGGGAGAAGGGCAGCAGCAAGAAGAACAGCAACAATGGGAAGAACAAAGGCAGGAACAACCTGTCCAGCAAGAGCAAACAGTGGAAGCCCCTAAATCCACTGAACAAACTGTGCCTCCAAGGCAAGAAACTTCAGCTGAGGCATCAATCCTCCAAACTCCACAAAAGGAGGATACAAGCAGGAAAAGGGACAGAGAGACTCCCATTACAACATCAGCATCTCATGGGGAGAAAAGACAGAGAATTAATCCCTTCTCAGAGGAAGAAATGCCAATAGGACAGTCCTTTGGTATACCCAGCAGGGAAGCATCAGCAAGCTCCTTTCAACAGGAGCAGGATAGAGCAATGGGAGGAGAGGTGAGTTCCTCCAATCAGTAAAGGGAAGGTGGACCCAGCATTAAGCAGCAGTTCATCGACATTAAGAGGAGAAATGAGCCCATCAAGATACAACTATATAACCATATGTTGAACATGGCTCCCACCAATCAACAAAGACTCATGTCTGCATATGATGTGCAGGAAGGCAAAATGATCATGAGTCATTTTATGCCAACAGCAGTGCAGCCCCAATCTGCCTCTGACTACTTGAGGACTAACCTGGAAGTCCTTGCCAAGGATATCCACCCAATGGATAAGATCGAACTGCATAAGCAAACGGGTGAGATGGTCTATGATTCCTTGGCAGACCAAACGTTGGACAACTACAGGCTACAAAATAGCCTTAACAATACAACCTCTCAGCTAGAGTTGGAGAGAGCATCCTCCCAGGCAAAGGACAACAGAATAAGGTCCTTAGAGGACATCATCATAGAGATGGGGCATGATCCCAAAGATATCAAATGCATACAAGAGATATTAAAATTGAGGGATGCAGACATGGCAGCCTTGAGGAGAAAGATCAAACTCCCAGCCACAATTCACCCTCAAACAGATGATGTTGCCCAGCAAAGACATGATCAACAGGCGACATCCTTGTTGTTATCTCTGTATAAGCAGCTAATCCAAACTCAGGAAAATCTGGGAGAATCGGAGGCTGCAAAAACAGCACTACATGCAGCCTTAAAACAAAGAGAAGAAGCGCAGACCTCTCAGGCTCCTCCTCAAATCATAAACCTTGAGGAAGTTGCCCCAACTACTCTTCCTCCCCCCCAACAAACTGATCAAGCTGCACCACCTACTTCAGCACCTCCACCAACAGAACAGGCCCCTAGCTTGGACATGCAAAAGCTAAAAAATGAGATTCAAGCCCTGGAAGCTCAAATGGCAGAGCTAAATGAGACCAGGGATAAATTGGCCAAGGTGAATGACAGATTTTACAAATCCAAGCAAGCGGTGGCAGAGAAGGGCAGGGAGGTGAAAGCCCTCAAAGACAGGATAAAAGAGCTAGAAAATGAGCTCAAATTAGATAAAGTTATAGATGGGTTTAAGGCAATGCTATGGGTCAACATTGGCCAGTCTATTACTGACCAATGGCAGTATATAGAGACAATCCATGAGCAGCTAGAGCTCATCCCAAAAGCACAAGCTGAAATTCACAAGTCAATGGCTGCTCTAGGCAACATGCCTGAAGTTGCCACCAGGATGATCAATGTGCTGAATAATAGAACAAGTACTCAGCTGGCAAACATGGGAATTCCCAATAGAACTGAGGCCATTCAGTTGATCAAAAGGGTTCTCACATTGAGAAATTTGGTGCAGACATTGAAGAGAAGAACCCAGGACATGCAGACCGAGGTGAAAAGGTTCATGGATAAATTCCTGGTGCTGCAAAACAGAGGACTCCCTAGCTTACTGAACAGTGCAGGGAGACTGCTCTTTCATGAGCAGTATGCCAAGAGAGTGAATGCATTTTCCACAAACGAAATCCATGAGAAGCCCAGCAGCTCAGAAGAAACAAGGCCAGCTACAGGACAAACTATCTACAACAAGGTAGAAAGTCTATTTTTTATAATGAATGAGATCAATCACCTGTTTGATGTGGCACCCAATTTTTACAAGTATACAGAAGCAGAGGAGACTATGGATGCAATTCTCAGGCATCAACTCCCTACACAAGACTGGTGGACAAATACAATACTGAAAATTTTATAAACAGTGAGCCATTCACCAAATTTTGTTTTTAAAATATGAATTGTTATGCAAAGCACAGTTTAACAAAATCAGCATGCATTAAAGATTAAAGCTGAGCCAACTCAGCAAAAATTTTGGCCAACAAAGCAAGAGTAGGAAACCACAGCTGGTAGAACCGAGAAGATACAGCGCAGCAAAAAAGTAAAGACACATTTTCCAGCATTTAAGCAAAGCGGTTCAACCGACTCAATGACCTCCAAAGGTCAAATTATCCTCTGACAGACTTAAAGAGCAGTTATGCTACATTCAAAGCTGTAATAACTTCTTTTCTACTTTTCTGTATGAAATAATGAAGATATTTTCTCTCTCAGATGACTCAATTCCTGAGATATTTTGTATAAACACTTCTATAAAGTTCCCTTCGCATGAGTTTGCAAGGGTTGTTGTTGATTTCTCCTGAAGAAGTTCTTATGATGTAATCCTTTTATAAGTTTAATAAAGAAAGCGATGGAATTTCTCGGATTTCTGAAGTGTTGAATGCGTTCTGGTGTCTGTTGAAATCTACTGGATTCCTGTGTATTACACAATACAATAAGTTTCTGTAACTCTCTCTGTCATGTGTTTTTGATTTGTTAAGATCCATATATGTTTCTAATTTTTTAATATCTAGCAACAAGGAAAAAGAATAACTTTCAGGATTTATTCAATGAATACCCTGAGTTCAATCTGTGTTGTTAATGAATGTTTTCTTCAGCTGTAATCTTGATAAGTGTAATTCTTAATTGCTGCACTTTCAGAATACATCTTTCACAGTGACCTTTGTCACAGGAATTCAAGTTTGCTCCTGTGCAACGTGTTTCACTTTCACATCACCAGCTTAATAGAGAATTCTTAATTGCTCTCTGTTGGCTGACATGCCTCACCATTCAAGTTAAATTTGTTTATCTGAGATACACAATTGGCCCTGCAGTTTGAACACCACCAATCCTGCACTTCAAAGCATTTCACAACTCCAGACTCCATTGCCCAATGATATATTACTCTCTAAACACTACATCTTAAGCCCTGAAAGAAATCCTTCAACCAAAACATAAACCAAAACCTGAGCATAATACCTAGCCTAAAACACCATCATAACAGAGACAAATCATAAAGAGAGAGCCCTCTCTGATTACAGTTTGGCTAGAAACTGTGATCCAAAGATTGGTTAGTGGTTACCCCGGCCGTATTCCCTTGGGAGTCATAGGGAACAACCTGGGTGTTAACAGGACATATGGATATCTGTACGGCCTGATGTTTGGAGGAACACTTCCTAGAATCATATGAATAGCATGATCATGATCACGCATAGGTGGGAGAACTTTGGGAGTCTCAAATACCTTGGAATGATTGTCTAGGACTTTTTGGAGATCTGGAGAAATAGATGATTCCAATGTGGAAACATCTAGCGAACATAATTGTGCAATTACATCTCTTTTCTCCTTTTTTAGAAGCTTTTTCATGCCATTAGAGCTGATTATCTTTCCTGGTTTCCCTGCAATACCCCTTAATTCAACTTCCTTTCCTTCCACAGAAAATTTCATGAAAAGTTCTTGAAAATTAAAAGCTATTCTACCCAAGGATTATAGCCATTGGACTCCTAGTACAACATCAGCACCTCCCATTGGAATGGAAAGCATTGGGCTAGTCAATACATATTCTCCCATGTATAGCTTGATATTATGGCACTTTCCAGAAGAATTTATTGTTCCTCCATTTGCAATCATCACTTGACACTCTGGTGCTGGATATAGGAAGCAACTCAACTCTTTTGCTACCCTACAATGAATAAAATTGTGGGTGCTTCCTGAATCAATCAACACTATTACCTTTTTCTTCTTGACTTGTCCTTCTATCTTGATGGTTTGAGGAGTGGTAATTCCCGCCAATGCATTACAAGATATGGTAGGATTTATTTTTTCTTCATCTAGGCTTTGTTCCTAGAATATATCCTCTTCTTTTGACCTTTCTTGCTCCTTTTCTTCTTCCTCTTCACAATCTATGTAGAATAATTTCTTCTCAGCACACTTATGACCTTTTGTGTATTTTCTATCACAATTGTAACAAAGCCCTTTTGCTCTTTTTTCTTCCAATTGTTGTGGTGTCAACCTTGTAGGTTGTGGAAGACTATGGGAAACAACACTTCCGTCTTTATAGTTGTCAATGGTATGCTTCCTAGTTGCCATAATTTTGCTTTCCATTTTTCTTGCTAACCTGAATGCCTTCTCTAATGAATCAGGTTCCCAAAGGCGCACATCATGTTGGATATTATCCTTTAAAGACCCTATGAACACATCAATCCTATGCTCCTCTGGAATATCTTTTACCCTTATGTTCAATTTTTGGAACTCCTCAATGTGCTCCATTGTTGAACCCTTTTGTTTGAGACTTATCAATTGGATAAAAAAAATGTTGCTTTTTGTATCCTCATAATGTGCTATCAATTCTTCTGTAAAAATTGCCCAAGTGATAAATTGTTTACGAGAACAAAGCCATTGATACCATACAAACTGATTTGGTTCCAAATATAAAGTTGCCATACGTACCTTTTGTGTGTTTTGCACATTATTGAGATCGAAGAATTGCTCCATCTGTAATATCCATGTGGCGGGATCCTTGCCATCAAACTTCCTCATATCGATTTTTGGAATATGGTGATTCCTCGATCCAACATTAGCGTCTATGGTATCATGATTAACATTTCTTTTGTTCTCATCATGAGTTTCCTTTACTACCTTTTCACCATTAGTGACCCTTTCTTGTAGCAACTTCTTCAATTCTTCCATATCTGTCTTCAAATCTATCTTCAAATCTGCCATGTCTCTCTTTAAATCTATCTTCGAAACATCCATCTTAGCTTCCATGCCCTTTATCTTAGATTCCACGCCACTTATCTTAGCTTTTGTTAGCTTTTGTGAGCGTGACATTTGTTGCACTTGTTCTTTTAATTTTGATATATCATGTAGCATTTCTTCTCATTCTTCATGAGTCATGCTAGAGCTTTCAGGTTCCTTACTAGGTGTTTGCATTTTCTTTCCTCGTGGCATCAGTTACCGATAATAATGCTTTACTATGCCCTTTGAATTCCGTTAAACCAAGCTTACACAAAAATTTAAAAAAAACTTCACACCTTTTTTCAATTTATAGAAGCCTGATATTGAATCTGATGTATCTCTGTAATTTCGGATCATCCAGTTCTAAAATTTCTACTTATAGTATCCTTCTGCGTCCTCTTTCCAATGCCACAAGTTTGAGCCAAATTGGATTCTCCACGAAAGAGTTATGTGAAATCTCCCACAATGACTTGATTTTAGACTGGTTCAGTAGAGCGAACTTGTACGACGTGCCACGAGTCACTGTTTCAACCTCTGAATCTGAAACAAACACACAAGAAACTACAGTCTGTCCTCTTTCTGTATCGTTTTACAAAATTTCAATCCGATCCTCAGAGAGAGAGTTATGACGATTTTCCCTAGGTCACCTGTTTTGAATGTAATTCAAGAGTCTGCAAAAGGTCAACTTCCTCAGATCATATCTCCGAAAATATCGGGCAAAAAGCTCTGACATTCGGACCCAAGGTTCAGCACCAATTCTTCTTAAATGGGTTTTTTTTGCGACTTCTGAAACGTCACAGAAAAAAACTTTATAGCGCAAATGCCACGATGGCCTGTTTGGAGGAGCGAAACCCTAAAATCCAAAGCTCTGATACCAAATTTTATGGAACCAGCTCACAAAAAAGATAGAAAAGAGAGATCCACGCCTTAGAATTCAACCTCTTCGAGGGGGAAACCTCCTTTACATTACATAAATGAACAATTCTTGGATGATACAAATGACAAAACCTCCTTTCTAGATATAGGAGTCTAAGGAGTCACAATATAATCTAGCCGACCTAACAATAATAATGTAAAGCCACAAAAATAACAATAGAGGGATTCTATGGGGCACAGAAATAACAATATGGGGGTAATAGGGGCACAACAATATAAATAAGTGGTATAACTACAATAGTAATGGGGTAATCACTAGTATTATAGGGACCCAACATCTCCACACCCGCAAAGTGACTCGAGGGTGAGTCATGATGTTTGTGTTGGGGGCCTGTTGGGAACGGGATCCCCCAAGGATAGTTTTAGGGCTAAAATCCCATGTGTTTGGGTCAAAATTTTCAATAAAATTGTAAAGTCTCTGCATTTTGTGGTCGCGAAGCACAAAGGTGTCATGATTCATAAAGGGTTGCCTGCCCTTATTTTGTGAAATATAAGTGTTGGGCTTCAGTTTTGATGTTATTTTTCTTTGAGAAACTTACCTAACTATCCATTTATCCTTCATTTTCACTTCATCCATTTCATTTTAATGAATATTTGATGTCTAATCAGGTATTTAGCTTTAATTTGTCAATTTCTAAAGTTTTTATAAAAGTTTGATTTTAAGTGCAATTTTGGCAATTTCAGAAATTCCCGTAATCACTTCATGGTTGATATGGATGCAGGCCACTTCAGCACGAATGGGATGCATGAATAGAAAGCTTGGGAACTAGGACCAAGCCACCTATGCTTGGTTCCAACAGAACGAGCTTTATTATGCCTTTTTGGAGCTAGTCAATCATGACTAGTCATCCAGAAATCCCATCTAAATAGGGCTGTTTTGGGATTCCAAGATATTAGTCATATTTCTTGGGATGAGGGAGGTGGATTTGACTTGGATAGGTAGATTAGAGTAGATATTTTTGTTAGAGTGATTTTAGATCAGTTGGTTTCATGAAATCCTTATTTAAGAGCCACACTTTGATGGCTCAACACAATTGACATGTGATACTTTTATGCTGTAATATTTTTGGTTTGAAGACTTGTGTTACTCTCATTTTTGCTGCTCAATACATGGATGTTTGGCTGATATAAAGCTTCTGATATCATCTTCATAAGTGTGCAAGGCAAGGGTTGGAGGACCCCCACTCCAAGCTAAGTACACTTCCAAGTTAAACTAGTTTTATTTCATTGCAAATCTGGTTGATGGTAGCTTTAGTTTTTCAAAGTCTTATTTCAGATTGCATCATAGTTATGAATAGTGATTGATTTCATTTGTTAATGGTTTATTCATCATCTAATTGAGTTGGGAAACAAGTGTTCAAGTTGGGCATTCTCTCTATGAAATGGTGAATTAGAATTAGTCTCTTTTGTTTACATGCAAATAGTTTGTTTCCATTTAGATTTATATCTTGAGATGAATGAGTTATGTTGGAAAACCTTAAGTGTCTCTTAAGTTAAGAGCCTTTTTCATGTATGATTTATGCATCTTGAGTTTCTGGTTATCATCTCTAATTCATTAAGTAATAACTGAGGTGGAAGTAGACTTCTTGAGTGAAGAACTCTTTCAATGTTTCCTCTTTTAAGCTGATTGAATCAAGAGTTTTAAGATATATTTTCTCTTAGTTTTTAATCATTTATCTTTCAAAGTTTGGTTATATTTGATCTTCACAAATAGTGAATTTTCCTCCAAGAATAAACAACCCGGATTGATAGTAAATAATTTTGTTAGTTTAGGAACATAAATTAGCTCAACATTTTGGCGCCGTTGCCGGGGAGGCAAATATCGGCATAGTCAATAGAGAGATAAAATCCAAAATACACAAAAACATTAGTTACATTTCATTTCTTTAATTATGTTTCTTTATGCCTAGAGTTAGAGATCCTCAAGGTAGATTTATCAAAAACCCCCCACAAGTAGAGATAGGATCATCACATACACCCGTTACTGGTAATCCAATCATTGAAGAGCTGATTGAAAAACAAAGAAGTGGCCAAAGATTAACCTTGATTGAAAGGCAAACTTTGTCAGCTTGGGAGGCAAAGCAAAAATTCTCCACTTCCGGAAAACCAAAGGAGAAAGGGAAACAAGTTGTTTTTCCATCCATCGATCCTCCTATCTTCCCACAACTTGAACCTCCACCTGAAATCGAAACAACTCAAACAATGGCAGAAGGACATGGATCCGTTCATCTTAATGATGAAGAGCAAAGAGATGAAAATGAAAGACAAGAAAGAGAATGGAGGAGGAAGAGAGAGGAAGAAAGGAAGCACGAAAATGATAGGAAGGAAGAAAATGACAGGAAAAGACAAGAAGATGGACTTGACCAAGAATCAACTTTTGGTTTCCCAATAATAGATACAAGTGCAATACTAGGAGAAGAAGTAAAAATGAAAAACATTCCACCTTTTGTGTTGCCAAACTTCTATGGAATGTCTACAGAAGATCCGGATTCATTCATGTTTGAATTCGATATCTTATGTAGAACATATGGCTATACTGATGATGTCCATAAGCTCCGTCTTTTCCCTGTAACATTAAAAGCAGCAGCCTTAAATTGGTTTATGGGTTTAGGAGAACAAACAATAGCCTCCTGGGATGATATGCGAACTGTCTTCCTTAAGAAATATCAGCCCGATTGTACATCTAGAGATTCAAAGGAAGATGTGTTTAGAATGACACAGCAAGAAGATGAAAATCTAGAAGAATATTTAGAACGGTTTGCATATAATTTTCAGAAGTCTAAACAACATTCCCTAAATCAAGAAACTGTTCGCACAATCTTCCTCAAAGGTATAAGAGATGAATACCTTGACATTTTAAATGTAATGGGTAAAGGAGATATTTCTAATCTTCCATTTGATGAAATTGTCGAGTTATGTCAGAAATATTCTAGAGGAAGATCAAAAGCCGGAAGAAGGGAAGTGAGTTCCAAAGCAGCAAAGTCAGCTGCAGGAGGAATAACAAGGGCTGAAATATGAAGTCTATTGGAAAACTTCAAAACAGATCTTTTGAGTACATTAGGAACACAAGTAGATGTGCTAAAGGCAAACAAGAAAAAGGAAGAACAAGAACAAGCCTTAGCAATATTTTGTTCAAAATGTAAAAAGAAACATCCTTTGAGAGATTGTCCTTTAGATAGCATTCAAGTGTGTGGTCTTTGTACAGGCAATCATTCCACTGAAAATTGTGTAACATTAAAAGACTTACAAACTAATTCAATGGAAGAAATGCAAGGAGCAGAAGGCTTCTATTATGTTGCACCAAGAAGACCATGGCCACCTAGAATGCCACAACCGAATCAGCCACAAGTCCCTCAGCAAAATTATGCTTATCCATCTTATAATCCTTGGACCCCTCCAATGCCATGGCAAGCTTGGCCTCCACAACAATATCCACAACAACTTGCACAAGGTTGGAGAGGATATGGTTATGGAAACCAACAGCCACAACAGTCTCAACAATATCAACAACATTACCAGCAACAATACCAACAGCCATTTTCATATCCGCCATATCCTCCATCCATGCCATTTCCGCAACAAAATTCTGCATATCCATTCTAGCAGTAGAATCCACCACCATTACTGTCACAACCACAACAGTTACAGTTACCTTCAAATCAGCCCAGACCAACACAATTACCATCCCAACCGGTGGCAAATCCAAATAACAAAGCAGACAAATCTGCATATACAGTAGAGGAAACAGCATATTATCCTGCATATTCAATTCTTCCTCTTGATGATGTCCATTTAAGGTCTGGAAAAGTGCTTAAGAAGGATTCTCCTCCAATTATAGAAGAACCAGCTGAACAAGGGGAATCATCTGAAACAACACAAACTAAGGTACAAAATCAGAAAGGAGCAAATATTACACAAACACCACCTTATCCTGAAAGGTTGGTAGAACAACAAATTCAAAATCAAATAACCCTTCCTGAATTTGATATCTTAGATGAGTTAAAAAATGCATATGTTAAGATTCCTTTATTAAAAACCATTAAAGAAATATCGATATATGCAAAGACAATAAAGGAACTGTGCATTAGGAAAGAAAGAAAGAAAAAGGATCCTGCAACAATCCAAGTCATTGGTAAATTAGCAAGTCTCATGTCTACTCAAACTGTAATAGAAAAATATATTGATCCTGGTATCCCAATGGTTACCATATCAATAAATAATTTCTCTGTACCTAACACATTAATAGACTTGGGAGCATCTATCAACGTAATGATAATGGAAACAATGAAAACTTTGCAATTAAACAACATTAGATCGACCTCAACAGTCTTGGAATTAGCAGATAGATCTAAGGTTGTTCCTGAAGGAATGTTAGAAGATATCATAGTTTCCTTGGATTCATGGGAATATCCTGTTGACTTCTTGATCTTGCAACCAAAGACAAACTTGGGAGGACATCCTCTGATATTAGGCAGACCATGGTTAGCCACTGCAGATGCCTTCATAGGATGCAGATCTGGAAGTATGATAATTTCACATGGAGATGAGAGGAAGCATGTCACTCTTTATTCACCTACACAAACCACTTCTTTAGAATCAATTCTTGAAACCCAGGAAAAGCAACAAACAAAAGCAGTTTTAAGTATCAATCAATTCTTTGATTTTAGAGAAGAAGAGGAGAATGAAGATCTGATGGACCTTTTTATCTCAGAACCAAGTATTTCAGAGCAGCTTAGGAAAGTTCAATATGAAGCTGCAAATGAACTTTTGAATCAATGTTTTCAGGAAACATGTACTATTCGAACTTTGCAGAATTCTTTGGGAGACATCTTTCCTGTAAACACAATTAGCAACCCAATAATCAAAACAATTGAGGTACATCCTGGAAAACATTTAAATATTGGAAACCAACTGCAATCAAAACAAGAACAAGAGGTAATTGCATTACTACAGAAATACTCAAAAGCATTTGCCTGGGATTACATTGACATGCAAGGAATCCATCCTAACACATGTATCCACCACATCTATACAGATGATAAACTTAAACCTGTTAGACAACCACAAAGAAGAATGAATCCAATGATGAAAGAAATAGTGAAAGAAGAACTGCAAAAACTGCTAAATGTTGGATTCATCTATCCTATTTCAGATACTCAATGGGTTTCACCACTGGTTGTTGTACCAAATAAAAATGGAAAATGGAGGGTATGTATAGATTACCGAGAATTAAACAAGGCTACATTGAAAGACCATTTTCCTCTACCATTCATTGACTAGGTGCTAGATTCTTTGGCTGGAAAGAAATACTTCTCTTTCTTGGATGGGTTTAGTGGGTACAATCAGATTAGAATAGCAACAAAAGACCAAGACAAAACTACATTTACTTGCCCTTGGGGAACCTATGCATATAATGTTTTGCCATTTGGTTTATGCAATGCACCTGCAACTTTTCAAAGAGCAGTGCTTGTGATATTCGCTGATCTAGTCCATGAATGTGTAGAAGTTTATATGGATGACTTCACAGTGTATGGAAACACATATGAAGATTGTTTGAACAATCTTGAGAAAGTCTTGAAGCGATGTATCGAAACAAATCTGTCATTAAGTAATGAAAAATGTTATATGATGTTAACAGAGGGTATAGTTCTAGGACACCATATTTCCGGCTCCGGAATTAAGGTGGATCCAGCCAAAATTCAAGTCCTAGTTAACTTAATGCCACCTACAACTCAAAAGGAGGTTAGAAGTTTCTTGGGCTATGCGGGCTATTACAGAAGATTCATAGAAAACTTTAGCAAAATAGCTCAACCCCTGTTTAAACTTTTAGCAAAAGATGTTGAATTCCAATGGACGAATAGCTGTCAGAATTCTTTTCAAATTTTAAAAGATAAACTGTCAGTGGCACCCATACTTCGAGAGCCAAATTGGTCTTTGCCTTTTCATATTTCCATTGACGCATCAGACACTGCAATAGGTACCTCTTTGGGGCAGAAAGAAAATTTGTTCAACTATGCAATATACTTTATCAGTAAGAATTTGACACCTGCAGAAACAAACTATACAGTCACAGAAAAGGAAATGTTAGCCGTCATACATGTAGTAAAAAAATTCAGGCATTACATCACAGGATATCAAGTTTTTATTCACACAGATCACTCAGCAATAAAATACTTGATGAACAAACCCATCACTAATGGACGAATTACTAGATGGCTCCTGTTATTGCAAGAATTTAACATTACAATCCAAGACCAGCCAGGTAAAGAAAACCAGGTGGCTGACTTTCTATCCCGCATCCAATCACCTGAAGACCCAAATCCAGTTATAGACAACTTCCCTGATGAACATCTATTTGCCATAGCAGTTAAAACACCTTGGTTTGCAGATATTGCCAATTACTTGTCATCTGGAAAATTTCCAACTCAATTCACTAGCAAGCAAAGAAAGAAAATTGTTAGAGAAAGTTCTAGGTATAGCTGGGTGAATGGTGATTTGTTTTATACAGGTTCAGATATAATGATTAGAAAGTGCGTGCGTGAAGATGAAATACTAGATATTCTCAGGGCATGTCATGACGAACCATGTGGTGGTCATTTTGCAGACAAGCGAACAGCATATAAAGTGCTGCAATTGGGCTATTACTGGCCATCTATCTTCAAGGATTCTAAGGCATATGTCAAACAGTGTGACAGTTGCCAAAGAATAGGGAGACCCATCATGTCAGATGAAATGCCGCTCAAGCCACAAGTCCTCATTGAACCATTTGAACAGTGGGCACTTGATTTTGTTGGACCCATTAATCCACCATCAAGTGGAAAAAGATACATCTTAGTGTGCACGGACTATGTAACAAAATGGGTGGAAGCCAAAGCAGTGAGCAGAGCGACAGAGGACACAATGGTTACCTTCCTCTTTGAAGAAATTTTTGTGAGATATGGAGTTCCAAGACAAATAGTGACAGATCAAGGAACGCAGTTTACCTCAAAGTTAGTGCGGGATTTGACAGAGAAATATAAGATAAAGCATAGGAAGTCTACTCCATATCATCCTCAGGCAAATGGTCAGGTAGAATCCACAAACAAAGTCTTAGAAAAGATCATGACTAAGACAGTGCAGCAGAATAGGAAAGATTGGTCTGAAAAGTTGAAGGATGCATTATGGGCCTACAGAATCGCATGGAAAAACACAACTGGTTTTAGTCCATACCAGTTGGTCTATGGGAAAGAAACCTTGTTGCCTATTGAATTTCAGATACAAACCTATAGACTAGCAGCAGAATTGGGCATGGACCTGACTGAAGCACAGCAACAAAGAATCATGGAACTCAACCAATTGGATGAACATCGTCAACAAGCAATTGAACAGACAGCATTAGTACAGCAACAGAGAATCAAATGGCATGATAGATACATAAAGACAAAGACATTTCATAAGGGAGACTGGGCCTTATTATTTGACTCCAAATTCAAGGATTTCAAAGCGAAATTTACAACACACTGGCTAGGGCCATATGAAATCGAGGAGATCTTTGATAACGGAGCAGTGAAGATAAAGACCATTGACCAGGACCCCACCTCATTTGTTGTAAATGGTCATAGGCTGAAAGTTTATCATCAGCCTATTAGTAAAGAGACATTCATGAAACAACTGGTAGAAGAATCAGGACTGGAAATTATGGCTCTGCCATCTTCCAGTTCAGAAAAAGAATAAAAAAATAGTAATATATATATATATATAGATATAGATATAGATATAGATATAGATATATATATATATATATATATATATATATATATATATATATATATATATATATATATATAAAACATAAAAAAAGAGAAAAAGATATGAAAAAAAACAAAACAAAAAAAATAAATTGTTTGCTGGTGAAAACCAGGCAACTGACACTAAGAAAACACGAATTCATAGGGGAAAACCAGGGAAACCTAGACTCTATGAATTCTGTATTCTTGTTTTACTACTCTCACACAATTTCAATGCAGGACCTTTCCACAATTGACTTGAGGACAAGTCAAACATTCAACAAGGGAGAGTCTTGTAGCAAGCTTTTAGCTGCCACAGCTAAGGGATTGTGTTGTCCACTTTGGACCTGAAGCAAACTTAGTTGCAGCAGATCAAATCATTCCAGAAGCATTGCAGAGGGGCCTGAGATGAAACATTATTCAGTGGGACCTGAAGCAAACTTAGTTGCAGCAGAACCAGATCAGAGCCGACATAATCTATCAGAAGCATTGCAGAGGGACCTGAAAAAAGAAACATTATTCAAAGGGACCTGAACAATTCAAGAAATGGAGCATAGTAAACAAGGAGCAGTAATAAAATTCTACTTTTCATCTATCCACAACATTTTGGATTCCATTCCACCTGTACAAACAGCATTCAGCATTCTGCCTGTACAAACAACAGCAAGGGAGTATATTCATAGCCATTTTGTGCTTGAAATTCAATTTTTTTTTAGAAACTTCTAGTTTTGATCTAATTGAAGTTAGTATCTGCAAATATTCATTGATATTCATTCCCAATATATACCCCACATTCCCTATTCATATTCCATTTCATTAACATAAATTTCCCTAGGTATTTTCCTTAAACGCAAAAGGATCAAACTAGGACCACTCTTTTCACCTGCACATGAACTCAGAGCATTAGAATGATTATAATTTTAAACATGACCCCAATGGTCATTTTAAAATTATAAAGCTATGTTATAAAGGTATGCGCTAAAGTTATCAAAGCATTGAACATATACATCATAGGTTATATGAGCGCTAAAGCTATTTTTCAAATGTGCATAAACTAATAATGTTGCAAAAAGAATATAGTATGCGCATATATCAAAGGTATTGGGTATAAAGTATTGCGCATACAATATGGAGATATAAGGAATATATATAACCAAATGCGCATATCCAAACAACCAAAAAGCATATAACATAGTGATAAAAGGCCGCGGGCAATGTAATGATACAAGTGGAGGCCGTAAGCATTCAAACACGATGGTGAGAGAAACTATGGTATGGATATATATTTCAAAAGCATATATATTTGAACGCGTTATGGCATATATATTTCAAACGCACCAAACTATGGTATAACGTTAAAAGTGCAAAGGTTATAAAATTCAACCATAAGCTTTGGGCGCATATCATATGGAGCATAAGGTATATATTGGCATAGTTGTGCACAAGCCATATGATAATGATCAGACAGCAGTGCGGCAGCCAAGTAATGAAACGCCATATGCAAAGGTCATTGTAATGAAGACGCACGACGGTGACCATAATCAACAAACATTGCAGCAAAGAATAAAATGATAGACCATAAGCGCCACGCAGGCCAACACACAGGTACGGTGGTGACACGGTGTTCTGGCCGTTTGTGGGTATTGGATGATGGAGCGGCGGAAGGTATGCGTTTGAAACAACCATACGGCCATCCTCATGACTCAGTCGGGCGACTGAGTCAATGAGGACGGCCATGTAACCACGTATACCAAACAAATGAACACAGGGTACAGCGAGCAAACGGTCATAAGAAACCTTCCCTGCGTTGTTCAAACCACCATTCCTCATTGCCAGAGCTCAGAAAGTCGAGTTTGAAGCCGAAAGATAGCAAAAGGAGAAAGGAGTGTGTTGAGGGAGATTTTAAAGGCAAAATCTGAGTCGTATGAGTAGAAGAAGCCGAGTTTTGCAAGCAAACAAGGTAAGAACTCAAGTTTATTTCGCTCAACGACTATAGATAGGGATGAGTTCGCCATTAACTCACAAGATTTCGTTGCTTTGACACCAGTTCGACTGACCGAGGAAGGAGGGATTTGAAGTGTTTGTTTGCATCCCACGTGGCCAGTAATAGTCAGGTAACACTAAAACCGGGATGACTCCAAGTCTGCAGCACGTATGGATAGATTGAACAGATATTTATGCGTAGATTATGGTGTAGAAGCAATGGTCAATCGCCCAGCATTTAAAGTTATATGTTGCATTTATAACACGATAAGAGGAGTTTGAGTTAAATGTGGAACCTAATGCATCAAACGCGGAGAGTTAGTTTGAATGCTGAGTGCTAAGGGTTGTTATATGTATGAGCGCTGCTTGTTAAACCATTGTTGCATTTAACCTTCATTTGTTTTCTGCGAGCTAAGTCTCTGTCATATGCATGATTAATACGATTTTTCTGTGCGCAATTGTCATTGGCTGCCAACAGAGGAACGCATAAATCATGGAATGTTTGTCATATGCATATGGATACATGTTTGCTCAGAACAGAGGACGCATTAAATTGCCGAGTGCTGTCATATGCATTGTGAAATGCATTAAATCAGATTGTTGAAGTGCTGTTATATGTGTATGGGCTGTAAACCGAGTGCGCATTGGTATATGCCGAGAGGATTGTCAAATAAAAACAGAGGAATGCTGTAGGGTGCATATTCAAAACAAGTCAAATGCATTCATGCTTCACTGTGCGCCTATGTATTAAAATTTTAATATATTTGTGCCATTGAAATGCGTGGGATTGCCTGCATATATGCTATATTGACTGCAAATCTTAGTTGAATGTCGAATTTGCATTGTTTGTGCCTTGAGGCCGAGAGTTGCATAGTCTGCGTTTTTTTTTTTTTTTTTTTTTTTAATTTGTTTGACATTTGTTATAAGCAGTAGGGAATATGAGGCCGAGCGCATGTGATTAGTCCTCTAGGCTTATAACTCTGTGTGCAGTATTTACACAGTCATATTTTTATATAAAAAAATGAATGATGAAAAGGATTGAGGCCGAGAGCAATTTGCTAGTTTATACAGTCATTTTTTTGAGAATTTGTTGAAAGGCCAGAGCAATTTACTGCATTACAGTCAAATTTTGTTGAGATTTCTTGAGAGGCCGAGAGCAATTTGTGCATTACACAGTCATTTTTTTCTCTTTGTGAATCGGCAGAGAATGTTTTGGAAGAGCTGTTGAGAGGCCGAGAGCAAAATTTTTCAAGTTTTTGTTTAAATACACAGTAACACATGTTATTTTGAGATTGAGAAAACATGGTTATTGCTGCATGTGTATTTACTTTTCAAAAACAAACAGAAAACAGTGTATTGATAGAAGATATTCAGGTGTTGTGTGCCTTAAACAGGGAATTGAAACAGAGTTTGTGCAGAGGAAAGACAGCAGAGGTTAAAGAGGACAGAGTCAAACAGATTAAAGTTGAGTCAGAGGGGGAAGGTAAGCCTCGTTGCTTCTACAATTTCATTTAAAAACAATAGTCATAATTTTTGTTAAAATGAAGTTAGTAACAGCAGAGGATTATATTGATTGGTTCACAGAAATCATGACAAACCGGGTAGAACCAAAATTTCAAATAGAGAGTTGGAGCAAAGAAACTGTAGAGAAACTGTATCAGTCAGGGATGATAGGATTTCTACAGAAATTTAATGGCTATTCTGATCAGATAACTAAAGATTTCATCAATAATTTCAGTCAAGACCAAACTCAAGTAGGAGAAATCAGTGTCCCAGTAACTCAAGAGTACTTGTCCAAAGCCTTAGAGTTGCCGATGATAGGGGAAAAGTATCACAAAGGTTTACATTTCAAGGAGAAAGGGTGGAATTTCTTCCTTGAAAAGAACCGAAAGGGGACATTTGATAGAACTAACGGGATACCCAGGGAGTGGTTCAATGAACCATGGAAGGAACTAGTCTTGATTGTTCAGAAGTTTTTGACATGTGATCGTGGATACAACATTGCTCATTTATATCATGTTAGATTACTACAGCATATCAAAGGAGATGATAGAATTAACTTACCATATTTCCTGTACAAAAGTCTTGTAAAAATGATTGAAACAGTGAAACAAGAAAATAGGCCAAGGTTAGCACAGATCTATCATCAGGGGTTAATTAAAATCTTAGTGGAATACCAGGTGAAATCAAAGGGCCTAGAATGGAAAGAATTCATGCATAAAAATCATTTTACTGAACAACTTATTGATATACAGGACAAGGTAGAACAGGAAAGTAGAAGCATGATGAATTCTCCCCTATATCCAAGAACAAGAGCTAGAAATATGGCCATGCATGAGACTGAAACATCTTTTATGTCTGTTCATAGGAATAGAAATTCTATTGATCTTGAGAAAGAAGTAGAAGCTTATTCTCCTAGGAAACCAGAAGAACAGGATATAGCACAAGAACCCCTTGAAAGGGATTCCATATATAATGATGCAGGGGAATCATTAATGAAAACCACCCAGGATTTTGAAAAGGAAATTCATTTGGCCAAAATCCAAGACTTAACAGATCAGATAGAAATAAGCAAAATTGTGGAAAAGGAATTAAAATCAGAGAATAAGGCACAGAAAAAGGACAATGCAAAACTAATGAAAACAAATGAAAAGTTACAAGAAGAAATAAGCAGGTTGAAAAGGAGAAATGAATTGCTTTCCAAACAGGCATTCCAGTGGTTAAAAGATAAAAACATGTGGAAAGCTAAATATGAAAAACAAAAGGTTAAAGCAGCAATGTTAAAGGAAAAACAGGAATCAGAATCTGATTGTGTGAACAGGGAAACAGCTACAGGTACAGCATCCACTTCAGAGGGCAGAAGGTCCAAGAGGAGCAAGCAAGCATGGGGACATGCTTGATCATAAGCATGGGAGAGATGTTGGGTTTCAGTTTTGATCTTATTTTTCTTTGAGAAACTTACCCAACTATCCATTTATCCTTCATTTTCACTTCATCCATTTCATTTTAATGAATATTTGATGTCTAATCAGGTATTTAGCTTTAATTTGTCAATTTCTAAAGTTTTTATAAAAGTTTGATTTTAAGTGCAATTTTGGCAATTTCAGAAATTCCCGTAATCACTTCATGGTTGATATGGATGCAGGCCACTTCAGCACGAATGGGATGCATGAATAGAAAGCTTGGGAACTAGGACCAAGCCACCTATGCTTGGTTCCAACAGAACGAGCTTTATTATGCCTTTTTGGAGCTAGTCAATCATGACTAGTCATCTAGAAATCCCATCTAAATAGGGCTGTTTTGGGATTCCAAGATATTAGTCATATTTCTTGGGATGAGGGAGGTGGATTCGACTTGGATAGGTGGATTAGAGTAGATATGTTTGTTAGAGTGATTTTAGATCAGTTGGTTTCATGAACTCCTTATTTAAGAGCCACACTTTGATGGCTCAACACAATTGACATATGATACTTTTATGCTGTAATATTTTTGGTTTGAAGACTTAATTTGAAGACTTGTGTTACTCTCATTTTTGCTGCTCAATACATGGATGTTTGGCTGATATAAAGTTTCTGATATCATCTTCATAAGTGTGCAAGGCAAGGGTGGAGGGCCCCCACTCCAAGCTAAGTACACTTCCAAGTTAAACTAGTTTTATTTCATTGCAAATCTGGTTGATGGTAGCTTTAGTTTTTCAAAGTCTTATTTCAGATTGCATCATGGTTATGAATAGTGATTGATTTCATTTTTTAATGGTTTATTCATCATCTAATTGAGTTGGGAAACAAGTGTTCAAGTTGGGCATTCTCTCTATGAAATGGTGAATTAGAATTAGTCTCTTTTGTTTACATGCAAATAGTTTGTTTCCATTTAGATTTATATCTTGAGATGAATGAGTTATGTTGGAAAACCTTAAGTGTCTCTTAAGTTAAGAGCCTTTTTCATGTATGATTTATGCATCTTGAGTTTTTGGTTATCATCTCTAATTCATTAAGTAATAACTGAGGTGGAAGTAGACTTCTTGAGTCAAGAACTCTTTCAATGTTTCCTCTTTTAAGCTGATTGAATCAAGAGTTTTAAGATATATTTTCTCTTAGTTTTTAATCATTTATCTTTCAAAGTTTGGTTATATTTGATCCTCAAAAATAGTGAATTTGCCTCCAAGAATAAACAACTCGGATTGATAGTAAATAATTGTGTTAGTTTAGGAACATAAATTAGCTCAACAATAAGTCAGCTTTAAATATCTACCCATGGTCTACAAACAATGGGATTGTATAAAAAGAGCTAAGTAAGTAAGCTCTAAGTAGTCATAAGTATGGAAGAAGTAAGAAGTCTTGAGCGATAAGGAGGGAGTCTTTAGAAGTCTAAGTTTCAGGTCTTAGCGTAGGTAGAGGCTTTATAGCTGAGTGTGCAGAGGCCTAGGGTTAAAGTCCGCAACTGAGTACGTGGACCCCTATAGTTGTGTGCATAGGGCGGATAGAGTCTGTAATCATCTGAAGATATCAATAAAGAGAAGCATTCTAAAAATTTAGTGTCTTTGTTTCTTGTTAATACATATTGACATATTGTGTATGAATTATGTTTATAATGCTTATGTGATGCGTGAATGTATGTAATTAGGTTGGTTAATTGAACGCAAGTAAGAATATCTATTTATGTGGTGATAACTATGATCATTTAATAAGATAATTAAGACACTTGAGATAACTTGGGAATCTATGCAATACGTTGTCTTAGCAACGCGAAAGTACCTGGACTGCAGGTTAGGGATACGCAAAGGTCAATTGTACTCCTTCGTGGAGGTACCAAAGGGCGGAATAAAGGGCTATGCAGACAGAGCCCTCGAACCTAATGACCTACGTGAGAGTAGGAGCAGAAGGAAAAAAACGACATCATGACCATCTCAGGGTGTGGACACTTGGTTCCAGCATCCCCCCATACTGCTTTGGATAAGACTTTGGTCTACTCTCCATTGGTTGATGCCAAAAGGGCTAGTAGTGTAGGGATTTGTGTGGCTAACTAACGCTGAACCTGGGTCAGGCCCCATGTAGCCAATAAGTATTTAGGTTATTCTTTCTAAGTGTAGATATGCTTACCATTGTTAATGAAAAAAAGGATACCTACAATATCTAGTGAAAGTAGGGGCTTTTTAAATTGGGAAGGTGTATTTGGTTCATATTGGTAGGAGTTAAATAAAGTGATATTTAGAGGTAGTTTCCAATATGTGGTCAACTCAAGGGTATTTTTTAGTATGTCATGAACACACATGCTATGGTAGAGGTTCATTGAGTGAAGCCCCCGTGAGAATGAACTACCTCATTCTTTTATTTTTGGACCTTAGGTAGCATCTCCATTATCTTATTTCCATAAACTTCCATATTCTTTATGGGGGATTCATAAACTAGGGTGGGAGGAGTGTAATCCATGTTATCTTTAAGAAAATGTAGGAAAGTTAAAGAGTAGAAGGAAATCAAATCTCTAACCTTCAATAATTTATTCTTCCTATTGAAGATATTTGTTAGGTCCCTATACTACTAGTGTAACCCCTTATTGTTATTATTGCAACCCCTTATTATATTGTTGTGCCCATGTAGTCCCCTTATTGTTACTATTGTGCCCCGTAGAAGCCCACTATTGTTAGTGGTGTGCCCTTATATGATCACTGTTATGTGAGCTCTGATTATATTATGACCCCTTAGACTCCTATATATAGAAAGGAGGTTTTTTCATTTGTATCATCCAATAATTATTCATTTTTTTAATGTAAAGGAGGTTTCCCCATCGAAGAGGCTTATTTTGAAGGTGTTGATCTCTTTTTTCTATCTTTTTGTGAATTGGTTTCATAACATTTGGTATCAGAGCTTTGGATTCTAGGGTTTCACTGCTCCAAATAGGTCATCATGGAATTTTCAATATAAAAAAATTTCTACGAAGTTTCAGAAGCTAAAACAAGAACACATTTGAGCCAAAATGGTTCTAAACCTCAGGTCTGAATTTTAGATCTTGTCTCATTAAATTTTCGAAGATATAATCTGAGGTAGTTAGGGTTTTGCAAGATCCAGAATTCCATCTCAACCAGTACATCGTGGAATTTTCGCTATAATTTATTTTCTACAAAGTTTTAGAATCTATAGTTAAAACCCATTTGATCCAAAGTCGTGGTGAATCTTGGGTCTAAATTTCACATCTTGTTTCACTGTATTTGCGGAGATATAACCCAAGACATTTAGGGTTTCTGCAAGCTCCCGAATTAAATCCCAAACAGGTGACCTTGGCAAATCATCATAACTCTCTCTCGGAGCATATAATTCAAATTTCATAAGAAGCGACAGAAATAAGATGAAATTTATTTTTTATGGTATTAGTTTCAGAACCCAAGGTCAAAACAGTGAGACGTGGCATGTCGTACAAGTTTTCTCTACTGAACTAGTCTATAATTAGGTCATCGTGGAAGATTGGGCATAATTCTTTCTTCAGGAATCTAATTGTGATCCAACTTGTGGGGTTAGAAAGAAAAATCAAAGGGATATCACAAGCCAATATGTCAGAACTTAAAGATCCGAAATTACAGAGTTATAGTTGTTTCAAGATCGAGCTCCTAAAATCAAGAAAAAAAGATATGAGGAAGTTTGATGGAAAGGATCTGGTAGATTGGATACTACAAATGGAGCAATATTTTGATCTGCATGAGGTGAAACCATTAAAAAAGGTATGTATTGCATATTTATATTTATAACCGAATCAATTTTTATGGTACGAAGTGATTTCTTCTCATAAACCACTTGTCATGTGGTCAATTTTCACGGAGGAAATGATAGCACATTTTGAGGATACAAAGAGAAAAACCTTCTTTAGCCAATTGATAAATCTCAAGCAAAAGGGTTCAACGGGAGAGAATATTGAGGACTTTAAAAAAATGAATATAAGGGTAAATGATATTCCATAGAATTAGAGGATTAATGTCTTCATAGGTACTTTAAGTGATAACATTCAACATGAGGTTCGCCTTTGGGAACCTGATTCATTAGAGAAGGCATATAAGTTGGCAAGAATAGTGGAAAGAAAAACTATGGCAACAAGGAAGTCTACCCCTCACAACTATAAATATGGAAGTGTTGTTTCTCCTAGTCTTCCACAACCTACAAGTTTGACACCACAACAATTGGAAGAAAAAAGAGAAAAAGGGCTTTTTTACAATTGTGAATGCAAATACATTAAAGGTCATAAGTGTGCTGAGAAGAAATTATTTTACATTGATTGTGAAGAGGAGGAAGAAAAGGATCAAGAAACTTCAAAATAATAGGATATACATTGGGAAGCAACCATAGTGAAAGAACAAATGAACCCAACCATATCTTGTACTACATTGCAAGAATTACCACTCCTCAAGCTCTCAAGATAGAAGGACATATCAAGAAGAAGAATGTTCAAGCAGTGAAATATTAGGAAGAAAAAGATCAAGAAACGTCAAAAGAAAAGGATACTCACTAGGAACCAACCCCAAAGAAAGAATAAATAAATCTTACCATATCTTGTAATGCATTGGCCAGAATTACCACTCCTCAAACTATAAAGATAGAAGGACATATCAAGAAGAAAAAGGTAATAGTGTTGATTGATTCAGGTAGTACCCATAATTTTATTCATTGTAAGATAGACAAGGAATTGAATTTCTTCCTATATCCATCACCAAAGTGTCAAGTGATGGTTTCAAGTGGAGGAACCATAAATTGCTCTGGAAAGTGCAATAATATCAAGCTATCCATGGCAGAATATGTATTGGATAGCCCAATGCTTTCCATTCCAGTGGGTGGTGTTGATGTTGTACTGGGAGTCCAATGGCTAAAATCCTTGGGTATAATAGCTTTTAATTTTCAAGAACTTTTCATGAAAAAAAATTCAGAAGGAAAGGAAGTTGAATTATGGGGTATTGCATAGAAATCGGGAAATATAATTAGCTCTAACGAAATGACAAAGCTTCTAAAGAAAGAAAAACGAGGTGTAATTGCACAATTATGTTCGTTAGAGGTTCCCACGTCAAAATAATTTATCTATCCATATCTCCAAAAATTCTTAGACAATTATTCGAACATAGTTGAGACTCCTAAAGGCCTCCCACCTATTCGTGATCATGATTATGCTATTCATTTTATTCCAGGAAGTGTTCCTCCAAACATCAGACCTTACCTGTTATGAAACCAGCTCAAGAAAAGGATAGAAAAGATAGATCAACGCCTTAAAATTCAGCCTCTTCGAGGGGGAAACCTCCTTTACATTACATAAATGAACAATTCTTGGATGATTCAAACGACGAAACCTCCTTTCTATATATAGGAGTCTAAGGAGTCACAAAATAATCAAGCCGACCTAACAATAATAATATAAAGCCACAAAAATAACAATAGAGGGATTCTATGGGCCACAGTAATAACAATATGTGGGCAATAGGGGCACAACAATATTAATAAGGGGTATAACTACAATAGTAATAGGGTAATCACTAGTATTATAGGGACCCAACATGCCCCTCGCATTCAAAAAAGTGTTGTCCTCAACGCTTGAGTAGTTCTGGATACTTCTGCATAAAATTCTCATCCTCCCATGTGGAATCTTTAGTAGATAAGTTCTTCCACTTGATAAGATACTCTGAAATTGATCGATTTCGTAGCTGTTGAGTTCTTGTTTCTATGATTGCTTCCGGTTCCAATATAGTTTTCCCTTCCTTGTCAAGTTCTAGAAATATTGTTTGAACTGGGAGCTTGTCGCCTATAACCTTCTTTAAACATGAAACATGGAAAGCTGGGTGCAATAGAGAGGTTGCAAGAAGCTCCAATTTGTATGCCATAGTACCAATCTTTTACAACACCTTGTACGGACCATAATACTTTGGTGATAATTTATTATCCTTCTTAGCTTGCTTGAGGGACATTTGCTTATATGGTTGTAGGCGTAGGAATACCCAATCACCTACATCAAAACTTCTTTCACTGCGATGTTGATCTGCCTGTTGTTTCATTGTATTCTGTGCCAAAACGAGGTTATCCTTTAAGAGTTGGAGGACTTGTTGTTGATGTTCAATGTGATTTTCCACTGCATGAACCTTAGAATTTTCTCTTAAATATGATGTGATGGATGGTGCTTGATACCCATAAAGTTTCATAAATGGGGTCATTTTTGTTGTTGTATGGAAGGAAGTGTTATACCACCATTCAACCAGAGGCAACCATTTGACCCATTGTGTCTGTTTATCAGATACAAAGCAACGAAGATATCCTTCCAAACATTTGTTTACTATCTCAGTTTGCCCATCAGATTGAGGATGATAAGATGAGCTATGGCTAACTGAGTACCAAGACAATAAAATAATTCTGTCCAAAAATTTCCAGTGAAAATGGGATCTATGTCACTTACAATAGTCTTTGGATTTCCATGTAGCTTTTGAATTGTTTCCATAAATGCAGTAGAAACTGTACTGGCTTTAAATGGATGTGATAATGCACAAAAGTGTGCATACTTGGTAAGTCTTTCAACTACCACCATGATGACACTTTTTCCCTCAGACTTGGGTAAAACTGTGATAAAATCCATTGAAACCTCCTCCCAACGTTGGCTTGGAATGGATAAAGGTTGTAATAGACCCGGTGTCTTAATTGTTTCCACTTTATTTTGTTGGCAAACCAAACATTCCGCCACAAACTTTTGAATATCTGCTTTAAGGCCATCCAAAAAAAATTCCTTCTTAATCCTGTGGTAAGTTTTTAGAAATCCTGAGTGCCCTCCTAAGGGAGAAGTGTGTAATTCCATAAGAATCTTTTGTTTTAGTTGGGAATTCTTACAGAGGTATAAGCGATCTTTGTACCATAACTAATCATTGTGCCAGCTAAATGTATCAGATGTACTGGAATCTTGTTGTAGCTTTCGAATAAGTGCCCACACTTCTTCGTCGTTCTTCCATTCCTCCCTTGCTTCATTTATCCACTCTGGTTGGATAATAGAAATGGCGCACAACAATGCTTCCACATCCTCATCCTTTCTTGAGAGTGCATCTGCCACCACATTTTGCTTCCCTTTTTTGTAGATGATTTCAAACTCATAACCCAACATCTTTGTGACCCACTTTTGTTGCTCTTCAGAGGATAATATTTGTTCTAAAAAGTATTTAAGGCTATCATGATCTGTTTTTACCTTGAAGTGTCTTCCCATTAGGTAGGGTCAACATTTCTTAAGTGCATGGAGTATTGCCAACATTTCTTTCTCATAGATAGCTTTGCTTAAAAATTTTCTCTTGATTGGACGACTTTCAAAAGCAATGGGTCTTTCATCTTGCATTAGAACAGCACCAATTCCATTTCCTGAAGCATCACATTCCACAATAAAGGTTTTTGTGAAGTCCGGTGTAGCTAAGACCGGTGCTTGGAACATTGCCTCTTTAAGATGTTCAAAGGCCTTTGTTGCTTCCGGAGTCCATGAAAATGCATCTTTCTTCAATAATGTTGTTATAGGTGCTGCTATTCTCTCATAATTCTTAACAAACTTGCAATAATACCATGTCAACCCAAGAAATCCTCGCAGATGCTTTATGGATGTGGGGATTTTCCATTCCTTAATGGCTTTAATTTTGCTAGGGTCTACCTTAACTCCTTCATGAGATACAGTATGACCCAAGTATTCCACCTCCTGGACTCCAAAGAAGCATTTGGATCTTTTTGCATATAATTGTTTCTCCTCCAATAGTTGTAGCACCCTATCAACATGTTCAACATGATCCTTCTGTTAACACCCAGGTTGTTCCCTATGACTCCCAAGGGAATACGGCCGGGGTAACCACTAACCAGTCTTTGGATCACAGTTTCTAGCCAAACTGTAATCAGAGAGGGCTCTCTCTTTATGATTTGTCTCTGTTCTGTTGGTGTTTTAGGCTAGCTGTTAAGTTCAAATTTGGTTTATTTGTTTGGTTGGAAAAAGTTTCAGTCAAAACTTGCATGCTCTTATCAAATCTTATATAACATTGGGCAATGGAGTCAGAGGTCCTTTGGTTTGGTGTGTTGTGTTGATCCTGTAATGAAAACTGCGGAGCGGGCTAATTGTCTGGGAAATAACGTTTTGAATTTGAGCTGAGGTGTGATATGTTCAGGATAAGAAAGGCACTTAAGGATCTTTCTATAAACTGATATGAATGAAAGTAATTGTTACCTGGAAGCATTGAAGAATTTCTAGATAATAGTCACAACATGGAATTAAATATAACATGAGCATTTAAGAATTCATGTCCATTTTAATCCTGAAGAAAACATTTACAGCAATCTCAGATTGAGCACAGGGTGTGAATAACATGTCCTGAACTATTCTTTTTCTTTATTGCTAGATATGATGAAAACGTGAAAATGAAATAACATAGGGAAACAGAACAGAGTTTAAAGAAGACATATCATTCCACCAGACAACACAGGGATTCTGCAACAGCACTTAGATCATCAACAATACACCAGAGTTCCAGGAAATCACTGAGCTGAAATTGCTCTTTGTATTACACTTTTCTGAAAGTACAGAGTATACATGCCTCAGAGTAAAAATTACCAACCCCTTATGCATTACTAAGGGGAGTATATATACAAAAATTTACATCAAAATATCAATGAAGATGAGTTATTGCCTCATTCATGATATGCTAATCTCAAAAATTTAGTAGCTGAAGGAGTGAATGCAGCAGTAACTCCTTTTTGCTTTAGCTGTCAGAAGTCAGAAGATATTTTGGTCTTTATGGCTGCTAAAGTCAGCCGAAAATGCGCTGTTTGATTTTGGCACAGCTGTCATGTATGTGAGATAAGTCACCTTTTAAGTTGTTTTGATTGTTGATATTTGTCTTGTCATTTGTCTTGTAGTGACCTGGAGGTGGCAGTGACAAAACAGCTGGAGCTACCGTGGCAGTATTTGAAGCATTGCTTGCCACCAATCCTCCTTAGGCATTTGATGTCTCCGAATTTTTATCAGAGTCTCATCGGCCTCTATATACCACCAAAAGTTAGGAGGAGTTTCAAACAAATGATTTGCCTCACTTTCAATAAAAAATAGGCCTTCAAGTTTAGTGTACAAGCTCTGTGCTGTTGGAGGCCCTGTTTCCTCAAGAGTACTGCCAGATGCAGTGATTTGATTTTCAATGTAAGTAGCCATCCTGTTGGTGAATTGATCTCTGGTAATCCATTTCCCTGTGCTGTTCAACAGGCCAGGCAATCCCCTTGCTTGCAGCATTCCCATTTTGAGTTTATACTCCTCCTCCTCAGCCTGTATTTCATAGCATTTTCTTTCTACAGTCTGTACGTAACTTCTGAGAGTTAGCACCTTTTTAGTTGTGAGGATGGCCTCTGTTCTGTTGACGATGCCAATGGCTGCCAGCTCCTCTTTGTCTTGCCTGTTCAAAAAATCTATCAGGTGGTTTGCCTGCTCAGGTCTGTTTCCTAGCACTGTTTTGGCCCTCTGGATTTCTGTCTGTGCTTGGCCAACTAAATCCATGTACTCATGGATTGTTTTGATGGATTTCCATTGTTTGGTGATAGCTTGGGTAATCTTACCCCACAAAATTCTTTTTATGTCGGCCATGGTACTTTCCAGATTGAGCTCTTTTTCCAGGGCCTTTATTTTATCCTTTAGGGCCTTAATTTCTCTGCCCTGTTCTGATATAGTTACCTTTCATTTGTCATACTTGGCATCCATCTCTGCCAATTTTTCCTTTTCTTTCTTTATCTCATCTGCCTGGAGCTCCATTGCCTTGACAGCCTTGGTCAATTCTTCTACACTCGGGTGGGCATCTGGAGCTGTTGTTGTGCCTGTTGCTTCTGTTGTAGGGGCCACTGTTGCCCCTGAAGTTGTTGCTGTTGCTGAAGATGTTGGAAGAGCCTGGAGTGTAGATTCTCCCTGTTTTTCTTGTAGCGTTCCTTCCAGCTCTTTCTCCAATTCTTTGATCCTCTGATCTTGCTGTAGAAGGAGGTCAAGTTGTTCATCAAGCTGTTTTTCTTTTTGTAGTTCTGCTGTCTGAGGGTGTTCTGTAGGTAACAATCCCAACCTCTTCTTCATGGCATTCAGATCATCATCTTTCTTCTTTATGAGGGCCTTTATACCTGTTGGATCACTAGGATTATGCCCTAGATCAATAATAATCTCCTCCAGAGACTTTATTCTATTGTCCTTGGCCTTAGAGGACATCCTCTCAAAATCAAGCTGAGTGTTTGTGTTCTTCAAGGAATCTTTCAGCTCATTGGCCAGTGTGGCCTTCTCTACCAATGTGGCATAGACCATCTCCCCAGTCTGCTTGTGGAGTTCAATCTGGTCCATAGGATGTATGTTTTTAGCTAGGACCTCCACCCTTGTCTTGATAAAATCTGCAGTTGTCATTGGCTGTGGCCCCTTGGGTTTGAAATGGCTGAATATCATTTTTTCTTCCTTGAAGTCATAGACCGACATCAATCTTTCCTGCTGGGCTGGTGTAGCATCTATGAACTGTTTGTAAAACTCAGCCCTTAATAACTCATTTGCTGCCTTGATCTGTTTAAAAGAAGCCTTAGTGCCTTTAGGCTTCTGGCTTGGGTGAGATGAGGATGACACCTCCAAACCAAGCTGTAAAGTCTGCTCCTACTGAAAGGAGCTTGTCCCTGTATGTTGGCTTCCCTCCCTGTCCTTTCCTGTGCTGTTTAAGACATCTTCAGTAATGTCTTCCACCTCAGGGGAATCTGCCCTTTGTCTTTTGGCCTCTGGCTGATGGGAAGGTCCACTAATAGGAGTGGACTCTTCTCTTTCTCTTTTAGAACCCCTCTCCTCATGGGCTGAGGTTTGCAAAATAGGTGCTGTAGGAGTCTGAGTTTGTGGAGGAGGAGTTTGATCTTTCAGATGCTTTGTTTGTTCCTCCCTCTGCAGCTCATTTTGCTGCTTAGTTTGCTGTTCAGTTGAAGGGGCTGCCTTCTCTTTCAATGTTTCATGTTCTGCATCCATTATGCCTTTGCCTTTATCCACTGCTGCTGCCGATGTAGAGGGTGCCTGTGGTGCTATCCTTGTCACTGGGGTCCCTTCTCCCACTGAGTGAGGCGGCCTGAAAGGCACCTGCTGCACATAGTCCAGGTCAATAGTCTTCTCAAGCTCTTTCATGTTTTTAAGCATTCTTTCTTCTTCAGTTAAACTCTCCACTAGAGTGTCCAGCTGCCATTCTTGCAAGTTGGCATACTTTTCTATGTGTGGATAGTGGCAGTGCTTAATACCTAGGAGTCTGTACTTATTTCTCCTAGCAGTGATGAAACCTTGAGGGTCATAAGGGACCCATCGAAAACTATAGGACAACTTATATTTGTCTTTGAGGATCAAGTCTGCAGACTCCCATCCTTCCTTCTTGTTCATAATGAAGGGGCCCAACTCATTTTTGAAACTAAGGTGGGCCTTTTTCTTGGAGCTGTGGAAATGGGTGAGGTCTGACTGAATTAATTGCCTGTAATACTCTAAGGCAAACAACCTCATAGGTACATACTTGGGGAGCCTGTATGGACAGAGCTCACAACCATAAACTCTGAATACAGTATGGTGTTCATATAGGTACCAGTCACCTATTTTATATTTTTTAGAGAGCTGCAGAGCTTTCTTGAGTTCATTAGATATTCTAGGTGGGGGGGACCTCATCAGCATGCAAGAGACTGGGTACACAAACTGGTCAACAAATTCACAGTAGGTATAGGGTGAATTTGTGACTTTATGATAAACTGAGGTCCAGAAGATGACAGATCTTCTCTCCCCTTTATTATCCAACCTTCTGATGTAACATGGGAAGGCTTCAGAATGATGAAACATGAACAGATGGTAGATGTAAGGTGAGTATCTGAAGACCCCCTGTCTGTCCACTTTGCTTAATTGATCATGAATCTTATTGGCTATAAACTTAGCAAAGTTATACTTTCGGGCAGGGGGTTGACGCGGGCTGTAAGCAGACAGCAACACTAGCATGGATTTATCCACATGCTCACTGTTTTGGTATCCCAATACATAGGCTATCATGTCTAGTAATAGCATGCCTATATCATCGAAGTGCTCCCTCAGATAGGGAGGTGGCCCTGTAGGCTGGCATTCAGGTCTCATGAAGTTCTGGGTGACCTTTTGCAGCTCCTCACTGGTCATCTTATCACCAGTTTCCAGCAAATAAGTTGTGGAGAACGGGATCAGCAACTCTGTCTGATCAAACTGTAACATCTTGTTGATGGAGTCAGCATTTATATAGAAGAGGATCCTCCCTGATGGAGTATTGACAGCTCTGTGCTGGACATCATAGTGTTCAGCACATAGGTGGATGATTTCAGGGAAAACATTCACAGCTGGGAGACAGTAATAGGGCAGGTTTGACTCCCATATCCCATGTGTACCATGCCCATCCTTATAATCTTCCCTTAGTTGAGTGAAGGTCTTCAAGAAGTCCCTGTCTCCCTCAAATTCCCCAATGAGACAATCCTTGTCAATGAATGGCAAGGCCTCCAGCTCCTTGTTGGTTTGATTTAATGGAGCTACACTGAGGGAAGAGGATGCAGAGGCTGCCATGCTATAATCTGAATTTGTGCAGGTGGAAGTACTGGTTTGACAAGTCTATAAAGACTTAAGTAGCAGGTGAACTGTAAACACCGTCTGGTGTTCTCTTTTAGTGAATAAAGGCAAGCAGGCTTGTGAGTTGCTGCAAATTCACAGGGATGCGAATTGCTAATAGATAAGTTGCAGAGATATTGATTTTTCTTTTTATAAAGAATGCAGGTGGCCTGTACTCGGCAAAAGGGAACAATGCCGAGCACCTCGGGGGCAATTTTACAGTTTTAGCCCGCGGACTGATCGCTCCAGTGTCGAATTGTGGTTTAGGGATGGTGCAGATTGCTTGGGTTTAGTTTAGGTAATCAGGCAGAACTGAATTAAGTAGTTTTGCCAGTCCTTTAATGGTGATTTTTACAGACAATTGGAATGCAGGGGCAAAGTGGGAAACTGGCAAAATACCTGGAAAAAACGACTCGGAAGCTCGCGGGCCGGGCTGTGGAGACTTAGTGCCGTCGAATTCCAAACTTTCAGCGGTTGAATCGTCGAATTTGATGGCTGGCTGAGAAAATTCGCGGCAGCTGTTGGCAACGGATAGTTTCTCTTTTGCATGAAAATGACCGAAAACGGCTTATTTAGCCGTTTAAAACGTTAATTTTGGTAAAAGTGTGCATTTGGCGCTTTTCCGCCGATGACGTCAGCATGACGTCATGGCGGGACCCGGGTACGGAGTTGACGTGGCAGCGGAGGTGTCTGCCAGGGTGGCAGGACATGGTGGCGGGCGGATGCGGTGGCAGGTCCGCGTGGAGGGCCACGGGACGCTGGGGAGGGCACCAGTGAAGTGACGTCAGGGTGACGTGCCAATGACGCAGGAGGGAGGGTGGTAACAGGGGTGGCGGTAAGCGGGTTCCCCACACCGCCTTTGGGCAAAGGCGGTAACGGGGAGGGGGGCTCCGAACAACCCCACCGTCTGCCACGCGTCCCCTGTACGGGACGGCCAAAACCACTTTCCCCGGACGCTAAAGGTCGGCAGGTCGGGGAGTGAAAATGACCGCCCACCGTTAGATCTGGGCGGCGGAGATCTGACGGCTGGCGGGTCCTCCGACAGATCGAGCAGGTTGGGGGGGGGGTCCCGCCGGCACAATATAATATTCAATTTAATATTTGGGGCGGAGGGCTATAGGAAAATGGGTTTTTCGTAGTTTTTTGGGTCTTCCGGGTTTTTTGCAAGGGTTTATACAAGAAAAAGGGGTTGTGTGTGTTTTTTAGCAGAGGGATGGTGAGGGTTGAGGGGAAAGATTTCTGCTCATAACCAGAGGTTAGAGCACATCCAGGACAAGGTTGACCACAGTCCCAGATGGACTGGAGTCCCCTTAGACCTTTATTTGGCTATAATGCCAAAAGGTGAATATGTAGATAATGCTGGGATTTATACACCATGGTGTTTAATATTAGTAGGGGAAAGGTAAGATAGGGGAGTTATATAGTAGAATTAGATGTTAATATGGATGGGGGAAGTGAAGGGAGGGAGAAAATACTAAGTTTACTTGAAGCTCACTTAGTTTAGGGAGTAGATCAAAATGAAAAGACTTTAGACAAGAAATGTGGCTTCTAGAAGATTAAGAACCACCATGAAACCATAAATTTTCCATGAATCTCAGCTGATGAGGGGGTGTTAGTAAATGACATGAAACGGGAAGAGGGAAGTTAGTCATGCTTTCTGTTGCAACTTGATGAAGAGGAACACCTTGTCAACTGATTGGCTTTGCTCTGGTAAACATAGTTAACACATTTGCAATGGTAAAGATAACCCTTCTGCAACCACCACTACTTACCCAGCTACTTGCCTAGCATTTTTTATTTCTTCTTGAAGGGTGCACTTGGACTTGCAGACCCTTACTTGCCTTTTCTTTTCTTTGGCTTTTCCTTTGTTTTTGCTATCTACTTCTACCCTTATTTCTTCCAAGGTCCCAGATTAAACTATTGGGAGCCTTTCTTCTCTACCTGAACTACTTGTCTGCCAAGATTAAACAATTTGGACAGACTCCTTTCTCTATTTTACAATTGCAAATTTAAACCATGGAATGATCCAGATTAGGCTGTTGAATCATCCATCAAAATTTGAAGCTCATACCAAGCTATAAACATAGATTGAGTTTCTCTTGGAAATATGTGATCTTTGAGTCATCAAAGCAGAACAAATTTGGACCTTCCATAACCAATCATGAAATATGAAACCTATTGGTATAGGTAGCCAACAGTGGCTCCACATGGGGATGGTTTTTATTTTGAAAGACCAAGAACAGAAGGTCAGATTGCCTTGCTCCATGGCTGCCCATATCATCCTTGAAGTTTGCTTGCTTTGAAGTGCCAAATTCTGTGCTTCCCTTCTTGGTAGACCTCTGATTCTATTTACCTTTTGCTGGTTAGTCAATAGCTTGGAAAGCTGCATTTTTACGATCTAAATAGAAAATAATATGTACATCTGCATATATACAAGGGAACCTCAGGTTGCACTCATGGGAAATAGTCCAAATAGTGCTTCAGCATCCTGCCATTGACAGGACCTTCATCCAAGTCAACTTCAGTTAGGCTTTTTAGGAAGTACGTGTTATTACCTTGCATTGCTTGGACAGCAAATGGTCCTCTCCATAAGGAATCAAATTTTCCATGTTTTCCTTTCTCTTCTCTTCTTGCATCCCACTTGAGAACTTTATCACCAATACTGAAATCTTCTGCTTTGGTTCTTCTGTCAAAGGTTTTCTTTAGTTTTTCTTGTAATACCTGAACTCTGCTAAAAACTTGATCTCTGGTTTGTTGCAGACATATGATTTGATTTATCCTTCTTTGCATATCATTTGGCTCAGCTTGGCTTTCCTGAAGAAGCTTCATGACAGGTACTCCTAGTGAAGAGGGGAACTTGGCCTCTAATCCATAAACCAACTCATATGGGCTGGTCCCAATTGATCTTTTGGTTGTTAGTCTATCTGCCCATAAGGCATTGACTAGTTTTTTGTGCCAGTTCTTTTTGTTCTCTTCAAGTACCTTCTTTATAATGTTTACAAGGCTTTTATTTGATGATTCAGCAAGGCCATTTCCTTGGGGATAGTATGCAGTAGAATGGCCCAAAGTAATATGAAACTTATGGCAAAAGTTCACCATTTTCTTGGATCTAAAAGCAGCAGCGTTGTCTGTAATAATTTTATCAGGGCAGCCAAACCTAGCCAGTATGTTGTTCTCCAAGAACTGAATGATTACTGAATCATTTGCTTGTCTGCATGGGGCAGCTTCAATCCACTTAGTGAAGTAGTCTGTGGCTGTTAAGATCCATCTATGTTGGCCTGAAGATGAGGGATGAATTTCCCCAATGAAGTCTAGGCCCCATTGTTGAAAAGGTCTCTTTGTTGCAATAGGCCTCAAGGGAAGTGGCAGCAGCTGTCTTTTTCCCTCAAAGACTTGACATTTATGACATGAGGTAGTGAATTTCTTAACATCAGAGAACATGGTGGGCCAGTAGTAACCAGCCCTTAGTATCTTATCGACAGTGGACTTCCAGTGCAAGTGTCCACCACAGTCTCCTGCATGAAACTCCTGCATGATATTGTTAGTTTCCTTTTCAATTAAACAGTGCAGCAATATC
Source organism: Pinus tabuliformis (assembly GCA_031772625.1). Classification (NCBI taxonomy): domain Eukaryota; kingdom Viridiplantae; phylum Streptophyta; class Pinopsida; order Pinales; family Pinaceae; genus Pinus; species Pinus tabuliformis. Next base: position 933,022,269 of record CM062811.1, on the reverse strand, counting down.
CCTTGATGGTTTTTCCACAGTAAATTGCCATCCATCACACAAAATCTTGATGTTTTCATTTTTAAGAACCTACACTTAGTTTTGGACAGTCCTGGGGGAGCACACAGGTTTTGTAATACATAACAGATATCCGAATACCAGAGGGATTGTTCAAAGGCTGCATTGATCTTTGGAGTCGCCAGCTCTGTTTCACTGTCCAGCTGATTGATGTCTAAGGCTTGAAAATTTGTTTCTGTCATTAATTTGGCCAAGCCTTGCCCTTTTATTAGTTTTGTAGGTTTTATCTCAATGTCAAATTCCAAGATACTGGCAATCCATTTTCCTCTTCTGCCTTCTAAGTTTTCTTGGGTGAGAATGTCTTTGACAATAGGACTTGGCACATATGCTTTCACATGGGAGTAAAGGATATAAATCCTAAAGTCTTTGATTGTTTTGACTAAAGCATAGGCTTGTTTTTCCATGATTTGATACTTCAAAGGTGCATCCCTAAGAGCTTTGCTAAAGAAAGCAATTGGCTTCTCATTTCCTTGGTCATCCTTTTGTAATAAAACAGCTGCAATGGTATGTTGGGAAGCAAAAGAGAAAATGATAAATTCTCTGTCAAATAGAGGGTTGGTTAAGACTGGGGTTTGGGTGAGGGCCAATTTTATGCCTTCAAATGCTTGATTGGCTTCAACAGTCCACTTTACTTTTGAATCCTTTTTCAGCATGTTGTTTAATAATCTGGTTAGCTCTGCTAGGTTTGGGATAAACCTTCTTAAGAAATTAATTTTTCCCAAGAATCCTTGCAATTCTTTGACATTTCTTGGATGAGGCATTTGCAGGATAGCTTGTATCCTATCTGGGTTAATTCTAATGCCATCTTTTGAGATGATGTGTCCTAAGAGCTTGCCTTCTTCTAAACCAAAGAGGGATTTCTTAGGGTTCAAGGAGATGCCATATTTTCTGCATTTTAGGAAGATCTGTCTTAGATGTTTTATATGTTCTTGGTCTGATTTTGAAAAAGGTGTTAGGTCATCTAAATAAATGACTAAAAAGTCATGAATTTCCTTTGCAAAAGCTATATCCATTGCTCTTTGAAATGTTGCTCCTGCATTTTTCAAGCCAAAAGGCATCTTTACATATTTGAAAGTTCCCCATGGGGTTGTAAATGCTGTTTTGTCCTGATCATCAGGGTGAACTAAGATCTGGTTGAAACCTGAAAATCCATCCAGTAATGAGATCCTTGAGGCCCCTACCACTCTTTGGAGAATGTGATCCATCTTGGGTAATGGGTAGTTATCCTTTAAGGATACCTGGTTTAGATTCCTTAAGTCCACACATAGCCTGATCTCACCTGTCTTCTTTCTTGTAGGGACTAAGTTGGAAATCCATTCAGAAAATCTGATTGGTGCTATGATGCCTGCTTTGAACATTTTATGTACCTCTTGTTCCATTGCTGGTAGAAGCATAGGATTGATTCTCCTCAGTTTTTGTTTAAAGGGCTTTTGGTCAGGTTTGAGAGGGATGGTGTGTTGGATTACAGAGGTGTCATAGGACTTTAGGTCCTCATAGCTCCATGCAAAAACATCCTGGAACTCTTTGAAGAGGTCAATGTATTTTGGCTTTTGGTCCGGAGGTAAGGAAGCCGATAATTTAATTATCTTGGGTTTGTCAATTGTACCTATGTTGCACTCTTCAATGGCTGCATTCAGGGGCTGCATTTTAGGCTTCCTGGGAATATCATTTGAATCAAAGATGTCTTCTAGTGGGGTTAAACCTGTTGGTAGAAAATTGTCTTTTAGCTCAATGATTTCAGTTTCAGCACTGGACACCCCCTCTTCCCAGTCAACTTGTTGAATTTGCTGGATGCTTTCTGTATTGAAAATAGTTGGATTGAGCATTTGTTTTGCAGTACTAGGTGACATTGGCTGAGCAGTCTGTTGAAAATGTATTTGTGATGGAGTTGCTCCATCAAGCATTTGTGATTGACTTGCTGTCTCAAGCATTTGTGATTGACTTGCTGTCTCATTGTCAATATTTAATCCTGCAAATTCTTGTTGTAGAGTTAAAAAATGGTTTATTTGCTTGTCATCCTCAAATACTTGCCAATCATTGATGTTGTTAGGTATGGAAGGTCTGTGTTTTACCTCAGCTGTGAAAAAATGGTGGGGCTCAAAGGGCAACTTGCAGGTACTTGCAAAGGTGGCTAAACTATGAGCATGTAGATTTTGAGTTCTGGGAATTTTAGTAATTTGGAATTCGGAGAAAAAGTTTAGTACCTCAGCAACAGCAGACCTATAAGTCCTTAGTCTTTTGTCATTGGTGACAAAGTTTCCTTTCACTTGTTGGATAACTAAATCTGAATCTCCCATGATTGAAACCCTGGCAGCTTGTAAGAATTTTGCCAATTTGAGTCCTAGTAAAAGAGCTTCATATTCTGCCATGTTATTAGTACATCTGAAATTCAATCTATAGGCTCTACCTTCTGCATGACTATTTTCTTTATTGTGTATCCAAACTCCAGCTCCTGCCCCTAATTTGTTGACCGAGCCATCAAATTCAAGGAACCATAGCATATCTTGTTGGGATGGAGATTTTATGATTTGTTCATGGGCTGGTAATGTAAGTAGCAGTTGTGATTGTTTCTCTAGCTGGTCTTCTAGGACAGTCCCATCATTCAATTGGATGTTCTTGACAACTAATGCAGCAGCACTATCAAATGTTTGTTTGGCTGTTGTCTCATGAGTGGTACTACTCTCCAATGCATCCCCCTCCTGCATGAATATTTTGGTTTCGACTTCACCTTTTGAGGGAGAAGTTGTATCATTGAAGAGAATGTATGAGTCTATATCTGAATGGACAGCATATATAGGAAAATTTTGTGGTTTTTCTTCACTGCTGACCATGTACTTCATCAGTGTTTCTCTGTATAGTCTTTTTGGTTGCCCAAACACAGAGATGGTGGCATATGACATGTCTAATTGTAGGGAACCTTGGAGTTTGGCTCCCCATGATCTTGATAACAACATTCCATACTTAGGTGGGATATCAGCAACTACCACATCCATTAGGATTGTCTTGTTTGGGTATTGAACTAGAGACACACATAAGTATTTTATGAGACATAAGCACTTGACTTTGCTGGAGTCAAAGGAAAACAGATCCTTGTATGGTCTTGTTATGTCTAAATTCAATCTTTCCATGACTGCTTTTGGCATAAGATTGTGAGAGGCACCTGAGTCAAACATTGCATTATGTAATACTTTGTCATGAATATGTAAACTGACATAGAAAGGCAGCACCCCTGTGACTATTGTTTTTCCATCTACTTCTGGGCCAAAAAGGAGTTCTGGGGTGTCATCCAGTACATTGACATCATCTTTGTTGCTAGTGAGTTGTAGGGACCTTTTGATTTGTAATTTGTAGCCGTCATGCTTGGCTAATTCCGAGAGAGGAATAGCTATTTTTATTTTGCTAATTTCTGTTTCAAGGTCAAAAGGTTTTTCAGACTGGGTTTTGGGGTTATAGGTGACAGTTCTCTCCTTGTTCATTACATCTTCTTCTTGATTTTTATTTTGTCTTTGGGATTTATCCTTGTTAGTTATTTCTTGAGGAGTAATATTTGAATTAGGATGAGAGGATGAAGTGTCCAAAGACTGTTGTCTTGAGGACAGTGGTTCAGTGATTTCTTCAACAATCACTTCTTTGGTAGGTAAGTTTAGTTGGTCACTAGGTTCTGTGATTATAACTTTTTCAGGCTGCTGATTAACCTTTTTCTTTTCAGGCTGGTTGATATTCACAGTTCTGCTCCTCAGCTTGTATTGTTTATGGACTTCATAAACAGCAGTGTCATAGCCTTGTTTAAAGTCAAAGGATTCCCCTGATTTAGTTTGGAACAGTTTTATTTCCTCATCCTCATGATCTTCTTCTGTTAAGAAAACTTGACTTTCACCGTCTAGCCCTATCAAATTAATCTCAGGATCTTCATTTGGCTCAGTCAATGTGGAAGTTTCAGCGTAGTTTTCCTGAAATGGAGGTCTGATTTCAGGATCAGCGTTGGCCCTGCCATTGTTTGTGTTTGGGTTCCTCCTAAAATTTGGATTTCTAGGAGGGTTATTTTGTGGTGCTTCCCATGATGCTTTTCTTTCAACTGATTCCACCCTATCACCCAATATTTTCATGCTATTGAGTATGGCATCAAGCTTTTGGTCAAAGGCTGTGGGTTCTTCTTTGTATATGCTTCTCTTTTCTAACCTTGCCCTGTTTCTTTTGGCAATCAAGTTTGCTTCTACTGTGACAGCAGCCTTTTGAGCGTCTTCAAGGGTTTCAGGTTCTCTCTCCCTCAACTGAAATGCTATGTCAGAATCAAATCCATCAGGGAATTTGTACAAGGCCAAATCAGGGGGGGGTCTCAAGTTTTGTGGTATTGCATTGTACACATTGTTGAATCTAGCACAATACTCCAGAACAGTCTCTTGAGGACCTCTCTTGATTGTTTCATATTCACCAAGTATGTGCAGGGGATCTTTCTTCTTTTCCCATCTGGTAATAAAGGCCTGATAAAGCTCATCAGGGGTTGTGATAGTATTTGCAGCAATCGACCTGAACCAGGTTCTAACATCACCTGTCAGGCTTTGGACAAAAATTCTCATCCTCACACTGTCATCATCTATCTCATAGTTTTCAAAGTGATCTTGCATCCTCTTAGCATGTTGAATAGCAGAGTAATGGCCAGTGGAGTCAAAATATGTGATTTTGGTTTGGTAATCCTGGGGCAGAGCTGCAGGGTTAGCAGGTAGCTGCAAGGGTGCATACCTATTTGCCATATTTGGTGGGTTGGGTGTATTTATAGGGACTGCTGGGATGATAGGAACAGTGGGTACCACAGGGGTAACAGGTGAAGTTGAACCTGAATGATGGTTGAAGGGGATATGTGCAGTGAATGAGGATGAGGGAGGATGACTTTGAGATGTGGATGGTGAACTAGGAGAACTTGGGACAGACCTAAAGAGGACTTTAAGTGGAGTAGAAAGGTTGGGAAAATCTGCAACTGAGGTCAAAACAGCAGGCTGATCCTGTTTTTGTTGCTTTCTGGTGTTTCTAGGGATGGTATTTGGATTATCAACAATGATGGGTGGATTTGGGTCAGGATTAGCCCTAGTATGTCGAGGATTTTTCTTAGGAGCCAGTTTCTAACTGTTTTTCAGGACTTTTATAGGAAGTTTTTATATATGCAAGGACTGGATGAAGATTTTGGAATGGCTATATATGTTTCAAAGCTAAGATGAAGATTCCCTAACTAGCTCTTCCCTAAAGCTGTCACTGTGGTACAGAAACTGTTCTAAGGCCTCTTGGCTGGTTTCAGGCTTGATGGTAGCCTTGGAAGATAGATAGTAATCGAAAAATCCTAAGAAGTCCCCAGTGGAGTCGCCATTTATGTTAACACCCAGGTTGTTCCCTATGACTCCCAAGGGAATACGGCCGGGGTAACCACTAACCAGTCTTTGGATCACAGTTTCTAACCAAACTGTAATCAGAGAGGACTCTCTCTTTATGATTTGTCTCTGTTCTGTTGGTGTTTTAGGCTAGCTGTTAAGTTCAAATTTGGTTTATTTGTTTGGTTGGAAAAAGTTTCAGTCAAAACTTGCATGCTCTTATCAAATCTTATATAACATTGGGCAATGGAGTCAGAGGTCCTTTGGTTTGGTGTGTTGTGTTGATCCTGTAATGAAAACTGCAGAGCGGGCTAATTGTCTGGGAAATAACGCTTTGAATTTGAGCTGAGGTGTGATATGTTCAGGATAAGAAAGGCACTTAAGGATCTTTCTATAAACTGATATGAATGAAAGTAATTGTTACCTGGAAGCATTGAAGAATTTCTAGATAATAGTCACAACATGGAATTAAATATAACATGAGCATTTAAGAATTCATGTCCGTTTTAATCCTGAAGAAAACATTTACAACAATCTCAGATTGAGCACAGGGTGTGAATAACATGTCCTGAACTATTCTTTTTCTTTATTGCTAGATAAGATGAAAACGTGAAAATGAAATAACATAGGGAAACAGAACAGAGTTTAAAGAAGACATATCATTCCACCAGACAACACAGGGATTCTGCAACAGCACTTAGATCATCAACAATACACCACAGTTCCAGGAAATCACTGAGCTGAAATTGCTCTTTGTATTACACTTTTCTGAAAGTACAGAGTATACATGCCTCAGAGTAAAAATTACCAACCCCTTATGCGTTACTAAGGGGAGTATATATACAAAAATTTACATCAAAATATCAATGAAGATGAGTTATTGCCTCATTCATGATATGCTAATCTCGAAAATTTAGTAGCTGAAGGAGTGAATGCAGCAGTAACTCCTTTTTGCTTTAGCTATCAGAAGTCAGAAGATATTTTGGTCTTTATGGCTGCTAAAGTCGGCCGAAAATGCGCTGTTTGATTTTGGCACAGCTGTCATGTATGTGAGATAAGTCACCTTTTAAGTTGTTTTGATTGCTGATATTTGTCTTGTCATTTGTCTTGTAGTGACCTGGAGGTGGCAGTGACAAAACAGCTGGAGCTACCGTGGCAGAATTTGAAGCATTGCTTGCCACCAATCCTCCTTAGGCATTTGATGTCTCCGAATTTTTATTAGAGTCTCATCGGCCTCTGTATACCGCCAAAAGTTAGGAGGAGTTTCAAACAAATGATTTGCCTCACTTTCAATAAAAAATAGGCCTTCAAGTTTAGTGTACAAGCTCTGTGCTGTTGGAGGCCCTGTTTCCTCAGGAGTACTGCCAGATGCAGTGATTTGATTTTCAATGTAAGTAGCCATCCTGTTGGTGAATTGATCTCTGGTAATCAATTTCCCTGTGCTGTTCAGCAGGCCAGGCAATCCCCTTGCTTGCAGCATTCCCATTTTGAGTTTATACTCCTCCACCTCAGCCTGTATTTCATAGCATTTTCTTTCTACAGTCTGTACGTAACTTCTGAGAGTTAGCACCTTTTTAGCTGTGAGGATGGCCTCTGTTCTGTTGACGATGCCAATGGCTGCCAGCTCCTCTTTGTCTTGCCTGTTCAAAAAATCTATCAGGTGGTTTGCCTGCTCAGGTCTGTTTCCTAGCACTGTTTTGGCCCTCTGGATTTCTGTCTGTGCTTGGCCAACTAAATCCATGTACTCATGGATTGTTTTGATGGATTTCCATTGTTTGGTGATAGCTTGGGTAATCTTACCCCACAAAATTCTTTTTATGTCGGCCATGGTACTTTCCAGATTGAGCTCTTTTTCCAGGGCCTTTATTTTATCCTTTAGGGCCTTAATTTCTCTGCCTTGTTCTGCTATAGTTACCTTTGATTTGTCATACTTGGCATCCATCTCTGCCAATTTTTCCTTTGCTTTCTTTATCTCATCTGCCTGGAGCTCCATTGCCTTGACAGCCTTGGTCAATTCTTCTACACTCGGGTGGGCATCTGGAGTTGCTGTTGTGCCTGCTGCTTCTGTTGTAGGGGCCATTGTTGCCCCTGAAGTTGTTGCTGTTGCTGAAGTTGTTGGAAGAGCCTGGAGTGTAGATTCTCCCTGTTTTTCTTGTAGCGTTCCTTCCAGCTCTTTCTCCAATTCTTTGATCCTCTAATCTTGCTGTAGAAGGAGGTCAAGTTGTTCATCAAGCTGTTTTTCTTTTTGTAGTTCTACTGTCTGAGGGTGTTCTGTAGGTAACAATCCCAACCTCTTCTTCATGGCATTCAGATCATCATCTTTCTTCTTTATGATGGCCTTTATACCTGTTGGATCACTAGGATTATGCCCTAGATCAATAATAATCTCCTCCAGAGACTTTATTCTATTGTCCTTGGCCTTAGAGGACATCCTCTCAAAATCAAGCTGAGTGTTTGTGTTCTTCAAGGAATCTTTCAGCTCATGGGCCAGTGTGGCCTTCTCTACCAATGTGGCATAGACCATCTCCCCAGTCTTCTTGTGGAGTTCAATCTGGTCCATAGGATGTATGTTTTTAGCTAGGACCTCCACCCTTGTCTTGATAAAATCTGCAGTTGTCATTGGCTGTGGCCCCTTGGGTTTGAAATGGCTGAATATCATTTTTTCTTCCTTGAAGTCATAGACCGACATCAATCTTTCCTGCTGGGCTGGTGTAGCATCTATGAACTGTTTGTAAACCTCAGCCCTTAATAACTCATTTGCTGCCTTGATCTGTTTAAAAGAAGCCTTAGTGCCTTTAGGCTTCTGGCTTTGGTGAGATGAGGATGACACCTCCAAACCAAGCTGTAAAGTCTGCTCCTGCTGAAAGGAGCTTGTCCCTGTATGTTGGCTTCCCTCCCTGTCCTTTCCTGTGCTGTTTAAGACATCTTCAGTAATGTCTTCCACCTCAGGGGAATCTGCCCTTTGTCTTTTGGCCTCTGGCTGATGGGAAGGTCCACTAATAGGAGTGGACTCTTCTCTTTCTCTTTTAGAACCCCTCTCCTCATGGGCTGGGGTTTGCAAAATAGGTGCTGTAGGAGTCTGAGTTTGTGGAGGAGGAGTTTGATCTTTCAGCTGCTCTGTTTGTTCCTCCCTCTGCAACTCATTTTGCTGCTTAGTTTGTTGTTCAGTTGAAGGGGCTGCCTTCTCTTTCAGTGTTTCATGTTCTGCATCCATTATGTGTTTACCTTTATCCACTGTTGCTGCCGATGTAGAGGGTGCCTGTGGTGCTGTCCTTGTCACTGGGGTCCCTTCTCCCACTGAGTGAGGCGGCCTGAAAGGTACCTGCTGCACATAGTCCAGGTCAATAGTCTTCTCAAGCTCTTTCATGTTTTTAAGCATTCTTTCTTCTTCAGTTAAACTCTCCACTAGAGTGTCCAGCTGCCATTCTTGCAAGTTGGCATACTTTTCTATGTGTGGATAGTGGCAGTGCTTAATACCTAGGAGTCTGTACTTATTTCTCCTAGCAGTGATGAAACCTTGAGGGTCATAAGGGACCCATCGAAAACTATAGGACAACTTATATTTGTCTTTGAGGATCAAGTCTGCAGACTCCCATCCTCCCTTCTTGTTCATAATGAAGGGGCCCAACTCATTTTTGAAACTAAGGTGGGCCTTTTTCTTGGAGCTGTGGAAATGGGTGAGGTCTGACTGAATTAATTTCCTGTAATACTCTAAGGCAAACAACCTCATAGGTACATACTTGGGGAGCCTGTATGGACAGAGCTCACAACCATAAACTCTGAATACAGTATGGTGTTCAGATAGGTACCAGTCACCTATTTTATATTTTTCAGAGAGCTGCAGAGCTTTCTTGATTTCATTAGATATTCTAGGTGGGGGGGACCTCATCAGCATGCAAGAGACTGGGTACACAAACTGGTCAACAAATTCACAGTAGGTATAGGGTGAATTTGTGACTTTATGATAAACTGAGGTCCAGAAGATGACAGATCTTCTCTCCCCTTTATTATCCAGCCTTCTGATGTAACATGGAAAGGCTTCAGAATGATGAAACATGAACAGATGGTAGATGTAAGGTGAGTATCTGAAGACCCCCTGTCTGTCCACTTTTCTTAATTGATCATGAATCTTATTGGCTATAAACTTAGCAAAGTTATACTTTCGGGCAGGGGGTTGACGCGGGCTGTAAGCAGACAGCAACACTAGCATGGATTTATCCACATGCTCACTGTTTTGGTATCCCAATACATAGGCTATCATGTCTAATAATAGCATGCCTATATCATCGAAGTGCTCCCTCAGATAGGGAGGTGGCCCTGTAGGCTGGCATTCAGGTCTCATGAAGTTCCGAGTGACCTTTTGCAGCTCCTCACTGGTCATCTTATCACCAGTTTCCAGCAAATAAGTTGTGGAGAACGGGATCAACAACTCTGTCTGATCAAACTGTAACATCTTGTTGATGGAGTCAGCATTTATATAGAAGAGGATCCTCCCTGATGGAGTATTGACAGCTCTGTGCTGGACATCATAGTGTTCAGCACATAGGTGGATGATTTCAGGGAAAACATTCACAGCTGGGAGACAGTAATAGGGCAGGTTTGACTCCCATATCCCATGTGTACCATGCCCATCCTTATAATCTTCCCTTAGTTGAGTGAAGTTCTTCAAGAAGTCCCTGTCTCCCTCAAATTCCCCAATGAGACAATCCTTGTCAATGAATGGCAAGGCCTCCAGCTCCTTGTTGGTTTGATTTAATGGAGCTACACTGAGGGAAGAGGATGCAGAGGCTGCCATGCTATAATCTGAATTTGTTCAGGTGGAAGTACTAGTTTGACAAGTCTATAAAGACTTAAGTAGCAAGTGAACTGTAAACACCGTCTGGTGTTCTCTTTTAGTGAATAAAGGCAAGCAGGCTTGTGAGTTGCTGCAAATTCACAGGGATGCGAATTGCTAATAGATAAGTTGCAGAGATATTGATTTTTCTTTTTATAAAGAATGCAGGTGGCCTGTACTCGGCAAAAGGGAACAATGCCGAGCACCTCGGGGGCAATTTTACAGTTTTAGCCCGCGGACTGATCGCTCCAGTGTCGAATTGTGGTTTAGGGATGGTGCAGATTGCTTGGGTTTAGTTTAGGTAATCAGGCAGAACTGAATTAAGTAGTTTTGCCAGTCCTTTAATGGTGATTTTTACAGACAATTGGAATGCAGGGGCAAAGTGGAAAACTGGCAAAATACCTGGAAAAAACGACTCGGAAGCTCGCGGGCCGGGCTGTGGAGACTTAGTGCTATCGAATTCCGAACTTTTAGCGGTTGAATCATCGAATTTGATGGCTGGCTGAGAAAATTCACAGCAGCTGTTGGCAACGGATAGTTTCTCTTTTGCATGAAAATGACCGAAAACGACTTATTTAGCCGTTTAAAACGTTAATTTTGGTAAAAGTGTGCATTTGGCGCTTTTCCGCCGATGACGTCAGCATGACGTCATGGCGGGACCCGGGTACGGAGGTGACGTGGCAGCGGAGGTGTCTGCCAGGGTGGCAGGACATGGTGGCAGGCGGATGCGGTGGCAGGTCCGCGTGGAGGGCCACGGGACGCTGGGGAGGGCACCGGTGAAGTGACGTCAGGGTGACGTGCCAATGACGCAGGAGGGAGGGTGGTAACAGGGGTGGCGGTAAGCGGGTTCCCCGCACCGCCTTTGGACAAAGGCGATAACGGGGAGGGGGGCTCCGAACAACCCCACCGTCTGCCACGCGTCCCCTGTACGGGACGGCCAAAACCACTTTCCCCGGACGCTAAAGGTCGGCAGGTCGGGGAGTGAAAATGACCGCCCACCGTTAGATCTGGGCGGCGGAGATCTGACGGCTGGCGGGTCCTCCGACAGATCGAGCAGGGTGGGGGGGGGTCCCGCCGGCACAATATAATACTCAATTTAATATTTGGGGCGGAGGGCTATAGGAAAATGGGGTTTTCGTAGTGTTTTGGGTCTTCCGGGTTTTTTGCAAGGGTTTATACAAGAAAAAGGGGTTTTGTGTGTTTTTTAGCAGAGGGATGGTGAGGGTTGAGGGGAAAGATTTCTGCTCATAACCAGAGGTTAGAGCACATCCAAGACAAGGTTGACCACAGTCCCAGATGGACTGGAGTCCCCTTAGACCTTTATTTGGCTATAATGCCAAAAGGTGAATATGTAGATAATGCTGGGATTTATACACCATGGTGTTTAATATTAGTAGGGGAAAGGTAAGATAGGGGAGTTATATAGTAGAATTAGATGTTAATATGGATGGGGGAAGTGAAGGGAGGGAGAAAATACTAAGTTTACTTGAAGCTCACTTAGTTTAGGGAGTAGATCAAAATGAAAAGACTTTAGACAAGAAATGTGGCTTCTAGAAGATTAAGAACCACCATGAAACCATAAATTTTCCATGAATCTCAGCTGATGAGGGGGTGTTAGTAAATGACATGAAACGGGAAGAGGGAAGTTAGTCATGCTTTCTGTTGCAACTTGATGAAGAGGAACACCTTGTCAACTGATTGGCTTTGCTCTGGTAAACATAGTTAACACATTTGCAATGGTAAAGATAACCCTTCTGCAACCACCACTACTTACCCAGCTACTTGCCTAGCATTTTTTATTTCTTCTTGGAGGGTGCACTTGGACTTGCAGACCCTTACTTGCCTTTTCTTTTCTTTGGCTTTTCCTTTGTTTTTGCTATCTACTTCTACCCTTATTTCTTCCAAGGTCCCAGATTAAACTGTTGGGAGCCTTTCTTCTCTACCTGAACTACTTGTCTGCCAAGATTAAACAATTTGGACAGACTCCTTTCTCTATTTTACAACTGCAAATTTAAACCATGGAATGATCTAGATTAGGCTGTTGAATCATCCATCAAAATTTGAAGCTCATACCAAGCTATAAACATAGATTGAGTTTCTCTTGGAAATATGTGATCTTTGAGTCATCAAAGCAGAACAAATTTGGACCTTCCATAACCAATCATGAAATATGAAACCTATTGGTATAGGTAGCCAACACCTTCCAAGACTTGTTGTAGATTAGTATATCATCAAAAAGTACCGACACAAATTTTCTAAGGAATGGTTTGAAAATTGAATTCATCAAACCTTGAAATGTTGAAGGTGCATTGGTAAGGCCAAAAGGCATGACCAAAAATTCATAATGACCCTCATGAGTTCTAAATGTTTTTTTCGGAATGTCTTCAATCTTCATTCTGATTTGATGATATCCTAAACGAAGATCCAACTTGGTGAAGTAAATTGATCCATGCAATTCATCCAGTAATTCATCAATGATAGGAATGGGGAAATTATCTTTAATAGTGAGCTTGTTGAGCTCCCTATAATCCGGACACATGCGCCATGATCTATCCTTCTTGTGCACCAATACTATTGGAGCAGAGAAAGAACTTTGACTTGGTTTAATTATACTAGCCTCTAGCATTTCTACAACCATACGTTCAATTTCACTCTTTTGGACATAGGGATATCTGTATGGCCTGATGTTTGGAGGAACACTTCCTGGAATCAGATGAATAGCATGATCATGGTCACGCATAGGTGGGAGAACTTTGGGAGTCTCAAATACCTTGGAATGATTGTCTAGGACTTTTTGGAGATCTGGAGAAATAATTGATTCTGATGTGGAAACACCTAGTGAACATAATTGTGCAATTACACCTATTTGCTCCTTTTTTAGAAGCTTTGTCATACCATTAGAGCTGATTATCTTTCCTAGTTTCCCTACAATACCCCTTAATTCAACTTCCTTTCCTTCCGCAGAAAATTTCATGAAAAGTTCTTGAAAATTAAAAGCTATTGTACCCAAGAATTGTAGCCATTGGACTCCTAGTACAACATCAACACCTCCCATTGGAATGGAAAGCATTGGGCTAGTCAGTACATATTCTCCCATGGATAGCTTGATGTTATGGCACTTTCCAAAGCAATTTATTGTTCCTCCATTTGAAATCATCACTTGACACTCTGGTGCTGGATATAGGAAGCAATTCAATTCTTTTTCTACCCTACAATGAACAAAATTGTGGGTGCTTCCTGAATCAATCAACACTATTACCTTTTTCTTCTTGATTTGTCCTTCTATCTTGATGGTTTGAGGAGTGGTAATTCCCGCCAATGCATTACAAGATATGGTAGGATTTATTTATTCTTCATCTAGGCTTTGTTCCTAGAGTATATCCTCTTCATTTGACCTTTCTTGCTCCTTTTCTTCTTCCTCTTCACAATCTATGTAGAATAATTTCTTCTCAGCACACTTATGACCTTTAGTGTATTTGCTATCAGAACTGTAACAAAGCCCTTTTTCCCTTTTTTCTTCCAATTTTTGTGGTGTCAACCTTATAGGTTGTGGAAGACTAGGGGTAACAACACTTCCATCTTTATAGTTGTGAATGGTATGCTTCCTGGTTGCCATAATTTTGCTTTCCATTTTTCTTGCTAACCTGAATGCCTTCTCTAATGAATTAGGTTCCCAAAGGCGAACATCATGTTGGATATTATCCTTTAAAGACCCTATGAACACATCAATCCTATGCTACTCTGGAATATCTTTTACCCTTATGTTCAATTTTTGGAACTCCTCAATGTGCTCCATTATTGAACCCTTTTGTTTGAGACTTATCAATTGGCTAAAAAAAGTGTTGCTTTTCATATCGTCATACTGTGCTATTAATTCTTTTGTAAAATTTGCCCAAGTGATAAATTTTTTATGAGAGCAAAGCCATTGATACCATACAAACTGATTTGGTTCCAAATATAAATATTCCATACGTACCTTTTGTGTGTTTTGCACATTATTGAGATCGAAAAATTGCTCCATCTGTAATATCCATGTTGCGGGATCCTTGCCATCAAACTTTCTCATATCGATTTTTGAAATGCGGTGGGTCTTCGATCCAACATTAGAGTCTATGATATCATTATTAACATTTCTTTTGTTCGCATCATGAGTTTCCTTTACTACCTTTTCACCATTAGTAAGAATTTCTTGTAGAAAATTTGTCAAATATGTCTTCATATCTGCCATGCTTGTCTTCAAGTTTGTGTTCAAATATATCTTCAATTCTTCCATGTCTATCTTCAAATCTATCTTCCAATCATCCATCTTAGCTTCCACACCCTTTATCTTAGATTCCATGCCATTTATCTTAGCTTCTGTTAGCTTTTGTGAGTGTGACATTTGTTGCACTTGTTCTTGTAATTTTGATATATCATGTAGCATTTCTTCCTCTTCTTCATGAGTTTCCTTACTAGGTGTTTGCATTTTCTTTCCTCGGGGCATCGGTTACTGATAATAATTCTTTACTATGCCCTTTGAATTCCTTCAAACCCAGCTTATGCAAAAATTTAAAAAAAAACTACACACCTTTTTTCACTTTGTAGAAGCGCGATATTGAATCTGATGTATCTTTGTAATTCCAGATCCTCCAATTCTGAAATTATGACCTGTATTAGCCTTCTGTGTCCTCGTTCCAATGCCACAAGTCTAACCCAAATTGGATTCTCCAAGGAAGAGTTATGCGAAATCTCCCATAGTGACTTGATTATAGACTAGTTCAGTAGAGCAAACTTGTACGACGTGCCACGAGTCATTGTTTCGACCTCTGGATCTGAAAAATGCCTACAAGAAACTAAAGTCCATCCTCTTTCTGTACCTTCTTACAAAATTTCAATTCAATCCCCAGAGAGAAAGTTATGACGATTTTCCCCAGGTCACCTGTTTTGAATGTAATTCAGGAGTCTGCAAAAAGACCAAATTCCTCAGATCATATCTCCGCAAATATCACGCCAAAAGCTCTGAAATTCGGACACAAGGTT
Source organism: Pinus tabuliformis (assembly GCA_031772625.1). Taxonomy (NCBI): domain Eukaryota; kingdom Viridiplantae; phylum Streptophyta; class Pinopsida; order Pinales; family Pinaceae; genus Pinus; species Pinus tabuliformis. The sequence continues at coordinate 933,006,999 of CM062811.1, read as the reverse complement.
CAGCGTGATGTCTTCTCAAATGGGTTTTTTTACAACTTCTGAAACATCACAGAAAAAATTTATAGCGAAAATTCCACGATGACCTGTTTGGAGCAGGGAAACCCTAGAATCCAAAGCTCTAATACCAAATGTTATGAAACCAGCCCAAGAAAAAGATAGAAAAGATAGATCAACGCCTTAAAATTCAGCCTCTTCGAGGGGGAAACCTCCTTTACATTACATAAATGAACAATTCTTGGATGATTCAAATGACAAAACCTCCTTTCTATATATAGGAGTCTAAGGAGTCACAAAATAATCCAGCCGACCTAACAATAATAATATAAAGCCACCAAAATAACAATAAAGGGATTCTATGGGGCACAGTAATAACAATACGGGGGAAATAGGGGCACAAAAATATTAATAAGGGGTATAACTACAATATTAATGGGGTAATCACTAGTATTATAGGGACCCAACATTACCTAATGGGAAGACACTTAAAGGTAAAAATGGATCATGATAGTCTTAAATACTTTTTAGAACAAAGGTTATCTTCAGAAGAACAACAAAAATGGGTCACAAAGATGTTGGATTATGACTTTAAAATCATCTACAAAAAAGGGGAGAAAAATGTTGTTGCAAATGCACTCTCAAGAAAGGATGAGGATGTGGAAGCATTTTTTTGTGTCATTTCTGTTATCCAACTAGATTGGATAAACGAAGCAAACGATGAATGGAACAATGATGAAGAAGTGTGGGAACTCATTCAAAAGTTGCAGAAGATCCCGGTTCAAACAATATTTCCAGAACTTGATGAAGAAAAAATCATATTGCAACCTGAAGTAGTCACGGAAACAAGAAATTGACAACTACGAAATTGATCAATTTCAGAGTATCTCATTAAGTGGAAGAACTTACCCACCGACGATTCCACATTGGAGGAAGAAAATTCTATACAAAATCATCCAGAACTACTCAAGCATTGAGGACAACACTTTTTGAAGGAGAGGGACATGTTAGGTCCCTATACTACTAGTGTAACCCCTTATTTTTATTAGTGAAACCCCCTTATTATTTTGTTGCGCCCATGTAGTCCCAATATTGTTACTATTGTGCCCCATAGAATTCCACTATTGTTATTGTTGTGCCCTTACATTATTATTGTTATGTCGGCTTTGATTATATTATGACCCCTTAGACTCCTATATATAGAAATGAGGTTTTTTCATTTGTGTAATTTAAAGGAGGTTATCCCCTCGAAGAGGCTTATTTTGAAGGCATTGATCTCTCTTTTATATCTTTTTGTGAGCTTGTTTCATAACAATATTTTTCTTCTATCATTCCAAAGTTTAAATATACTAGATAATGAGAGAACAAAGTTCATCAAACAATAGAATGCATACTCCCACAATACTAGTTCATAGCTTCATCATTGTCCACTTATTATGTAATGCTCTCCTACTCTATATCTTTGTAGAGAGAGGTTATGTTAGTTATAATGGAACAATGGTAAGTTTTTGATGGAATGGTCACTATTAGCGAATGTATCCTATCACCCTATTTAGTGATGTTCCATGTTGTGGAGGTAAATCCCCTCTGCGGACAGAGGCGATCCCTACTAGCCCAAATGGGGTATAGCAACAATCAAACAACGCTAACACGCAGGTTCCTAATTGCAAATCCTTCTTTGGCTGGGTGATCAGCAGCAAATGCCTTGCAAAGCTTGTTGGGAATGGGGAACAAGCCTCTCTTTCCTTGGTTACTTGGACAAGAATCTCCTCACTTTAGATTTAGCTTTATGGGAATGAAGAAGGCTTCTTGTAGCATGAGCTTAGCAATTCTCAGATTTTGAGACTTAGAATTTGGAACTTGGAGACCCACTTGTAAAAGGAAAAAGGATAAGCTTTTATAGATAGTGGAGAAGGAGTTGGGGTCATCCACAAAATTTATGGGATTGGATTTATCACTAAGAAGCTTCCATGAGAGGTGGAGAACTACTTCCCTTCTATGGAGATTCGAAGCCCAACTGAACGAACTCAAGATGGAATCAGTTCATGAATAGGTTAGGAAGAACCCTCGTAAGTTTGTTTGTTAAAAACTTTACCCAACTGGCCTGGTGCGAGTGCGACTCTGAGACAGAGCGCCAGCTAGCGTGCCCTGTTTGGAGGATTTCCCCCATTGGCGCGAGTGATACACAGTTGAACCACGCCAATGGAAAAAGGGCTATTTTTATGGGTATTTTGCAGAAGGTGTCTTCAGGGCATATGAAGTACATACTCAAGGGGATACAATGCAAGTGTTTTCAGGTTATGTCACTTCTCATAGGTCCCGGAATAAGTCCTCCAATGTGCGGTAGAAGGGGTAACAGGGATGCTGACAAATTACTGTGTAACAGATGCCCCCTAAAGCATGAAGCCTGAGAGAGAGAGAGAGGGGTGAAATGCTTTACAAGAACATGGCCAACTGAAAACACTGCCGTCAGAGAACCTGCATGAAGAAGTACAACTGATATCTCAAGTACATGGCGTATGTGGTATGGGCGCAGCCATCCATAGCAGATGACATAAAAATTCAGATCTAAGGTATGGGTGCAACCATCCAGTAAGGATCGATAAGTAGACTCAGGTATGGTCGCAGCCATCCAGTGAATGAGTCATGTAATGATCATAATAATCCACAAAATCGTAACATGGATCTCAAAAGACAAAATCCAGGGTCTTGCGCTCCATCTCGACCCGAAAAAATTACAAGTTCAAGCATGCGAATATCGGAGTCGAAATCGAACATGCAAGAACAATGTCTGATTACCAGTCAATGATGAAAACTGTTAACAAATGCGAGAGGTACCACCAATAATGACAATGGTCCTCAAGGTACTACAGGTACAATCTACGGCGTGCGCATCAGTGAGTCGGCGTCGAACACCCGTAGAATCATTCGATCGGAGGCTAATGATGAAAACCTCGCGTCGAACATGGAGAACCTACCATTGAGGCATGCAGGCTCCAAGGCACCTGAAGGGATTCTCTAGGTCAACTTCCTGGATAATGAGCTGAAGTCGATAGGAAGTGACCTTGATCGAAGGTGGGCCATAATGCTTCCCACATCATCGACATGAGACAGAGAAGGATAAGATGTTTTGTGTGAGGTATCAGAGGGAGGTTGATTATTCTGTAGAGGTCAACTTCTCTTGAACATATTGGCGGCACGACAGTGGACTTGGCAGTATTTGACATCAAATTATCAAGGGTCATGGTGACGAGGTAATGAGCAGATGAGAGGTCAAACAGGATAACCCAAACCCACAGAGACAAGTGTAAAAACAAGATGAGATTTCCCCACCCAGACACGAATGCAAACAAGTGCCATGTTCAAGAGCGACATACTGCCGACATGACAATGATTATGGTTCCATTTTCCCCACCATTTCTGGCGAGTACCCCAGTTATTTTTTGATGACAAGCTTGACGGGGATAGCATATTCTTAAAAGGCATCATTTCGACAAAATCCGATGTCATTAAGTTTTAACGAGTCTGACAAAGGAAGAACTCGACGTCTTTTCATGTTTAGAGAGTTTGAAAAGACAACGGAAAAGGAAACTCCATGGGTTTCCTTTTTCGTAAAGTTAATTCCATCCACTTTATTGAATGTAATGAAGCTTGGGGGGAATGTACCTCGTTTTGCGTCATTATGTTGGGGGCATGCGAATTGATAACAACCATAGTTTTTTGTTTCAAGCTTGTGTAAACATGAAACCGTATCGAAGCAAAGTTCTCCATGGTTCAAGCTTGTCTAAAAATGAACCCATACCTAATTCACATCTTGTGATTGCCGCCTATCCGCTAAATTCTGCTAGATGAGCCTTGGTTGTTTCATTCCATTGCTACCATCTCTTTGGCGAATCATATGCTCTCACTTGGTTGTTTTTCCTTTCCTGAGGAATCGCAGCGATGAGTGGTTTTATTAGCTAGCCTCTTGACCATTACATGTTTTGAGCAGTTCCACCATTGCCAGAACCAGTTGCTACCCTTTATACCACTCGTTCCTCCAGGACGAGTCACCTTTAATCTCTTTTCTAACTCGTAAAATATGAAAAGATTGCCAAGTATTTTTCTCTTTTTTACTCGTTAAAGAGAATAAAAATGGAGGTCTGCTTTTAGCTCTTTTCTAACCGTCTAAATATGAAAATATTGCCGAGTTATTCCTCTTGACTCGTTAAACGTAAATGAGAGGCGGTTGTCTTTAAACCCTTTTCCGACTGTGTAAAGATGAAAATATCATCGGGCCCTTGTCATTTCAGACTCGTTAACGGTTACGAAATGATGTGATTTCGGTCGCTTTTTTACTTTTTCAGATCGAAATCACTACTTATGAAAAGTACTCCTCGATCGTAATGATCGGGCGATTCTTTGGAGCATTGTTTTATACTTTTTCAGGCTCGAGAGAAACAACTTTATGAAAAAGGACACCCCTGGAGTTTCCTTTTCCATTGTCTTTTCAAACTCTCTAAACATGAAAAGATGCCAAGTTCTTCCTTTGTCAGACCTGTTAAAACTTAATGACATCAGATTTCGTCAAAATGATGCCTTTTAAGCATATGTTATCCCCGTCAAGCTTGTCATAAAAAAATAACCAGGGTACTCGCCAGAAATGGTGGGAAAAATGGAACCATAATCATTGTCGTGTCGGCAGTATGTCACTCTTGAACATGGCACTTGTCTGCATTCATGTCTGGGTGGGGACATCTCATCTTGTTTTTACACTTGCCTCCATGGGTTTGGATTATCCTGTTTGACCTCTCATCTGCTCATTACCTCGTCACCATGACCCTTGATCATTTGATGTCAAATACTGCCAAGTCCACTATTGTGCCGCCAATATGTTCAAGAGAGGTCGACCTCTGCAGAATACTCAACCTCCCTCTGATACCTCACACAAAACATCTTATCCTTCTCTGTCTCGTGTCCATGATGTGGGAAACATTATGGCCCACCTTCCATCAAGGTCACTTCCTGTCGACTTCAGCTCATTATCTAGGAAGTTGACCTAGAGACTCCCTTCAGGTGCCTTGGAGCCTGCATGCCTCAATGGCAGGTTCTTCATGTTCGACGCGAGGTTTTCATCATTAGCCTCCAGTCGAATGATTCTATGGGTGTTCGACGCCAGCTCACTGATGCGCACACCCTAGATTGTACCTATAGTACCTTGAGGACCAATTTCATTATTGGTGGTACCTTTCGTGTCTGTTAATAGCTTTCATCATTGACTGGTAATCATGCGTTGTTCCTGCATGTTCGACTTTGACTCCCATATTCGCATGCTTGAAATTGTACTTTGTTCGGGTCGAGATGGAGCGCAAGACCCTGGATTTTGTTTTTTGAGATCCAAGTTGTGATTTTGTCGATTATTATGATCATTACATGACTCATTCACTGGATGGTTGCGACCATGCCTGAGTCTACTTATCAATCCTTACTGGATGGTTGCGCCCATACCTTGGATTTGGATTTTTATGTACTCTGCTATGGATGGCTGCGCCCATACCACATACATCATGTACTTGAGATATCAGATGTACTTCTTCGTGCAGGTTCTCCGACGACAGTGTTTTCAGTTGGCCATGTTCTTGTAAAGCATTTCACCCCTCTCTCTCTCGAGCTTCATACTTTAGGGGGCATCTATTACACAGTAATTTTTCAGCATCCATGTTACCCCTTCTCTCACACATTGGAGGACTTATTCCGGGACCTATGAGAAGTGACATAACCTGAAAAACACTAGCATTATATCCCCTTGAGTATGTACTTCATATGCCCTGAAGACACCTTCTGCAAAATACCCATAAAAATAGCCCTTTTTCCATCTTGTGATTGACGCCTATCCGCTAAATTCTACAAGATGAGATGTCCCCACTCAGACACGAATGCAGACAAGTGCCATGTTCAAGAGCGACATACTGCCGACACGACAATGATTGTGGTTCCATTTTCCCCACAATTTCTAGCGAGTACCCCGATTATTTTTTGATTACAAGCTTGACGGGGCTAGCATATGCTTAAAAGGCGTCATTTCGATGAAATCCGATGTCATCAAGTTTTAACGAGTCTGAAAAAGGAAGAACTCGACGTATTTTCATGTTTAGAGAGTTTGAAAAGACAGTGGAAAAGGAAACTCCAGGGGTGTCCTTTTTCGTAAAGTTGTTCTCTCGAGCCCGAAAAATTATAAAACAATGCTCGAAAGAACCGCCCGATCATTACGATCGAGGAGTACTTTTCATAAGTAGTGATTTCAATATGAAAAAGTAAAAAAGTGACCAAAATCACATCGTTTCGTAACCATTAACGAGCCTGAAACGACAAGGGCCGACGATCTTTTCATCTTTACACGGTCGGAAAAGGGTTTAAAGACGACCGCCTCTCATTTACATTTAACGAGTCAGGATGAATAACTCGACAATCTTTTCATATTTAGACAGTTAGAAAAGAGCTAAAAGCAGACCTTCATTTTTATTCTCTTTAACGAGTCAAAAAGGGAAAAATACTCGGCAATCTTTTCATATTTTATGAGTCAGAAAAGAGCTTAAAGGTGACTCGTCCTGGAGGAACAAGTGGTGTAAAGGGTAGCAACTGGTTCCGGCAATGTGGAACTGCTCAAAACATGTAATGGTCAAGAGGCTGGCTAATAAAACCACTCATCGCTGCGGTTCCTCAGGAAAGGAAAAACAACCAAGTGAGAGCATATGATCAGCCAAAGAGATGGTAGCAATGGAATGAAACAACCAAGGCTCATCTAGCAGAATTTAGCGGATAGGCGGCAATCACAAGTTGTGAATTAGGTATGGGTTCATTTTTACACAATCTTGAACCATGGAGAACTTTGCTTGGATTCGGTTTCATGTTTACACAAGCTTGAAACGAAAAAATATGCTTGTTATAAGTTCGCATGCCTCCAACATAATGACGCAAAACGAGGTACATGCCCCCCAAGCTTCATTGCATTCAACAAAGTGGATGGAATGAAGGTTCATTTTCGAGATCTTGGAAAGACTCGACTTGGATTTTACGAGATCTTAATCAAAGACTCGATTTGGAAAAGGAGGAGTTGTTTCATTTTGTAATGAGGTTAACATAGGAAAAGAACTATCCTCATAACCCTTGTTTCATTTTTGAACGAGCTAGACACAAGATCAGGAACTATGCTTGAACACCTTGTTTCGTTTTTTAACGAGGTCAACACAAGATCAAAAACTATCCTCGGGACACATTGTTTCGTTTTTTAATGAGGTCGCCACAAGATCAAAACTATCCTCGGACACCTTTTTTCGTTTTTTAACGAGGCCGTCACAAGATCAAAAATATCCTCGGACACCTTGTTTCGTTTTTTAACGAGGTCGTCACAAGATCAAAACTATCCTCAGACACCTAGTTTCGTTTGTTAAGGATCTTGACACAGGGAAGGAACTATGCTCCGCCTGAGCTTCATCATAATGAACAGGAAGTCGGGGCTTCCAAGAGTGCCACACTCGGTGGAGGGGCAACATCTTGGAAGTCATGACCCAATTCCCCCAGGACACTATGCACGAGGGCATCATCACTGGATACAGGCACGGGGTAAATAGCCACGTAGTTGACCTGCGGTGGGGCAGATACAGCTGGTGGATAAAAACCAAGAGGGGATGACCACTACGCAGGAGGCATCGGGGGACTAAAGAATGATAATTTATCGATAGTCACGATTCTTCCGTCGTGTGGAAAACAAACCACACGGAAAAGTGAAGAGACGAGGGCCCCCATGGCATAAACATAGTCACGGCCAAGGAGAAGACTGAAATCTAAGGCACCTTGGGTAACCAGTACGTCTATATAGATGGTTTTGCCTCCCAAAGTAACAGGAAACTTCAGGAGGATCCCTAATGGTTGACTGGTTCCTCCGTCAAATGCCAACAGATTCTGCGCGACGGGCACAAGCTGTGGGGAGCCCAAAGCTTGCCAAGTAGTGAAAGGCATGAGACTGACAGATGCACCCTCATCCAAGACAGTGCCAGATACTGCCTTATCATAGGCATATACTGTAATCTAGAAAGGCACATGGGATGGAAGACGGAATGTAGTCAAACGACTCCAGTCGAAGGAAACGACTGAAATACTTGGTGGGGGAATCGTATGATTGCCCCTCTGCTCTGTAGGAGCCGAAGGAGGACCACCTTGATCAGCGAGGACAGGAGGGTCATTCTCGGATTCAGGAGAATTTGACGAGACGAGAAGAACATGAGCAGTAGAATCATGATGCTCCTCTGGAACAGAGTAATCAACAGGTGGTGAACCCAAGTCAACAGTCTCTCCGACCAATGGTTGGTCTGGAACAGGCTTGGCACTGCCAGGTTCGGGAAGAGGAGTCTGGAAAAGAGAAGAATCTAAATCAATCTCTTTGTCAACAGGGAGACGATCTGCAACTACAGAGAGACGTTGATAACCAACGGGAAGTTGGGGTGATGAAGCTGTAAGACTTTCCAAAACAGCGGAAGATTTATCCATGAGCGGACAAAGGTGAAGGGGATGGTTTCCTTCACATAGTCTACAGGGGATTCGAATCTTCCCTTTCTCTTTAATTTTGTGAGTTGAGAAGGTAGCATCGCCATGAGCTTCAAAGGACGATGAGGGATGGGCCCATTCGCGAGACCATACTTCTAAGATCCTAGGAATGCCAGAAAAATCACAAAGAAGGTGGTCATCCTTGCACAATCTACAACGAAATTTGGCCTTCCGCGGAGCAGCAGAAGGTGGCTCGACTTGAGTTGTACTTTTAACCTCTCGCTTAGGAGACTTCTTCTTCTTCGTCTTCTTCTTCTTCTTCTTCTTAGCCACCTGGTTACTTGAATCTAGACTTTCACTAGGCGAAGTTGAAGATGAGGACACAGAAACAGGCGAAGAAGGGGAGAGGTCCACCTTAGAATCAACATGATGTTGTTTGGGTGGAGGAACTAATTAACCAGCAGTTGAGATGGTAGGTACCAAAGAGGTTGAGAACAACCAAACAGGAAACCCAACAGTTAACCCAGGAAGGGACAACATTGCCATGTAAGGAGCACCAACATTTCCAAAAGGAGGGAAATGACCAGGATTCCCATCAGAGGGGATGCCTAGGTTGTTAAACTCTGGAAAAGTTGCCATCACAAATGAGAAAGAACCCTACTCAAACTAATGCAAACAAGATATAACAGGGTAGATGTGAACGTAGTCAAATAAATTTTAAGACACAAGGACATAACTTGACCTTTTCATCTTTAAAGAGTCGATAAAAGGACAAAAATATGACTCTAGTCGCCTTCGAATGTTTAATGAGCCTGAAGTGACAAGTGCTCAGATGGACCTTTTCTTTTAGGGAGTCCAAAAAGGAACAAAAAGTGACTACTCCGGAGAACTAGGCAAAAGTTTTACCAGACAATCTGTAAAACTGCATATACACCTTGGCAATCATATGAAAGCCAAGGACTTTTCGTACAACAGTCAATCTTCCCGAATGCTATGTTCGGTGCATTACGGCTTGTAAAGAGGCAGAAACAGCTTCCTATGGATAAAGGATGATAACCTAGTGGGGTCTCCCCATATACTTGACGGTACGTGAGAGCTCAAATCCGTGCTAGACCACTATTGCGTCACGGAAGGAGGAATCACCCACCCTTTAGTGAAACAAAAGTGACTAGGTTTAACGACGTCGGAGCATGTCTCTAGCCTAGACCTCTAAACAGTGTGTGTTATGTTCCAATGCGTTGTTAGATTCATTCAGTTCCTTTTAAAGTTGATCTTGTATTAGGTTTCATTTTTCAGGCCTTACCGTATGTAATGTCTCAAAATTTCCTAAATGCAAGCTATATGCCACAATATATCATTTCATTCAATGAATGCTAGTTACAAGAGGGTTTGAGAGCTTTCACGCAAACAAAATGATCACAAAACAACAAAGGACCTCTCTAATGCAGCTAATGGAGATTAAAAAACTTTTCTTTAAGATCACTAATCACTAATCAAAATGAAAATTTCTAATTCTCATTAACTAATACAAAGCAAAAGAGATTTTTTTATTTTATGTTGATGGAAAAATGCACTAAACAAACTTTGAGAAATGATAACAAACAAATTCTACTCAATACAAGCACATTCAGATCCCTAAATCACAAAGCAAACCTCCAAAGAACGAGAAAAGTCCCAAAGACACCAATGAGCCGTGTAATCTAGGCTCAAAGCGAAACAAAGCGGAATTCAAGTGAAAACAAAGCAAGTCACCCAAATAACGCAATAAAACGATTAAAAAACACTAAACGAGTGGAAGGGAGCAATTAGAAAGTTGACTGGACTAATAGAAGATCAAAACTCCTAAGGAAGGCTCGACACACAAAGCCACTAGATGCCCTAGGGCTAGAAATGTGAAATCGATAGAAAAATGAAAACACCCAAAGGGTAAAGATCAAAACCAGTCAAATCATACTCCATCACACTCAAGTAGTCTAAAAAAGGTACCCAGAACAAAAGCTAAGCTCAGAGGGCTCAGAGCCAAGCAAACTTCAAAAGTTCCCAGGCCTGGCGCGACTGTCAGGCTAAAACTAGCGCCTTTCATGTATTGGCGCGGGTTGTCAATGTGCAACATGCGCCAACTGGCACGACTGTAACGCTATAAAATAGCGCCAGCCGAGTTTGCTATGGAAAAATAAAAACAAGCGAGCCAAAGCTAAGTCAACAGTACCCAGGTACACAAAGGGGCAAGAAGTAATATAGGGACTCAACCCAGAAAGCTAATCAAGCGGGAGAAACCATGAAACAACCAAGAAACAAGGCAATTTCCAAGCCGTTCAGCGCGTAAACCAAACCCGAGATGGACTGAAGTGGTGTTGGTCTACATTGCTAATGCGGAGCAATAGAGTTTTGAAGGCTATATGGCTGTACTTCAGGCTCCGTCTAAAGTTTACAAATCAAACAACAAGACAAAACAAACAACAAGGCAAACAGCCAACTCCCCAGTGGAGTCGCCAAATTGTTGTGGAGGTAAATCCCCTCTGTGGACATAGGCGATCCCTACTAGCCCAAATGGGGTCTAGAAACAATCAAACAACACTAACACCCAGGTTCCTAATTGCAAATCAAAGACCGATGATGAGGGCCTACCTGGATTCCAATGCTAGTACTTGTAGAAGAGTCTTCGCTCTTGTTCCTTTGCTCCGGCTGGTCACAACCCCCACGATCCTCGTGAACGGACACCTGCACATACAAAGAATGACACAAATACAAGCATAAAATCCAATAGATGCAACTATATATCAGTCTGAAAGGATATAACTCAATCATCATTACAACGACAATAATAGTGGAACCATAATGGTAGTCATCTATTATTGATAAACAAAGAATAATACAACCATAGTTGTGACGTCAAATCCTTCTTTGGTTGGGTGATCAGCAGCACATGCCTTGCAAAGCTTGTTGGGAATGGGGAACAAGCCTCTCTCTCCTTGGTTACTTGAACAAGAATCTCCTCACTTTAGATTTAGCTTTATGGGAATGAAGAAGGCTTCTTGTAGCATGAGCTTAGCAATTCTCTGATTTTGAGACTTAGAATTTGGAACTTGGAAGCCCACTTGTCAAAGGAAAAAGGACAAGCTTTTATAGATAGCGGAGAAGGAGTTAGGGTCATCAACAAGATTCATGGGATTGGCTTTATCACTAAGAAGCTTCCATGAGAGGTGGAGAACTACTTCCCTTCTATGAAGATTCAAAGCCCAACTGAACGAAATCAAGATGGAATCACTTCATGAATAGGTTAGGAAGAACCTTCGTAAGTTTGTTTGTTAAAAACTTTACCCAACTGGCCTGGCACGAGTGCGACTTTGAGATAGAGCGCCAGCTGGCGCACCCTCTTTGGAGGATTTCCCCCATTGGCGCAAGTGGTACACAGTTGAACCGTGCTAATGGAAAAAGGGCTATTTTTATGGGTATTTTGCAGAAGGTGTCTTCAGGGCATATGAAGTACATACGCAAGGGGATACAATGCAAGTGTTTTCAGGTTATGTCACTTCTCATAGGTCCTGGAATAAGTCCTCCAATGTGCGGGAGAAGGGGTAACAGGGATGGTGACAATTTACTGTGTAACATTCCATCTTGGAGGTTGATGACAAAGATTGAAAAACAATCCTTCAATATCAAATGAAAATTATTATCTACATTTTCATATTTTCGTACACCTTGTGCAAAGGAGGTATTTTTCACACAAACAGGGGGTCTCATACATCGATTTAGTCTTTAGAAAAGCTTAAATTAGATTATTCTCATTATTAGCTATGTCAACATTTAGGAAAAGGAACATCATTAAAATACAAATGAACTTTTAAAGTATTTTCATGCAAAATGTGTTGGAAACTTTTGAGAAAAACTAAGAGGCAGGGGGAGGGGGGGGAGTGAATCAGAAATTTGATCTCTTAGAAAATTATATATTACAAAGCAATGGAACACATACAGAGCAATGGAACACATAAAATATTGTAGAAAATATAAACACAGAAAATGCATAAAACGAGCGAGACACTGATATATGTGGTTCACCCAGTTTGGGCTACATCCACAGAGAAACAGCCAGTCCTTATTTTTATATTGTCCAGCACACTTAAGAGATACAACCTATGGTAGATTCACTGTAACACCCTCTTCGCTCTCAATCTCCTCTCTCTTCCTCACTCAGAATACAGATCTACATAGATGCAATACAATTTCCTCATATGTAGTGAGGGGTTGCCTTCTAGGGCAAAAAACCATAAACTAAACATGACTTCTACCATCAGATCATCCGCCTAATTAACAGCCTAGATTGACTAGAAATTACTAGACTTTTACAAGGAAATTTTAAATCTGTTTTTAGCTTTGGGGGCGCTGCCCCCGAACCCCCGTGGGGTGACAAGTCCCCCCCGCGTGGAGAGGTGTACAATCTTCCTGGGGTATACATCCGGCTGAAACCTTTGAATACAGAAGATAATCAGGCTCCACACCCAACAATCTCCCACTTGGACACTAATTATAGCAACTCCATCGCTGCTTCATTTGCTAGAAAATGACTCCACTTTGAACCTGGTTGTTTCTCATATTCTTCATCATATACTTAAAGACCAATTGAAACTAAGCAGATTCTTAGTTTCTCCCTAGTTACAACTTTTGTTAACATATCTGCAGGATTCTAGCTAGTGTATCTTTTCCAGCTTCAACTGTCCATCTTCTAATGCTGACCGTATGAAATGGTACTCGAGCTATATATGCTTAGTCTTGGAATGAGATGCAGAGTTCTTTGCAAGATGTATGGCACTCTGGTTGTCACTGTATAACCTGCCCAACTCTTACTTCTTACCCAATTCATCCAAAAACCTTTGTAACCAAATCATTTCTTTACTAGCCTCTGTAGCAACAACATACTTTGTTCTGTTGTTAAGAGTGCAACAACACTTTGTATTTTTGAGATCCAACTGATAGATGTTCCACCTACAATAAACACATACCCTATTGTGCTCCTCCTATTATCTCTATCACCCGCCATATCTGCATCAACATATCCCTGTAGAGCAATGTTTGAACCGCCAAAGCATAATGCTTGATTTATCGTACCTCTCAAATACCTGAGAATCCACTTCACCGCCATCCAATTTTCTTTTCTTGTATTGTTCATGTACCTGCTTACAACTTCCACTGCATGTGCAATATTAGGCCTTGTGCAGACCATTGCATACATTAAGCTTCCAACTATTATGCATATGAAATTTAGACATATGAGCCATTTCTTCTTGAGTCTTGGGACACTCCTCCTTACTAAATTTGAAATGGCTGGCCAAAGGTATACTAACTGGTTTTTCTTTCTACATATTAAATCTTTTCAACACATTTTCTATGTACTCACTTTGAGACAATGTTAATTTGTGATTCTTCCTATCTCTGGTTATTCTCATACCAAGGATTTGTTTTGCAGCACCCAAATCCTTTATTGAAAATGAGTTTGCCAATTTTATTTTGAGCACATTTATCTCTTGCATGTTAGAACCTGCAACAAGCATGTCATGTACATACAATAACAATATAATATAGCTGCCATCATTTTGCCTTTTGAGATAAACACAATGATTAGAGTGACATCTAGTATAACCTTGTTCAGACATAAACCTATCAAATTTTAGTTACCACTGCCTTGGACGCTGTTTTAATCCATACAAGCTCTTCTTCAACCTGCACACTAGTTTCTCCTTCCCTTTTACCTCATATCCTGGTGGTTGTTGCATGAATATCTCTTCCTCCAAATCCCCATGGAGAAAGGTTGTCTTTACATCTAACTGCTCAAGAGGCAGACCTTCAGATGCTACTAGACATAATAGTTCTAATTGAAGTCATTTTCACAACAAGAGAAAATATCTCATCAAAGTCTATACCATTTTTTTGTGCAAACCCCTTCACCACAAGTCTAGCTTTGTACCTCTATTTTCCTCCATCTTCTTCCTTCAACTTGTAAACCCATTTATTCTACAATGCTATTTTACCTGCAGGAAACCTGACTAAGTCCCAAGTCTGGTTATGTGCTAAGGAGTCCATCTCTTCTTTCATGGCTTGCTCCCACTTCTTCCTAGTTTCCACCTACACTGCTTCTTCATAACATTCTGGTTCACCAGAATCAGTCAAGAATACATAATATAATGAAGGAGAGTATCGTTCAAGGGGTCTACTCATCCTGGTAGATCTTCTAACACCACTTTCAGGTGTTTGAAGTGCTTGTTGCTATCATGGTTGATGTTCTGGCTGTTGATCATTATGATTTTCAGGCACCATCACCTTTTCTGTGATCTCGTCAAGAACTGTGTATTCTCTGTTTTCTTTTTCCTGTTTCTTTTCCTGGAGTTGATCCTTATACAAAACCCTTTCATTGAATATGACATCTCTGCTCCTAATGATTTTTTGTTTTTCATAATCATAAAAGCGATAACCAAAATCATTAACACCATATCCAATAAAGGTACATTTCTTTGATTTTGCTCAAGCTATGTTCTGTTTTCTTTATTAATGTGGACAAAGGCTTCACAACCAAAAGTCTTTAAAAAAAAGTAGTTTACCTTTTTACCTATCCATGCCTCCTTTGGAATACCACCATCCAAAGAACTTGAAGGCCCTGTGTTAATTAGATAAAAAGCAGTATCTACAGCATCTACCCAAAATTGTAAAGGAAATTCTGCATGTAATCTCATGCACCTTGTGCACTGTCCTGTTCATCCTTTCTGACATTCCATTTTCTTATGGTGTTCCTGAAACCATCTTCTCTCTATGAATTCCATTCTCTGAACAGTACCTATCAAAACCTTTGCTGCAATATTCACCTCCATTGTCTGATCTGAGACACTTCAACCTTTTTCCTGTCTCATTTTCAACCAAATCTTTCCATTTCTTGAATATATCAAATACATCAGATTTATTTCGAACACAATAAATCCAGGTTTTTCTGGTTGCATCATCAATAAAACTAACATAATAACAAGAGTCACCAAGAGATGATACCTGAGCAGGTCCCCATACATCTATATGCACAAGCTCTAAATTTCACTCTTCTTTTCTTTCCCAACTCTAAGGAATTTGACTTTCTTCTGTTTTCCATAAACACAATTCTCACATAATTTTAAATCAACATGCTTCTAACCTGGCAACAAATTTCTTGAGTGAAAAATCTGCATCCCCTTCTCACTCATGTGCCCGAGCCTAGGATGCCACAATAGAGGTTAGAGCATTAACAAAATTAGAAATACCATTGCATAAATGCAATGTACCAACCTTTCCTCCTTTCGCTATTACCAGGGATCCTATAGTGACCTTCCAGGTTTTATCTGTGAAAGTAGTTACACAACCTTCACCTCCTAACTGCCCTATTGAAATCAAATTTTTCTTCGAATCTGGAACATGCCTTACCTCCTTCAATAGCCATTGATTTCCATTCTGCTATTTTATGAAAAATGTACCCATTCCAACGATTTTACAGGGTTTATCATCACCCAATCGAACCTGTCCAAAATCTCCTTGAACATAATCATGAAAATGTTTCTTATCAGGTGTGGCATGGAATGAGGCCCCTAAATCTACCACCTAGGCATCAATAATATTTTCTAATGAAAGAATCAAAGCATCTTGCAACACATCACCTATTACATTTGCTTCATGATTAGTTTCTTGTTGAGTGCCTCCTTCTTTTCCCCTTCGAGACTTGCAGGCTTTCTTTAGGTGTCCTTTTTTCCCGCATTTCCAGCACATTATCCTCGATCTGGACTTGGATCTCCTTTTCTTGACTTACTACGATATCCTGGGCTCTTTCCTCTTTCCATTTTTCTTCCCCTAGCCTCTGTAGTCAAAGCATTACCTGATGTCTCACCGGAGCTTTTCCATTGCATTTCCTCACTAAGGATTGCACTGACAACATCATAAAACTTTAAAGTACTAGATCTAAAGACAGAGTTACTAACGGCAATAACGAAACCATTCCAACTTTCTGGCAATGAGCACAGAAATAATAGAGCCCTAACTTCATCATCAAAAGTTACCCCTAGAGAACTTAACTGACTTGTAACTATATTAAAATCATTTAAATGATCAGCAACAGATCCACCTTCTGACATCTTCATATTAAATAAACACTTCATAAGAAATACCTTATTTGAGGCTGAGGGTTTTTCATATAGTTTGGCCAATGTCGACATTAAAACCTCTATTGTCGTTTCCTTTGAAATATTAAACGCTACCGACACCGCTAGGCATAGCCATATTGTTCCAAGTGCCTTTCTGTCAAGAATATTCCATTCTATGTCTGTCATGCTTGTCGACTTATTTGTCTTTTTGCTCAATGGTATGTACATATCTCTCTGAGATAGATAATATTCCATCTGCATCTTCCATAGCTGGTAGTTTTGGTTGTTGAATTTTTCGACCCTAAACCTACCATCTTCTGCCATTGCTCCCTCTCGAACCAGGAACCCTTCTCTCCTGCAAGTTTATCAGCCAAATAGACCTTCGGTTCTAATACCAGTTGTTAGAAAATTATATATTACAGAGCAATGGAACACATAAAATATTGCAGAAAATATGAACACATAAAACGCATAAAACAAGAGAGACATAGATATACATGGTTCACCCAGTTTGGGCTACATCCACAGAGAAATGGCTAGTCCTTATTTTTATATTATCCAACAAACTGAAGAGATGCAACCTACAACAGATCCGTTGTAACTCCCTCTTTGCTCTCAATCTCCTCTCTCTTCCTCACTCAGAATACAGATCTACATAGATGCAATAAAATTCTCTCATATATAGTGAGGGGTTTCCTTCTAGGGAAAAAAACCCTAAGATAAACATAAATTCTACCGTCAGATCATCCGCCTAATGAATAGCCCAGATTGACTAGAAATTACTAGACTTTTACAAGGTAATTTTACATTTTTTTTAGCTTCAGGGGCGCTGCCCCCGAACCCCCGCCAGGGGACTGCTTGCCCCCGAACCCCCCAGCTGGGGGGGATTAGCTCCCCCACGTGGAGGGGTGTACAATATTCTTGGGGTATACATTCGGCTTAAACCTTTGAATACAGAAGATAATCAGGCTCCACACCCAACATGATCTATATATGATTTTTTCCTTTTATTACTTTAACTAAATCACACACTTCTTATTGCAGAAACTCACAATATATTAGCAACATATTAGTAAACAATAAACATGCAAACATATGAGAAACATATACTAGTGCAAACCATTAAAGGAAAACCACAAAAACCATCCACACAAGAGACACCAGATATCTAGTGCAAAAGCCTTCATCGGGGAAAAAACCTCCCTTGTTATTCCTACTCTACTCTAAATTTTTGTTAGTCAATAAATTGACCTTTTACATAGCTTGTGTTTCCCATTAGCATGGAGACTCTACCTCATATACATAGTGCCAACACCCATTCGCTAGGAGACTCGATACTATTGATTAGCTTGGAAGATTGTTCTCTACGGAACTATGGATTACCATCCGCTAAAGGCCACCACGATCAATGATCCTTGCCTGGTTACTCTTGAACTATTAATTGACTCTACATAATATGATATGTTAGTCACCACCATGACCAATGAGCCTCACAAATTTTTCGTTGAACTATCCAACCACCTTAGATGAGAACCGTGTTCCTTTATTGAACCTTCGCTATCACTGCTCCTTTCTCATGAAGTCACTTCTCCTCTACCACTATGCAGACCTCATTTCATATATTTTCAAATTGGATCCCAAGACACTATGCTTAATAAGAAATAAACTTTGCATACATGCTCTCATTAGCAAGAACTCGTCATAAAATCAAAATAAAAATAAAAAATGCACAAAACATGTTCTCTACAATAGCAAACCTATGGCCACAATAAATTTGATACCAACATATATCAAACCCTAAGATCAGAAAATAATTATTGCATATTATAATTAACAACATACAACAATATTGTTATGCACCAAAAGTAATAACATCTCCTGAAAAAACAAATGTGAGAGGATCACCAACATATACTCCAGCATCATACAAACTCTCCAACTCAATCTCTACTCTAGCAACTTGAATTCAAATATATTCTACATCAGGCTTCAGATCTGCACATTATTAAGTCGTTAACACTCATGGGCTAAAGCATCTATCATCTACTTAAGTTTTGATGCATAATCTCACTATTCATCCTTCTATCCACACATACACTGAACATCTGACACCATCAATAACGCACAAATCAAAAGACCATAATATAAATCTTGTAGGATGAAATTGAGCTTGGGTCTAGGATAAAGGGTGCAAAAATTGGAACAAACCAATCCACAAAGGTCACTACTAGTGCAGTAAAGGCAATCAATCATGAAAGGTCATTTTCAAATCATTTCTGATTTTTTCAAAAAAAATTGGAAGCCTTTGGGATTTTCGAATCTAATTTCCTTCTGAAAAATGCGAGGAATGCAAAGAAAATGTTGTCAAATCCTTCAGTCACTCCCATAACATTGTTTCTATACAACTGAAGCTATAAGTTCCCCCACAGGATTTCATTCCAACATCCAACCACTCCCATAGGCTTATATGCATGTGATTGTGGCTAAAACTAAGGTAAAACATCATGCCTACAACTCAGAACCTCTGCCACTAGTTAGATCCTTTTCTCCAGCATTTGTGCTAGCCTCCAAACCTATTACATGGCCTCTGACACATCCAAAAGTAGACCAAACATGCCTCCCAAGTGTCACTTCCAAGTTGACCTACAAGGGCCAACAAACAATGTTTACAAGTGTGCCAACAAGTCCTCTACTCTCCATCAGACCTATGAATAGGCTACAACACATTTGAGCAGGCCTACAAACTTATCTAGCACCTCTACAACAACATTAAGGGAATTGTGAGGTCTAAAATGGGCCTCCTGAGGAAATTATAAAGTAATAGTGGAAATAATAAAGTAATATTTGATTACGTCATCAAATTTTAGAGGGAAAAAAGAAAAAACTATTTTTTCAACTTATGTCCCTATGGTTTTACTCAAATTTCGAGCAACAACACTCCTTGGATGCAAAATTTGATTCATCTTCCAAGGAGTACCCATGTTGCATACTTTTGATGGATCCTACTACATGAAAATGAGAAATACATGAAAAACATGATTGCAATCACGTGTTTCATGTATTTCTCATTTTCGAGTAGTAGGGTCCATTGAAAGTACGAAACGTGGGTACTCCCTGGATGAGAAATTAAATTTTGCATCCAACAAGTACTCCCACTCGAAATTTGAGTAAAATATTTGGGAGCTAAGTTGAAAATAAGAGTTGAAAAAGTAGTTTTATTATTTTATTATTTTTTAATATTTTCACTTTTTACTACAAAATTGGTGAATCATCACCCATGGTTAACATCATCATATTGAATCTTATTGGTTCTTAAAAAAAATATTTTTGTTGTACATTTTTCTTAGGAGGTCCATTTTAGACCTCAAAATTCCCCTAATGCAACATCATCATCATGAAGTCATCACACTGCAACAAGTCATCTCCATGAAGCATAAGCATGAAGACCTAGTTGATAACTCAACTAGTGTACCATCAACCCTCACCATCACATTTAGATCTCCATGAAAAACTTAGCAGCATCACCAATGCCATCATCTGACCATCATCAAATGCCAACACATACTGACATGAGTGACATCATACAGTTGACATAAATACCAACATAATCAATCCAATGTCAACTCAACTCTTAACATCATGACCATGTTGACATCAATGCTAATATTACAATGCCAATAAACTCCCCCTTTGGCATTGTTTTCATCCTCAACAACATGTGAGATTGATCTCCATACACATCCAAATTCTCTCCCCCTTTGAAATAAATGGCAAAGGGTCAACTCCATATGAATAGATAGTAAGAACTGAAGCATAAACATTGGGGTAATACATCTCTACATGGCTGAAATATGATTCACCAAAAATCATCCATGTCTCCATATAAGCAACAAGCACCATATATATCCAATCAACATCCAGAGCATAATAACAACCAATAACTACTAGTAGAAAGAAGCATCATGCCAACATAAGGCAACCATAATCAACATATGCATCATCAACATAATATGAGCTTATGAGCAACATCAATTATACATATGAGAATCATCGTAAAATTTCTCAACATCCACATGAGGAAACCAAACACAATCTCCCCCATGACGACATAGAAATAACTACCAAAACATCTCATCACATGAGGCCAAGAACCCCACTATCGTAGAATAGAATGAGGAACATCATGAAAACCTCCAAGCGGATCATAAATCCAACAATTTATGGCTGAAATAATAAGAGAAAATAATGCTCCCCCTGAACACATGCCATTTGCAAGCTATAGAGATACCAATTGTTGGGTTGAAATGATAGCTTTCGCTACAAACAATGCTTCCTTTGAGAAATAGAAGCACCATATGCACTGAGACACCACATGACCATGACTCAAGTGACATGTACATTATAAATACATGGTTGTATTAGCGATACAAGACCTCATACATAATCCCATATGACCATAACATGACCTCATGACTCATGGCTCTAAGACGCTAAAGATAGTACAACATAATTACATGGATCCATGAGAATGATACATAGATTTTCAATGAAATAAATAGCTTCTATAATCATCTCCTATGGACCAATGATTCAAATACATAATCCATAATAACAATTATTTCATCATTAGCCCATATATGTGGCTGCAAAATGACTCATGATACTCCTCTAAGACAATACTATGATCATGATGACTCAACATACTATTGACTAGACTCGATACCCACATATAGTGATCATACAATAATGAATATATGGTTGTATTAATCATCATATAAATGCCTATACATGGCTGGTCCATGTCACAAGTCATCTCAATACATCCTGAAATGATGATTACAATATATGCATGGATGCACATCTTTTCAATGAGCTATTAGTGGAAACCAAAAACATATATATGGATGAAAAACGTTATCTTATTTATACTCATGAAAGACATATAAATCTGCTACAAACACATGAATTGAAAGGAATGAAAGAGACAAGATAAATCATGAATCTCAATACCATGCATAACTCCCCCTGAGCACAATATACCTCCAAGACACAAGTTAATCATGTGGACTTGACTGTGCATGAGGCTGAAAAGAGCTCATCATATGTTGCTACAAACTCCATCATATGTTCCCCTTGAGGTTATGCACCTCTCATGATCTGCAGTCTATAAGTATGTATGAATAATCATGGACTGCGAGATGGAATGCTCTTCACTTGTTGAAGAGTTGTTGCTCCTTCTTTCTCCACACGATTTTTTGCTACTTCTTCTCCTCTTTGATCAATTAACTCTTCTTTTCCTTCTCTTTCTCTACTTTCTCTGTACTAGATATTCCTTGTTTTTTCTTCTTTTGATGATTTTTCCTTGAGTAATGGGGAAACAAACAATCTCTTTCCATATGGCCAAATATGTGGCAAATATAACACTCCACATGGCCAAGAGAATCAACTCTTCTTCTGCTCATGCTAGATCTAAACCTTGCATGAAATGTGTCTCTCCTCCAACGGCTAGACCTATAATCTATTGCCTTATGGCCAAACATGTGACATGAGTAACAATAACCACAAAAATAATGATTATACCAGAAGTTCCATATCTTTGGATATTGGTATTTCTTGAATCTCTACTAATATAAACTATACGTTATGCTCCAGACATTTGTTGCAATATGCTCAAACTTGTGACAGTTGTAACATTCTACATTATGCACAAAAGGAGAAAAAGGACTTTGATTCATTTTAAACTTTACAAATATATCACGATCATCTATAGGAGAAAACGATATTCTGAATGTAGGTGCTCCTTAAGAATTTCTTCTTTATTGTTGGTTGTGATGCTTAACTGTCTACTAGTTCTGATTTCTTTTCTACTGATGGTTCTTTTGTTTGTTAACTGGATGTTGGATCTGCTTCTTATTACCTTAGATCTCACTTTTGTTGCAAGAAATGTTTGCTACAGGTTTCTTGGGTTCTTCTTTGATGTTCTTACCTACATGCAAACCAGTCTCACCCTTTTGAAATCCAAGGCCATATTTATCCAATGGTGATCTCTAGATCTCAAACAAATTATCCAAGGCAACAATACTCTTCTCCATATTCCGCTTCTTTCTCAAGGAAACAATTTTATCTTCTAATTTCTCAACCTCTTCTACCTTCACTTGATATTTTTTCCTCATACCTTCCTCAACTTTTTCAGATTCCTATAATTTAAGTTTTAAGCTCACTATATCTTCCTTGAGCTTGGCCTCCTTATCATCACATATCTGCAAAAAAAAAATATTGATCCTTCCATACAATAGTTAGTTGAGAAATATAAAATCTAAGACCCTTAATAACATTCTCATATTCACTATTTTCTTCAACATGATCAAAATATGAATCATAAAAATTATAACTCAACAGAAAATCATTAAAATTTATACCTTTGGCTTGAAGATTTTATGATTCCTTCTCATCATCTGTTGAATCATGTGCACTAGAAGAATGAGACTCTTGTGGCTGAGATTATTGTTTCTAGAGGCTCTTATTTTTTTTCTTATTATTATTTCTCCTTTTATCAGTATGGGTTCTATTTTGTCCCACATGTCTTTGGCAGGTTTCAAACCCACTAGTCACTTCATATCATCATCATGAAGATTCTTGTAGATTATCCATTGTGCTTGTGCATATCGCTGCAAAACTTTATCTGCAATTAGATCTTTTCCACAAACTTGACATACTACTCTCCAAAGGTTAAATCCACAAGATAATAATTGAGATTCTACATTATTGTGCCATGCCTTGTAATTTGGAGCAGTGAGGACAACAAAAAATAAATAAATAAATAAAAATCAAATTTTCCACCAACAAGCCCCAGATCTACTCTTCAGGGGTCAAGCTACAACCATGAGCCCCTCTCTGATACTAATTGTTTGAAACCTTTGAGCACTATTGGGAGGAGGGTTGAATCAGTAGTGTGATCTATATACGATCTTTTACTTTTATTACTTTAACTGAACCACACACTTCTTACTGCATCAACTCACAATATGTTAACATCATATGAGTAAACAATAAAAATACAAACATATAAGAAAAATATACTAGTGAAAACCATCAAATAACAACCACAAAAACCATCCACACAAGAGGCACAAGATATCTGGTGGAAAACCCTTCACTCACAAAACAACCACCCTTGTTGTTGTTGCTCTCCTCTTAATTTCTATTAGTCAAGAAATTGATATTTTACATAGCTTTTTGACACCCATCATCATGGATACTCGACCTCCTATACTAATGCCAACACCCATCAGCTAAGAGACTCGATGCCATTGATCAACTTGGAAGACTTTGTTCTCTACAGATTTATGGACTATCACCCATTGAGGGACACCACAATCAACAATCCTCACCTAGTTACTCCTGAACTATTAAGCGACTCTACAGACTTCGATTTGTTGGTCACTGCCATGAACAACGAACCTCGCCTAGTTTCTCCCAAGCTATCCTACCACCATTGGATGAGAAACTTGTTCCTTTGCTAAAGCTTTGCTATCATTGCTCTTATCTCATGAAGTCACTTCTCCTCTACCACTATGCAGACCTCCTTTCATATATTTCCAAAATGGATCAAGAGACACTATGCTCAACAAGGAATCATCTCTGCATACATGCTTTCAGTTGCAATAACTCATCATCAAATCAAAATAAAACATATGCACAAAACATGTGCTCTCTAATATCAAAATTGTGGCCACAATAAATCTGATACCAACATAAAATATCAAAACCCTCACATCACAAAGTAATTTTTGTATACTATGATTATAAACATACAACACTAAGGCTATGCACCAAATGTGGTAAAAACTCTTGCAAAAACAAATATGAGAGGATCACCAACATATACTTGAGCAACATAAAAACTCTCCAACTCAATCTCTACTCCAACAGATTCAATTCTTATCTATTATGCAATATTCTTCAAATCTGCATAGTATTCAGTCATTAACACTCATGGAATGAAGCATCTATGCTCTACTCAAGGTATGAAGCATAGTCTCACTATTGAGCCTTCTCTCCACACATACACTCAACATCTAACACCATCAACAACCACAAAGCTCACAAGACTAGAATATAAAACCTGTAGGTAGAAATTGAGCTTGGGGCTAGGATCAAGAGTGAAAAAAATGGACCAAATCAATCCACAAAGATCACTACTAGTGAATTAAATCTATTCACATCATGAGAGGACCTTTTCAAACCATTTCTAACTTTTTACAACAATTTTTTAAGCCTCTGGGAATTTCCATGCTAATTTCCTTCCAAACAGCACGAGGATTCTAGAGAAAATGTCATCAAATCCCTCAGTCACTCCCATAACACTATCTTTGAGGGACTAAACTTGTAATCTCTCCCACATGCTTTCATGCCAGCATCGAACCACTCCTATGCATGTGAATTTCACTAAAACTAAGGAAAAACATCATGCCTTCAACTCAAAATCTATTCCACTAGTTAAATCCTCTTCTCGATCATCTATGCGAGCCTCCAGATCTCTGACATGGCTTCTGACACATCTGAAAGTAGAAAAAACATGCCTCCCAAGTGTCATGGCCAGGTTGACCTAAAAAGGCCAACAAACAAGGTTGACAAGTGCGGCAACAAGTCCTCCACCCTCCATCAGACATCTGAACAAGATACAACACATTTGAACAAACCTGCAAACCTCTGTAGAACCTCTGCAATATAAGCATCATCTTCATGGACCCATCACAGTGCAACAAGTCATATCTATAAAGCATAAGCATGAAGACCTAGATAAACACCTAGTACAACTCAACTAGTGTACCATCCACCATCGCCATCTTATGTAGATCTGCATGACAAACTGTGGAAGCATCACCAATACCATCATCTTGCCATCATCAAATGCCAACACATGCCAACATGAGTGACATCATACATTTGACATCAATGCCAACACAATCAATCCAATGTTAACTCAACTAGTAGCATCATGACCATGTTGACATCAATGCCAACAAACCCCTCCTTTGGTATTGATTTCATCCTCAACAACATGTGAGGCTTATCTCCATACACATCCAAATTCTCTCCACATTTGACATCAATGGAAAAGGGTCAACTCCATGTGAATAAGAAGAAAAACCTTAAGCATAAACACTAGATTAAGATATATCTACATGGATGAAATATAAAGCATAAAAAATTATCCATGTCTCCATATAAGCAACAAGAAGCATATATATCCAATCAACATCCAGAGCAGAATACCAACCAACAACTACAAGCAAAAAGCATCATCATGCGAACATAAGGAAACCATAATCAACATATGCATCATCAACATAATATGTAGTTATAAGAAACCTCAAGTACACATTTTAGAATCATCATAAAATGTTCTAACGTCCACATGAGGCAACCACACACAATTACTACATAGCAGAAACTACCTAAACATCTAATCACATGAGGCCAATAACCCCACCATCATAGAATAGCATAAGGCACATCATGAAAACCCCCAAGTGGATCATAATTCCAACAATGTATCGGTTAAATAGTAAGAGAAAAATGTTCTTCCCCTAAACACATGTCATCTCCAAGCTATAGAGGTACCATCTTTTGGGCTGAAATGACTGCTTCCACTACGAACAATGCTTCCTTTGACAAATAGAAACACCATATGGACTAAGACACCACATTACCATGAATCAAGTGACACATACATCATAAATACATGTTTGTAGTAGTGATACAAGACCTCATACATACTCTCATATGACCATAAGATGTAGTCATGACTCATGGCTATAAGACCCAAAAGATAGTACAACATAAGTACATGGCTCTATGAGCATTATAAATAGAGTTTCAATGAAATACATAGCTACTATCATCATCTAATATGGACAAATGTCTCAAATACATAATACATCATCACAATTACATCATCATTAGCCAATACATGTGGCTGCAAAATGACTTGTGATACTCTGCCAAGGAAAACCTATAATCATGATGACTCAACATACTATTGACTGGACTTAATACCAACATATAATGATACAATAACGAATACATGGTTGTAGTAATGATCATATAATAGTCTATACATGGGTGGTCCATGTCACAAGTCACCTCAATACTTCCTGGAGTGATCATCACAATCTATGCATGGTTGCACATCTTTTCAAGCAATTATTAGTGGAAACCAAAAACATATACATGGCTGAAAAATGTGCTCGTCTTTATACTCATGAAAGACATATAAAACTGCTACAAACACATGAGAGAAAGGAATGAAAGAGAAAAGATAAATCATGTATATCAATACCATGCATAGCTCCCGCTGAGCTCAATATACCTTGAAGAGATAGGTTGATACTGTGGCCCTAATTATGCATGAGGCTAAAAAGAACTCATCATATGTTTCTACAAACTCCATCATATGCTCCCCTTGAGGTTATGCACCTCTCATGATCTGCAGTCCTATATAAGTATGCATGAATAATCATGGACTGCAGGAGGGAATTATCTTCTCTAATTAAAGATTTATTTCTCCTTCTTTCTCCACATGGGTTTGGGAGGCTTCTTCTCCTCTTTTATCAACTGCTTCTTCTCTTCCTTCTCTTGCTTCTCTTTCATTGTACTATATATTATTTGTTTTTGTTGCTTTTGACAATTCGGCCTTGAGTAATGGGGT
Source organism: Pinus tabuliformis (assembly GCA_031772625.1). Lineage (NCBI taxonomy): Eukaryota > Viridiplantae > Streptophyta > Pinopsida > Pinales > Pinaceae > Pinus > Pinus tabuliformis. The sequence continues at coordinate 932,979,621 of CM062811.1, read as the reverse complement.
AGAAAAAAATCTCTTATCATATGGATAAATTTATGTCAAACCAAGACGATCAACTCTTCTTCTTCTCATGCCAAATCTAAATCTCTCATGAAATTTGTCTCTCCTCCAATGATTTGACCTCCAATCTATTTCCTTATGGCCAAATAGGTGACATGACTAACAATAACTATAAAAATCATCATTATACCTGAAGGCCAATCCATTTGGCTACTGATATTGCTGGAATCTCTACTGTTGTGGACTATACGTTCTACTCCAGCAATTTGCTACAATATGCCCAAACTTGTGACAATTGTAACATTCTACATTATGTACAAAAGGAACAAAAGGACTTTGATTCCTTTGAAACTTTAGAAATATGTCACGATCATCTCTAGTAGCAAAATATATTCTGAATGTAGGCGCTCCTTGAGATTTTATTCTCTGTTGTTGGTTGTGCTACTTAACTGGTTGTTGGTTCTTGTTTTTTGTTGTTGTTGTTGGTTCTTTTTTTTTTTAGTTAAATTCTAGATCGGATTCTTATTACCTTGGATCTCACTTTTGCTGCTAGAAATGTTTGCTATAGGTTTCTTGGTTTCTTCTTTCACTTTTTTACCTGCATGCAAAATAGACTCACCTTTAGAAATCCAAGACCATATTTATCCAATGGTGATCTCTAGATCTCAAGAAAATTATCCAAAGCAATAGTACTCTTCTCCATCTTCCATTGGTTTCTCAAGTAAAAAAATTCAGCTTCTAATTTCTCAACCTCTTCTACCTTCACTTGATATTGTTTCCTTATGCCTTCCTTAGATCTTTAAAATTCTTCAAATTTAACTTTTAAGCTCACTATCTCTTCCTTCATCTTGGCCTCTATTGAGAAATGGAAACAAAAAATTCCACTTTAATTTGTCCTTGAATTAAACTATGAATTAAAATATAATTATTTTCTCATAGAAATTTGAAAACAATTAATTACACTTAATTAAATTTAATTAATTTAGGAAATTCGAATTGGAAGTATTTTAGAAGATATGTATATGTTCTACCTAACTTATAGGAGTTAAGAATGAGTTATGAATGAGTGGTAATTAGTTAACTAAATTTATTGAGTTAGGTCCAGTTAAATTAGTTCCAATCCATTTCAGGAACTAATAGTGAGTAAATAGTTAGTTGGGACACTAGTGACCTAATTACTGCTACTCTAGTTAACTAAAGATTCCACTATCAGAAACTCCTGCATGTTGATTCTGAGAAAGACCCAGTTGAGACTAGAGCACAGGGACAGTGTACTAATTGTTTTAGATTTTTCTGAGTTGGACTGATTGTGCATGCAATCAATAACTGATCCTCCAATGATTGCACTATTTTTAGAGGCTTTATTTCCCTTTAAATACAAGTTATGCTTCATAGGAATTACACATTGGAATAGAGACTTGGAGAGATTGTGAATTGGCCAAGTTTTGGCCTTGAGCTTGCTTATGAGTTGGAAATTGAATTTGTTGAGTGCTGGGATTGTTCTAGAGAGAACAATCATTGTAATTTCATCTTGATTTTCTGGATTAATATAAAACAAATAGTCGGGTTTTGAGTTGTGGCCTTCCCCGGATATTTATTGTGTTATGTGCCTTTGATTCTCTTCCTCTATTGATTATTGTTTTCTTTATGTTTATGGGCCTACACTATAAAGAGTACAAGTATTTTCTTTTCTCTTACTTTATAAAATTGCATTAGCCTTTCAATCTATAGGTTTTTCTACATGGTATCGAAGCAAGATTGTTTTTTGGGCCGAGAGTTTGCAGAGCGGATATGAGAATTTCTATACAAAATTTTCAAAAACAAATTTCATATTTGGATTCCTTGGGAAAAGGTACCCAAATTCAAAAAAACAAAATCGACCGAATTAGAGTTCGGATGAGGGAGATATCATTGATTTAAAGTCAGCTCTCTAGAGGATATTTCAAAGTTTTGAGTTTCTAGGTTACAGGTGAAAGTTGAATTTGCATACATACTTCAGGATCGAAAAATGGAGTTTCATGGGTTGAGGGTTGAGTATGCCTTGGAAGGCAGATCAAATTTTATAGCCTGGAGGGACAAGATGGAGGTTGCGCTAGAAGATAATCGCTTAAACGAATTCATTGATCAAGAAGTCCCCATGCCAGCAAATATGGATGCACAGAACTTGGCCAAATGGAAGACGTGTGTGGCGAAGGCGAGGCAGATAATCCTTGAGGGAGTTCAATACCACATTGTCTCAAGTCTCAATGGCAAGGAAACTCTGCATGCTATGTGGAAAACATTGACGAACTTGTATCAGAATGGCAATGATCAAAGGAAGTTGGCATTGAAGGATAAAATTCGTAAAATCAAGATGGAGAAAGGCGAGATGATTCTAAAGTACTTGACCAAGTTCACTCAATGTCGGGATGAACTTGGAAGTCTTGGAATCACAGTTTCTGAGGAGGATATGGTGAGCCTTACTCTTCTTGGACTCCAAAAGAGTTGGCATAGTTATCAGGACTCTGTCAATGGTTGGGACATGTTGCCGGATTGGGAACGACTATGGTCAGATTTGATGCACAATGAGATCAAGAGGAACACAAGGGATGCCTCTCAGCAATTCGAATTGGACTTTTCCCTCATTGCATGCATGGTGTATTCAATGATGGGAAGTGTTTGGTACTTAGACAGTGGATCTTCTTTCCACATGATTGGCAACAAAGAGTTATTCAGTGAACTGGAGGAGAAAGATCTCAAGATGCATATCGAGATGGGTGATGACGGTAAGTATAGTGTTACTCATGTGGGCACTATTACTTTTTAGAGGGAGCATGTGGCTCGACTCACCTTGAAGAATTTTATGCATGTAACTAGACTACCGAAGAACTTGGTATCCATTTCCATGCTTGATGATAGAAGCTATGATGTGATGTTTTCGAAAGTAAAGGCATTCCTTCGACACATAGGCATGGGTCAAGTAAAGAAGATAAGGATTTGAGTTTAGAATATTTATAATATAGAGGTAGAGGATTGTGCTTCTTTGAGTTCAAAAGTGGAAAAGATGTTGAGCTGAGGTGTTAGAAAGTTATGGCACAGGCGATTGTGCCACTTGCATCATGGGGCTTTGAAGATATTGCAACAAAACTCTATTGGTCTTCCTAAACGTGTACTTGAGAAAGTTGATACATGCAAGGGTTTAATTTGGGAAAATACACCAAGTCTTCCTTTGGAGATAGAGACAGTCGAGAAGAGTCTATTCTGGAGAGAATCCATTCAGATGTGTGTGGACCATTCTTGACAGTATCCACCGCCAAATATAGGTATTGTGTTATATTTGTAGATGAATATTCTCGTAAATGATGGATATTTTTCATGCAGAGAAAGGATTAGACATTCACGAAGTTTTTTGAATTCAAAGAATTGGTCTAGAAAGAGTCAAGCATGAAGGTTAAAGCTCTACAGAGTGATAATGGTGGATAATATGTCTCCAATGAGTTTAAGAAATTCTTTGCAGTGGAAGCGACTAAACGAGAGTTGACAAAACCTCATAACCCTCAACGAAATGGGGTTGCTGAGAGCAAGAACAGGAGCATTGTAAGGGAAGCAAGAGCGATATTGCATGATCAGGGCCTACCAATTGACTTGTGGGCTGAGGCATGCAATGCAATGGTTTATGTTCAGAACTGTAGCCCACATAAGATACTTGAGAGTAAAACACCAGAGGAAGCTCATTCCAGTAAGAGGCCAGATGTTGGTTGTCGAGCAGTAAAAAGGGTCTTTTTCACCTCTATTTACCCTACATTAACTTATCAATCCAGGAACGATTTGTTATATCAAAGAGTGTACTCAGTTTGAGGCAGTCATTTGTCAGAGTAATGCTAGTAGTAAAGTGATCTAACTACAAGAGTAAACGGATGCTTGAAATAAGATCTACTTACAGAAAAGAACCTTAAAACTCAAATCATGCACTCAGAGGACTATAGAAATTTATCAGTCAAGGGTACAATAACAGTAACTCATCCCTTTGTAAATTGATGTAGTTAAAGACAATCAAGGAAAAGATCATCAATATGGGAACTAGACAACAAATGTCAATGCTCACTATAGTCTCAGATCATTCTTCTCACCAACGCAATGATAATACAAATGACAGGAAATGGAACAACAACTAGTCTTATGAACAAGATTGAACAGCAAAACCTTATTCTATGAAAATAAATGCAGCAATTGTATGCTATAGGAATTAGATAACAATATTTACTCTAAAGATAAATCAGACAGCAACGGAAATAGAACAGTAACTTAAGAGATGAAATATAGAACAATAACTAGAGTCAAATATAAATGTACAATGAACCAAAACGAATATCACACACAACATGCTTGATATTAAAAGAACAGTAATCTGACTTCGATACAACAAGTATAAATCACAGTTATAAAGAATAATGATTGTAATTCGTAATGGAACAACAACTCCAATTAAACAACAACCGCGATTAAATGTAAACCGTAGATAAATACAGTAATACCAACTTATGAATGTTACAGCACGGTTACTCTGTAATTGAATAGCAATGGCATTCTGTAAGGAACAGCAATGTTATATCAATGGTTAAAGGAACAGCAATGCGTTACAAAGTCAGAATGAACAACAAAACATTCCTGTTACAGAGAACAACATTACTCAGTTGAACATAAACAAAATATAACAGAACCGTGAAGTAAAATAGAAAAACACATCAAATTACCAAATAGATATAATAATGAAAACTGCACACGAATTAAAAATAATGGTACAGGAGCAAGTGTTCTACCAGGGCCGGGCCCTTAGCCTCCAGGGACACACCGCTTGAGATTACTCCAGAATCAAAGATGGGACGGCAACCAGATTTATATTAAAACATCAAAACAGAGTTACAGTTGATCTCTCTTCAACGAGAGTCAATGATCAAAGTTTCAAATACAAAGGAGAATTACATAAAAATAACAACAATTCATCCCCCGAGCTAGCAGTGTTGCCCCTTCTTATAATAGTCGAGTGGAGATATCAATGACACAAAAATCGTTAACATAGCGATCCCTCGGGATCAAAGGATCCTGAGGGATTCGCCAGACTATTAATCTTCAGCTATCCTCTTGTTCTCTTGCACCGCTTTGATATCTCCTTTTCCCTTTCCTGGCTGATACGCTCCAATTTGGATCGCCTTGTTTGCATGCAGTTCCCTACCAAAGGGACAACAGTTAACTTTGTCCTGTCTTTTATGGCAATCTTCCATTTTCTCCTTTTCCTGCATAAGAAAAGGGCAATTATTAGTTATTTTGTGTTGCATACAAATCCCATAGATTTTGTCATAATTTCTTATTATCTACCTAGTTCATGATGCAAAGAGGTTATGATTTTTAAAGAAAAGATGACAAAATAAATGATAATAACATACCTTCTTCAGTACTCAACACACCCCCCTGCTTACCCTTTTTCATGCCCTCATGAAAACATTGTAGTTGACATGCAAGGCAGTGAGAGAGTAGGTCGGAGATGGGATCTCATGAGGTGGTCTATAGCCATGATGCCTAGCTAGGTGTTCAAAAAGATGTCCTGTCTGACCCTCAAGCATTTCATACAAGGCTTGGTATCCTGGTGCAGGGTGCCAAACAACTAGACTACGAACCTACAGCCTAACCAAGATGGCCCTTCTCTCAAAATAAGGTCACCATAAAGACCCAAGCAATCAACAACTAGCTTAGAGTTCCCATAGTTAAACGTTTCCCTGAGTTGTATGTTCGGATTAGAAGTCTGATATCAGAATTTGGCAGCTGCAATGGCAAGGTCCTTAATGGTAAAGAAATATTCCATCCCTTGCCGATTGATTGTTGTATGAATAGATCCTAATGCCTCAATCACGCCCAGAGTCCTCATGGGGTTCCTTTGTTTATTCCACAACTGTAATGGGTCTCTAGGCTCAGCTCGCACCCATAAGTCTAATCCATTTTCTTGTCTTTGAAAGGCATTATAGGCTTTAAGCCATTTTATTTTAGTAACACCAAAAGAAATGAAGGATTGTAGTTGAATATCCTCAACAAAAGGGCCGGGGTTCTGCTCTGTTTCTTGATCTAACACAAGGTTATGCAGATAGAATTCACATAATAATCTTTGAACCTTCACCCCATAGTGCTTACAACAATTTATGAAATCGTCAATAGTATTTATTTCTATCGGGGCTCCTGCTTTGATAGCTTTAATTTTCAATTGCAAATATCATTCCATTAAAAATAAGGCATGATTCCTAGTAGGTGCTCTACACGCTAGGATGTCAGTATACAAAGAGCATAAGGTATCGATTTGTTTGATGACTACATCTAGTCTATGATTTACCTTTTTGACCCTTTCTTCTTCCTTTCACCATCCTTCAAAGGATTGGCTTTCAGATAACTTGACATTCCTCAGTTGTTGTTGTAATTTTTCATACTTTTCTCGAGAGACAGTCTGTTCTGTCGATTTCTCTACTGTTTTTTGGGCTTGCACCAAGTCCTTTCACAGAGTTGTTGTCCTCGGATCACTATCCCACATGGTAGTTGTAAGCGGAAGGTTTACTTGAATCTTCTTATTGCATCATATCGTGTTTATGGTTCGCATTCCTTCAGAGGACTGTGCCTCTGTCTGAACTTCTTTGTCGCAAGCCGATATATCATCTGTTTGTACTACAACATGGGAAACAGTTGAATGTTGTTCCTTTTGGTTTTGAATGTCAGGTTGGATTTGAGTCCTCCTAATCTTTTTCTTGAGGGGTTTCGCTGAAGTGGTTGCATGTTTTACCCCCAAGATCCCTTTTTCTCTCTTTCCCATTTTCAAAACCCTGATTTTTTGTCGAAGTCGTGCTATCACATTAAGTAGTATTTGTTGTTATTTTCGTAAGTTTTTGATCTCTTCTATTTTCCTGGAAAGAATAGTTGTTTGTTTACTCGGGCCTGGACTTTCATCATGGCCAATTTACTGGTTCTCTTCTTGGGGTGCTTCTTCGTTGTTTTGGTCGGGTTGTTTAGGAGTAAAAACCCTAGCTTGTTCTATTATTTCCTGGGTGACTTCTTCTTCCACCCTTCTTCTCCATGAAATTATTCTAGTGTAGTCTGGCTGGGTGGTGGGCTCCAGTATTGTAGCAATAATGCTACAACTCCTGGAGCTTCCTATCTCTAATTTTATCAACCCGGTAGTTCGTAACAAACTTGGAAGCGATGGTGTTGTATGCACAAGTACTAGCTCTTGTCACAGCTGTCACTTGGTCAGCTGGCACAAGTCTGCTAGGGCTCAAGCCAACTTCTATATGTTCTCAGAAGAAGCTTTCTAAATGATGAACGAAGACTATCTCAAAGGAAATTAACTTACTTTGCAAGAATGAACTGAAAGCCAACCAAACATGGAAACCCTAGTAAACCCTAATCTGACTAGCTTAATCCTTACAATGCAACAATGGGAATGTAAATCCTAAAAATGATGCCATTACTTCTAGTGATATGAGATGCATGAATTTAAACTACTTCCATTGAAAAGAACATTGTTTTTATATTTTTGCTTAAGTGGTTGGAGTTATTATGACTTTGTTTCTTATTAGGTTTTGACTGTGCAGGGGTAGTTCGAAGGGAAGGAAGGCTTGGAAAAGGTCAGGAGGGATAGGAGAGGTTCCAGGGGATCCCTAACATCATTCCACAGGAGTCCACAACGTTCAAGTGCTTGGCAACCGAGTTTGCAGGCTTCTACAGGATGTCTGCAGGGGATCCTACAGGAAGCTCGGGATTTCTACAGGGAGTCTGCTAACTTCTACAGGATGTTCTGCGGTTGGAGTTTTTGGTGATGAAGGAGTGAAGGAGCGGTATGGGTGGATAGGTAGGATGAAAAGGGAGCTAGTGATGGCTCAGGGATAGAGAGATGGGATGGAGAGAGAGTGCATGCATTTGGTTGGTGGATAGAAGGATGGAAGCAATGAAAAGTCAAAAAGATGGAGCTACGTGAACAGTAGAAGGGTTGGAAGGCAAACGAGCTGAACAGAGGTTAAGCAGGTGGCTTAGGCGCGGTTGAGAAGAAGAAGAAGATAATAGAACAATGTTGCGCAGTGTAAATGGAACAAATCCTTTATGTCTTGCACTTTAACCATAAACTAATCCTACTCAATCACATTAAAGAAATTAAATCAGCAAACTGTGTTTTCCAAATGCATGTCAAAGCAAAGAAATGAAGTGCTGAAGGGAAAGACAAGTAACAATACAAGGAAAAGGAGGTCTATTGCTCTCAGGTTGGGCCCTAACCTGAGAGCTATAGCTCCTCTTAAGAACTCAGGATTGAATCCAAATCTGCCTGCCTTTATTAAAAGATCATGAGTCTATCAACATGCCAAAACTGGCTTACAAAAAGCAAAAACCGAGCTGTAGCTCGTGCTTAGAAATTGCAACAGTAGTTCAAAAGTTCAAAAAGCTCATACCAAAAGCTACGGCCTCAATATTTGTACATGATTAGGATCAAGCTGGCTTCCTCAATTAGTGGAGCTCGGCTGTCCAACTAAAAGTAAATTGTTGTTCCTCTAGAATCCGTTGGCTGCCTTTTAGCTCGGTGGGGATAGATCTTGGAGCTCGGAGTTGGGGTGGAGATCATGAGGGAGGTCATTCAAGACTGTGGACAACCTCCCTATAAACTTGCAATGCCACCTTTGTTGTCTCCTTGTCTCCTCCTGCGTGGTCTTTGCTCCATTTAATGTCAACAAACCTGAAATCATCATGTATTAGTCACATAGGAATAATGCTTGCCCTTCTTCCTACAAATAACATGAATATACTAAGAAATGATGCATAAGTGATAAAAGATGAAGGGTTGAGCAAGGTAAGTAGGCCAAATGAGCCCAAATTGTTACCAAAAATTGGGGCTCATCATCACCCCCAGCTAAAATATTTGCTCATCCTTGAGCAACTTAGTCCAACTCTTCATCCTTCATTGCTTTTACTGCTACCCTTATATCCCAAGCCTTTGTGGTAGTGTCCTCCTTGCTTATATGAAACCCAGCTTTCCTGTTCACATCTTCCCATTGTTCACTGTCATCCTCCTCTGTGCTGCCTTCAATCAATCCTAGCAGCAGTGGTGGGCTGAGTTTAAGGCCAATCCAGCTAGCCTAGAGGTTTTGCATGGATTTCTTGTAAAGGGCTACCCTTACCAGAGCTTCCCTCATCCGAGTTGGGGTATGGTACTCTCGGATTTTCAAACTGTGTGCCAATGTATTCCATCTGCGTGTGCATGCTTGGACAACATTTTCTCCTAACAGTCTCTCCATGTCTTCAAAATGAGCTATGGCTTGGGCCTGTTGATCCATATATCTTAGCGAAGCGGTAGGATCAGCAGACAAGTGTTGGTGTGTTGAGATGAGTGCAACTGGATCCTCTGGTTCTGCCCGAATGAGCAATGGCTCGTTCAATTCTCGGTTCATGACCGATTTTGCTTTTGCTGCTCTTTGATCCTCATGGTTCAACCATGAAGCGAACTCCATTAATTGCATATCTCCCAAGGCAGTATTGGGATCCCAGGAAACTACATTAGGCAAGGCCAAATTATGGAGGTAAAACTCTGCTAATTTGGCTTTATCCTCTGACGAACTAGTGCTGCACAACTCAGAAAATTGTTGTGGGTCTTGGATCTGAGAAATACCTCTTTGTGCCAAGGTATTTATTTGGAACTGCAGCCATTGGTCTTTCAAGTACAAACCATAGGACTTTGCAGGTTGTCTGCACTGTATTGCCTCCATGGCCCAACTGGCCATGCAGGCCAATTGTGCCTCTTTTTGCTGCAACTGTTCTTTTAGAGCTTGCACTTCAATTTGTGCTTGTTGTTCTGCTTCCTGTAGAAGTGTCATTGGCTCCCCAAGACTGGTGGTCAGTTCCTTTTTGCCTTGTTGTTCTTTTGTGGTGTCCTTGGAGGATGTACCTGTCCCTGCCCTCAGCTCCTGTAGCTGCAATCTTAGCTTCTGGTTTTCTTCCTGTAGGTACACTCTTTGGAAATTGGCCACATGTTTAGCCATGGCTAATTCACTCCTGGCCTCCTTGAGTTGCTCTTGTAAAGGACCTATGTCCGCCACACCCTTTGACTTGGCGATCTTCATCCACGTGTGTGTACGAACTCTTTCTTCCTCTAATGCAAAAAACAGGGGCACAGTAAATTTCTGCGGTATGATTTTGCCCGCCTCTAAAAAGGTGTAGTATTAACTCAGACTAGGCTGAGGGCTGGGCTCTGGTATATGTTCTTTTTCAGCATCTTTAGGTGGCTCTACCTCACCCTCCCTTGGTGGTGATGAGGGTCCTTCTCCTTCCATCTTCTCTGTTTCCTGTAGCCGGGCCAAAGTTTCCTATAGAACATTTTCAGCCTCCTGTATCCGATCTTTTTCAGTCAACAGGTCTAACTTTTCTTGCCACGTAGTTTTCTTTGGGCTCCCCCTCTCATAGGTGACTGATATCCTCGAGGGGGACGTTTCCTTAGGCGATGTAGGGGCATCTTCAATAATAATTGTGCTGCTGGACGGAGGCTGTGGATTGCCCGTCTTTATCCTAACACTTCTTCGAGATTTAAAGTATAGAGGGGTCTCCCTCTTTCTCTTCTCTTTTGGCTTAGGTGGCGTGCTGAGGGTGGCCAGCACAGCTGCTGCCTCCCTTGCTAGAATGTCCGCCTTCTTTTCCTTGGGTTTCACTTTTCAAGGCTTCTTGTAGAAGACCCTGTTTTAGTCAATTTCGGGCTTCCTGTAGAAGACCCTGTTTTAGTAATTTCCGGGCTTCCTGTAGAAGACCCTTTTTCTGTTAATTTCGGGCTTCCTGTAGAAGCCTGTTTCTTCTTTCCTGTAGACACAGGTGTCACCACCTTGGCTTGCTTTGCTGCATGAGTTTTGCTTTTTGGTTTGGTTGCGGGTGCTGATGAGGTACTTTTGCTGATGTGGACCTTCTCAGCCTTGTCCACTCTGCCTTGCAACCTTTTCTCTCTTGCTGTCAAGATGGGTGTGTCATCTTTTTCTTTGTCATCCTTTTTCTCATGCTTCTTCTTTTGCTCTTTCTTCTGCACTGTGGTCGGGGTCTTCTAGACTGTTTCTTACTTTCCCACGGCCATTGATTCTTTCTCCTCACTGCTGGAGGAACCACTTTCTTCGGTCAACATCCTTATGTATCCATCTCTTGTCAAATTTCTGAATCCTTCCCATGAGAGGGGAACCTTGTATGAATGAAGCACATCCTCCACGAGAAGTTTGATCAATCCATGGTGGGCTACCGGTCTGGCATGCCTTCTTTTAACTTTGTGGCACACTCAATTAGAGACTGTAGCAGGAAATAGGGGATGCTCAGTTTATTTTCTACAGGAAGATCAATATGGTGCCTCAATTCAGTGAGCAACCTAAAGTGATACCCGTGCACAATGCTAAAACGGCCTTCACAGGTTATATACTTCATGATCTGCAGGCTAACTTCATTCCATGGTGGCAGCAAACTGGTTCTACGCACCCCATTCTTGTCTTCCGAGAATTCCTCCTCTGGGGGAAAGAATTCTTTCTTGGCCTGTTGGCTCAACTTCCTTTCTTCCTTATCCCATGGCAAACCCATTGGAAGTTCAGTAATTCGACTGATATATTGCGGGGTGAGCTTGAGGCTTAGGACCCTGAAGTTCACAGTGGCCAATGTTTTGGATTTCGGCCTCAGAGCCTGCAAAAACTCTTCTGCCACTTCGTCGTCATAACCCTGCAATTTGTCACAGAAGGATATCCATTATGCTCGTGTGAAGAGCTCCACCACCTCCTGGTTTTCTCTTAACTTTGTTGAATCAGTGGGTTCTCTTCTAATGAACCCACCCGACATGATAAAAACTGTTGCTTTAGCTAGAGGTGGCGACGCGGAAGAAATTTGGTCTACTGAGAGAGAGCATAGAATTACGCTTCTGTCATGCACAAAATCCACGAAGCTTATCTCTGAGGACCTTAACACAACTTAATTACACTGACATCCTGTAGAATGACATTTTATGCACAGTAGACAACAACTGCAACAATTTTCTACGACCAGACTGTAGACAACGATTCTGCCACCTTCAAAAGCCAATTGCATGGAGATTTTAGGTTTACCATTTTAATCCGCCACCTTTTGACGTGAGGAACTCGCCTTCCTGTAGAAAAAGCATTCTTGTAGGAGCAGCGCATGATTTCTGGCAAAGACTGTAGTTGGTCTGCACTTTTGGTGTTGCTTCACTGGTGTTCTGATGGCCAAAGGCTCAGAGTATCGAACTGCAGAGGGGTTTGGATGATCACTCGAGTTTCAAACGGTGAATGATAAATGCATGGGGTGCAATCTAGCCGATTAGATTTGAATCGGTGGAATCCGTGGCACGGGGGTGAGCTGTCCCTGTCGGACCATTGGACGACGTCATCCCATCATTTGCCTGCGAGTTCCCTTACTGCCGCATCATCCCTCCGCAAATCCATCGCCGTCTCTTCTGTTAACTTGTTTTTCCCAACGGGATTGCTCTCACGTGTGTGCTGCCCATTCCTTTTGTCATGGCCGCCACCCAAACATCCGACTAGACCATTAACTGGTCGACGTGGCCAGTCAAATGGCCATACAGCTGCTCAACCCATTCACCTCACACTTTGCAAACAATTTCAAAGTAAAATTCATGCAATCTAACGGAAGAAAGGGTCGAGACACTTACCTGTGTGGCTGCAACACGATTTTTCGGCTTTCGGACGATGATGAGTGGATTCGTTTGCCGCTGATGAATTTGCACAGGCCCGGAGGTTCATGTTTACAGGCTACCAACGATGGATTTGATGCTTGGCTGCATGTGCCCGCGTTTTCATTGCATATGGCCAGCGCTGTGAATGGTGTACACTCTAGCGGGCTTAACTGTTACAGGACTCCTGCAGGATGTCTTGTAACAGTTCTTCCTCCGCGGGTGCACGCTTCACGACGAAGGATTTGGCCTCACGCTCATGCTCCCTGAGCTCATGGATGGCTGGGATGGATATGGTATGACATCTCAGCATTTTTTTATCTTAAAAATTGCTTTCTCTTTGATAACTCAACGATCTGCTTTGCTGGTGCAAGTAACTTCATTGCATGTCGACAAGGATGGTAGAACGAGGTGACAGCAGTGTTCAAGGGTGACAACAGTAGCTTGCATGCGTCCAAACCGATCCTTAGTCGTTAGATCTCCTCATAAAATGAATTCTGGGCCGTCCCGAACTTCTACAGGAAGTTTCATGTAGAAATACAGAGCTTCCTGTAGAAAGTTTGTGTTTCCTGTAGAATTTCTGCATCTTCCTGTAGAAAATATGCATCTTCCTGTAGAAGACTCAAGTCATGATGAAGTTGTGCACATACCTTGGAGAAAAGGAGTATCCTTGGAGGAGGTGCTGGTGAGGTCTCCTGATAGCATGATAAGGATCCTTGGCTCTGAGTTGAGAGGCCTCCTCTCCTCCATAGAACACCTGCAACCTGCATGCAATTTTACATTATGAACTTGATGTCCTTGTCTTTTTTGCTTATTGTTTTTTCTTTTTTTTCTTTTTTCTCTTTTTTTTTGAAAGATAACAGGGGCGCCTCAATGAGGTTTTCACCCTTTCCATCTACCTTAAGCGCCTCAGAGAGGTTTTCACTCAAGGATCTTTTAGAATCTCTTTTTTTTTTTTTGAAAGACAATAGGGGCGCCTCAATGAGGTTTTCACCCCTACCACCTGCCTTGGGCACCTCAGAGAGGTTTTCACCCAAGGATCTTTATTATTATTTTTTTATTTTCTTTTTTCTTTTTTTTTCTTTTTTTTTTTAAACTTTCAGGGTATGCCCAAAGCAGAGGCACAACCCTTCTCTATGAACATCACTGATTTCTCCATAGTTTTGATGAACTCTTGTCTTGAGAGATGCTTCCTGTAGATCTTCAAGCGATGCCCATTGACAAGCATGGGGATGGCTTCCTCATCAATGGTTCGAATAAGAATAGATCCATTGTCATGGCATTTTTCCACTGCATATGGTCCTAGCCATCTGGTTCTCAGCTTCCCCTTGAAATCTTTATACCTGGAGTCATACAACGGTGCCCAATCTCCTGGCTGAAATTGCTTGTCATGGAGATGTTGGTCATGCCACACCTTTCTCTGAAGTTGAACCACTTCCGAGTGAAGGAGGGCCTGCATTCAGTGCTCCTCCAGTCCATTCAGCTGCAATAACCTTTCTTGTTGTGCATGGCTGAGATCTAGATCTAGCTGAGCTGCCATCCTCAAAGTGTTGTACTCGAACTCAATGGACAGAAAAGCTTTCTTCCCATAGACCAGCTCATAAGGTGTGAAGCCGGTGGTGGTCTTCCAGGTGGTGTTGTAAGCCCATGTGGCCTCAACCAGGCGATCTGCCCAGTCCTTTCTGCTGCTGCTCACCACCTTAGTCAAGATCCATTCTAATGCTCTATTGGTGACTTCTACCTGCCCATTTGCTTGAGGGTGATAGGGGGTGGAAGTCTTATGCTTGATCTTGTGATGAGCTAGTAGGTATTCAACTAGGTTGGATGTGAACTGGCTCTCTCGATCGGTGACCAGCTCTCTTGGGTAGCCAAACTTATATAAGATGTTTTCTCTTAAGAACTCGGCCACCTTCTCTTCTGTTGCTGCTTTGATTGCTTTAGTCTCTTCCCACTTTGTCAGGTAGTCAGTACACACAATGATGTAAGACCTTTGCCTCGAAGGAGGGTTGATTGGACCCACAAAGTCCATACCCCACTTCTCAAATGGCTCAAGAGTCACTTGAGGTTGGAGAGGTATCTCATCCCTTTGAGTCGGTTTCCCCATTCTTTGGCATTGGTCACATTGGCTGATATATCTTCTGACATCTTGATGAAGTGTGGGCCAATAGTAACCTGCCTGCAGGATTTTGAAGGCAGTCCTCTTTGCTGCAAAATGTCCTCCACAAGGCCCATCATGATAGGTGAGGAGGATATCAAAGACTTCCTCCTCCCTTACACAACGCCTTAAGATCTGATCGGGGCCAATCTTGAACAGATTGCCCCCGATCCAAGTAAATGAGGCACTTTTTCTGATGATTCTGCTCTTCTCTCTTGAAGATAGGTGCGGAGGGAACTGTGCTGAAACAAGGTAGTTTGCTATATCAACAAACCATGGAGAGAGTGCTGAGATAGCAAACAGATGTTCATCGGGCATCTGGTCATCCACTGTCCCATCCTCATCTGCAGACAAATCCAATCTTGATAAAAAGTCAGCAACAACATTTTCTTTACCTGGTTTGTCAACAATGGTCAAATCAAACTGCTGCAACAAAAGTAACCATCTAATAATACGAGCATTCACATCTGGTTTATTCATTAAATATCTAATTGCAGCATGGTTTGTATGTACAAATGTTTGGTAGCCAATGATGTAATGTCGGAACTTGTTCAGTGCATGGACCACAGCCAAGAACTCTTTCTCGGTTACAGTGTAATTCAGCTCAACTTTGGACAAGTTTTTGCTAACAAAGTAAATGGCATATGGAAGTTTTTGTTCAACTTGTCCTAAAGCTGCACCTATGGCTTTTTTCGAGGCATCAGTGTGGATGTGGAAAGGTAGGGCCCAGTTTGGACCTCTCAAGATTGGGGCTGACACCAACTTGTCCTTCAATTCATTCAAATCCCTCTGACAATCGCCAGTCCATTTAAACTCCACATCTTTTGCCAACAGGCCAAACAATGGCGAGGCTAGCTTGCTGAAGTATTTAATGAATCTCCTGTAATACCCTGCTAATCCTAAGAAACTCTGAACATCCCTTACCTTTTAAGGAGGTGGAACCTTCTTGATAAGAGCAATTTTGTTAGGATCCACCTGTAACCCTTGGCAAGAAATGGTATGGCCTAGCACGGTCCCTTCAGTCATCAAGAATTCACATTTTTCAGGACTAAGGGACAGGTTCATCTTAATGCATTTGGTTAGGACCTTTCCCGGATTGGACAATGCTTCCTGGAAGTTGGACCCGTAAGGAGTGAAGTCATCCATATAGATTTCCACTGCATCATGGACCAACTCCGAGAAGATGCTCAAGACAGCTCTCTGGAAGGTAGCAGGAGCATTGCATAGCCCAAAGGGAAGAACTCGGTACGCAAAGGTACCCCAAGGACAAGTGAAGGTGGTCTTATCTTGGTCTTCAGGGCTGATTTGGATCTGGTTGTACCCGCTAAACCCATCCAGGAAAGAGAAGAACTTCTTTCCTGCCAGTCCATCCAACACTTAATCTATGAAAGGTAGAGGGAATTGGTCTTTCTTGGTAGCTTTGTTTAGTTCTCGATAGTCCACACAGATTCTCCACTTCCCATTTTTCTTGGGAACCAACACCAGAGGGGACACCCATTCACTATCTAAGATGGGGTAAATGAATCCGGCATCCAACAGTTTTTGCAATTCTTCCTTGACAATGTCCTTAAGGGATGGGTTCATTCTCCTCTGAGGTTGCCTAACCGGTTTACAATCCTCCTTGATGTATATGTGATTGGTACAGACCGAGGGATGGACTCCTTTCATCTCCTTATAGCTCCAAGCAAAAGCATCTAGGTGACTGGCCAACAGGCTACACAGCTCCTTTTCCTGGGAAGGAGATAGGGAGGAGCTGATCTTTAACGATCTCTCAGGGCCGAACTCCACATTCTTGACTCTGGGAGTAATGGGGTTGGTTGTACAAATATCCACTAAGGTGTTGGCTTGGGCATCCTCCACCAATTTCTCTAAGGATAGTGCACTGGAAGGTGGATTCTGGATGAAAGTCTCAATCAAGTCATCCTCGGTTGGGGGGTCTCTTCTAGTGGTATCCAGGGTGCAAAGAGGTGCTGAGTACACTTCATCCTCTTCTCCTTCCTCCAACCAAAGTGGTAAGTCATGCTCTAAGGAAGGTTGGGCAGGAGGGTATAGGACTAGTTGCTTGGACATAGGACCGTTTTTGATGGTCATGTTTCCTGCACGGCAACTGATGTAAGCATCTGCAGTGGCTAACCAAGACCTTCCCAAAATGAGAGGATATCCAGTAAGCTTTTCCTTGGGTTGCAGAACCAGGAAATCTGCAGGGTATTCCCAAGAGTCGACAGAGACCAAGACATCCTCCACAATCCCTTCGGGAGTCACAGTGGAGCGATCTGCTAGCTGCAGTACTGTCGAGGTCCTCCTCAAGGAACCCTGAAGATTGAGTTTGAGCATGGTACCCTTGGTCATCACATTAATGGCAGCCCCAAAATCAATCAAGGTGTGAGGTATGATGTGGACATCTACTACAGGACTCCCAGGATCTAGATACTTTGGGCAGATGACTTGTCCTAACATAAGGTCAGACAGTTGTCCTAAGACATTGATGGTTGAAGCATCTCTCTTTCTCCTGCCTGGGTGTTTGAAACACTTTTCCTTAACCAGTTTGTTGTATATAGGCACATCCTTGATGGCTTGGAGAAGTGGTATTTTCACACACAACTGCTTGAGCTCACCCAGGAGCTCATCCTCTTCTGGGTTGGGTTGTGCGGTGGTTGTTAATCTCTCAGGAAAGGGTGGAATAGCCTTTGGTTCATTTTCCTGTTTATCTTCCTCATCCTCTCAGGGAGGAGGTTGGTGATCTGGAAGAGTCTTTCCAGATCGAAGATTGATCTCCTGGATCTCCACAGCATAAGTAGGGCACGATGTTTCCCCAGTGTATACCTACTGGGCCTGTTTATTGTTGGGGTTCGGGTTCGGTTGAGCAGGTATTTGAGGTTGCCTTGGAGGAGCAGGAGGTAATGGCTGAGGTTGAACTGGTGGTGGAGGCAAAATGGCGGGAGGAGTGTTGTACTGGGGCATCCACCCCGACTGAGGTGCATTCCACTGAGGCTGTGGCTGGGCATGCGAATGATAAGAATGAGTAGTGGGTTGAGTAGGGTACTGAGGTGGATAAGACCATGGAGGAGGCATAGCCTAGGAAGGATGAGCAGGGGGACCCCAGGAAGGCATAGGAGTCGATTGGTTAGGGCTGTAATAAGCTTGAGGTGCCCCTTGCATCCCCTTTTGGTAAGGTCTAGGTCCTTGTGGCCTCCTTTGGTTGAGGTAATAGAGAGGTTCAGTGGGAGCTTCTGTCCCTTGGTACATATCTTTAAACCCAGTTAAGGTTGGACATTGATTTGTGGGATGGTCCTCCTCACAAAAGAAGCACACTTCAACCGAATGCAATGGGCATTCGTTCTTAGGGTGTCTCCTTGTACATCTAGGGCAGAAGATAGCCAAGGCCCTCTCAGCTTCTTCCTTCTTCTGTTGGATCCTGAATGTGTCCAGTTGCATGGAAATGGTCTGTCTCACCTCACTCTTAAGGTCTTCTAATTGATTTGCAAACTCATGCTTGGAGAAAGGAATACTAGCTGAGAGAGGGTTTCCTCTACCTCGTTTCCGGGCTGCCCTAGAGTGGTTTCTGAACACAGTCTTGATGTCCTCATAAGGCAGATGGTAAATATCTCCCCTAGCTAACATGTGAAGGGTATCTAAAATGTCTTCAGGGACTCCTCGGAGCAGGACCAACTTGAGGGATTCAGGGTCAAGTGTGCACCTGGCCCGCTTATAGCTAAGTTGGAACCTCTCCTCATAATCCTCTAAGGACTCATCATTTCCCATGGTCATCCAAAAGATTTCTCCCTTGGTTTCCTTAGACCTATAGTAGTCCCGGTACTTGGTATTGAAAGCTTGCTGCATCTGAGCCCAAGTGGTGATACTATTCCCAGGTAAGCCCATGAACCAGCGTACTGCTGCATCCCTAAGAGTTGAAGGGAAGAGTTTCAGCTTCTTCTCATCTTCAGTATAATCATAGGTTCTACAAAGGACAGAAAACTCAAATAGGAAGGTATCAGGATCTTCAGTAGTCAGCCCATGGAAGTGAGGTAAAGCAGAGGGGCTAATGTTCTTCATTTTCATCTCTCCATTGGTCTTTCGGATGGGAAAGGCACCTTCTATTCTCTCATTTTCTCTTCTATTGTCAGCCATAGCTTCAGATGGGATGGTATCTAATTCTTCTTCTGCTATAGGATCTTCATATATCTCAGGAGGTTCACCTATAGGTTCTTCTGGATCACTGTCACCGAAGAAGAGAGAAGGGTGACTCAGTGATGTGGTGGGGGTGTTGGGTAGGAATTTGCCTGTTTTATCTCGGTTCCTACGAGGCATGAAATGGAAAGACTTTTTTTTATTGCTTTTGTTTTTCTTTGGTACCTGCAAAACTGAAACAGATTGATCTACAACTAACTATCTTACTGAAATAAAGATGCAGAATTAAATTGAAAGCAGGAAAGAACTAATCTAATTTGCTCAAATGCAATTGCAGGAATGGAAATGCTAGTCTACGCTTGCAGAATTGAAAGGCTAATCTACGCTTGCAGAAATGAAATTTCAGAATTGAAATGCTAATCTATGAAAGCGAGAAATGCTAATCTATGAAAGCAGGAAATGTCTATGCTACTTTTGCAGAATGGAAATGAAATAAACTACTTAGCAGAAGGCAAGAGTAAGAAAATAGAAGAAAAGCAACAATTACTAATACTCTGACGCTTCCCTGGCAACGACGCCAAAAAGATGGTGGGATCCAGTATTGTAGCAATAATGCTACAACTCCTGGAGCTTCCTATCTCTAATTTTATCAACCTGGTAGTTTGTAACAAACTTGGAAGCGACGATGTTGTATGCACAAGTACTAGCTCTTGTCGCAGCTGTCACTTGGTCAGCTGGCACAAGTCCGCTAGGGCTCAAGCCAACTTCTATATGTTCTCAGAAGAAGCTTTCTAAATGATGAACGAAGACTATCTCAAAGGAAATTAACCTACTTTGCAAGAATGAACTGAAAGCCAACCAAACATGGAAACCCTAGTAAACCCTAATCTGACTAGCTTAATCCTTACAATGCAACGATGGGAATGTAACTCCTAAAAATGATGCCATTACTTATAGTGATATGAGATGCATGAATTTAAACTACTTCCATTGAAAAGAACATTCTTTTTATATTTTTGCTTAAGCGGTTGGAGTTATTATGACTTTGTTTCTTATTAGGTTTTGACTGTGCAGGGGTAGTTCGAAGGGAAGGAAGGCTTGGAAAAGGTCAAGAGGGATAGGAGAGGTTCCAGGGGATCCCTAACATCATTCCACAGGAGTCCACAACGTTCAGGTGCTTGGCAACTGAGTTTGCAGGCTTCTACAGGATGTCTGCAGGGGATCCTACAGGAAGCTCGGGATTTCTACAGGGAGTCTGCTAACTTCTACAGGATGTTCCGCGGTTGGAGTTTTTGGTGATGGAGGAGTGAAGGAGTGGTATGGGTGGATAGGTAGGATGAAAAGGGAGCTAGTGATGGCTCAGGGACAGAGAGATGGGATGGAGAGAGAGTGCATGCAGTTGGTTGGTGGATAGAAGGGTGGAAGCAATGAAAAGTCAAAAAGATGGAGCTACGTGAACAGTAGAAGGGTTGGAAGGAAAACGAGCTGAACAGAGGTTAAGCAGGTGGCTTAGGCACAGTTGAGAAGAAGAAGAAGATAATAGAACAATGTTGTGCAGTGTAAATGGAACAAATCCTTTATGTCTTGCACAAAACCGAGAATTCCATCAACCTATTTTAACTGTGTTATTAAACCAACGAACAGCAATGTAAACTTCAGAGAGAAATCGTGCATGGTGTTGGAACGAAGAAGTACTGCTCAAGATCAAAATGCATGGACGATTCTATGACTGAAATGATTGTGTTGTAGCTTGCATGAACGTATAAGACTGTGTTTTTTTTGTGGTTGGTACGGTCTACACCCCCAATCTCTAAACAGAGATGGCAGTGAGTGCACTGTCAACCTTTTCTTGGAGCTCTAATGAATGCTAATCCTCCTACTCTAATCTAAGCTATTGCAAGCACTTTAACCATAAACTAATCCTACTCAATCACATTAAAGAAATTAAATCAGCGGACTGTGTTTTCCAAATGCATGTCAAAACAAAGAAATGAAGTGCTGAAAGGAAAGACAAGTAACAATACAAGGAAAAGGAGGTCTATTGCTCTCAGGTTGGGCCCTAACCTGAGAGCTATAGCTCATCTTAAGAACTCGGGATTGAATCCAAATATGCCTGCCTTTATTAAAAGATCATGAGTCTAACAACATGCCAAAACTAGCTTACAAAAAGCAAAAACTGAGCTGTAGCTCGTGCTTAGAAATTGCAACAGTAGTTCAAAAGTTCAAAAAGCTCCTATCAAAGGCTACGGCCTCAATATTTATACATGATGAGGATCAAGCTGGCTTCCTCAATTAGTGGAGCTCGGCTATCCAACTAAAAGTAAACTGTTGTTCCTGTAGAATCCGTTGGCTGCCTTTTAGCTCGGTGGGGATAGTTGTTGGAGCTCGGAGTTGGGGTGGAGATCACGAGGGAGGTCATTCAAGACTGTGGACAACCTCCCTATAAACCTGCAATGCCACCTTTGTTGTCTCCTTGTCTCCTCCTGCGTGGTCTTTGCTCCATTTAATGTCAAAAAACCTGAAATCATCATGTATTAGTCACATAGGAATAATGCCTGCCCTTCTTCCTACAAATAACACGAATATACTAAGAAATGATGCATAAGTGATAAAAGATGAAGGGTTGAGCAAGATAAGTAGGCCAAATGAGCCCAAATTGTTACCAAAAATTGGGGCTCATCACTGGGAATAGATTGTTCCTCTTTTGTACCTTCATCACTTTTCCCTCCAGATATAATTTTGTCATGAACATAGTTATTCTCTTCTTCTTCTTCTTCTTCTTCTTCTTCTTCTTCTTCGCACAATTCTTCGGATGCATCTTTGTCATGAGCAGAATGCTCCTTCGATTCTTCTTCGATGTGGAGGTTTAGTGGGCTGAGAGGTTGAGCATATTCACCCATATTGGCTAGAATTTGGGCCAATTCATCCTCCTACAATGGATTTTGTAATGGGATTTCTTTGTGTTGCCCTGTCTCTTCCTCCACCTGCCCAGAATGCTCGGTCTCTTCCTCTGTTTCTCCTTCCTCATTTTCCTCCAACTCTTTCTCATTCTCCTCTCCTTCCAATTGCGAGGGTTGCTCATCCCCTGAATCATCTATCTCCACTGGTTGACTCGTATTCCCTTGGGAATTTTCCAGCCTCCCTCTGATCCATGCCAATCTAACTAATTTCCTCCATTTCAATGGTCTATTGGGTGTACTGGTCGCATGTTTTCGTTTTGGGGCTGGCAAAGCTAGTCCCCCGTCTATCGTGACAATCAATTCTTCCCAACTGCTCTATTGTTGAGCAAGACTGTGGCTAACTATCAATCGTATCAACCAATGGTGACTTACTACCGATTCTACGTGTCGTGATTTTTTCATGCTTCGGGCAACATCATGTAGTAAAGAATTTAATCGGTGAAATGTCCACCACATGGTCTACACAAGGCCTAATATTGCACATGTAGTGGGAGTTGTAAGCAGGTACATGAATAATCCAGGAAAGGAACATTGGATGGCAGTGAAATGGATTCTCAAATATTTGAAAGGTACCACAAATCAAGCATTATGCTTTGGTGGTTCAAACATCTCCCTACAAGGATATGTTGATGCAGATATGGCAGGTGACAGAGATAATAGGAGGAGAACTACAGGATATGTATTTACTATTGGAGGAACAGCTGTCAGTTGGGTTTCAAAAATCCAAAGTGTTGTTGCACTTTCAACAACAGAAGCAAAGTATGTTGTTGCTATAGAGGCTAGTAAAGAAATGATTTGGTTACAAAGGTTTATGGGTGAATTGGGTAAGGAGCATGATATGGGCACGTTATACAGTGATAGCCAAAGTGCCATTCATCTTGCAAAGAACTTAGCGTTTCATTCCAGGACTAAACACATACAGCTCAAGTATCATTTCATACGATCAGTGTTGGAAGATGGAGAGTTGAAGCTGGAAAAGATACACACTAGCCAGAATCCTGCAGATATGCTAACAAAAGTTGTAACCAGGGAGAAACTTAGAATATGCTCAGTTTCAGTTGGTCTTCAAGGATGACGATGAAGATGAGAAACAGCCAGGTCCAAAGAGGAGTCATTGTCCAGCAAATGGAAATGAAGCCCCTGAATCTACCACCCAGGAATCAGTAATATTTTCGAAAGAAAGAATCAAAGCATCTTGTAACACCTCACCTGTCACATTTGCTTCATGATTGTTTTCTTGTTGTGCATCTCCTTCTTTTCCCTTCCGAGATCTACAGTCTTTCTTTAGGTGTCCTTTCTTTCCACATTTCCAGCACACTATACCCGATCTGGACTTGGATCTGCCTTTCCTTGATTTACTGTGATATCCTGAGCTCTTTCCTCTTTCCATTTTTCTTCCTCTAGACTCTACACTCAAAGCATTTCCCGATGTCTCACCGGAGCTTTTACGTCGCATTTCCTCGCTAAGGATAGCACCGAAAACATCATCAAACTTTAAAGTACTAGATCCAGAAACGGAGTTACTAATGGCCATTACCAAACCATTCCAACTTTCTGGTAATGAGCACAAGAATAACAGAGCTCTAACTTCATCATCAAAGTTTACCCCTACAGAACTTAACTGACTTGTAACTGTATTAAAATCATTTAAATGGTTTGCAACAGATCCACCTTCCGACATATTCATATTAAATAACCGTTTCATAAGAAATACCTTGTTTGAGGCCGAGGGTTTTTCATATAGTTTCGACAACGTCTGCATCAAACCCTCTGTCGTGGTTTCCTTCGAAATGTTGAAGGCGACTGATGCAGCAAGGCACAACCGTATTGTTCTGAGTGCCTTTCTATCGAGAAGGTTCCATTCTTCGTCTTTCATACCTGTCGACATCTTTGTTTTTCCGCCCAATGGTAGGTATAGATCTTTCTGATATAGATAATCTTCCATCTGCATCTTCCACAACGAGAAGTTTTGGCCGTTAAATTTATCGACCCTAAACTTACCATCTTCCGCCATTGCTCCCACTCGAAACCAGGAATCCTTCTTTCCTGCGAGTTTATCAGCCAAATAGACCTTTGGCTCTGATACCAGTTGTTAGAAAATTATATATTACGGAGCAATGGAACACATAAAATATTGCAGAAATATAAACACAGAAAACGCACAAAACAAGAGAGACACAGATATACATGGTTCACCCAGTTTGGGCTACGTCCACCCCGAACAGCTAGTCCTTCCCTTTTATTATCCAGCAAATTGAAGAGACACAACCTACAGCAAATCCATTGTAATATCCTATGTTTTCTCTCACAGTCTCACCTCTCTGTTTCTCGCTCACAGAATACACATCTATCACATAGCCTCAAATACAATACCCTCATACAAAGGGAGGGGTTTACCTTCTAGGGCAAAAAACCCTAAACTAAACATAAGTTCTACCGTCAGATCATCCGCCTAATGAACGGCCCAGATTGACTAGAAATTACTATACTTTTACAAGGCAATTTTACAGCTGTTTTTAGCTTCGGGGGCGCTGCCCCCGAAACCCCCCGCTAGGGGGGGCCTCCCAAAGGTCGCAGCCACCCCCCCTGGACCCCCCCTGCAGCGAACATTTTACGGGCGGTGTTGCCGCCCCCATTTCGAGCTGGGGTCCTATGTGGCGATACCTTTGAATATAGAAGATAATCAGGCTCCACACCCAACAATCTCCCACTTGGATACTGATTGTAGCAACTCCACCGCTGCTCCATTTGCTGAACAATGACTCCTCTTTGGACCTGGCTGTTTCTCATCTTCATCGTCATCCTTGAAGACCAACTGAAACTGAGCATATTCTCAGTTTCTCCCTGGTTACAACTTTTGTTAGCATATCTACAGGATTCTGGCTAGTGTGTATCTTTTCCAGCTTCAACTCTCCATCTTCCAACACTGATCGTATGAAATGATACTTGAGCTGTATGTGTTTAGTCCTGGAATGAAACGCTGAGTTCTTTTCAAGATGAATGGAACTTTGGCTATCACTGTATAACGTGCCCATATCATGCTCCTTACCCAATTCACCCATAAACCTTTGTAACAAAATCATTTCTTTACTAGCCTCTGTAGCAGCAACATACTCTGCTTCTGTTGTTGAAAGTGCAACAACACTTTGGATTTTTGAAACCCAACTGACAGCTGTTCCTCCAACAGTAAATACATATCTTGTAGTGCTCCTCCTATTATCTCTGTCACCTGCCATATCTGCATCAACATATCCTTGTAGGGAGATGTTTGAACCACCAAAGCATAATGCTTGATTTGTGGTACCTTTCAAATATCTGAGAATCCATTTCACTGCCATCCAATGTTCCTTTCCTGGATTGTTCATGTACCTGCTTACAACTCCCACTACATGTGCAATATCAGGCCTTGTGCAGACCATGTGGCAGACATTTCGCCACCCTCTGGCCTAACCATGGATCGGTCAGCCAGTTCTAATAAAGTGGAAGTTGGTTCTACTGATGTAATGCCCAGCTTTTGACAAGTGGTGGTTGTTAAGATATTGATTGCAACTCCCAGATCAACTAAGGCATTTGAGAAGGTTTGTCCATTGATTTGTACTGTTACTCTTGGATTTCCTGGGTCTTCATATTTAACGAGTGTTTATTTTCCTGATAATAGATCGGATAAGGTACCAACTACTTGGACTTTTGGGTTATTTGTTATTTTCCTCCTTGGTTTTTTTATACATAGCTCTTTGATGGTCTTTGCATATATTGGGATGTCTTGGATGGCTTGGAGGAGTGGGACTTTTATGTACAAATTTTTCAGTTCTCCCAGAATGTCAAAATCAGGATGTTGTATAGGTAGAGGTATAATTAATCGTTCTGGGAATGGGGGAGAAGATGTGGTTACTTGATCATGAATTTGTTGTCTAGTCACATCCTCTTCTTGTGGTGGTTGTTCTATAGGTAACTGATTTTCAACTTGAGCGGTTTTATTTCCCTCTATTTCTATAATGCGCCCAGATCTTAATTGAAGATCATTACACTCCTTTAGATCAGTTTTTGGTTCTAGTGTTTCAATTATTTGGATATATTGGACCGATCTATTATTTGGATTAGGGTTGGGTTGGGCCGGGAGTTGCGGTCTTAAATTAGACTGAGGGTTTTGTTGTAATGCTAGCAGTGTAGGTTGAGGGAGCGGAATGGTTCCTACTGGCTGATTCATTGGTCTTTGCCAGTTTGTCTGCCAGGCTTGACTCTGTGAAGTAGGAGGGTACCATTGTGCTGGATATATGTTGTTTTTCCAATATGGTGGAGTATAGCGAAAATTTGGCCAACTAGGTTGACTTGTTTAGTTTGGCCATGGTGATGATGAAGGAAATGGTTGTTGTGACCAATTCGAGAAGGTAGGTTGCTTTTGCCACATTGTATTATATTGTTGAGCATGATATTATAGAGGCTGAAAAGAAGAATCTAGATATGGGAACATACCTGATTGTCGCGGCTGCCATTGACGGTGCTGATTGAGTAGGTACACCGGTTCTTGCTCTTCTTCTACTTCCTTATATACTACTTTCAATCCAGGAAGTGAGGGACAACTCTCTGTAGAGTGGTCTTTTGTACAAATGGCACAAACTTGGACTTCATCTAATGGACACTCCTTGTGGCTGTGTTTCTTTCTGCATCTGGGACAGAAGATTGCCAAATTCTGTTCTGCCTCTACTTGCTTTTGTTTGGCCTGCATAATATTCTTCTAATGTTTCATTCGATCTAGCTACCATCTGAAATATTTCATCTTTTATTTCTCTAGACTTGCAATAATCCTGATATTTCTTTAGAAAAGCATCTTTCATTTGATCCCAATTGTTTATAACACCAACACCCAATCCCATAAACCATCTTAAAGCAGCCCCTTTTAATCTAGAGGGGAACAATTTCAGTTTCTGGGGATCAATGGTATAGTCATATCCTCTACACAGCACATCAAATTCAAATAAGAATGCATCGAGATCTTCTGATGTAAGGCCATGGAATGTAGGTATATGCTGGAGAGGAATTTCTTTCATAGGTGCATTAGCTGTAGTATCCACAATGGGGTATTGCAGTGTAGAGGTTTGGGTGTTTGGCTAGTTCTGGGCCATTTGGTCAAATATATGCCAATAACCTTCTGGGATATCTAGGAGGGTATTCCTAGGCTGTCGAGGGGGAATGGCTTTAACAGGAATGGCCTTAACAACACTTCCTTTATCTGGGATGATGAGAGTGCCTAATGTCTGGGGGGATTTTGGTTCTTGAGGTTCTTCAACTTCGTTATAAATGATTTTTGCAGCACTTCCCTTATCTGGGCTACTTAATGGTTGAACTACCACAAGAGGAGATCTTGGTTCTTTAATTTCTCCTGTTTCTCCTCTCCCTTCACAGAGGTTGCTAAGGTTCCCTTCTTGCAATGATTTTGGGCTAGAATTCTCAATTTCTTGAAAATCTTGCTCTTCGGTTTGACTATGCACCTCAGAAAAGGATACAGATTATGATCCTGTGGCCTGAAGGGAACTAGTAGGCTATCTAGAAGCAACTTTTCTAGGTCCTACTGAAGGCTGAGATTCTACTTTCTTAAGGATTTTGTCTATAAAGGTTGATCAGACAAGGGTCACTAGCCCCTTAGCTTTGTTAGACTTGGGTAGGTGTTTAG
The DNA here is from genome assembly GCA_031772625.1 of Pinus tabuliformis. Taxonomy (NCBI): domain Eukaryota; kingdom Viridiplantae; phylum Streptophyta; class Pinopsida; order Pinales; family Pinaceae; genus Pinus; species Pinus tabuliformis. The sequence goes on along the minus strand of CM062811.1, from coordinate 932,951,992 downwards.
GATTCTTTTCAGGCTTTCTGCTTAGTCATGCACAAAAATTAAATTCTAATTTCTACCAAAAAAAAAACAACAAATCTGCAGGAAAGCGGGCAAGGGAGCAAGGCTATTACATGCTCCATACACAGGTTCTTACCTTCTATTTTTAAGACCCAGTTCTCTCCTAGCAGGTTCTTACATCACTCTGGAAAAGAAACAAATGGCTACACTCTTCCCTGATAATGGCGCCAAAATGTTGAGCAGTAAAAAGGGTCTTTTTCACCTCTATTTACCCTATATTAACTTATCAATCCAGGAACGATTTGTTATCTCAAAGAGTGTACTCAGTTTGAGGCAGTCATTGGTCATAGTAATGCTAGTAGTATAGTGATCTAACTACAAGAGTAAACGGATGCTTGAAATAAGATCTACTTACAGAAAATAACCTTAAAACTCAAAGCATGCACTCAGAGGACTATAGAAATTTATCATTCAAGGGTACAGTAATAGTAACTCATCCCTTTGTAAACTGATGTAATTAAAGACAATCAAGGAAGAGATCATCAATCTGGGAACTAGACAACAAATGTCAATGCTCACTACAGTCTCAGATCATTCTGCTCACCAAAGCAATGATAATACAAATGATAGGAAATGGAACAGCAACTAGTCTTATGAACAAGATTGAACAACAAAACCTTATTCTACGAAAATAAATGCAGCAATTGTATGCTACAGGAATTAGATAACAATCTTTACTCTAAAGATAAATCAGACAACAAAGGAAATAGAACGGCAACTACAAAGATGAAATATAGAACAACAACTAGAGTCAAATATAAATGTATAATGAACCAAAATGAATATCACACAGAGCATGCTTGATATTAAAAGAACAGTAGTCTGACTTTGATACAAAAAGTATAAATCACAGTTATAAAGAATAACGATTGTAATTCGTAATGGAGCAGCAACGCCAATTAAACAATAACCGCGATTAAATGTAACCCATAGATAAATACAGTAATACCGACTTATGAATGTTACAGCACGGTTACTCTGTAATTGAACAACAATGGCATTCTATAAGGAACAACAATGTTATATCAATGGTTAAAGGAACAACAATGCGTTACAAAATCAGAATGAACAACACAACATTCCTATTACAGAGAACAACATTACTCAGTTGAACATAAACAAAATATAACAGAACCGTGAAGTAAAATAGCAAAACACATCAAATTACCAAATAGAGCTAATAATGAAAACCACACACGAATTACAAATAATGGTACATGAGCAAGTGTTCCACCGGGGTTGGGCCCTTAGCCTCCAGGGACACACCGCTTGAGATTACTCCAGAATCAAAGATGGGACGGCAACTAGATTTATATTAAAACATCAAAACAGAGTTACAGTTGATCTCTCTTCAATGAGAGTCGATGATCAAAGTTTCAAATACAAAGGAGAATTACATAAAAATAACAACAAGTCATCCCCCGGGCTAGCAGTGCTGCCCCTTCTTATAACAGCTGAGCTGAGATATCAATGACACAAAAATCGTTAAAATAGCGATCCCTCAGGATCAAAGGATCCTGAGGGATTCGCCAGACTATTAATCTTCAACTATCCTCTTGTTCTCTTGCACCGATTTGATATCTCCTTTTCCCTTTCCTGGCTAATACGCTCCAATTTGGATCACCTTGTTTGCATGTGATTCCCTGCCAACGGGGCAGTAGTTAACTTTGTCCTGTCTTTTCCTTTGGGATGGAAATCTTAGGTTTTCTCCTTTTCCTGCATAAGAAAAGGGCAATTATTAGTTATTTTGCGTTGCATATAAATCCCATAGATTTTGTCATAATTTCTTATTATCTACCTAGTTCATGATGCAAAGAGGTTATGAGTTTGAAAGAAAAGATGAAAAAATAAATGATAATAACATACCTTCTTCAGTACTGAACATTGGTCACTTCAGGATTTTTTGGTCATCAGTTTATTTCCATGTGACCAAAGATGCACGGAAGAAGCTTGAGCCAACAGCAGATTTGGGATCTTTGTGGGGTATACTGATACTCCCCACAACTATTGGGTGTACATGCAAACTATTCGGATGACAGTAGTTCATAGGGATGTCAAGTTCGATGAGGAGAAGGCCATGCAAGTATCCCTTGAGAGGGAGCTTGAGCTACATGCCGAGGAGGAGATTTTAGTTCCTAAGGTTGAGGAGCCTCATATTGATGTGGAGTAGCCACATGTAGAGGTTCCGGGAGTGGAGACATCCACATGGGTAGAGTCTTCCAAGAGGGAAGAAAGAGCACTAGAGAGGGTGACAAATTGTTGGATGATGCACGGGAGAATGTGGGAGCACCCTCTTCTCAGCACAGGCAAAGGAGTTCACCAAAGAGGTCCACCAGATACATGGCACTTATGGGTGCATGTGTTGTGACAGAGCCATCTTCCTTTCAGGAAGTAGTGTAGGAACTAGTTTGGGTTGATGCGATGGTGGAGGAGTATGACTCTATAGTTCGAAACAGTGTTTGGGATGTGGTTCTTAGATAGGAGGAAAATTCAGTTGTGAGCTCCCATTGGCTTTAGAAGGTAAAGAAAGCTGCAGATGGTAGTGTGGAGATGAATAAGGCCAGATTTGTGGCCCATGGATTTTCACAGTTAGAGGGAATTGACTATGATGAGACCTTTTCTCTTGTTGGAAGGTACTCGTCAATCAGATCAATTTTGGAACTATCAGCACAGATGGGTTGGAAAATCCATCAGATGGATGTGAAGCTTGCCTTTCTCAATGGCATGATTGAGGAAGAGGTGTACATAAAGTAGCTCAAATATTTTGAAACCTTGGACCATGAGTCGGATGTGTGCTGACTCAAGAGAGTGTTATATGGGAACAAGAAAGCACCTCGTGCTTGGTGCACTAGGATAGATAGCTACTTCACTGGGTTGGGCTTCAAAAATAGTGAAGCGGATGCGAACCTGTATCACGTAGTGGTGGAAGGTAAGTTGCTGATCATTGTTGTTATAAAAAATTTTGTGCCTTACAGCTATAAGCATGAAATGTCCATAAATCAAGGGATCCTAAGTCCCTAAAGATGTTGTTACAGCTCCTAAAGGAACAAGGTCAACCAATGACAGCTTCTCCCATAAGTTCTCCACCAAAAACCACTCAGAACTAGTCAAATCAGGACCAATTCAGAAGCTCCACTAGCTTCCTGCGTTGCAAAGCACCCAAATACACTGGTCAGGTGCGTTGCAACGCACTTGAATGCACTACCCAGGTGCATTGAGCGGGAAATGACAAGTGGCAGAGTCATTCAACGAGGTGGAAATACCATGGAAGCTTCCAGAATCTTCTCCGATGACACTTGCCTCACTGAATTCGAACAAGTGATGAGTAAGAGGCTCTCAGTCTCCAAGTGGAAGCAAGAACTGATAGAGAGAAGCCACAAGTCAAAACATAAGCTGACGCATCCTCTCTGCTTACATCTATACATGGATCCCTCATCCCAGAGATCCAGAGGCTGGAATTTTGTACTTTGCAGAGAATTGCTCTTGGTTTGAGATTGAGATTAGTACATTGAGTGATTTATGCTTTGTTGGAGGAGAGGAATGGATTCCTTTGCTGGGAGGTAGATGCTGGATCGGGACTCACTTGGTTGTATCTCCTCTTGGACTTTCTTATCATATCAATAAAATTATTTGAGTTTCTCCTACATGCTCTGTATCAATGATGTTTTGTTATATTTGCATGTTTAGCTTAATCTGATCCTGAGCTTTTTATGAATGTATATCTATATCTTCGTGTAGTTTCTCTCTCTTGTGATCTTGTAGGAATTTGGTGAAACTGGGCCGGTAAGGGAGCAGGGAGCTGGGAGCTACTGAAGAGAGGAGCGATTGGATAAAAAAACTAGCGAAAGACACAGGTTAGTTACATCCTTCCTCTTCATTTACATTTCATAAAGAAGAATACTCAAGTAGTTTTCCTTGTTTGTTGCTAAGGCACTATCACACCTTAGAGTGGGATAGGGGCGTTCTGAATAGATACTTTTCCCAACAACAAATTGGTGACTCCACTGGGGATCGTATCTAGTTAGTTTATTTGTGTTTCTATTGTTGTTCTTCTCATAAACTTAGGAGTGGCGAATCGAACTGCATTTTCCATTTACAAATGCAAAGTAGAGATCTGCTACTCTAGTCCACTCACTGGGCCTGTTTATGATCTGAACAACTGATCCACAAATGCTCTAACTGCCCTTTGTGATAGCTCTTAGTCCTCCTTTAAATCATCCTTCTAATTGTACCTTATTGATAGCTTTTATCCGGCCAAAATCCATAGATTAAACTGCAAACCGTAGAACAAAACCCAGAGGAAATTCTTGTTTCTGCTTCAACGCAGGCTCTATGAAGAGACTCTGCATTTCAACGCAGGTCCCGAGAGGGCTACTTGCGCTGCAATTTAGTTTCTCTGTGCAACAGGTGCGCTGATCAGCCTTTGCCGTGTGCAGCTGTGGTTCTTTGCATCCTTGTGTTCAGTTTTATCTTTGTTTTTTGCAGCCTATTATCAGTGTGTGTACCTATCTGAAAACTCCTTTTCTCTGCCTTAATTCCGCCTCAGTTGTATAAAAGAAACTGTATTTGTTTTTGTGTATTTGTTACATCATTTGCAGTTTCTCATTACAAAAGTAAACTATTCATACTGTCGCCCTTAGATCTAGACCTGTCATAAGTGTCGTTTTGATCTTAGGAGTAAATTTGTTTGTTGTTGACAGTTGATTGCGCTTTTACTTTTGTCTTTTGGTTTGAATTTTTGAATTTCTAGTGTCGAAACAAGTGTTTACTTCAAAATCATAAAGTTTCGTAATCATCTTTTTGATTTCAAAAAGAAACTTGTTTGTGTTTTCACTTGAAATCGAATTCAAATTTGTACAACAACTTTATTTTTAGGCATCAATATTAAGAAAGTGAATAACAATACATGCATTTGTGCATTTGCATATTGATAGTTTGTATGGTTTGATTTAGGAAAAGTGCATTTACAGTGTGCTCTTTGCTCTTTGAGAAAAGATTGTGTCTTTCTTTTCCCCTTGTAGCTAGGATTTTCATTGTTGAAAAGAGATAAAAGCTTGCTTATCATCTTTAGACTGCATTTAGGAATTGTATCTACATCTCGTGGTGATCCAAAAAGGCAAACTTCTAAGAAAGATCAACCTAAAATAAATTGAATGAACTTAACAATGCTTTGTAACTTAACGCACAACATAGAGGTCTAGGCTAGAGATGTGTTCTGACGTCGTAAAACCTGGTTACTGTCGGCCTCACTGATGGTTGGGTGATTCCTCCTGAGAGACGATAAGTGCCAGTACAGATTGTGCTCCCACGTACCGTCGAGTATATATTAGGAGACCCCTATAGGCATAAAACCTTTATCCATAGGAAGCCGTTTCGGCCACCCTACTGATCGCAATGCACTGAACACAGAATTCGGGAAGATTGACCGCCCGTACCTTAAAAAGTATTCTGCGGTTTTGCGATTGGTTTGGCACACCCTCTACCTAGAACTCCGGAGCAGTCCCTTTCGTTCCTTTTCAGACTCCTTAATGGAAAAGGTCCACCTGATCACTTGTCACTTCAGGCTCATTAAAAATCAAAGGAGACTAGAGTCATATTTTGCTTTTTCTCGACTCTTTAAAATTGAAAAAGCAAGTTGTGTCCAAGTGTCGTTAAAATTTATTTTAAACGGAATATTCATACCCCTTTTCCTGCGTTGATCTTTACGTTGAGAAAATGGAGCCTACCAACCAAGGAATTCCCCTTGGTGGAAATCCTAGTCCCTTCTCCTCTTGGGGAGTTGTTGGTGTGCCCCATATGGCCACATTGTCGCTTCCAGGACTGATAATTGGTTTACCGGTCTGGCTCTTCTCAACCAATGTCATTCAGAACACCACTATTCCTGAACAGTCGAATCAGCAGTTAGACCAGTCCAGAGTTACCCACCAACCTTCTACTTCCTCTAATTCTTCCTCTCCTCCTTCCTCTTCGCTTGACGGGACTGGTAAAGCTAAAAACCAGGTTCCTAAGGAGAAGAAGGAAAAGAAGAAGAAGAAGGAACCAAAAGCGACTGGGGGCAAACGAGTGTCGTCTAACGAAAATCCACACACTGCACTGACCAGTCCTAAGTCGCCATGTGTCATTTGCAAGGGAGACCACTTTCACAGAGATTGTCCCTGCATCCCTCGGATACTAAGGGACTGATCTCCCCGTTTGCACAATCTGGTGGCGTCAACCTCTGATAGCCATGTTGAAAGCACACCGTCAACTAGCGAAAGTGAAGTCCCAGGACGAAAAGGGAGAGCTAGATCTCCCTGTAAACTGTGTGAAGGCGATCATGCCATCCACCATTGTCCCTTCTTAGACGAAGCTAAAAGAGTTTTGGATGATCGTCCGGTTTCACCGTTACGACTTCCTCCTGGATATAAAAAACTCTTGCCGAGTCCTTCTTTAGTTAAAAATCCAGCTGGCCCGCTCAAGTGGTCAGCTGAAGCGCCGGTCATTGAAGATGAACCAGCTGAATCCATACCCGACGAAAGTCAAAAGGTCGAGGCGGCAGTTGACCCGGTCTTGCCTTCAGAGGATTTATCTTCAAATGACACAGTCACTGAGGAGAATAAGGATGACACCGTCCAAATTCTCTTCATCAACACAGATTCCAACGAACACAGGGGCAACATACCCATTCATTTATCGCAGGAAGGAAGTTCGTCAGAGCCGTACCCGGCCGTCTACTTGGTCCCACCTCCAAGCAACCTAGTTGTCTCCTTTGACTGGAATCAACTAGGCAGACCCCGTTTACCAGCAAGCATACCATTCAGAATTATCGTCCAAATATACAGAATGGTCATGGCTGGCACCATCATTGATGAGGGGGCATCTGTGAGTATCCTTTCCTCTACTGCTTGGAAAGCACTTGGTTCGCCATCGCTTTTGCCTAAATGAGAAATCTGACAAGCTTTGATAAAGGAACCAGTCGACCTTTAGGGATCCTCCCCAATGTGCCCATAACATTGAAAGGAAAGAACGTTCAAATGAACGTGATGGTCATTCAAGGACACTTGGATTATAACCTACTCCTTGGATGAGACTATATATATTGCATGGGAGCCATCGTCTCCTCACTCTTTAGAGTAATGTGTTTTCCGCACGAAGGAAGAGTGGTCAAGCTCATGGACCAGCTTTCATTTCCCGGATCACGCATCGCAAATAGTCATATACCATCCCTAAATGGTCTCTTCACGCAAGAAATGTCTCAACCCACGTTCCATCCTCTCGATGAGCGCGAGTAATTCGGAAGGATATGACTGGAAACCAGGGGGCATGCGTCCTGGTCTGCTTCGGTAGGAAAACTTTGGGTATAGGGTAGGTTTCCGCGGGAGAATATGACTAGTCTGTACCCCATCCGTGATTGAGATAGGGGTTATTCTAGAATAAGATTCTTTTGTCAAAGTTATGTGAGTTGGCGAGCTTCGTCGCTCACCTTTGTTTATCTCGGTAGACATTGCCGAAGAAGTGTTTTGTTTGAAAGATTAACAGAACAATCTTTGGGTGACCTGAAAGAGGTAGGCCTCTCTCGGTAAAACAATTGTTTTGGCAGAAGTGAAGTAGAGGTAACCTTGAAACTCTGTTTTATACCTGGAGGCATTCAAACCTTTTGGAGTGCAAGCAAGGGGCGGCTATTTATTTTTTAAATTTTTAGGTCCTCCCTTTAAACCCGTAGGTCTAACCCTTTAAACTCGTAGGATTAGTCGTTTCCGAACTTGCATAACGAAAGGATACGGGGCATAGCTTTGTAAGGCGCAAGCTCCATAAAAAATGGCATCTTACATGAGACATTCTTATCATATGACTAGATTAATCGAGCAGTTTTAGCACATAGTTCATGCTCGTTAAAAAATAAGCATAAGATCGAGCAGTTTTAGCGCATAGTTCATGCTCGTTAAAAAATAAACATAAGATCGAGCAAGTGTTTCAATCCGCGTTTAAGCTTGTTAAAAAATGAACTATCCTCCAATAAATAACCACCATGAATGTAACATTATCAGCCATTAAAGCCTTGGTCGTGTTTGCACCGTCACCTCCACTTTTCCATTGGCAGATCATTCACCTCCATTTGATTGTTTACCCATTTTGAGGAACAGCTGCGAATAGTGATTTCACTAGCCATCCTTGTGACACTGCCGTGCTTGGAAAATTCCAACCCTTACCTGGAATCAGCTGCTACCCATTTCATCACTCGTTCCTCAAAAGACAAGTCTTCTTTAAGCTCTTTTCATCTGACTCGTAAAATATGAAAAGATTGCCGAGTTTTGGCTTTCCAGCTCGTTAAAGCGACCGGAAGGGCTATCCCTCCTCTAGATTTTAATATTTTTGGACCTGAGGGATTATTGCACAAAAAGATCGAGCGCTTGTTTTGTTCGGCTCATTAAAACTATCGAAAATTCATCCCTTCTGTATTGTTTTATACCTTTTCGGACTTAAGGGATTAGATGACGAAAAAGGACTTCCGAAATTAACCTTACGTACCTTTTCAGACTCTCTAAAAATGAAAAGGACTGAGTTATCTTTGTCGTTAGACTCGTTAAAAACATTAATAGCGACAAACTTGTCTTTAGACGAGAACGAGTTTCACTATCGCTAGGCTCGTTAAAACATAGTGATGGGTTTGCCCGAAGGGCAAATTATAGAACAAGCATATGTTATCCTCCTCAAGCTTGACAAAAATAAAGAGGTACTGGTCAGCAATGACTGGGGAAAAATTGGGAAGAAACTCAAAGAACCTTTACTGGTAGCAAGTCGCTCTTGAACATGACACTTCCACTCCGTGCCTGAGTCGGGTTGGGTTGTTTCATTCACCGGTCACATCACCATGGTCTCGCCATACCATCCACCTTTGGGGTAAATGCTACCAATCCATCATATAAGTGTTGCCGATATGTTCAAGAGAAGTCATCTAAAGAAGTCAACCGTGTCCCATCCACTACCATACATTATACTTCATTCTTTCACGACTGCCACCCTGAACCATATATCATCAGATCGTTTTCACCTCCATCAAAATCATTTGCTCCGTTACATGTCACTAATGTGGGATACATTAAGGCCCTCCTTTGATGGATCGCTTCTTGTCGACATCAGCTCATTATCCAAGAAGTTGATCTAGGAACACCCCCTTCAGTACTTTGAAGCTTGCATGCCTCAATGGAAAGTTTCTCACTTCCAGCGACAGGTATACATCAATGACCTTCGACCGAAATATTTTGCGTGGTGTTCGACGCGAAGCCCTTTATTCACACCACGTGAATTGTACTGCAGTACCTTGAGGGTCATTATCATTATCGGTGATTCCTCTCGCGCTTGTTAACAGTTTACATCATTGACTGGTAATCAAGCGATGTCCTTCCATGTTCGACTTCAAAACATTTCTCACATGGATCGACTTGTACTTAGAGTGAAGATCGGACGAGATTGAAGACCCCGGATCTAGTTTCATCCATCCGAGCTGCGATATATATTCAGGAAAAATAAAGACATTGACATGTGCAGCATTGCAAAACAGATAATCATCCTACCAAAAGGATGATGATTTCATCAGAATCATCAGTCTACCATTAGACGATTGTCTGTCCTTTGTACATAAAAATGAATTTATAAAGCTGAGCATGGGAATGCCCGCCTCAGCTAGATCATGAAAACAATATGAAAAATAATGTATTGTATTGTATTGTATCTTATTACAGGTCTCCTCCCAACATTGAAAGAACTTCGGATCCTCCTAATAAAGCATTTCACCCGATAAACGGCCCCATACTTTAAGGGGCAACTGTTATAGACATTTTTGTGCCTTACAGTTATAAGCATGAAATGTCCATAAATCAAGGGATCCTAAGTCCCTAAAGACGTTTTTACAGCTCCTAAAGGAACAAGGTCAACCAATGACAGCTTCTCCCAGAAGTTCTCCACCAAAAACCACTCAGAACTAGTCAAATCAGGATCAATTCAGAAGCTCCACTAGCTTCCTGCATTGCAAAGAACCCAAATACACTGGCTAGGTGCGTTGCAACGCACTTGAATGCACTACCCAGGTGCATTGAGCAGGAAATGACAAGTGGTAGAGTCATTCAACGAGGTGGAAAGACCATGGAAGCTTCCAGAATCTTCTCCAATGACACTTGCCTCACTAAATTCGAACAAGTGATGAGTAAGAGGCTCTCAGTCTCCAAGTGGAAGCAAGAACTGACAGAGAGAAGCCACAAGTAAAAACATAAGCTGACTCATCGTCTCTACTTACATCTATATATGGATCCCTCATCCCCAAGATCCAGAGGCTGGAATTTTGTACTTTGCAGAGAATTGTTGTTGGTTTGAGATTGAGATTAGTACATTGGGTGATTTATGCTTTGTTGGAGGAGAGGAAGGGATTCCTTTGCTGGGAGGTAGATGCTGGATCGGGACTCACTTGGTTGTATCTCCTCTTGGACTTTCTTATCATATCAATAAAATTATTTGAGTTTCTCCTACATGCCATGTATCAATGATGTTTTGTTATATTTGCATGTTTAGCTTAATTTGATCCTCAGCTTTTTATGAATGTATATCTATATCTTCATGTAGTTTCTCTCTCTTGTGATCTTGCAGGAATTCGGTGAAGCTGGGCTGGTAAGGGAGCAGGGAGCTGGGAGCTATTGAAGAGAGGAGTGATTGGATCAACAAACTAGTGAAAGACACAGGTTAGTTACATCCTTCCTCTTCATTTACATTTCATAAAGAAGAATACTCAAGTAGTTTTCCTTGTTTGTTGCTAAGACACTATCACACCTTAGAGTGGGATAGGGGCATTCTGAATAGATACTTTTCCCAACAACAATTGTACTTTATGTAGATGATCTCATACTGACAAGTGATGAGAAGCTCATCAAATCTTGCAAGGAGGACCTTTCAAGAGAGTTTGAGATGAAGGACGTAGGGCTCATGCACTAGTTTCTTGGCATGGAGGTATGGCAAGGAGATGGGGAGTTGTTTGTATCTCAAGGAAAGTATGCCAACGACATACTTAGGAGAATTTGCAGGGAGAGAAGTAAACCCATGGAGAATCCTATAGCTGGTAACCAAGGGAAGGAGGATGTAACTAGAGGAAGGAGGATGCTACTTCAGGGGAAGTAGTGGAAGCTATTGTTTACAAGCAGCTTCTGGGTTCACTCATGTATTTGGTGAACACATGACTAGATATGTTTTATGCAGTTAACCAACTTCGTCAAGCGATTGTTAGGCCTAAGAAGTTGCATTGGAAGGCGAAAAAGCATGTATTGAGATACCTCAAAGGCACTACTTAGTTTGAGTTGTGGTATAGATGAAAAAAGGGAGTGAATCCTCAAGGCTTCATCAATGTAGATTGGGCGGGGAGTCCATGTGACAGGAAGAGCACATCAGGAGGGATATTTAGTATTGGGTCAGCTATAATTTCTTGTTACAATAGGAAACAGAGATCGTTTGCACTCAGATCGGCAAAGCTAGAGTACATGGCCGCAATTCAAGTAGCATGTGAGGCTATCTCGATGAGGAAGGTCCTGCTTGGTTTGTTTGGTCAATAGATGGATCCAACAGTGATTCATTGTGATAATCATAGTTGTATCAAACTCTTTGAAAATCCAATTTTTCATGATAGGTCAAAGCATATAGATATTAGTATCATCATCTAATAGATTGTGTATTGAGGCGGATTATGTTGTTAGATTACATTCCCACGGAGGAGAAAGATGCTAACATCTTGACAAAGGAATTTCCAAGATGTAAATTTGAGTTTCACATAGAAAAGATCGGGGTAGTGGATAATCCCTTTCTTTTTTAGAGTGAGTGTTGAGAAATGGCAACAATAAATTCCAGTTTAAGTTGTCCTTGAATGAAACTGTGAATTAAAATAGAATTTTTTTTGCATAGCAATTTGAAATTAATTAATTAAGTTTAATTAGCTTAATTAATTTATGAAATTCAAATTGGAAGTATTTTATAAGACATGTATATGATCTCCCTAACTTATAGGAGTTAAGGATGAGTTATAAATGAGTTCTAATTATTTAACTCAATTTATTTATTTATGTCCAGTTAAATTAGTTCCAATAAATTTCAGGAACTAATAGTGGGTAAACAGTCAGTTGGGGCACTAGTGACCTAATTAGTGCTACTCTAGTTAACGGAAGATACCACCATCAAAAACTCATGCATGTTGATTCTAAGAAAGACCCGATTGAGACTAGAGTATAGGGACAGTGTACTAATTGTTTTAGATTTTTATGAGTTGCACTGATAGTGCATGCAATCAGGAACTGATCCTTGAGGGATTGTGCTATTTTTAGAGGCTTTTTTTTCCCTTTAAATACAAGCTATCCTTCATAGGAATTATACATTGGAATAGAGACTTGAAGAGCTTGTGAATTGGCTAAGATTTGGCCTTGAGCTTGATTATGAGTTGGATATTGAATTTACTGAGTGTTGGGATTGTTCTAGAGAGAACAAGCATTTTAATTTCATCTTGATTTTCCGGATTAATACAAAACAAATAGTGGGCTTTTGAGTTGTGACTTTCCCCGAATATTTATTGTATTATGTGCCTTTGATTCTCTTCCTCTATTAATTGTTGTTTGCTCAATGTTTATGGGCTTCCGCTGTAAATAGTAGAAGTAGATTCTTGTCTCTTTCTTTAGAAAACTGCATTAGCTTGTGAATCTACAATTTTTTCTACACTCCTTATCATCACATATCTGTGACAATTTTTCTTGATCCTAGCATGTAGTTGTTAATCTAGAAATATCAAATCTAAGACCCTTAATAACATTCTCATCTTCATTATTTTCTTCAACATGATAAAAATATGAATCATCAAAATTATAACTCAACATAAAATCATTAATATTTATACCGTTGGCTTGAATATCTTCTAGTTCCTTCTCATCATTTGTTGAATCATGTGCAATAGACAAATGAGACTCTTGTGGCTGAGATTCTTCTTTCTGGAGGCTCTTCTTTTTTTTCTTATTCTTGTTCTTCTTCTTATTTCTCTTCTTCTCATTATCCTTATTACTGCTAGTAACATCACCAAATATGGATTCTAACTTGTCCCACATGTCTTTGGCATGCTTCAAGCCCTATAGTCTCTACATATCATCATCATGAAGATTCTTGTAGATTATGTATTTTTCTTGTGCATCTTGGTGCAAAAGTTTATCTGCACTTGGATATTTGCCACAACCTTCACATACTACTCTCCAAATGTTAGATCTACAAGATAATAATTCATATTTTACATTTTTTACCATAGCTTGTAATTTGCAGCAATGAGGAAAACCACTCCAAAAAAGAAAAAAATCTGCAAACAAACCCCAGATCTTCTCCTCAACAAACAAGTTGTAACCAAGAACTTTTCTCTCATACCAATTGTTGGAAAAAATTTATAACTAATGAGGGGGGGAAATCAATACTGTGATCTATATAAGATTTTTTCCTTTTACCACTTCAACTGAATTACACACTTCTTAGTGCAACAACTCACAGTATGTTAGAAGCATATGAGTAAATAGTAAACATGAAAACATATAGGAAACATATACTAGTGAAGCCCATCAAAGAAAAATCACAAAAACCATCCTCGCAAGAGATACAAGATATCTAGTGGAAACCATTCACAAGGAAAAAACCACTCTTGTCATCACTGCTCTGCTCTGAATTTCTATTAGTCAAGAAATAAATATTTTACATAGCTTGTTGACTCTCATCAGCATGGAGAATCATCTTGGAAGACCTTTTCTCTACAAATCTACAAACTACCATTGGATGAAGGCAACCACGATCAACAATCCTCACCCAATTACTCTTGAGCTATAAATCGACTCTACAAACTTTGATTTCCTGCACAGTACCATGGCCAATGAGCCTTGCCCAGTTTCTGCTGAACCATCCAACCACCATTAGATGAGAAACTTGCTCCTTTGCTAAAGCTTCATTATCAATGCTCCTCTTTCATGATGTCACTACTTCTCTACCACTATGTGGACCTCCTTTCATATATTTTCAAACTAGATCCCAAGACCTTATGTTCCAAAAGAAATTATCTCTGCATACATGCTCTTAGCAACAAGAACTCGTCATCAAATCAAAATAAAACAAATGCAAAAAACATGTTCTCTCCAATAGTAAAATAGTGGCCATAATAAATCAAAAAGTATTTGTTGCATACTACAATTAGTTGCATACAACACTAAGGCTATGTACCAAATGTAATTATAGATCTTGCAAAAACAAATGCGAGAGGATCACCAACATATACACCATTAGCATACAAACTCTCCAAGTCAATCTTTACTCTAGTAACTTCAATTATGATCTATTTTGCAACATGCTTTAGATCTACACATTATTCAATCATTAACACTCATGGATGGAAACATCTATTTTCTACTAAAGGTCAAAGAATAATCTCACTATTAGGCATTCTCTCGACACATACACTCAACATCTAACACCATCACCAACCGAAAATTTCACAAGACCAGAATATAGAACCTGTAGGGCGAAATTGAGCTTAGGGCTAGGATCAAGAGTGCAAAAATTAGACCAAATCAATCCACAAAGGTCAATACTAGTGCATTAAATGCTTTCACATCATGAGAGAACCTTTTCAAACCATCTCTAACTTTTTCAAACAATTTTGGAAATGTCTCGGAATTTCCAAGCTAATTTCCTTTTGAACAACACGAGGAATGTGGAGAAAATGTCTTCAAATCCCTCAGTCGCTCACATAACATTGTATCTATGTGAATGACCTTATGACTGCTCCCACATGCTTGCATCCCATTGCCCATCTACTCCCATAGGTTTATATGCATGCAACTATCGCTAAAAATGAGGGAAAACATAATGCCTTTAGCTCAGAACCTCTGCCACTAGTTACATCCTCTTCTCCAGCATCCATGCTAGCCTCTATACCTCTAACATGGCCTCTGACACATCTCCAAGTAGACCAAACATTCCTCCGAAGCGTCACTTCCAAGTTGACCTGCAAGGTCCAATAAACAAGGTTGACAAGTGTGACAAAAAGTCCTCCACTCTCCATCAAATGTCTAAACAAGATGCAATACATTTAAACATAACTGCAAACCTCTATAGCATGTCTGAAACATCAACAACATCATCATGAAGTCGTCACACTGAAACAAGTCATCTCCATGAAGCATAAGCATGAATACATAGTTTAAAACTCAACTAGTGTGCCATCAACCATCACCATGACATGTAGATCTACATGACAAACTGTAGCAACATCACCAATGCCATCACAATCAATCCAATGTCAACTCAACTAGTAGCATCATAACCATGTTGACATCAATGTCAATACTACAATGCGGACAAAATGGCCAATTATAATCACTCCCATGTTGGTACAACCTCACTATCAAGATAGTTAAATTTTTATTTTTCAATTTATTTTTTGTATTTATTGGTTGGCTTTGATTTCTGTTGCTTATTGATGATTTAATTTTGTTGGGTTTTCATCGTAAATTACACAGTTTTCCATAAAGTTTTAAACTTTTCATTGTGCATCTAAATCTCTCATGTCTTCAACCATCTCTTAGTGGAAACCAAAAACATATACATGGCTGAAAAATGTGCTCTTCGTTCTGCTCATGAAAGACATATAAATCTGATACAAACACATGAGCAAAAAGGAATGAAAGAGACAAGATAAATCATGAATATCAATACCATACATAGCTCCCATGAGCTCAATATACCTCTAAGAGACAAGCTGGTACTGTGGACCTAAATGTGCATGAAGATAAAAAGAAATCATCATATGTTTCTGCAAATTCCATCATATGCTCCCCTTGAGGTTATGCGCCTCTCATGATCTTCTGTTCTCTATAAGTATGCATGAATAATCATGGACTGGAGGAGGAAATTCTCTTCTCTAATTGAAGAGTTGTTGCTCCTTATTTCTCCACATGGTTTTGGGAGGCTTCTTCTCCTCTTTGATCAACTACTTCTTCTCTTCCTTCTCTTGCTTTTCTTCCTGTGTATTAGATATTCTTTGTTTTCGTTTCTTTTGATGATTTTGCCTTGAGTAATGGGGTAGCAAACAATATCTTACCATATGGATAAATTTATGTCAAATATAACACTCCACATGGCCAAGAGGATCAAATATTCTTCTTCTCATGGCAGATCTAAACCTTGCATGAAATATGTCTCTCCTCAAATGGTTTGAATTGTAATCTATTACCTTATGGCCAAATAGGTGACATGACTTACAATAACCATAAAACTCACAATTATACTTGAAGGCCAATCTCTTTGGCTACTGATATTGTTGGAATATCTGCTAATGTGGACTATACGTTGTTAAGTTTAGGTATGTTCTATGCTAGAGCAATTTATTTAAAATTTCATAGTTAGCAATCACATCAACATTACAATAAACTGCAGATAGAACATGAATATAAAATCGCAGAAGACAAGCCAAGACAAGAGGACACAAGATATGGCGCGAGCCAGGGACAAACCCCACAATGTGTGGGGAAACCCTTGATCAATTCTTCTTTTATCTTCAAAGTTCAGCAGAGAAAGAGAGAGAGAGTACATTTACAACATCAGTCAACACTTTGACTTGTCTAGATCTGAGCATAGATCATCTTCTATAACGATGAGATCAGTTGAAGACATTCTGCTTCAACCGATTCTCCAAAGTGACGGCTTCACCTATCATAGTACTACATCTAGGTCCACTTGCTGCATCACTGCATATGACGCCATGCTGCAATAGTTGTGATTATCATCATGTTGCCCATGTCCATGATCTTATCATGCTGCTGCCCTTCAAGTTCATGATCTTATAATGCTGCATATGCATCATCATCATGTTGTCCTATATGTCCATGATCTTATGCTGCTGCCCTTCATGTTCATGATCTTATAATGCTGCCTATGCATCATCATCATGTTGTCCTATATATCATTGTCACGTCACAGCCATATAAATCACTGTCATACAAGAATCACTTCCTTACATCAAGAAACATTGTCCAAATATCACTAAAGTCGCTGCCCAAACATTATTGTCATAGGAACAAATATCTCTTCCATATATCATCTCCATTCATCACTTGTCAAGAGAACAATATCACTGCTATGCATAACTGTCATAAGAGTAAGTGACACTACAATAAGTGCAGAAGATAACTATCAAAAAACTATGTCTTATTGTCATATTTCACTATAGAAGATGGGGTCTGATAATAAGCCCACTTGACTACCCTTAAGCTCTTCCATATATCCATTTTTAAGACTCCAAAGCATCTGCCTTCTAACAGCCCTTGTTGTCCCTCTCAAGGGACTATACTTGGAGCTTTAACAAGCATCTTCTTACAGCCCATTATACCAAAATTGCAAAGTATCTAATCTGGACCATAGTATCTGGCAAATTCATCATTATAAAAGACAAGCACATACCTGTGATAGACGTCATATTTCTGCCCACAAATACATTTCGACCAATGCACAGGACCCTGAAATTTCGGCCCTGGTTAGGGCTTTCTGTGGCTGCTACGACAGCGCTACTATATAGCCTTCAAACTTCTTTAATTACTGCGTTGATGGTCAAGGGTACTACAGCCTTCTTCCTGCTCCTTGTTGGGCCTCTCGGCCCTCTCAAAACAGACTTTTGTCCCATTGTGAAACTCAAAATCACTCAGCGGCCTGTGCATAGAGAATAACCCTTGTCTTTATGCCCAGAACTCCTCTTTACAAGCTCGGCTAGCCTCCTTCCTTACTCGGCCAATCAAATCATAAACAAAAGACACAGAAATACTCCTCTTCGCACTATGGCCAGAGCTCTTAAGCCTCAGGATACCTCTTCATCACTATGACTTGACTCTTCATGACTGCAGCCTCATGTCCTTATGACTGCGGCTTCCTTTACTGCCTAAACATATCCTCTACAACTACGGTGTATATCTTTCCATTACAACGTGTATGTCATTGATAGCATATATAATCCTTTATGTACAGCGACACAAAGGCATCCATTGACTTCGATTAGGGCTTCTTAGAACAACGTATTAGTTCATGACTGCGTTCACCATGATGCCACTACATTCACCACAATATAACAACTATGTTTCACTATAATGCTACAGCTGTCACCATAACAACGTTTCACTATAATGCTATGGCTACCAAGATTACACACTGCCTGATGTGTAGGATTCTTCTTGCACTGAGCCTTGTTGCTGCATATTTAGTGACATCTTTTAGGGTTTCTTCCATAGTTGTGTTTGGATTTAAATCATAATGCTACTATAGTTAGGGCATCATATCAAATACTATTAGCGTTTTCTCCTTCTCCAAAAACCCAGACGTGGAGAGGAGATACCCTAAAGAGTGTCTCTAAATGATATCAAATCCTCTTATATTTATACTAAAATGAGGGTGATGAATAGACACGACGGTTGGGCTTCTAGAGCCTACATAAGAGCTCGTCGGCTTGATAATAATTACATAAACAAAATAAATTTATATCTCCATAAATACTTATCGGAATCGGATGATCTTTGGATCAATCCTACACCTCTAGACGAGAGGGATCCAATGAAAATATCAACTGCCATAAATAAGCTGACCCACATGGAGTTTGGCCCTAGTTGCCAATTTAAAATACGTTCTACTCTAGAAATTTTCTACAATATACCCAAACTTGTGAAAATTGTAGCATTCTACATTATGCACAAAAGAAACAAAAGAACTTTGATTCCTTTGAAACTTTAGAAATCTGTCATGATCATCTCTAGTAGAAAAAGATCTTCTGAATGTAGGTTCTTCTTGAGATTTTGGTTCTTATTTCTTTTTTTATTGTTGGTTCTTTCTTTTGTTAAATGGATGTGGGATCTGCTTCTTATTACCTTGGATCTCACTTTTGTTGCTGGAAATGTTTGCCATAGGTTTCTTGGGTTCTTCTTTGATATTTTTACCTGCATGCAAACTAGACTCACCTTTTGATATCCAATACCATATTTATCCAATGGTGATCTATTGATCTCAAGAAAATTATGCAAGGGAACAATACTCTTCTCCATCTTGATCCCTTTCTTAAGGAAAAAATTTTAGATTCTAATTTCTCAACCTCTTCTACCTTCACTTGATATTGTTCCCTCATACCTTCCTCAACTTTTTCAAATTCTTCCAATATAACTTTTAAGCTCACTATCTCTTCCTTGATCTTTGCCTCCTTATCATCACAGATCTGTAACAATTTTTCTTGATCCTTGCATGTAGTTGTTAGTCTAGAAATATCACATCTAAGACCCTTAATAACATTCTCATCTTCATGATGTGCTTCAACATGATCAAAATATGAATCATCAAAATTATAACTCAACATAAAATCATTAATATTTATACATTTGGCTTGAATATTTTATGATTCCTTCTCATCATCTGTTGAGTCATGTGCACTAGAAGAATGAGACTCTTGTTGATGAGATTCTTGTTTCTGGAGGCTCTTCTTTTTGTTCTTATTATTTCTCTTCTTATTTTTATTCTTCTCATTATCCTTATTGCTGCTAGTACCGTCACCAAATATGGATTCTCGCTTGTCCCACATGTCTTTGGCACGTTTCAAGCCCTCTAGTCTCTTCATATCATCATCATCAAGATTCTTGTATATTATGAATCTTGCTGCAAAATTTTATCTGCACTTGGATATTTGCCACAACCTTCACATACTACTCTACAAATGTCAGATCTACAAGATAATAATTTAGATTTTACATTTTTGTGCCATACCTTGTAATTTGCAGTAGTGAGGACAATAATTCCGATATATATATATATATATATATATATATATATATATATATATATATATATATATATATATATATATATATATATATATATATATATTAAATTTTCTATGAACAAGCCCTAGATATTCTCCTCAACAATCAAGCTACAACCATGAACTCCTCTCTCATACCTATTGTTGGAAACATTTAAGAACTACTGAGAGGGGGGTGTGAATCAATAATGTGATCTATATAATATTTTTTCCTTTTATCACTTTAATTGAATCGCACACTTCTTATTGTAACAAATCACAATATGTTAGCAGCATATGACTAAACAATAAACATGCTAACATATAATCAGCATATACTAGTGAAAACCATCAAAGAACAATCACAAAAACCATTTGCACAAGAGATACAAGATATCTGGTGGAAAACCATTCACAGGGGAAAAAACCACCCTTTTTGTTGTTTCTCTACTATGAATTTCTATTAGTCAAGCAATTGATATTTTACATAGCTTTTTGACTCCTATCAGCATGGAGACTCAGCCTCATATACATAATTCCAACACCCACTAGATAGAAGACTCAATGCTATTGGTTATCTTGGAAGACTTTGTTATCTATAGATATAGAAATTACCATCGGTTGAAGGCCAAAACGATCAACGGTCCTTTCCCATTTAATCTTCAACTATCGATCGTATCTACAGACTTTGATCTATTGGTCACACCATGACCAAAAAGACTCGCCCAGATTCTATTGAACTATCCAACCACCATTAGATTATAAACTCGTTCCTTTGATAAAGCTTCGTTATCAATGCTCCTCTACCACTATGTGGACCTACTTTCATATATTTTCAAACTATATCCCAAGACACTATGTTCAAAAAGAAATTATCTCTGCATACATGCTCTTAGCAGCAAGAACTCATCATCAAATGAAAATAAAACATATGCACAAAACATGTGCTCTCCAATATCAAAATTGTGGCCACAATAAATCTTCTACTAACACATATCAAACCCTCACATCAAAAAAGTAATTGTTGCATATTACAATTAAGAACCTACAACACTAAGGCTATACACCAAATGTAATTATATCTCATGCAAAAACAAATATGAGAGGATCACCAACATATACTCCAGTAGCATACAAACTCTCCAAAACAATCTCTACTCTAGCAACTTCAATTTTGACCTATTTTGCAACATGCTTTAGATATACACCTTATTAAATCATTAACACTCATGGACTTAAGCATCACCAACATATACTCCAGTAGCATACAAACTCTCCAAAACAATCTCTACTCTAGCAACTTCAATTTTGACCTATTTTGCAACATGCTTTAGATATACACCTTATTAAATCATTAACACTCATGGACTTAAGCATCTATTCTCTACTCAAGGTTTGAAGCATAATCTCACTATTATTCCTTCTCTCCACACATACACTCAACATCTAACACCATCAACAACCACAAATCTCACAAGACTAGAATATAAAACCTGTAGGGCGAAATTGGTCTTTGGGCTAGGATCAAGAGTGCACAAGTTGGACCAAATAAATCCACAAAGGTCACTACTAGTGCATTAAATGCATTCACATCATGAGAGGACCTTTTCAAACCATTTCTAACTTTTTTAAACAAGTATGGACGTGTCTAGAAATTTCCAAGCTAATATCCTCTGAACAACACGAGGAATGAGGAGAAAATATCATCAAATCCCTCAGTCACTCCCATAACATTTTCTCTATGAAAATGAATTTATAACCACTCCCATAGGCTTGTATTCCAACGTCCAGCTGCTCCCACAGGCTTGTATGGATGCGACTATGGCTAAAACTGAGTGAAAACATAATGCCTTTAGCTCAGAACCTCTACCACCAATTAGATCCTCTTCTCCAGAATATGTGCTAGCATCCAGACCTCTATGATGTCCTCTGACACATCTACAAGTAGACCAAACATGCCTTCCAAGTGTCACTTCCAAGTTGACCTACAAGGGCCAACAAATAAGGTTGACAAGTGTGCCAAAAGGTCCTGCACTCTCCATCAGACCTCTAAACAAGATGCAACACATTTGAACAAACCTGCAAACATCTATAGCACCTCTCTAACATCAAAATCATCATCATCAAGCCATCACACTACAACAAGTCATCTCCATGAAGCATAAGCATGAATACTTATTTGACAACTCAACTAGTGTGTCATCAACCATCACCATCGCATGTAGATCTACATGACAAACTGTAGCAGCATCACCAATTCCATCATCTGACCATCATCAAATTCCAACACATGCCAACATAAGTGACATCATACTGTGGACATCAATTCCAACACAATCAATGCAATGTCAACTCAACTAGTAGCATCATAATCATATTGACATCAATGCCAATACTATAATGCCAACAAAATGGCCAATTATAATCAATCCCATGTTGGTACAACCTCACTATCAAGATAGTTAAATTTTTCTTTTTCAAATTATTTTTTGTATTTATTGGTTGCCTTGTATTTCCATTGCTTATTGATGATTGTATTTTTTGGGTTTTCATCATAAATTACACACTTTTCCATAAAGTTTAAAATTTTCATTGTGCATCTAAATCTCTCATGTCTTACTAAATTGAAAATAAAAACATGAGCTCTAACCATAATTTACATTAGCTCCCATGTGATATAGGTAATTTTATTGGTATGAATTAAAACATGAACAAACTTAAACCTTTTGGCCAGTTCATTTTTTGGTGAGGCTAAATTTTGCCATGATCCATTAATATTTTCCAAAACTATTTTGACATGGATTGTCTTAAAATGGGCCAAAACCACTTAAGTAAGAGTTCCATGATTGAACTTACCAACAATTAGATAAAACCATAAGTTCTATAAAAACTCTTACCAAATCTAGGGAAGAATTTCTACCATAAGTGGGTTAGGTTTTTCCAGTTATTAACTTATTCCACCCTCATTTAATACCAAAGCATGGTCCTAAATTTTATATCCAATTTGAATTATTTTACCTATTTTGAATGTCTTTTATGTGTGGTTTTATTGAGGAAAAAATCAACATTTAAATGAATTAAAATTGTTAACCCATGAATTTTACAAGTTAGAAAATTACCTTAGTATTCGTTTTCTCCTTGGAGGGTGTATCCTATGTACTAACTCCCACACGCACATATAATTTTTAATGTATTCTCTTTTCTTTATGGTTTTCCTTAATAATTTGGACTCTTAATTATGTTTGAAAAGGAAAGAGACACAATGAGAAGGAGAAATCTCTCTCTCACACACACACACACACACATAGAGAGAGAGAGAGAGAGAGAGAGAGAGAGAGAGAGATCCCAATGGATTAGCTTGAGTGGTTAAGTGTTTTCTATATTCAAGCTTTTGTGATCCATAACGAATTAAACAAAGTCTTTCGGAAGAAATCACATGAGATCATTTTTAATGTTGTTAATTTTTAAGTGTTGTTAACTACAAGTAGGAGGTCATGAGGTCCAGTCCCTATGCTAGCTACCTCTATGGATGAATAAGTCTTACTTGATGTTCCCACTATGTTAGATTGTCAAAATTGAAATCGATTAATTTACCCCATGTACCATCCTCCAAATTAGGGGAAGTGAAACAAGGGTTTCCCAAGGATGTGTATTTAATTGGATAGAAGTTGAAACTTTAAATATTGGAAATATAAGGATTAGTTGCACAGGGGATTGTTTAGATTTAAACAATTTATTCAATTTCTCCATTAGAATTCCTAAAATTCCATATGCTAAAAAAACAATGGAGCAAGATTCTTGAATGTGTGGGTGAATGAATTTTACAATGCAATGTTCAAAGAAAAGAAAAAAAATATCTAAGTCATTTTCTACAAACTTATTTTTATGGATGGCTTGATTAACTTTCAAACTCAAAACCTCTTTCAATTTTTTTTAAACCAGATTCTTTGAAATTTTAAATGTAAACTTTAAGGAATGTTAATACAAATTATATTGATTAAATATAATATCCCTAAAAGCATGCTACAATAAATTAAAACTAAATATTATGTAATAACAATTTTAGGAAGAGTATTATGTAAATAATGAAAAGTCATGCCCCTTTGCTAAGGACATGACATACCATCACCATGTATTTATATGGATGTCATTGTAATTTAAGATAGATGAAGAAATTATCTGTGTGTGCCTGTGTGTGAGAGAGACATTTACAATGTAATTTTCAAATAAAAAGAAAACAATATCTATGTCATTTTCTATGAACTTATTTTTATGGATGGCTTGATTAACTTTAACAACTCTAAATGTATTTCAAAAACATTTTTAAACAAGATTATTTGAAATTGTAAATGTAAAATTTAGAGAGTGTTAATAAAAATTATATTGATTAACTATAATATACTTTAAAAAAAAATATTACAATAAAGTAAAATAAATATTGTGTAACAACAATTTTTGGAATAATATTATGTAATAATGATAAGTCATGCCTCTTTGCCAAGGACATGACATATCATCACTCCATGAATTTATATGCATGTTCAATAAAATTTAAGATAAATGAATGAAATTTTTTGTTTGTGTTTGTGTGTGTCAAAGTGTCCTACAATTGGTATCAAAGTATTTCACTTGCTCAACCTGTTGTGTTCTAGAATTCAATTGGCATCCAAAACTTCCATTTCTTCATTTCTCTATTACCTCCTCCTATGTTCCATTGGCTTCTCCCATTGGCTTCTCCCATGTCCATTCATTTTTTTTCCATTCAACCCTTATTTTCCCACATTCCATCGTTCCATTATGCACCATACACTAACTTCATTGACCCTTATACTTTCACATTCCATCATTCCATTCTGTTATGTTTTCTAAACCCTCGCTACATTTCCTTCCATCACTCCACTCCACTGCATCTGCCATTTCCTTGAACGTGTCCTTCCTTACCTACATATTTCATTCTTTACTTGCATATCCCCATTTCAAGATAGACCTTAAAACCATTTTTTTATATACCCCATATTCCATAGGCCATATGGGCCATATGTACACCATATATGATAGCTCTGCATGCCATACACCGTACTTATACCCATAAAAGCCGAAAAATTTGTATGCCCAACAAAAAATTCATGGTAATTATTGATTAGATAGATAAAAATTATGAAAAAATATCCAAGGCTATAAGAAATGAAATCATTATGGAACTTACCAAGGAATTCAATAATTAGCTAAAAGAATTAAAATATACAATAGCATAAATTTCCAAGAATCTTGGGAATGTAGACATAAACGAATTCAAAGTTTTAGTGGATGGGATCTCCAACAACTTGAGTTGCATTCATACAAGTCTCTTCAACATACTAGCTCATAAAGATAATAAAATGGATGATTTTTCCAAAATACATGAAACTATGAAAGTGAAGTTAGAAGAAACACAAATAAGTGATTGGATAGTGAAATTTCACACTCTTTCAATGGCAAAGCATAAATTAATCTTGTTTCCCTATAGATTACACAGAAACAAAATATGATGTACAAGGATTTAATGGAGGGGATGATATAGACACCACAAGATAGATAAATAAACTAAGTCACTATTTTGAGTTTCACAAAAGGCATGATTATGAAGGAAAAATAATTTTTGCATCATTATCTCCTAGAAATATTAGCATATGATTTGTACTCACCGTATCACTCAAAGGCCTAGTCATGAAATTGGGATACATTAAGGCAATTTTTTTTAAGAGATTTAAAAAAATGTGATCCATATTAGATAATTATATTGTTTGTCATCCATATCGATGCATTTTGAGTGGAGAAAGTGGAGGAATCAACTCAAGGGAACATTTTTACCAGTGGGACCCAATTTGGCCAAACGAGGTCTGAAACTTTCCGGGAGTGTTTTGAGGCATAAAATGATGTTTTTTAGGGATAAAAACTTATTTCCTTAGCATTGCACCATATCATTCTATTATACACCCATATATATTTCAAATGGTGCGAGAAGCGCATTAATTGGAGTCCATATGCAAACGTTATGCCCCGTAGAAGTTGACCTTCCGATTTGGACACCTATAGTTAAGTAGGATGTCACGTCAACCCCCATTATTCATGTAAAAGGGGCTAGCCATGTGTTGGTGATGTAAAAGAATATAGAAGAGTTTATTTATAACTCTAGTTAAGGGTTGATGTACTCAAACTTAACCACTAGTAGGCTATCGGGTTGTGTTATAACTGGGCTATTAGGAGGAAGAGGCATTCCATTCTTTCGAGAAAAAAAATTTCCATAAATAAGAAAATATAAATAGGAGAGGTAGGAGGTAGAGAAAACATAAATAAAATGTTCACTTTAGCAACCCATGGACCACAAGCATTACTTATTTGTACCTACAACCATATTTCCAAACAGAGAAAGAGAGTGAAGCAACCTCACCTTCCAGCTGGGTTTTCTCTCGAAAGGGGTTCCCACAACATATTTTGTGTCTTACGTGTGTGTGTGATATTATTGTTTTTTTATCTACTTTTCTACATAGTTTTCATTCACATGCATGCACTAATTACAGTAAAATCTACAAATCTAGAAATTAAATAACTTTGTAATAGTGTAGAATTTCAAATTTTTAATATAATATTGTCAGAGTTGCTGTGACAAACTGTCCAGTGGAATATCCACGGAATTTTACATATTATTTGGTGTCAAAGAAGGTTTCTTTGTGTATTTTGTGTAGATTGTAGAGATCTATATTGACGAGTCCAAAAATCCTAAAACCATAGTCATGGTCGACGAATTTCTAAATGAAACTCATGATCCTGCAGAGGTGAGGTTTATGCGACTGGAACAATTTGCTTATATCAACCACAATGTAAACCTCCTCATGGAGGCTTTGAATAAAAATTTGGGGATATTAGGAGAATATGGGGATTTTCATGCAGAGGACAACTCAGAATAGGGATAAGAAGGTCGGAGAGAAACAAAGAACGAGTCGAAGAAATAACCCATAAAACATCAACCTGATTTGAGTGTCGTGAATCATTGCCTATTTAAAATATAATAAAAATATGATTTCACGCCATACTACAATGAGATCGACGCTTTGAAGCTAAACAATTGGTTGCAAAAAATGGAATTTTATTTTAGTGTCCATCAAATTGAGGAAGGGCATAAGATCTCATTCGTGTTCCTTAAATTAGAGGACCATTTACTGACTTGGTGGGAGAGCCAGATAGAAACCCAGAAGTTGGAGGGAGAACCTCTAGTGACTAAGTGGGAGGTTTTCAAAACCCTCATTAAGTCATAGTTTTATTATATTGGGTACGTGGAGGACCGGTGGATCTAGTGGCATTACTTCAAGTAAAAGTTGGGCTAAAGCGTGTAGGACTACACCACGAAATTTAGAAATATGGCTATAATGTTGGTTATATCTCCAAATAAACCATATGTACTCCTCAAGTATCTAGTTTTGTACACCACCATTTGCGTGAGGAAGATCCTTTTTTCAAGCCCAAACCAGTGGATGAGGCTTATGTATAGGTGGAATACCTAGAAAACATAGGCCTAAAGAGAGTGCAATAAAGTGGATCGAAGCAGAAGGAGCAACAAGATGCTTATAAGTAGGGAAAGAAGAAGAAAAAAGGGGGAAAATATAAAAATATGGCAACCACAACACACCAGTGAAAATATCCTAGAAACAACTACAACCACTACAACATTGATGACCATACAGAGGAAAAGTGTTGGAAATTGCATCCAGAGCTAAACCTGAAGAACAAGAAGAAAGATAATAAGAAGAAGAATCTCATGGCCACAAATTCGAGTAACCAAGTTGAAAGAAGCTCAGACGTGGATGAGAATATTGTCTCCACTTTATTGTAGAAGGAGGCGAATCCCAATAGCATTCAGCAAGAGGAAGATAAAGAAATGACCAATCTCTTCCATATAAAGATATAGGTCAAGAAGACAAAGATTGATGCTATGTTTGACTCAGGATCACAGGGGAATCTCATTGAAGCATATCTGATGAAGAATTTGGGGCTGGAAGTTCATGATCATACAAACCCATATCCACTGGGATGGGTAAATAAGGATGCAGAGATGAAGGTAACAAAACAGTGTAGAATTAGATTTACTATGAATGTTGATTTTATTGATGAAGTAGATATAGATATGGTTCCCCTTGATGTATGTGGAGTCTTTTTTACAATTCCATACATTTACATGCATGATGCAATATTCATGGGGAGATCCATCCAGTACTAGCTCATCAAGGATGTAAATCATTCTCCATCAACACGCATAAAGGAAAGTTGAAAATTTCACTATTAAGTGTCAACCAAGCCAAGAAATTGGTCAGTTCTAGCAAGAAGTATGTTTTATTATTTTTAAGAGAAATTCAGCCTATAGAGGAGTCAATAAGAGGCAAGGCATCCCTAGAGGGGTGTACTAAGAAAGATAAACAACAATTGGTGGAGTTGTTACAGGCATATAGGGATGTGTTCTGAGAGCCTAAAGGGTTACCAGCTAAGAGAGAAGTGGAGCACGAGATCCAATTATTGCCAGACTCCCCATTAATGAATATTGGGTTGTACAGGCAGTCTATTATAAAAAAAAGTGAGGTGAAGAAACAATTGCAATAGTTATTGGAATAGGTTTTCATTCGACTAAGTACATCACCATGTGGATCACCCATCATCATTGTTATAAATAAGGATGGGACTTGGTGGATATGTATAGATTATAGGGCACTGAACAAAATCACTCTCCAGAACAGATACCCCCTTCACAAGGTAGATGATTTGTTGCATCAGTTGCAGCAAGAAAAATACTTCAACAAGATGGACTTGAATTATGGATATCACTAGGTTCGAGTTAAAGAAGAAGATACATGGAAGACCGCCTTGAAAACCAAACAAAGTTTGTATGAGTGGTTAGTTATGCCATTTGGCCTGTGTAACACACCAACTACATTTATGAGATTAATGAATGATGTATTGTGCCCTTTTATAGTTTCATTTTTTATTACCTATTTAGATGATATACTAGTATATAGTGCTACCTCGGAGGAGCATATTTCACATTTAATGCAGGTGTTGGAAACATTGAAGAAGCACCAGCTACTAGCAAATATCAAAAAGCACAAGTTTGCACAACAGTCTTTGGTGTACTTAGGGTATACGATCAGTGGAGGAGAATTGAAGATAGATCGTTCCAAGATGAAGGCCATCGCGAAATTTTAAATGCCTACTAATTTTTTTAAGGTAAGGAGTTTCATTGGGGTAACATGGTACCTCAGGAAATTCATAGACTCATTTTTAGTGGTAGCAGCATTACTCCATTCCATAACAACAAGTGGCAAGAGTTTCCTATGGGGAAAAGGTCAGTAGTAGGATTTCGAGTAGCTAAAGATGAATATCAATCAAGCACCGACTCTAGCTTTACCAAACTTGCAGTGGCCCTTTCAAGTGGAGACAGATGAAAGTGGGTATGCTATGAGAGTTATCTTGATGCAGGGAGGAAGGCCTGTATGCTACTATTATGAAGGTTTCATGGGGAAGTTCTCAACTACCCTATCTACCAAAAGGAGCTCTATTCCATGGTGCAAGTTGTGAAGAATTCGAAGCACTATTTGATGGGAAAGGAGACATAAATCCATACAAATCACGAGTCATTACAATACTTGTAGCCCTAGAGTAAGCTACAATAAACCAGGCATTATAAGTGGATGGGGTGTTTACAA
This sequence comes from Pinus tabuliformis, assembly GCA_031772625.1. Lineage (NCBI taxonomy): Eukaryota > Viridiplantae > Streptophyta > Pinopsida > Pinales > Pinaceae > Pinus > Pinus tabuliformis. The sequence goes on along the minus strand of CM062811.1, from coordinate 932,922,355 downwards.
CAGTTTCATTTGGTGATCAAGTATAAGAAGGGTAGCACAAACAAGTTGGATGACATACTTTCAAGGCCACCCACATTAAATATTACAGATTTGGGGACTCTTATGCACATGGATCCATGCACCCATGATGCATACATAGATGCCTATTCAAAGGATGAGGACTTCAAGGAGGTGTATCAGCAGTTGCAGAGTCAGGGTCATATGCACGATGAGTTACTCTATAAGATGGATAAGCTATGTTTTCCTAAAGGTGAGAGATTGTAGTTTATTAGAGAAGCTCACACTTCCAAGGTTGTAGGGAAATTTAGTTAGGGAAGACTATAGCTGACTTGCAGATGTATGTGTATCGGCCCAAGATACAAGAGCATGTAGCTAGGATCATAAGAGGATGTATTCTTTGTTTTACAAGTAAGTGAAGCAATAGGAAAGAGGGTCTATATCATCCCTTACCTGTACCTACTCATCCTTGGAAAACATTTAAATGGACTTTGTGGGAGTTTTACTGACAACTAGGAAGGGACATGACTGCCTGTTTGTGGTAGTTGAGAGGTTCAGTAAGATGTGTGTTCTGATGCCATGTGTTAGGGTCCTATAATATAGGTAACCAAAGTTTTCCTATCCAATTACTTATTTTGGGAACCTACTTGTAATGTTTAGCCTATAGTCTAAATTATCTTTATACTAAGGTCTCAAATTTCTAAAGCCATTGAAAATATGCGTTTCAAAAGGGGTCCAGTAGTCTTGATTTGAATTGTAAGGTCCCTAAGGGACCATTAGTGAGTTTTCATGAGTGAATGTTAGCACTGATGTCACCCAGATTGGAAATAAGGTATGATGCACTGCATGGTTCAGAAGGATTCCTATGGTAGCTGCAAGTTTCATGTAGAGGATCATCATAGTGGGTGTGATTTCAGCTATCCAAAGAGAAAATGAGAAGAGATTTTTGATCCCATTTTACAAGTGGAAGAAGGACTCAAAGTCTACATCATATCCTCTCCATTGGAAAGTTCTTTGAATAAGCTTTCCAACGGTATGTGGAAGTCCAAAAATGGACTTCTAAATGAAAAGATTTTCCTTGTTGAAGTCTAAGAGTTTGAAGCTTTTCAAAGGAAGGCATATCATAGGTCCAAAGCGATATCGACAATTAGTGATCTGAGGTTCATGGCATATTGGCAATCACATATCAGAGGAAAGCCACAATCATCAAATTGGTGATCGCATGTTAGAAGGTCCTGCATATCACCAATCGGCAATGGCCAGGGAATAGATCATATCGGTGTTCGAAGATCATAAAATTGCAAATGAGGTGGATTGACAATATGAAAAAGTTGTGATATGCAGAGTTGCAATGAGAAAAAAGGTCGATAGTGTTAAACTACCAGGGAACACCGAAATGAATTTACAAAGTATTTTCATCACAAAATAGAGCGAGATGGGCCCTTTTCTCTCTCCTCCAACGGGACGCATTGCGCAATGTGATTAGTTCCGATAAGGGACACATGGCATAATACAATTGGTTCTGATAAAGCCACATGGTATCTGACATCATCATGACGTGGTAGTGCGATAGACACGTGGTAGGAAATTTCAGCATTTTTTGGCGTCATAAGAGGGAAAAACAAGGTGACAAATGTCACCACTCACAACATTCCACGCCACAGTGATGTTGTCACAGTCGGAGGTCTCAAATCAAAGGTTGATAGCTATTGGAATTTCGTAACGGATGTCACTTGAAAAAGTTCTGATTAGATGGAGCTTTGATAGAGGGGCTAGCACATGGTCATGAAGACTTAAAGAATCACAAGGCTAAAACGTGTAACAAAGGAAAATCGCTCCCAGTGGGAGTGTTGTAGTGTTTTTGGAGCACAAGTGTACCAAAAGACACCCCCTTAGCAGTGGATTGTTCCCTGCAAAGGATCATAGTCAAAATTGGTGTTGTTAGTGGAGAGACTTAAATAAACACAACATTGTAAATAGTGGAAGCAATGCATACATAAGCATAAACTAAACAAACAGGTACAAAAATAAATCAATGCTCAAATGGAGAAAACACATCAATAATGTATGGAAAATTCTCCCTTTATTGATTGTTGATGGTAGAGGTTGAATACAATATATGAATCTTAGACACTTTAAGATAATTCTTTGATCTATGGAGCTCAAGAAGCCTCAGAAAATAGGTTTCTTTCCTCATTCTATTTGCAAGTTTCTCCACTCTCTCAAAGAAGTGTGAAGACTCTCCAGTGGTGGATTCCTCTTCTCTCACCAAGATGATGGGTTTCTTAGAAGAAATATGAACAACATGCTAGTACTCTTCACTTCTTTGGCTTCAACAATGCAATGGTGGTTTTCTTAAACAACAATTTCACCAACATAACAATGTCTCATGTTTTGGTTCTCCCATGGCCTATTTATATAGAAAAAGTTTGAATCCTTCTTCCCTCTCTTGGTACATGTATGATAAAGATACATGAGTAGGACAAGACGATTCCATTAAGGGCTGCATATCTCCAAGGTGACTTGAATTCAATTTTACTGGATTGAACTCATGTTAGAGAGTCAACCCCAAGTGTGTAAAGTGGTCTTGGATCAATGAGTCATCCTTTTCTGTAACTGCGTGACTTTTGGAGGTTATTTCACGCATGTGCATTTATCAAAGAAATAGACGCACAACCTTAATTTTTTTCCTTTATAAACTTTGGACCTTAGGAGAACTTTCATTTTTTAAACTTCATAATGTATTTGGCTGGAAAATGCCCACCTATGCATTCTACTGGACACTTTTAGTGTCTTCTTTATTGGACTAACAGATATATGATTTTTTAGTGTTAAAAAATTCCCCTTGATATATGAGGTTAAGAGGAACTGTATAGCTGAAATACATCACGGTTTCTTTCTTGATGGAGAGTCTGATCGACTTTTTGAGAGAGAGGATAGCTTGTTGCGTAGATGAGTAGAGAAAAACCCCTTAACTGAGTATCAATGGTAACCATGCTTTGGTGAAAAACTAGAATAGAAAATGTTATATGAGGGGGGCATGTCACACACTCTTTATGATGGCTAATCGGACTTGATTACATTCTGGAAAAAGACCAATTATGGTCTAGTCAACATTGTGGTTGTTAACGTGCTGATATCTGATGATGATAATTGTTGACACCCTCAAGGGTGTTTTTTGGTCCAATACGTGTAATATGGTTCCCTTATGCATAGCTAAGGTGAAGCACTATTGAATAGGGTGATGTGGTATGCATATATATTCAGCTGCAGGTACCTCCCCTGTATCATAATATAAGCCATGTTGAATGAGGTGCTTAGTGATGTGGGGGTCTTCGACTAAATGGATGAACTGCAATAGTAACTAAGTACTATTATCGGGAAAACTAGTGTCTATGCAGAGCTGCTAGTCCCACTAAGGCTGGTAGCTACCTTAGAAACAAACAAACTAAAAACTACTTTCGTTTTCCTTTATGAGAAATAGATAAGAGAAGAATAAGGAGACCAACCTCTGTCTTGCGCTTGGTTCCTTGCTTGATTCCTCTCTCTTCTAGTAGGTCTTTGCCACTCGCTTCCTTCTCTACCCAGCTTCAAAGAGTACCTATAGAATCAAAGCAGCATAACACTATCCAAGAACATAGATCTATTATCATAAACAATATACGACCAGATGTATATTGACCACACAAATTCATAAATCATCAATCATACAAGAATGTGGAGGAAAACTTGAATAACTTTATTAATAATCAAGAAAGAGCAAAGAGGATTACAACCAATTGTTCTGACCCAGCATCATCCTCTCAGCAAGAAAGCCCTTCTTCACCTCATGAAAAGCTTAGATCACCCAACACTATGATATTGCACCAAGAAACCAACAACACTTCCTTACAAGGTACAAAATTCCATCCTCTGGATCTCTGGGATGAGGGATCCATATACAGATGTTTGCAAGGGGAATGAGTTAGCTTTTGAGATTTGATTAGTGTCCTCTCTCTGATATTTCTTGATTCCACTTGGAGATTGATGATCTCTTACTCATCCCTGGTCGAATGCAGAGAGGGAAGTGTCATAGGAGAAGTTTCTGGAAGATTCCATGCTTCTCCACCTTGCGGATTGACCCTACCATTTGTCCACTCTCGCCCATTGCACCCCATAGAAGGGTTTTTCAACATGCATCGCACCTACTGTGTGTATTCAGGTGGGATGCAATGCACTTTGACCATGGGGCAAGTGAAATGGTCTAGTTTTGACCAGTTCTGAATAGATTTTCATGGAGAACTTCTAGAAGATGCTGTAATCAGTTGACCTTGTTCTTTTAGGGGTTGGAACAACACCTTTAGGGACTTAGGAGGCTTTAGTTTATGGACATTTATGATTGGGATTTCAATGCCCAAAAATGTATATAACAAGTACGACACCACCTTGACATGAATGCTTGAGTTGATGTTGAATGTCAAGGGGACCAATGACATCAGTGGGCAATAATGGTTCCCATTGTTCCATCTAGGGATATCCCCTTTGATGGGGGGGAGTATTGAAGGTGCTACCTCTTTCCTGGAATACATTTCTTGAAGTCAACAAGAAAAGGGGTGTTAACTGCTTGACATGGTGAGTCAGGAAATCAATGTGAGATATGAACAAGTTGTAATAACTTGGGTTGGACATGTATTGTTGTAAAATACATTTCTGTCTTTTGTAGTATTCATTTTTCATTCAAGAACTTGAAAATATTTCAAAAAAGATAAAAGAAAGAGGAAGAAGTGATAATGACATAGTGGAATCACTAAAGGAACAAGTATAAAAGAATCGGTCCCAATATACCCATGCAATGAAGTTAAATCAAAATATAAATGGTTATACAGAGCCATAACCAAAATATATCTATATACTATGTTGTAAATCCCAAGAATAACAGCGAAGTGATAATTGGCAGAAGTCAAACTCTGAGAGAGTTGAGAAGCAGGAAAATGAAAGGCCAAAGCCCTGAAGAAAACCCTGGAACTAGAAAATACTGAAGAAATGGCGCAAAGTCAAAGTGAGTGTACAGAAGAAGAATGAACGCATATGAACCATTGGATCTCGGAGATCAACAGATGAGGTCGAAGGAAATGGATGATCTAGACTAAATCATATAGATTGGAATCAAGGAATGAACGGCGGAGATTAACCAGAAGCATTGGTGGAAGAGAAATCCAAAGGAGCATCGCCACCGTTGATGGTCGAATATCTATGGTCATCGGGTGCAAACAAGTCTGGGCGTTAACCAAGACGAAGGGTGGATTTAAAGCTATAAACAGGATTTTGGGTGGGTGCAAAATCGTAAATGGTATTTAGAGGAAAGCGCCCGATTCCATTCAATGGTTGACACGTAGCAACTAGAGGAGAGAGAAAAATCACTCATTTTGGGCGAGTAACTCTCATGCAAGTAGTCCACCTAAATTTGATATCAGACGTCAGATCCTAGGGTTGAAATCTACGATGGTGAATGGACCCGAAAATATATATATATATATATATATATATATATATATATATATATATATATATATATATATATATAGATATATATAGATATAGATATATATTGTGTTTAATAACTTTGATGGGTCCGCAAAGCGTCGTATGCATATGTGTTGGTCCATTCACCGATTGCGATTTGCGATGGAGATTCTGGACCCGATATTATATACATTATGTTATATACTTTGGCGCGTCCCTCTTATCATGTATTGTAAAGGTTTACATTGATATAGCATTTGAAAGGGTCGATTTCGATTTGCGATGAGAAGTCAATGGAGTGCTAAATGCGTGGATCCGATGGATTTATGAAGCAAGATTAATTCTTCTTGAGTTCCATATCAATCAAAGGTTCGCGTTGATTTTGCTATGTAAAGAGGAAAATCAGTGTTAGAGCTAAATCTGAAGAGGAAGGCAATTGGGTATGTTTTCTTTGTATTTTGGCCAATCAAAACGCCCGATACATATGTAAGCCCAGGTTTACACAAGGAAAATACATTTCATTACGGCTAAAATGAATTAAACATCATTAAGGAATATACAGAGGAACTCGGCAGCGAATTAACAGAGCAAGCCAGCAGTTATCATCCTCTTCTAAATTCAGTTATTTTCTTGTTATTTCATGTTCTTTGAGGTGTCTTTTACCCTCTGTAAAATTTTGTAATAGTTTTTACTTCAGATAGTTAGAGAAGCAGTTAAATAATTTGACAGTTTCAGAAATCAACAATTGTTCCACAATGTATAAAAATATGAAAATTTACAAAGAAGAGGTTCGGAATTTTGGGAGAACCCGGAGGCTATGCCATTGTATTTCTGATATAATTGTTGATTAATGAAAGAATCAGAAGTTTCCATGTATTGTTGGGTATGATTTTGTGACTTCTCTGTTATGTGTCACCTTATGTCTTCTTCTTTCAAGTATGGTAATGAAGTTGCAGGTCTTTATTTGCTTATGTAGATAAAGTTAAAATTCCTTAAAAGAGCGCTCCTATACTTGAAGTTTTCACCTTCCTTTCTAAGTTATAGATAATAGTTTCTGTGTAAGGCAGCATATTATCTTTAATTTCTCCAAGTGTCATAGATAGTAGATCCTGTGTTAAACAGTGTATTGTCTATGGATCGGTTCTCACCTTCGTAATTCTTCTAAGTCACAGATAGTAGTTTCTATGTAAGGCAGCATATTATCTTTAACTTTTCCAAGTGTCACAAATAGTAGATCCTGTGTTAAACAGCATATTGTCTCTAACTTCTTCAATCTTTCTTCATTTATCATTATTATTCAGCTATCAAATGGAATTCTGATATTTCCTTCTCCCCTAAGTATTGAGAGTTAAAAAACAAGTCTCCCAGGTCCTTCATTTGAGAACACAACATATAATTAAGTGACAAATAAGTGGCAGTAATTACAAACATTAATATCTTAAGCACAAATTATCTACAGCTAGGAAATTGGTTTCTTAATGTACAACATTAATTGGCACTGTTACGGGGGAGAGAAGACAAGAACACTTTTCCCTGGGTTTTCAATATTTTCCTCTGGTTGTTCAGTGAGGAGGAAATACTTGGTTGTTTCGAATAAAATCAATAAAAGGCGACTCCACAAGAATCTCAGCCTGCAAAACAATTGATTAAGAACACTTTTCCCTAGGTTTATTAAGTTTGAAGTTGATTCTTGAGAGTGACAAGTTTCAGAAGTTGGTTGTACATTCACAACTATAAATTTCACTTACAACATTAATTGGTGACTCCACTACACTTTGAAGTTTTCTTTTCTGGGTTTTAATGGCTCTCCCTGCATTTTTAGTCCATAAATTTGATCCATTTGATTTTACTGGGATCACTGGCTATCCTCATGATATGCCTGCATTTTATGTCCGGAATGAGTATCTTCCAAAATTCAATAGAAAGGAATATGAAGATCCATCTTAGCACCTCGAAGAGTTTCATGAATGCATGGAGTAATAGGACATCATTCATGAAGATATGAAGATGAAGTTGTTTTTTTTTCTTTGGTCCTAGAAGCTAGGGTTTGGTTCAGGTCTATGCCTCGTTCAAGCATTTCATCTTTGAAAGATTTCCATTAAGTATTCAATTCTTATTGTAGAACTTATTATCCATACAAGTTTCTTTTTTACAGTTGTTGTGAATATTATGATTCTAAAGAAACTTTAAAAGCTCATGATAATCCTGTTCAAGAAACTAATGATCTTATTGATAATATATCAAGCATTCAGATAGGTTATAGCCAGATTAATTATGAGCAAGTCTTTGACAGCAAAGAACTATCATTTTCTCAAAATGATGCGGAGAAGTTTATAAAATAGTTTTCTTCAATAATCTCCCAAGCATAGAATTGGTTGACTCTGTTTCAAGCAAATCAAGAGAGTATTCAGATGGAATAAAGTTCAAACATGCATCAAGAATTTCCTCTCAGTAGTCGAGAAGAGGAAGAAATAATTAAGTTGCAAATAAATCCCCAGAGATCTTATCTTGATAAATTTGATGGTCCTCCTATATATAACGAAAATGGTTTAAATGGGGAGAAGGATGAATTTCTTCAAGTTGATCAGTTGGGTGTTGAACCTACAGGAAGAAACCAGCAAGTGAGATATGTTGGACAGCAATATGTTGAGCGTTCTATCATAGCAAAAGAGGCTATCTTATGTAAAAAGAACATTGATAAAGAGATTGTATATCAGTGCATTGAAGAACATAATGATGCCCATGGATGAAAGGTAAATAATCTATTTTATGTTGATCATATGTCATATAGTAATGTGAAAAAAAAAAATTCTTCCTGAAGTTAGAATTACAAATTATTTTCAATCAAAGCTTAGAGATGAAAAGTGGAGACATGAAAGTGACATAGATCATTTTCTTAAAGATGTTGTTGATTGTTCTGTTGAACATATTATCCCAACAAAAGTTTTAATCGAGCAGAAACCTTCATACATAGAGAATTTCTTTTTTGGAGCTGATCAAGACCATATTTTTTCTTATACTCTTGAAGAACCTGTGGTAGATTACATGGAGGAATTTATCAGCAGTCTACACATCCTACTTTGTGGATATATTCCTAACTTTTGTTGTGAGCTGACCTGATGCATAATTTATTTTTTGTTCAGGATGAATTATATTTTCAAGATTCACCAGTAGAATGGTTCTAGATCAGGCACTCAAATGCTAACGTGGTACCTTTAGAATATTGAGTTCACCTGATGGAGATCAATCATGTACATATGTAGGAACTTGTACATAAATAAGCTCAAGTGTTGAGAATTTGGTTTCCAGTTGCAGTTCTTCAGTTTAATCTTAGTTGATGAATAAGGGTGACTTTCCAACTGGTTTGCAAAGGTTTCAGACTTCAGGAATGTTAAATTTCAGTTTGTCAAATTTTGGGGTTTTCACAGTTTTGGAATCCATGCCCAACTAAGGCTACTGATCTACGATTCTCAATATTTTGCTATAAAAGCACAAGCATTCTATCACTGCAGATATTGGCGTGGGTTCACTGTACAAATTTTTAAACAGTTAAGTTTGGCGAAGCAGTGTATGACTCCATGCCTGAAGTGAAGGAACTAATCTACAGTTCTTAGTGCTTATATTGCAAAAGAACTATCCCCAGGTGGAGCTAGATTTTGTAACATGCATTTTTGTTATTGGTAGTATTCATTTTTCATTCAATAACTTGAAAATATTCCAAAAAAGATAAAAGCAAGAGGAAGAAATGATAATGACATAGCGGAATCACTAAAGGAACAAGTCGGTCCTAGTATACCAATGCGATGAAGTTAAATCATAATATAAATGGTTATACGGAGCCATAATCAAAATATATATATACTATGTTGTAAAGCCCAAGAATAACAGTGAAGTGAGAATTCGCAGAAGTCAAACTCTGAGAGAGTTGAGAAGCGGGAAAATGAAAGGCCAAAACCCCGAAGAAAACCTTGGAACCACAAAATACTGAAGAAATGGCACAAATTCAAAGTGAGTAGACAGATGACAAATGAGCGCACAGGAACTGTTGGATCTTGGAGATCAATGGATGAGGTAAAAGGAAATGAATGATCTAGAATAAATCATGTAGATTGGAATCAAGGAATGAATGGCAAAGATTAACCAGAAGCACTGATGGAAGAGAAATCCGAAGGAGCATCGCCGCCATTAATGGTCGAAGATCTACGATCATCAGGTGTGAACAAGTCTGGGCGTTAACTAAGACAAAGGGCAGATTTAAAGCTATAAGCAGGATTTTGGGCGAATGCAAAATGGTAAATGGTATTTAGAGGAAAGCGACCGATTCCATTCAATGGTTGACACGTAGCAACTAGAGGAGAGAGAAAAACCACTCATTTCGGGCGGGTAACTCTCGTGCAAGTAGTCCACCTGAAGTTGATATCAGCCGGCGGATCCTGGGGTTGAAATCTACGGTGGAGAATGGACCCGAAAATATATATATATATATATATATATATATTATGTTTAATAAATCCGGTGGGTCCGCAAAGCGTCTTATGCATATGTATTCGTTCATTCACCGATTGCGATTTGCGATGGATATTCTGGACCCGATATTATATAAATTATGTTTAATACTCCAGCATGTTCATCTTATCGCGTATTGTAAAGGTTTACATTGATATAACATTTGAAAGGGTCAATTGAAATTTGCAATGTGGAGTTAATGGAGCGATGAACGGGTGGATCCAACAAATTTATGAAGCAAGATTAATTCTTTTTGAGTTCCGTATTAATCAAAGGTTCACGTTGATTTCACTGTGTAAAGAGGAAAATCGATGTTAGAGTTGAAACTGGAGAGGAAGGAAATTGGGTATGTTTTCTTTGTATTTTGGCCAATCAAAACACCTAATACATATGTAAGCCCAAGTTTACACAAGTCAAATACATTTCATTACAGCTAAAATGAATTAAACATCATTAAGGCATATACAGAGGAACTCGGCAGCGGATTAATAGAGCAATCCAACAGTTATCGTCCTCTTCTAAATTCAGTTATTTTCCTATTATTTCATGTTCTTTGAAGTGTCTTTTACCCTCTATAAAATTCTTTAATAGTTTTTACTTCAGATAGTTAGAGAAGCAGTTAAATAATTTGACAATTTCAGAAATCAACAATTATTCCACAATGTATAAAAAGATGAAAATTTACAAAGAAGAGGTTCAGAATTTTGGGAGAACTTGGAGACCAGGCGACTGTATTCCGGATATAATTGTTGATTAATGAAAGAATCAGAAGTTTCCACGTATTTCTGGGTATGATTTTGTGACTTCTCTGTTATGTGTCATCTTATGTTTTCTTCTTTCAAGTATGGCAATGAAGTTGCAGGTCTTTATTTTCTTATGTAGATAAAGTTAAAATTCCTTAAAAGAGTGCTCCTATACTTGAAGTTTTCACCTTCCTTTCTAAGGTACAAACAATAGTTTCTGTATAAGGCAGCATATTATCTTTAACTTCTCCAAGTGTCATAGATAGTATATCCTATGTTAAACAATATATTGTCTATGACTTAGTGCTCACCTTCATAATTCTTCTAAGTTACAGGTAGTAGTTTTTGTGTAAGACAACATATTATCTTTAACTTTTCCAAGTGTCATAGATAGTAGATCTTGTGTTAAACAGCATATTGTCTCTGACTTCTTCAAGATTTCTTCATTTATCACTCATATTCATCTATCAAATGCCATTCTGATATTTCTTTGTCACCTAAGTATTGAGAGTTAAAAAACAAGTCTCCCAGGTCCTTCACTTGAGAACACAACATACAATTAAGTGACAAATAAGTGACAGTAATTACAAACATTAATGTCTTAAGCACAATTTCTCTACATCCAGGAAATTGGTTCCTTAAGGTACAACAGGTATGATATCAAGGGTTGTCGATATAGGAGGATATGGATAGTTATCCTGAGGTTGGATCTTGATGTGCCAATGGCGCAGTCAAAACACGTTTACTGATAGTGATGGTCCTAGAGTCAATGGGATTTATAGGATGGGTGTGAGAAGGTTTTGTCAAGTGTTCAAAAATATAAGGTTTTTTGCTGGTGAGATGTAAGTTGTGGCCAAAGGTGACTAGAGAATGTTGCTAAGTGCAAGTCATGAATTGTAAACACAAATTATGGATGAGATAATAAAAAATAAAAAAATAAAAAATTGAAAAAATCTTTGTACACTTACCAAAAGAATATGAGGGTGGTTTGGACATACAACCACGAAGATGGGTGCCCCATGATGATGATAATATGCATAGATGTGTGGTGTATCAGCTAACGAAGGGGGGACCATTGGTTGGTCTCCGTGTTGGGTTGGCAAGGCGGGTGATGTGACACAAATGGGTTATGAAATATGGATGAATGATAAGCCAAATGTAGGACGTGGGGGTGCATACGTTCAGTACTCGTGATAGCCCAAGAAATGGGATGTATGCAAATTGAGTGTAACATAATGAGGCTAAACATTAAGATATGTACATGATATGGTTCAGGAGACGGAGTGATGGGGTCATGGCTCCTTTTAGTGAAGAGGAGTCTACAAACATGAAGGGAGCCATGAAATGGGTTCTATCAACTAGCGCGAATGTTTATCATATTCAAGGGTGAGATGGTGATAAACATGGTCGAGATAATGGATCGTATGGTGCATTTTGGAGAAATGATGTCAGGATATGCAAATATTTGAGGAAGCCTCTCATGTCGCATGGAGAATGATACGTGCTCTGTTTTTTTCTTGATGGATCATTGGCTAAAGCGGATCATGCATTATTTCCTCACATGAGTTTCTGAGTATGCAATAGACCAAAAACATATCCTTTGCATTTACCAAAACGTAGGGTTCCATGATGAAGATGGCATGGTATTGATCTTTGTGTCTCTTTTGATTTTTCCAATTGATGTCCCGGGATTCTATAATGGACCCCAAGAGATGGAGAAAAGGGTGATAGATAGGGTAAAGGGACAATGTCACATGTGATGGTTTCCGGAAAAAGTTTGGCAAGTGTGACTTCTGTACCTCAATCTCATTGGTCAGGTGATGTGGGGAACTCTATATAATCGGTTGAATTCCCATAACTTAGGGCATTGGTTGATTACATTTTCTGATGCATCACACAGAGCATAAGTAGGTGACGGTTTGGTATGTGTCTATTGAGATCACCTCTAATCGTGGGTGGAGATTGATGGACCTGTTGAAGGAGAGGAGCAAGAAGCTTCTTCTCTTACAACGTAAAAAATAATTTTGGAACCATCCTCTATGGAGAGTAATGGGGAATTGGATTGGGTGACCGCTACTAATGCATCCCGATATTGAGGAACTTTGGGGCAATGATGGGTATAATTTTGTACTCTGCACAGATGGCACATGCGTGATTGGTGCATAATGCTTTAATATGCATGGGTGTGTTCTTCTTCTTGATAGGGGCTAGAGGGTTTACTGGCTCTTTTTGGGCATGTAGTAGAGCTTTGAGCTCATTTAATTTGTGTCACTTATTGGTGGGGTGCCATATGGATTCACACAAAGTGCAGGGTTAAGGGACCGTAGAGGAGGGAGCGTTTGGGGATTTTGACTTTTTAAGTTTTTACTATCCTTTTGTTTTTCCTCAACTGGTGTTAGTACCGACACTGCTTGTGGCATAGGAGCTATCTAGGTATGTGATATATGGGGTGTCATATTGTCCTCGCGAGCAATAGGGACTACCCCTGTTGTAATGTAACCTGTGCTAGCTGGCTGGGCTTGGGAGCCAAATACTAGACTTGTATCATGAGGGCTATGTCAGGAAATGTGAGTGTTGCAATGACTTTGTGTGAGGCAAAACCTGGTGGTGGATATAAGAAGGGTGTATTGGTGATAGATTTAGGCAAGAGATTTGGATTGGTAACAACATTGTTGTTATCATCCAAAACTGGTTCTTGTTTTTGGGTGGTTTTTTATGAAGTCATCATGCACACCGGTGCTTCGGTATTTGGGACAAGCTCTTGTCTTACAGAAGTTTCCTAGGACAGTTGATGGCTTAAACTAGCCCAGGCTGAGCTCAATGTAAATAGTGATCACCTCATGGGAGGACGAAAATAAGGGCACCACGCCATTTGGTGTGGGTAAGGTTGCCTTCTCATAGTATGTGATTTGATCAATGGTAATGATCTTTCCATCATGGGAGAACATCATTATTCTAAACGCCGATGACATGACTGTGATTATTTCGTACATATAATTTCATCCTAGTAGGATGTTGTAATTTAACTGGGCGTATAGTACTTCAATTTCTATTAACACAGTTTTTCCAGTGATCTGGATTTAAACAAGAACGTAAAAAATTACAGAGATAACCATAAACACAGAGATCTACTGGAAATAATACTTCATTTCATTAATTTAAAATACTGAAATATGCTTACAAACATAAATGGAAATAAACCATCTAGGGTGATGGTAGCTTATCTCTGAGAAGAGATGCGGTGGCTACATGCCTCTAAACTGTGTTATAATGAGGATCAAAGGCCTATTTATTGTTGAGAAACAATAGAAAACCCTAAACATCCAAAAACCTAACCTTAGAAGATGAAATGCCAAACTGTGGGCCCTATTTGGGTAAATTGGTACATCAACTTCCCAAGGTCGTAACTTTGGCATATGATCTATGTTTGACACGCGCAATATCTCGTTAGAAAGATATATTTGAGAACTACAACTTTGGGAAGAGAAACATCCATCCATGGACCCACGTTGCTCCCAGTTTTCCCAAAAAACGTCGTTTAGGGCCTCAAAACGGATCCGAAAGTTCAAGACCCGAAAAAGTGCTAAAAATAGTAAATTGTGCTACAATTAAGGAAACTGAAAAGCTGAGAGAAACAATGGTGGGGGTCAAAGTGGACTTGCCATGTGGCCACCAATATCCACCTAGATAATTCCTCCCCCCTTAGGAAGCAATGGTCCGCATTGCGTTGAGTTCCTCCATGAGATGAGGAAACTTCTGCCGAACTTGGTCCCTAGTGAGCCACTTGCCCTAGTGAGGGAGTTGACCTGCTTTGACAACTCGATGCAATTGGATATTCTGTTGGCTAGTGTGCTTGATCTGTGTGTCCATGATCTGATCAGTTACAGCTTGTTACATGCAATCTAGATTTAATTATGTGGGTGTGAGATGTTCTACAATGTCAGATGTGTCTAGTAATGGTGGAAAGTATGGCCGAAGGCGGTCCACATTGAACACAGGGTGCAAGCCAAGGAATGGGGGAATGCTGAGCTCAAATGCATTGTCTCCCATAGCCTTGGTAATTGTGTAAGGACCATATCATATTGGTCTCAATTTTCGATAAGCTCTAGTAAGGCGTTCCTTTTTCAAATGCAACCAGACTTTGTCGCCCACCTCAAACTTGTGTGGCACCCAATGTTGATCATGTCGCTACTTGTACTTAGCGTTTGATTTCTCTAGAATTTCGTGGACTTGCTGGCGAATATGTTGGATGTTCTCAATGAAGTTATTTGTCTTATCTATTTCAGACTGGACATGAGCCGAATCTGCATGAGTAGCTACAAATGGCATGGCCACATCAATGGGACATAGTGGCTGGAATCCCAAGCCCACCTGAAAAGGGTTGTGGCTAGTCGAGCTGTGAAGAGATCAGTTGTAGTTATGCTAAACATAGGGGAGGCTCTCATCCCATTTGCGTGAATTCTTTGAGTTGTACATGTGCAGAATGTGTACAATCATCTTGTTGACAACCTCTGTCTAGTCATCAATTGGAGGATGGAAGGTTGTGGACTTAGTGAGTTTTGTGTCCAACACTGACCAAAGACTAGACCAAAATGTACTAAGGAACCGACTGTCCTGATCTGAGATGATAGACTGTGGGATCCCAAAGTGCACCCACACTCACTCAAATAAGAGTTTAGTAGTGACTTCTACTATGATATTCTTCTTGCAGGCTGCCATAATGGCCATCTTTGAGAACCTGTCGACAACCACAAAAACACAGTCGTTTCCATGCTTAGTGGAAGGAAGTCCTGACATGTAATCCATGAAGATGGATTCCTAAGGTCGACTAGGGGTAAGCAGTGGGGTATAGAGGCCTTGTTTCTTGATGGTCGGTTTGGCAATGGTGCAGGCAGTGCATGATCTGATGTACTTCCCGACATCCTATCAAAGTTTCAGCCAATAGAAATACTTTTGCAGTACTGCCACCATTTTCTCAACCCAAAAATGCCCAACAACCCAATTGTAGTGTGCTTCCCAAATCATCTTGGCACGCTCGCTTGAAGGATCACAAAGGTGACCTAGGTGGCATAACAGGGCATCCTGGAGGTGAAAATCTGGAACATGCCGACCCTCCAAGAGTGTCTAGCATGTGTGGCTGAATTCTGGGTCGCTTTTGTAGAGAAGTGGACAATTAGAAGTCTCATTTCCACAAGAGTTGAGCATGGTGGTTAACGCCATGATAGGTGGTTGACTGAGGAAATAAGCAACATTATTGGTGTTGCCCTTCTTATACTTGATATTTAAATGCAACTGTTGCAAGTATGTATATCACTTCTAATGGAAATCATTCTACAATTTCCCATGGGTTTGTATGAACTGCAGGGGTCGGTGGTCTGTGTGGATGACCGTTTCCTTCCCCAAAATGTATTTCTTCCATTTTCGGCAGGCCTGCACAATGGAATACATCTCTTTTTCATAAGTGGGATACTTCTGGACTGTGTCTAAAAGTGTCTCACTGTCATATGCCACTAGATGCCCATGTTGAGTATGGACTACCCCAATAGCATAGTCAGAGGCATCTGTCTCGACCTTAAATGGTTGTTGCAAATCTAGTAACGCGAGCACTGATGCCATACAGAGGTTACCTTTCAACTCTGTGCATGCCTTCAGTTGAGATTCACACCAAAATAATTTTTCTTTTACTCCTCCCTTGGTGACTTAACTCAAGGGCCAAGTGATATGAGAAAATACCAACACGAACCTGCAATAGAAGTTGGCAAGACCTAGAAAGCTACGAAGCTCTGTCAGAGTGGTTGGAGATGGCCAATCCCGAATGACTTGGATCTTGGTTGGATCGACATGAACCCCCTGTTCATCAATAATGTATCCTAGATACTGAACCTGGGTCATGCCAAAAGTGCATTTCTCCAAATTGGCACATAGCTTGTGTTACCGTAGTGTTTGGAGAACCTATCGGATGTGGTGGAGGTGCTCTTCCCAACTCTGGTTGAAGATCAAGATGTCATCCAAGTATACCAGTACAAATGAGTTGGTGAATGGCCGCAAAATGTCATCCATTAGCCTCATGAAGGTTGCAGGAGCATTCGTCAATCTGAAAGGCATAACCAACCATTCGAAAAGGCCATCCTTAGCTTTGAAGGCAGTCTTCCACACATCGGAGGGTTCGATTGGTACTTGGTGATATCCTGAATTCAGATCAATCTTGCTAAAATATTTTCCCCCTTCAGTTGGTCCAGGAGATCATCAATCCGTAGGATCAGGTACCTATTATAGACAGTGATATTGTTCAGTGCCTGATAGCCAATACAGAGTCTCCAAGTCCCATCCTTCTTCTATACCAACATGATTGGGCTCCCACAGGGTGATGAACTCGAACGGATGTGACCTTTCTACAGCATCTCCTGAATTTGCCTCTTGATTTCATCTTTCTCCAGAACAGACCGTTGATAGATTGGTCCATTAGGCAGTGGCGCACTTGGGGTTGGATCGATGGAGTGCTTGACCTGACAGTGTGCTGGAACCCCTACAGGGGAGGTGAAGATGTCCTCGTACTCCTCCACGACATTGTTCATTCATGCGAAGGGGCCCTGTCTAGAGGTCGTGGCCACTGTCTTCTTGTTCCCTTGAGGGTGTATCATCAAGAAAACAAATTTCCTTGTTTTGGAAATGAGCTTACTGCATTGTTTTGCAGTAACCAAAGAGATGGCAGTAGGTGGTGCTACCTTCGGTATCCTGTACAACTTATTTCCCAATGTAGCAATAATAGCATGGGGCCTTGATTCATACACATCGCGTCACTTCCACAAGTATGGTTGTCCTAATAATACATCACAAACTTCAAGGGGAGCAATGTCACACAATACCTCATCCGTGAATGACTTGATGTTGTAGGGAAGGCGACACTGCTGGCTCACGCGAATATCTCGTCCTTGGTGAAGCCACTCGATGGTGTATAGTTGTGGATGTGCTGTGGTTGGTAAGCCCAACCGCTTCATGACCTCTGCCGAAATGAGGTTCTTTTGGCTCCCGCTATTGAAAACGATCTATAGTGGGGATCCCTTTACCCACATTTGGGAGTGGAAGAGATGCTCCTCCGCCTCTGGATTTTCGGGTTCCTCCTTTTGTATCTTTGTGGTGGAAATGGTGGCGTTGGGCTTTGCATTGATAATCCCCTTGTTGGGTTCTGACTCAGAGACAAAACATGCATCTAATTCTAAAACCTTTAACTCAACCACTAATGACTGCTTGGCCCGACACTCACTTGTGTTGTGAGTGGAGCTATTATCGAACTCACACCACTTTCCCGTGTCCTTTTTTGGCTTCACGGCATTTTTCTTTGCTTGTAGCTTTGGCGGGTTGTCTTGGGTCATCTCACCTTGGCTTTTTCCTTTGTTCTGCGGTTTGGGGGCACCTTTCCCTTGCTTTGAATTTGCAGATCCAAAGTCTCGCTCCTTCTGTTTAAAATTTTGCTCGACCTTGACGGCATATCAATATGCCGTGCCGAGCGAGGGGATGTTCAAGAATTCTATTTCTTCCTGGATGTACTTGTGTAGGCAATCGTGATATTTGAGTACCAAATGCTACTCTAAATCCTTCATACCCATCTTTGTGCGAATGGTATGGAAAATATTGGTAAACTTTGGCACGCCTTGGTCCCTTCCCTGTCGCAGTGTGGTCCACTTTATGTATTGATCCTCATAGCTTCCGACAGGGTAGTACTGCTCCTTGATGGCATCCCGAAATGAATCCCAAGTGGGTGTAGTTGAAAATAGTGAGTTTGTACTTTCATCCTTCAGCTCACAGTAGGTTTCCCACCAGCCCTTGATGTGGAGGGCTGCTTTGAGAATACCGAAAATAATCCTTTCCTGACTGGAAAACTCATGAATAGAAAAATAACCCTCTAGCAGATTTAAAAATTTATCTACGGCATTTGTGTCTATTTGACACTCGAAGATGGGGATTTTTAAATTAACTTGTACCTTAAAGGGTGTGGCGTTTCCAAAGGAGCTACTGGAAGTCAATGCGTCGCCTCTGGGTAGCCGCTGAAGAATCAGGGAAAAGTTGTCCATCATCGCATTCCTATGTCGCTCGAGGGATTCTTCAAGTAAGATTTTGATAGGATCTCCTACCCCCTCATCTTTCTTTTCATCCACCATTGGAGGCCGTTGGGATTTGCGAGGCTGGTCTTGTAAAGGTTCGACTAGTTCAAGCCCTAACTCCTTATATCCAGACCTCGTTGGGGACATGCAAAGAAAAACAGAGAAAAAAAGACCGCTCTGATACCACTGATCTGGATTTAAATAGGAACACAACAACTTATAGAGATAACCATAAACATAGAGATGTAGCAAAAGTAATACTTCATTTCATTAATGTAAAATATTGAAATATGCTTACAAACAGAAATGGAAATAAACTAGCTAGGGTGATGGTAGCTTATCTCTGAGAAGAGATGTGGCCACTACATGCCTCTGAACTGTGTTATAATAAGGCTCGAAGGCCTATTTATTATTGAGAAACAATGGAAAATCCTAAACATCCAAAAACATAACCCTAGAAGATGAAACGCCAAATTGTGGGCCCCGTTTGGGTAAATTGGTACATCAACTTCCCAGGGTCGTAACTTTGGCATATGATTTCTGTTTGACACGCACAACGTCTCATTAGAAAGATCTGTCCGAGAACTACAACTTTGGGAAGAGCAACATCAATCCATGGATGCATGTTGCTCCCAGTTTTCCCAAAAAACGTCATTTAGGGCCTCAAAACGGCTTCGAAAGTACAAGACCAGAAAAAGTGCTAAAAATAGTAAATTGTGCTACAATTAAGGAAACTGAAAAGTTGAGAGAAATAATGGTGGGGGTGCAAGTGGACTTGGTAGGCGGCCACCAATATCCACCTAGATCATTCTTCCCCCCTGTTATCACTGAAAATTCCAATGCCAAAAGTTCAAAATCGCTCACATTAGTTTGATGCACATAAAGCCTTTTTAACAGTTTCGCAGCGCGGCATGTTTTAGGTGATTTCGTAGCGCATAATTCATATTTTGCACTGGCTGCGCTACGAAATGGGGGAAATGGCTGCATGAGTTGGAGAGAGAATTTTTGTAGTGATTTTGCTGAAGTAAGTATCATCAGCCCCGCTCAAAGCACAGATATTGACAGGGAATGGGCAAACACAATAAGAAAACCTCTTGTGTGAGGATTCCCCTATGCATTCTCCGATGGAAAGCACAACCTTGAAGGATTATTCTAATGGAAGCATAGGTTATCCCAGTGTTGCAAATATCATTGATTCATGTTCTGTTTCACAAACTAATTCTTTGCAACAAGAAGCATATGCATAAACTGAACATCGGCAAAAAACTGTTCATACAAGGAGCTCTTCCAAGCAGCTGATTAGTTCAAGGTGCTTTTAGTTATCCTCTTAAAACTCATCTTATTTCTAGTGAAGGTTTTGAAGAAATCACATGGAATAAAGGTGACATGGATGCTGAAGAGAGTAATGTCACACGTTCTACAAGGAAAAAACCCTGTTGCTGTTCAGGTGCAGCTGCATCTCTTTCGAGCAGTGGGAAGGATCTTGTGAAATTTGCAAACAAGTCTTCCAGCAGTCATGGCAATGATTTTCCAGAAAGGCCAACAAATGTTAGCACAGAATGTACTTCAAGTAGCTACAGTAATGAAGCCATTAATCATTTTTATCTGAAGAACATGTTTTTGATGAAGATTGTGTTTTTGAAACTGTTGTAGGAGATGTTTGTTACAGGCATAGTTATCTGTTTTAAGCAGTCAACTTCCAGGAGGTATTTAGAGCAGCTGAAAGAATATTTTAGAAAACTGAAAGAGGTTTTTATTCCTAACATACTGGACTAGAAAAACCTCTTTCCGTTTCTTCAAATTGATAATGAGCTTGGAGAAACGAGTGACTAAAGGTTGCGCTACGAAACTGCTGTAGGTGAAGTTTTTAATTTCCTGTTTTATACATCCTCTTCAAGGATCGATTCTGGGCAGCTGGAGTAAGGTTCCTTAAAACTAAAAGAGGTTTTTGTTCAGCACGGATTGGTTCACAAAAGCCTCCTTCCGTTTTTCCAAATACGTTTTCTGTGAGAAGTTATGAGCTCTGTCCCAAGAGCTATTTTCAGGCAGAACAACAGTTTCGTAGCTGTAAGGAAAGGTAGCAAAAGCTTTGCTAGTCAGGTAGATGCAGTGGATGAGGTGTACACCTGGACGGTTTCAGCCATCAAACAAGCCAAACATGTCAGAAAGATGAACATAACCCTGAGAGCTAGAAACAAAGGCTTTGAAGAAAGAGGTTAGCAGTTTGAAGAAGAAACTAGGTAAACTAGCTGATTAATCCAAGGGGAAATTTGCTTTTCAAGTTTTGATAAATTTTGGTTGTCATCATTTTGAAACTTTTTGGAGCCTTTACACCTGTAAAAAATAGCTGAAGAGATCACGGAGTTAAGTCATCAGTGCTTTAAAACTCATATGCTTTGTTTTGATTACCTACAGCAGTTTCGTAGCGCGCTACGAAACTGCTGTAGATGACTGTTTATGTGAAAAAATGAAATTGATGCTGAGGTCAGCAAATCTTAAAGGGATGACTCGAGGCCAGCATGGAGATTATACAAAGCTATTCAGATATTCAAAAGGTGACAGGTGTGAGTATTTAAGGAAAAGGTGAAATTTTTGTCTTTTGTTAAAGTCTTCCTAAAGTCACTTTATGACCGAATTATTAGGGTTTTGGTTATAGTCTTCGGTGATTTGGTTTGAACACATGTTCAGCTCAGAAGGCTTCCATCTCATTGAATAAGTATGATGATATGCGTTGTTTGGGAAGAATTAAAGAGCAGGGGACATGTGATTAAAGTGATGAAGAATAATGGGAGACAGAGACCGTAAAAATAGAGCACTTCTCTTGGTTAATTAAATGAGCCATCTACGCAACTAGAATCCAAAGCTAGCTCGTGCAGTGTATTCTCCTTCAAGATACCTCAACCAAAACAGAAAGAGGACATGTGGCAGCATTCACAAAGGAATCAAGCATACGAGGAGAATGGAATTAGTGTTTTAGTTTGATTAGGATTGTGTGCAATTACAGTTCAGCACTTTGTAATTAATGCATTAGTTAAATAGCATGTAGGAGTAGTTAATAGGGCCTTCGAGCTCCCTCTAGAAAGGGAGGAATGTATTCCTATAAATGGATGAAATTAGGATGTAATAGGGGTTGGACATTTTATACAAAAACAGAGTTATTTGGGCCATTGTAAGACTTGTGACAGTAATAGTAAAACAGTGTTGATTTCTTCTCAAGATTCTCGATGGATTATTGTGTTCAAATATAATGATGGCGTTTTATATTTTATGTTCTTTTACAGCCTTGTTGTAACACAATCACTCAGAATTCATAATCTTATGCTCTGACTTCCTGTGTGTTTGGCAAGCTGTGGTTTTGATGGAGTATGTTTGACATGTAATGCAAAGAGCCTTGACTTCCATGAAATGACTATGTTTTTCTTGTTTACTTAGTATATGAGACTCCATAGCCCAATGAGAACCAGTTTGATATGTTTCCAACCAGCTTTTGCTTTCATGACCGTGTAAAGAGTTAGCCATCTGTTGTAGTGAATGATTTTTATCAAGAGTTTGTGAGAGAGCCCTCTCTGATCAAAGAGGCTAAGCTTTGATCTAAAGTTAGGTTGAAAGAGTTACATGAAATCTTGCTTGGTTGCAGCCCTCAGTAGTGATTTTGTGATAACATTTTGGTGCGTCTGCCGGGAGCCTGAAGTCTATTCATTCCCAAAATCAATGGTTGAACTTCTGAAGGTAGCAGGAGCTCAGACATCTTTTTGAGGCTGCAAAACTACCTTGGCGACTCCACACATCAAATAAGAAATTAGAAGGTGACTCCACTGCTAGAAGATCAGTAGCTTGATGAAGTTTCAAGATGGATTCTACTGCAAGAATGAATGCCAGGTATGCTCCTATGGATCGGTTTCATATCCCTGGTTTTCCAAATCCTATGCCGGAGGTTGATTGGTTAGAGGATCTTCCAATATTCAAAGATGAAAAGAAAGATGATGCTGCTCTTCATTTGGTTAGGTTTCATATGCATGTACGCAGTCTTAAGGTTCACTTTCCTGAGGATTGTCTCATGAGGATGTTTATGGCCACTTTAGAAGGAAAAGCATGGTCTTGGTATAAAATTTTGGAAAATGGTTCATTATCTTCTCTTGCTGATTTCCATAATGTGTTCTATGACATGTATAAAGAGTGTCATCCTTCCTTATTGCTGCTCAAAGATTGTTGTAGACATTCTTTAAATCTCATTCAGTACTTGGAGGATTGTTATGGTGATGATGAATTTATGGATGAAGAAATTTTAGAGGATCTTCATAACAATGCATTCCAGCATCAAGGAGAAGATATAACATCCCATGAAACACAGCATGAAGATCAGCAGGGGTTTAGTTGTGAAACCCATGTTTCATCCTTTGATATTGATGTAGAGATGCAGCAGATTGGTCAGGCTTCAGATCATGATGAAGATGAAATTGATTGCACCCAGAAAGAAGAAATATTGGAGGAAATTTCCTATGACCCTCAGGAAGAGGAAAAACTTGCTCAATTTTGTAATTCCTTGCAGCAGCTTACTTCAAATAACGATCATAATAGTGAGGAAAATTATATTTTTTATGACAATCATTCAGAAAAGCAGTTGGATAGCATATCAAAAGAACCTTGTGTGGTTGCGAATCAGTTGTCTAAAGATGTGGAATATTATGATGATCATCAACATAACCATGTCTTCTTGGACCCTGTAAGTGAATATATGGACAAGCTTTGCACTCCGGTCTTTCATTTTCATTTGCATTATGAAGATCAAGTATATTATGAGTTGAGTTGGTCATCCCACTACCATGGTTATGTTGAGGTTGAATGCAGTCAAGAGCCTCCCATATCAGAAAAGACAATTGATTGGCTTTATTGGAAATATCATGTTGCTTGAGCTACAAGTGGAGCTTGCAGCTGATAGGGTAGGTAGGTAAGATAAATGCAAATAAGCTCAAGGTTGACTGAGCAATTTTTTTTAGTAGTGGTAGATATAGACTTTTATCTCCTGCAGTGATCATCAGGTTTAAGCCCGAGGTGAAGGCCCAAGAAACTTGAAGAAAATGTTTGTCAAATAATTTTTGTTCATCAAAAATGGATAAGGCATTGGAACTGCAGGTTCTTAGTGTACCACAAGGGCACACTATCCCAAGTGGAGCCACTGTTATCACTGAAAATTCCAATGCCAAAAGTTCAAAATCGCTCACATTAGTTTGATGCACATAAAGCCTTTTTAACAGTTTCGCAGCGCGGCATGTTTTAGGTGATTTCGTAGCGCATAATTCATATTTTGCACTGGCTGCACTACGAAATGGGGGAAATGACTGCATGAGTTGGAGAGAGAATTTTTGTAGTGATTTTGCTGAAGTAAGTATCATCAGCCCCGCTCAAAGCACAGATATTGACAGGGAATGGGCAAACACAATAAGAAAACCTCTTGTGTGAGGATTCCCCTATGCATTCTCCGATGGAAAGCACAACCTTGAAGGATTATTCTAATGGAAGCATAGGTTATCCCAGTGTTGCAAATATCACTGATTCATGTTCTGTTTCACAAACTAATTCTTTGCAACAAGAAGCATATGCATAAACTGAACATCGGCAAAAAACTGTTCATACAGGGAGCTCTTCCAAGCAGCTGATTAGTTCAAGGTGCTTTTAGTTATCCTCTTAAAACTCATCTTATTTCTAGTGAAGGTTTTGAAGAAATCACATGGAATAAAGGTGACATGGATGCTGAAGAGAGTAATGTCACACGTTCTACAAGGAAAAAACCCTGTTGCTGTTCAGGTGCAGCTGCATCTCTTTCGAGCAGTGGGAAGGATCTTGTGAAATTTGCAAACAAGTCTTCCAGCAGTCATGGCAATGCTTTTCCAGAAAGGCCAACAAATGTTAGCACAGAATGTACTTCAAGTAGCTACAGTAATGAAGCCATTAATCATTTTTATCTGAAGAACATGTTTTTGATGAAGATTGTGTTTTTGAAACTGTTGTAGGAGATGTTTGTTACAGGCATAGTTATCTGTTTTAAGCAGTCAACTTCCAGGAGGTATTTAGAGCAGCTGAAAGAATATTTTAGAAAACTGAAAGAGGTTTTTATTCCTAACATACTGAACTAGAAAAACCTCTTTCAGTTTCTTCAAATTGATTATGAGCTTGGAGAAACGAGTGACTAAAGGTTGCGCTACGAAACTGCTGTAGGTGCAGTTTTTAATTTCCTGTTTTATACATCTTCTTCAAGGATCGATTCTGGGCAGCTGGAGTAAGGTTCCTTAAAACTAAAAGAGGTTTTTGTTCAGCACGGATTGGTTCACAAAAGCCTCCTTCAGTTTTTCCAAATACGTTTTCTGTGAGAAGTTATGAGCTCTGTCCCAAGAGCTATTTTCAGGCAGAACAACAGTTTCGTAGCTGTAAGGAAAGGTAGCAAAAGCTTTGCTAGTCAGGTAGATGCAGTGGATGAGGTGTACACCTGGACGGTTTCAGCCATCAAACAAGCCAAACATGTCAGAAAGATGAACATAACCCTGAGAGCTAGAAACAAAGGCTTTGAAGAAAGAGGTTAGCAGTTTGAAGAAGAAACTAGGTAAACTAGCTGATTAATCCAAGGGGAAATTTGCTTTTCAAGTTTTGATAAATTTTGGTTGTCATCATTTTGAAACTTTTTGGAGCCTTTACACCTGTACAAAATAGCTGAAGAGATCACAGAGTTAAGTCATCAGTTCTTTAAAACTCATATGCTTTGTTTTGATTACCTACAGCAGTTTCGTAGCGCGCTACGAAACTGCTGTAGATGACTGTTTATGTGAAAAAATGAAATTGATGCTGAGGTCAGCAAATCTTAAAGGGATGACTCGAGGCCAGCATGGAGATTATACAAATCTATTCAGATATTCAAAAGGTGACAGGTGTGAGTATTTAAGGAAAAGGTGAAATTTTTGTCTTTTGTTAAAGTCTTCCTAAAGTCACTTTATGACCGAATTATTAGGGTTTTGGTTATAGTCTTCGGTGATTTGGTTTGAACACATGTTCAGCTCAGAAGGCTTCCATCTCATTGAATAAGTATGATGATATGCGTTGTTTGGGAAGAATTAAAGAGCAGGGGACATGTGATTAAAGTGATGAAGAATAATGGGAGACAGAGACCGTAAAAATAGAGCACTTCTCTTGGTTAATTAAATGAGCCATCTACGCAACTAGAATCCAAAGCTAGCTCGTGCAGTGTATTCTCCTTCAAGATACCTCAACCAAAACAGAAAGAGGACATGTGGCAGCATTCACAAAGGAATCAAGCATACGAGGAGAATGGAATTAGTGTTTTAGTTTGATTAGGATTGTGTGCAATTACAGTTCAGCACTTTGTAATTAATGCATTAGTTAAATAGCATGTAGGAGTAGTTAATAGGGCCTTCGAGCTCCCTCTAGAAAGGGAGGAATGTATTCCTATAAATGGATGAAATTAGGATGTAATAGGGGTTGGACATTTTATACAAAAACAGAGTTATTTAGGCCATTGTAAGACTTGTGACAGTAATAGTAAAACAGTGTTGATTTCTTCTCAAGATTCTCGATGGATTATTGTGTTCAAATATAATGATGGTGTTTTATATTTTATGTTCTTTTACAGCCTTGTTGTAACACAATCACTCAGAATTCATAATCTTATGCTCTGACTTCCTGTGTGTTTGGCAAGCTGTGGTTTTGATGGAGTATGTTTGACATGTAATGCAAAGAGCCTTGACTTCCATGAAATGACTATGTTTTTCTTGTTTACTTAGTATATGAGACTCCATAGCCCAATGAGAACCAGTTTGATATGTTTCCAACCAGCTTTTGCTTTCATGACCGAGTAAAGAGTTAGCCATCTGTTGTAGTGAATGATTTTTATCAAGAGTTTGTGAGAGAGCCCTCTCTGATCAAAGAGGCTAAGCTTTGATCTAAAGTTAGGTTGAAAGAGTTACATGAAATCTTGCTTGGTTGCAGCCCTCAGTAGTGATTTTGTGATAACACCCCCTTAGGAAGCAATGGTCCCCATTGCATTGAGTTCCTCCATGAGATGAGGAAACTTCTGCTGAACTTGGTCCCTGGTGAGCCACTTGCCCCGGTGAAGGAGTTGGCCTGCTATGAAAACTCAATACATTTGGATATTCTATTGGTGAGTGTGCTTGATCTGTGTGTCCATGATCGAATCAGTTGCAACTTGTTCCATGCAATCTGGATTTAATTCTATGGGTGTGAGGTGTTCTGCAATGTTGGATGTGTCTAGTAATGGTGGAAAGTATGGCTAAAGGCGGTCCACATTGAACACAGGGTGCAGGCCAAGGAATGGGGAAATGCTGAGATCAAATGCATTGTTTCCCACAGCCTTGGTAATGGTGTAAGGACCATATCAGAGTGGGCTCAGTTTCTGATAGGCTCCGGTAAGGTGTTCCTTTTGCAAATGCAACCAGACTTTGTTGCCCACCTGAAACTTGTGTGGACTCGATGTCGATCATGTCGTCGCTTGTACTAGGCATTTGATTTCTCTAGAATGTCATTGACCTACTGGAAGATATGTTGGATGTTCTCAATGAAGATGGTTTCCTTATCTGTTTCAGACTGGACATGAGCCGAATCTGCGTGAGTAGCTCCAAATGGTATGGCCACAACAATGGGACATAGTGGCTGGAATCCCAAGCCCACCTGAAAAGGGTTGTGGCCAGTCGAGTTGTGAAGAGCTCAGTTGTAGCTGTGTTGAACATAGGGGAGGCTCTCATCTCATGTGCATGGATGCTTTGAGTTGTACATGCACAGAATGTGTATAATCATCTTGTTGACAACCTTTTTCTGGCCATCAATTTGAGGATGGAAGGTTGTGGGCTTAGTGATTTTGGTGTCCATCATCGACCAGAGACTGGGCCAAAATATACTGAGAAACTGACTATCCCAATTTGAGATGATAGACTGTGGGAACCCAAAGTGCACCCACACTCGTTCAAAGAAGAGTTTAGCAATGGCTTCTGTTGTGATATTCTTCTTGCAATCCGCCATAATGGCCATCTTTTAGAACCTGTCGACGACAACAAAAACACAGTTGTTTCCATGCTTAGTGGAAGGAAGGCCTGACATGTAATCCATGGAGATGGATTCCCAAGGTCGACTAGGTGTAGGAAACGGGGTATAGAGGCCTTTCTTCTTGATGGTCAGTTTGGCAATGGCGCAGGTAGTGCATGATCTAATGTACTTCCCGACATCTTGTCGAAGATTCGGCCAATAGAAATACTTTTGTAGTACTGCCACCATTTTCTCGACCCTGAAATGCCCAGAAGCATGACTGTATTGTGCTTCCCAAATCATCTTGGCACGCTTGCTTGAAGGAACACAAAGGTGACCCAGGTGGCATAACAGGGAATCCTGAAGGTGAAAATCTGGAACATGGCGACCCTCCGAGAGTGTCTGGTATGTGTGGCTGAATTCTTGATCACTTTTGTAGAGATGTGGCCAATCAGAAGTCTCGTGACCACAAGAGTTGAGCACGGTGGTTAACGCCATGATCCGTGGTCAACTGAGGCAATCTGCAAAATTATTGTTGTTGCCCTTCTTATACTTGATATTCAAATGGAACTATTGTAGGTATGTAGACCACTTCTGATGGTGATCATTCTGCCATTTCCCTTGGGTCTGTATGAACTGGAAGGGTCGGTGGTCTATGTGGATGATCGTTTCCTTCCCTAAAATGTAATGCTTCCATTGTCCGTAGGCGTGCACAATGGAATGCATCTCTTTGTCATAAGTGGGATACTTTTGGACTGTTTCTGAAATTGTCTCACTATGATATGCCATTAGATGCCTGTTTTGAGTAAGGATTGCCCCAATAGCATAGTCAGAGGCATCTGTCTTGACCTCAAATGGTTGTTGCAAATCTGGTAACGCGAGTATTGGTGTCGTGTAGAGGCAATATTTCAACTCTTTGAATGCCTTCTGTTGAGGTTCAGGCCAAAATAATTTTTCTTTCACTCCTCCCTTGGTGACTTGACTCAAGGGCCAAGTGATATGAGAAAATCCCAACACGAACCTGTGGTAGAAGTTGGAAAGACCTAGAAAGTTGCGGAGCTCTGTCAGAGTGGTTGGAGATGGCCAATCCAAAATGACTTGGATATTTATTGTATCCAGATGCACCCCCTGTTCATCAATACTGTATCCCAGATACTAAACCTAGGTCATGCCAAAATTGCATTTCTTCGAATTGGCACATAGCTCGTGTTGCCACAGTGTTTGGATAACCTGTCGAATGTGGTGGAGGTGCTCTTCCCAACTCTGGCTGAAGATAAAGGATGTCATACAAGTTCACCACTACAAATGAGTTGGTGAATGGCCACAAGATGTCATCCATTATCCTCATGAAGGTTGCAGGAGCATTCGTCAATCCAAAAGGCATAACCAACCATTCGAAAAGGCCCTCCTTGGCTTTGAAGGTAGTCTTCCACACATGAGAGGGTTTGATTGGTACTTGGTGATATCCTGACTTTAGATCGATCTTGCTGAAATATTTTTCCCCTTTCAGTTGGTCAAGGAGGTCATCAATCCATGGGATTAGGTATCTATTATGGACAGTGATCTTGTTCAGTGCCTGATAGTCAATACAGAGTCTCCAAGTCCCACCCTTCTTCTGTACCAACACGATCGGGCTCCCACGGGGTGATGAACTCGAACGGATGTGACCTTTCTGCAGCAGCTCCTGAATTTTCCTCTTGATTTCATTGTTCTCTAGAACAGAGCATCAATAGATTAGTCCATTGGGTAGCAGTGCACCTGGGGTTGGATCGATGGAGTGCTTGACCTGAAAGTGCACTGGAACCCCTACGGGGGAGGTGAATATGTCCTTGTACTCCTCCATGACCTTATTCATCTATAGTTGAAATGCGGAGGGGCCATGTCTAGAGGTCATGGCCACTGTCTTCTTCTTTCCTTGAGGGCGTATCATCAGGAAAACAAATTTCTCGGTTTTGGAAATGAGCTTACTGCATTATTTTGCAGTAACCAAAGATATGGTGGTAGGCAGTGCTGCCTCTAGTATCCTATACAACTTATTTCCCAATATAACAATAACAGCATGGGGCCTTGATTCATACACAACATGTTGCTTCCATAAGTATGGTTGTCCTAATAATACATCACAAGCTTCAATGGGAGAAATGTCACACAATACCTCATCCATGAAGGGCTTGATGTTGTATGGAAGGTGACATTGCTGGATCACACGTGTTATAGACATTTTTGGGCACTACAACCCCAAACATAAAATGTCCATAAACCAAGGGCTCCTAAGTCCCTAAATGTTTTGTTCTAACCCATAAAGGAACAAGGTCAATTGATTACAGCTCTTCCCAGAAGTTCTCCATGAAAAACCACTCAGAACTGGTCAAAATAGGATCATTTCACCTGCTCCATAGGCAAAGTGTGTTGCATATCACCTAAGTACACTCTGTGGGTGCATTGCATTTCAAAAATTCCTTCTATGGGGTGCAATGGGTGAGAAGTGACAAATGGCAGTGTCAATCAGCGAGGTGGAGAGGCATGGAATATTCCAGAAACTTCTCCTGTGACACTTGCCTCTCTGAATTCGACCAAAGATGAGTAAGAGATAATCAATCTCCAAGTGGAAGCAAGAACTATCAGAGGGAAGACACTAATCAAATCACAAGCTGACTCATCTCCCTTACAGATATCTATATATGGATCCCTCATCCCAGAGATCCAGAGGCCGGAATTTTGCATCTTGTAAGGAATTGTTGTTGGTTTCTTGAGATAACATCATAGTGTTGGGTGATCTAAGCTTTGTATGAGGTGAAGAAGGCCTTACTTGTTGAGAGGATGATGTTGGGTCAGAACAACTGGTTGTAACTCCCTTGGCTCTTTCTTGATTATCAATAAAAGCTATTCAATTTTTCCTCCATACTCTTGTGTCATTTATGTTTTATGCATTTGTATGGTCAATTTACATCTGATCCTAGATTGTTTATGATTATAGATCCATGTTCTTGTATAGTTTTATGCTACTCTGATTCTACAGGTACTCTGTGAAGCTGGGCGTACAAGGAAGCAAGTAGCAAAGGACTATCAGAAGAGAGAGGAATTGACCTAGGAGCCAAGCGCAAGACAAAGGTTGGTCTCCTCTATTCTTCTCTCATCTATCTTTCATAAAGGAAAAATGAAAGTAGCTTTACTTTGTTTGTTTCTAAGGTAGCTACCACACCTTATTGGGATAAGCAGTTCTGTATAGACACCAACAATGCATTATTAAAGGCATATGCTCCCCCTCAACCTGTGCCATTTGTTCACTGTTAGATCTGATCATGCATATATCAACAATAAGCATCAAAACATCATCATCATTAAGTTAGGATCAAAATACTTCTAAACATATTAAAAGTATCAAGACATTTCCACACATCCTCAGCAGACTGTAACTATTAACCAATAGAGAAAATAATGGATTGAATCATATCAGACACTTTTTCTGAACCTGTCCCCACTGCTTTTCATCAGACTGACATATACACAACTTTGCAGTGTCTAACTCGCGTATATATGCGACTTCCCTTTATGAAACTTGCGTATAAGATTTAGGACACTGAAGTTGTACACTTTCAGCTCCCCCTGAGTCTGTTATGTCTGTGATGTGTTGCATCTGAGTACATTGTGTGGTGCCACATCTTTCTGACTGAACTTCCTTCTTCTTCCATATCTTCAAGCATGATGATGATGTTTTCTCCTTTTGCTATGGTGCCCATACTTTGTTCCTGCATTCCTTAGCTATATGTCCAAGCTTGTTACATGTGTAACATCTTACATGTCTCATATTTCTTCTATAGCAATCAACAGCTCTGTGACCAAACATATTTCAAGCAAAGCAATATCCATTAAAGTACCTTGAATGTGATGATCTTTCTGCATGATGGTCTTGAAACCTTCTTCTTCTACATCTAGCTGCAACATGTCCAAGATTATGACATACATAACATTCAACATTATTCATAGGAGGAGTAAAAGATTTTCTTTGAAGAATTTCTTTCCTTGGTTGATGATGAGATTGACCTTTCATCTCCTTATTGAGCATTTCAGATTTTGTAGTCGAGTCCCTTGTCTTACTTTGTGAACTAGATTCAGCTTCAATAGATTCATGAAAACCAAGACCAGTTTTGATAGCAGGAGACCTTTGACTATTAAGAATATAATCCAAGAGTTTAGTACTGTCTTGAAATCGTAACAGTTTATCCTTTTCTTCTAATTTATCTTTTAGAATATTTACCTCAACTTGATGTTGCTCTTCCTTTTCAAGATACTGCTTCTTCACGTTTTCTTCAGCATTTCTTTCTTCTTCCAACTGACGTCTTAGTTCAAGAACTTCATTTTCATGAGCTTGGAGTAGTTCTTTATTCTACTTCTTTGATTCTTCAAGATCTTCTTTTAGCAAGCGGATCGTGGCTTCAAGACTTTCATAGTAACTGGATCTATCTTTGAGTTTCTTGATGGTTGTGCTTCTTTCATTGACTTCATCTCTTAGTGATGTTACTTCATCCTGCAACTTTTGATATTTGTCCTTGAATAACTTCCTTACCTTGTTTCCTTCCTCTAGTTGAGCTTTTAGTTTGGTAGCTTCTTCCTTGAAGTCAGATTCCCTTTTGTTCAATAGATCTTGTTGATCTCTGATTTTGTCTGAAAGCCTTTTGAATTCTGCCTCTATTTGATATCTTTCTTGTTCACCCATAAGAGCAAATTCAGTTGTTTCGCTATCACTTTCATCTTTTCCAAATGGATAGATAGCTGGAACATCAGAGGATAGCAAATTCATACCTGATAGTTCATCTTCATTCTGAAATGATTCTTAATCCAATTCTGAATTTGAAGAGCTTCTTACACCTAATCCCCAATCGATTCTCCCACTGTCATAGTTCTTCTGAGATGTCTTCTTCTGCTTATGTGCTTTCTTCTTAAGCTTCTTTCCCATTGTTCCACGGATCTCC
The DNA here is from genome assembly GCA_031772625.1 of Pinus tabuliformis. Lineage (NCBI taxonomy): Eukaryota > Viridiplantae > Streptophyta > Pinopsida > Pinales > Pinaceae > Pinus > Pinus tabuliformis. The sequence goes on along the minus strand of CM062811.1, from coordinate 932,889,487 downwards.
TTTAAGCGATCAAGCCTCTACCAAAGGACCTGCTCTGATACCAATTGTTGGAAATAATACTGAGAAGGGGGGTGAATCAGTATTATCACATCAATAAAACTTTTTCATTTCCATATTCAGATTCATATATGCTACTTCCACAACTTCTTATGATTCGGTTAGTTGATCCTTAATGAGTGCATTAGAACATTATCAACCATATTAACAGTAAACAGGTGCAGTAAAATAGAACAGATCATCACACATAAGCCACACACATGAACACCATGATATAAGGTGGAAACCCAATGTGGGAGAAAACCACCTGTTGCAAGTCATCTCAATCTTCTTCTTAATAAGAAAATCCTTTTACAATATTTCTGTACCAGTGCAGTCTTATACCAGTACGTAGGCTTCTACCTGCAGAGAGCTACAACCCTCTCTCATTCTCCAGTCTTTCCTGGAAGGGAGCTACAACCCCCATAGTTCTTGTACTACCCAATCCATTTACTAGTACGCAGGTTGCTACCTGCTACAATGCTCCAAAGTTTTCAATTGCTACTGGAAGGGAGCTGCCACCCCCTTAGCTCTTGTACTAGCTAAGATACTAGTATGTAGGCGCCGGCCTACAATCTTCTCTCCTCCAGGTACCATGTTTCATACATTTTCATACTAGATACTCCTGAAGCACAACACATAATCTGAAAGGCCACGTTTCATCCAATTTTCATACTGGACCCATTAATATCATTGAAGAACATAATCAATCAATCTTCTGAATCACCCAAACACTAGATCAATACATATACAAGGATAATATATGTGTTAGCACCCAGATCTAGTCCATCAAATCAGATAAATATGAGCCATTATGATCCTGATCCAATATTAGTTCTCATCCATCAATACTGAAGCTAAACACAATCAACCAAACAGGATATGCAGAATACTGACACCTTTAAACTGTCATCAGAACCCATCAACAACCAGAACCACCTGTGACTTCAAATATCATAGCTCAAATTGTATACGCTACTACAATGAACCAAACCTGCATACATACGCACTTACACCAAATCCAACCCACGTACAGATCTATAACTATTCAAACATGACTTGCAGCGATTTCAAACTCAAGTTATACCCAGTTCAGATCATTACAACCGTCAGTATACAGATCTAGAATACGCATAATCAAATATATAGAGATAGTTCATTTCAAACCATTTGATCCCGATCTATCCTTAGATCTTGTTTTCCATCAACTGGTCAGATCCCTCTTTAGCTCAGATCTAGATCTGCACCATAACCCAATCACAGTATTCCAGATCTAGCACTTTATGAGATATTCAATCATTCAGATGATACTTTGCCGAATGATCTCCTTCCTCTTTTATAGCCTTAGTCCTTTCTCAATACCACGGTCCAAAACCATAGGATCAAAAAACTGTTGGACTAATACCATGAACCAACCATGAAAGTGCGTGAGATCAACACTTTTGGATGCAATACCACGGACCAAAACCATAGGATCAAAAACTGTCGGACTAATACCATGAACCAACCATGAAAGTGCGTGAGATCAACACTTTTGGATGCAATACCACGGGCCAAAACCACAGGATCAAAAACTGTCGGACTAATACCATGAACCAACCATGAAAGTGTGTGAACTTTTCTCTTGCATGAAGGGAAATTTTCTCTGCATGAAAGTGTGTAAACTTTTCTCTACATGAAATAAAATTTTCTCTGCATAAAAGTGCGTGAACATTTCTCTACATGAAATAAACTCTTCTCTGCATAAAAGTGCGTGAACTTTTCTCTACATGAAATAAACTCTTCTCTGCATAAAAGTGCGTGAAATTTTCTCTACATGGAATAAACTTTTCTCTGCATAAAAGTGCGTGAACTTTTCTCTACATGGAATAAACTTTTCTCTGCATAAAAGTGCGTGAACTTTTCTCTACATGGAATAAACTTTTCTCTGCATAAAATTGCGTGAACTTTTCTCTACATGAAGGAAAATTTGTTGCACTATAATTTATCAAATAAATTTTCCAACACTTGTCTCATAATGCCAACAATCTCCCCCTTTGGACTTGTCATACTGAGAATTGTCATCTGATTCCTTGTCACATCTGATATCTCTTCCATAGATTCATCTAGATATATATAACTGAGTTGATCTTCTACGAGTTGGTTGCCATCAAGTACAACACATGCATCATAATGCCAACAGTGTACCATTCTGAATCATTGCTCAAATATATAGAATGGTTATGGCCAGTACCATCATAGATGAAGGGGCTTCTGTGAGTATCCTTTCCTCGACTGCTTGGAAAGCGCTTGGTTCGCCATCGCTTTTGCCTGAGATGAGAAATCTAACAGGCTTTGACAAAGGAACCAGTTGACCGTTAGGGATCCTTCCCAATGTGCCCATAACATTGAGAGGGAAAACCGTTCATATGAAAGTAATGGTAGTCCAAGGACCCCTAGATTATAATCTACTCCTTGGACGAGACTATATTTATTGCATGGTGTTAACACCCAGGTTGTTCCCTAATACTCCCAAGGGAATACGGCCGGGGTAACCACTAACCAATCTTTTAATCACTGTTTCTAGCCACACAGTGATCAGAGAGGGCTCTCTCTTTATGATTTATATCTACAGTGATAGTGTTTTAGGCTAGGTATTGAGTACAGGTTATGTTTGTGTTTTGGTTGATGAAATTCCCTTAGACTTCAGTGATGTAGTTTTCAGATAGGTTTAATATCATTGGGCAATGGAGTCTGTGGCTTAATGTGTTTGAATCTGTGAGATGAAAGATGGAACTTACGGGGCCTTTTGAGTGCTTTATTAAAACATATTTTGGTTAAATGACAGGAAACAGGCAGGACAAAGTGAAAGCATTTAAGAATTTCCACTTATTGTCTAAAATATTTCCAACAGACAGGTTTAAGAAGAGGAAAACAGAGGTCTCAGGGGCAAAACTGAATCCCTGGGAATAGTTTGTTACAGCAAAGGCACAGCTTGAAATGCAGCAGTTAAGAATTGCAATTTCTATTACTGTTTCTGAAGAAAACATAGATGACAGTTCAGGTTTGAGTTCAGGGTAATGCTTGATTAAATCCTGAAACTATTCTTTCACCTTACTATCAAGTGTAAGACATTTAAACAATTTAAAGAGAACAAAAGACTCGAAAAAACATTTACGGAAGATTTGAGAATACTTATAGTTTTATGCAACACCCATGGAATCCTGTAACATGCATCATTCACCACAAGACATCAAGTACACCAAGCTTCTGGAAGTTCCATGCTTCCTTTGTATTAATTCTCTGAAAATATTACAGCAGATGAAAGTTCTCCAAGAGAAAATTACAACAACCCCTTATGCGTTACTAAGGGGGGGTATATATACAAGTTTACATTTGGAAAAATATCTGAAAGAAGAGTAAATGCCTCATAAATATGCTGCCAACTGCCAGTGAGCAGTAGCTAAAGAAGTAAATGAAGAAGTAAATGCAGTAATAGCTCTTAGTCCTTTAGCTGTCAAAATCTGTCAGATGCTGTTGAATTTGTAGCAGTTGTAGTCGGCTGAAGGCGTGTGTTTCAAAATTTGTGGCTAGCTGTCATTGTTAGTGATGGATCACTTTTAGATATTTTCCAATCACTGACCACTTTACACTTGTCCTGCGGTGACCTGAGCTGGCTTTTGACCCGGAGTTTTGAAATTACCGTGGCAGAATCTGGAGCATGGCTTGCCACCAGTCCTCCTTGGGCATTTGATGCCTTCGCATTTTAATCAATGTCTCATCAAGCTCTGTGTATCTGAAAAAACTGGGAGGAGTTTCAAATAGATGATTAACTTCATTTTCAATAAAAAATGACCCTTCAAGCTGAGTGTACAAACTCTGTCCTGTAGGAGGAACTGTTTCTTCAGAAGTATTGCTGGATGCAGTGATTTGATTTTCAATGTACGCGGCCATCCTATTTGTAAATTGATCTTTGTTGATCAATTTGCCTGTACCGCTCAATAAGCTAGGCATTCCTCTTGCCTGTAGCATCCCCATTCTGAGCTTGAAGTCTTCAACTTCAGTCTGTATCTCATAGGTCCTCCTTTCTGCTGTCTGCACATATCCTCTGAGTGTTAGCACCTTTTTGGCCATAAGGATGGCCTCCGTTCTGTTGGTGATTCCAACTGCTGCCAGCTCATCTTTGTCTTGCCTGTTCAGAAAGTCTATCAGTTGGCTAGCTTGTTCAGGTCTATTTCCTAGTGCTGTCTTAGCCCTCTGGATATCTGTCTGAGCTTGCACAATTAAATCCATATGTTCATGGATTGTTTTGAGTGATTTCCACTGTTTAATCATGCTCTGGGTGATTTTATTCCATAAGATCCTCTTGATCTCAGCCATGGTGTTTTTGAGATCAAGCTCTTTCTCCAGGGCTTTGATTCTGTCCTTTTGGGTCTTGATCTGTTTGCCCTGTTCTGCCACTGTCATTTTAGACTGATCATACTTGGCATCTATCTCTGCCAGTTTTTCTTTTGCCTTCCTTATCTCATCTGCTTGTAGCTCCATTTGCTTAACAGCCTTAGTTAGTTCTTCTATGCTGGGCTGATCACCTGTATTTGCTGTTGTAGGGGCCACCGCTGCCGTAGAGCCTGTTGCTGCTGTAGAATCCGTTGGGGGAGTTTGTAGTGTGGATTCTCCTTGTTTGTCCTGTAATGACTTCTCCAGCTCCTTCTCTAACTCTTGGATCCTTTGATCCTGCTGCAGTAATAGATCCAGCTGTTGATCAACTTGTTTTTCCTTTTGCAGTTCAGCTGTCTGAGGATGTTCTGTAGGTGACAGCTTCAATCTCTTCTTCATGGCATTGAGATCATCCTCTTTTTTCTTCAGGAGGGCTTTTACCCCAGTTGGGTCACTAGGGTTATGCCCTAGATCAACAATAATCTCTTCAAGAGATTTTATCCTGTTGTCCTTGGCCTTGGAAGACAACCTCTCAAAATCCAGTTGAGTATTTGTGTGCTTCAAGGATTCTTTCAGCTCATGAGCTAGTGTGGCCTTATCTACCAAGGTGGCATAGACCATTTCTCCAGTCTGCTTATGGAGCTCAATTTGGTCCATAGGATGTATGTCTTTGGCCAAGACCTCCACCCTTGTTTTGATGAAATCAGCAGTTGACATTGGGTTGGGCCCCTTAGGCTTGAAATGGCTGAATATCATCTTCTCCTCTTTGAAGTCGTAGACCGACATCAATCTTTCTTGTTGGGCTGGAGTGGCATCTATAAATTGTTTGTAAACCTCAGCCCTCAATAGTTCATTTGCTGCCTTGATTTCCTTGAAGGTGGCCTTAACACCTTTGAGCTTCTGGCTTTGCTGAGAAGAAGATGATACCTCCAAGCCAAGCTGTAAATTCTGCTCCTGTTGAAAGGAGCTAGTCCCTGTGTGTTGGCTGCCCTCCCTATCCTTGGCTGTATCATTGAAGACATCTTCAGTAATGTCTTCTACTTCTGGGGAGTCTGCCCTCTGCCTTTTAGCTTCTGGTTGATGGGAGGATCCACTGAGGGGAGTGGACTCTTCTCTTTGTCTTTTGGTCCCCCTTTCTTCATGTGCCGGGGTCTGTAAAATTGAAGTGGTTAGGGGCTCCACTTGAGGGGGTGGTGTCTGCAATAAGGTGGTTTCTGGCAGCCCAGTTTGTGGCAGACCAGTTTGTTCTTCTTGCTGCTCTGTTTCTTGCTCTGGTTGTTGCTTTCCCTGCTCCGACTGCTGCTTTTTTGCTTCATCTTCAGCGTCCATTTTTCCCTTTCCCTTATCCAAGCCTGGTGCTGTTGTTGGTGGCTCTGTCCTAGTAACTGAGGTCCCTCCTCCTAATGTGTGAGGCAGCCTGAAAGGTACCTGGCAAATCGACCTGGAAGCTCGCGGGCTGGGTTGCAAAGGCTTAATGCAGTCAAGCCTTGAACTTTGAACGGTTTACTTGTTGAATTTGATGGCTGAATGCACGATTTCGCGGCAGCAGGTTGACAACGGCTAGTTCAGTCTTCGCATGCAAAATAAACGATAAAAATATGCGTTTAGCCGTTTAAAACGGTAAATTTGGCAAAAGTATGAATTTGGCGCTTTTCCGCCGATGACGTCAGCATGACGTCATGGCGGGGCCCAGGTGAGGGGTGACGTGGATGCTGAGGTGTTGGCCAGGTCGGCAGGACACGGTGGCAAGCGGGTACAAAGGCGGGTCCGCGTGGAGGGCCAAGGGACGATGGGGCGGGGATCGGCAGGGTGACGTCAGAATGGCGTAGACATGACGTGTAGGGATGACGTGTGGGATAGCGGTATACGGGGTGGCGGTAAGTGGGTTCCCCGCACCACCTTTGGGCAAAGGCGGTAAGTGGGAGGGGGGCTCCGAACAACCTTACCGCCCGCCACGCGTCCATTGTACGGGACGGGTAAAACCGCTTTCCCCGGACGCTAAATGTCGGCACATCGAGATCTGAAATTGACCGCCCACCCTTAGATCTGGGCGCTGGGGATCTGACGGCTGGCGGGCCTCCCGACTGGTCGAGCATGTTGGGGAAGGGTCCCGCCAGCAGAATAAAATATTCCATTTAATATTTGGGCGCAAAACTATAGGTTAGTGGGTTTTGAATGGTTTTTCATCTTTTCTCGCTTAACCCGTAATGTGGTGGGATTGGGAAACGTGCCAGAGGCGGGTTTTTTACCTTAGAGACTTTTGCAAAGGTTTTTGTAGGCCAAAGGGTCTTGGAGAGGGGTTTTACCCATGCAGAGGTGAATTTGAGGAAAAAATAACTTGCAGCAGAGGGGAGAGGGGTGGAAAAGGTTCACCAAATTGGCCAGATGCCATTTGGTCCCTTCTGAAAATATATGGCTATTATGCCTGTGGGAGGGAAAATACATAAAATTTAGGGCTTTATACACCTTAGTGTTAGTATTATTAGGGGTAGGGGTAAAATAGGGGAGTTACATAGTAGAGTTAGGAGTTAGTATGAGTGAAGGAGGGGGATTTAGAAAGGGGGTGTTAATGATGGAGTAGAGGGGAAAAAGAGAAGTTAGTGATGCTCTCTGCTGTGAGTCCATGGAATTCACCACCTTGTTTGCTGATCTATCTATTGCCTTGGCAAAACATCTTTGACAACTATGTAATGGTGAACATGTCTTTTCAGCAACCACAACTGCCTACCCAACTATTTCACCTAGCATTTTTTGTTTCTCCTTGGAGGGGCACTTGGACTTGCAACCCTCAATTGCCTTTTCTTTTCTTTGGCTTTTTCCTTTTTTCCTCTATCTGCTTCTACCCTTATCTCTTCCAAGGTCCCAGATTAGACTTTTGGGAACCTTTGTTTCTCTACCTGAACTACTTGTCTGCCAAGGTTAAGCTGTTTGGACAGACTTCTTTCTCTATTCTACAACTCAAAATTGAAACATGGCATGATCCAGCTTGAACTGTTGAATCATCCACAAAATTTGTAATAAGGTCCTCAATATTTGAAGTACTTCACACACCTCTGATTTCCTGGAAATATGGGATCTTTGTAGTAGCAAAGCAGAGCATATTTGGATTTTCAATAATCAATCATGAAATATGAAACCTATTACTATAGGTATCCAACAGTGGCTCCACATGGGGATGGTTTTTCTTTTGAAAGACCAAGAACAGCAGGTCAGATTGCCTTGTTTCTTGACTGTCCATCTTAATCTTTGAAATCTGATGCATGTAACCTGTCAAAATTGTGTGCTTTTTCTTGGGGAACCTCTGATTCTATCTGCCTGTTGCTGCTAGGTGCAGCACTTGAAAAAACATCTTTTTACAAACTAAAAATAGAAAACATATGTAGGCCTGCATATATACAATGAACCTTTGGATCCCTATCATAGTGAACCATCATAATAGTGCTTCAGCATCCTGCCATTGACAGGACCTTCATCCAGTTCAGTTACAGTCAAACTTTTAAGGAAATAAGTGTTATTACCTTGTACTGCTTGGACAGCAAATGGTCCCTTCCACAAAGAATCAAATTTCCCATGTTTCCCTTTCTCTTCTCTTCTTGCATCCCACTTTAAAACTTTGTCTCCCATATTGAAATCTTCTGCTTTGGTTCTTCTGTCAAAGGCCTTTTTCAGTTTTTCTTGTAGTATTTGCACTCTGCTGAAAACTTGTTCTCTGGTCTGCTGTAAACAGATTATCTGGTTGATCCTTCTTTGCATATCATTTGGCTCTGCTTGACTTTCTTGTAGAAGTTTCATAACTGGCACCCCTAGTGATGAAGGAAATCTGGCCTCTAATCCATAGACTAACTCATATGGGCTGGTCCCAATTGATCTTTTGGTGGTTAATCTATCTGCCCATAAAGCATTTACTAGTTTCTTGTGCCAGTTCTTTTTGTTTTCTTCCAGCATTTTCTTTATGATATTTACCAAGCTTTTGTTTGATGATTCAGCAAGACCATTTCCCTGAGGATAGTAAGCTGTAGAATGGCCCAAAGTAATGTGAAATTTATGGCAGAAGTTTACCATTTTCTTGGATTTGAAGGCAGCAGCATTGTCTGTTATTATCTTGTCTGGGCAGCCAAATCTAGCCAGTATATTGTTCTCCAAAAATTGAATGATCACTGAATCATTTGCTTGTCTGCATGGGGCAGCTTCAATCCACTTGGTGAAGTAGTCTGTTGCAGTCAAAATCCATCTGTGTTGTCCTGAAGATGAGGGGTGGATCTCCCCAATGAAATCCAAGCCCCATTGTTGAAAAGGTCTTTCTGTTGAAATGGGCTTCAAAGGAAGTGGCAGCAACTGTCTTCTGCCTTCAAACAGTTGGCACTTGTGGCATGATGTTGTGAATTTCTTCACATCAGAGAACATGGTGGGCCAGTAATAACCAGCCCTTAATATCTTGTCCACAGTGGACTTCCAGTATAGATGTCCACCACAGTCTCCAGCATGGAATTCTTGCATTATATTGTGAGTTTCATTCTCAATGAGACAGTGCAGCAAAATACCTTCATGGTTTTTCCAGAGTAGATTCTCATCTATTACACAAAATTTAGATGTTTTCATTTTTAGGAACCTAGACTTAGTTCTGGACAGTCCTGGGGGAGCACACAGGTTTTGTAACACATAACAGACATCAGAGTACCATGGAGATTGTTCAAAGGCTACATTGATCTTTGGAGTCGCCAGCTCTGTTTCACTGTCCAGTTGGTTGATATCTAAGGCTTGGAAATTTGCTTCTGTCATTAACTTGGCCAAACCTTGCCCTTTTATCAACTTTGTAGGTTTTATTTCAATGTCAAATTCAAGTATGTTTGCAATCCATTTTCCTCTTCTACCCTCTAAGTTTTCTTGGGTGAGAATGTCTTTGACAATGGGACTTGGTACATAAGCCACAACATGAGAGTAAAGGATATAAATCCTGAAATCTTTGATAGCTTTGATTAAAGCATAGGCTTGTTTTTCCATAATTTGATACTTCAAAGGAGCATCTCTAAGAGCTCTGCTGAAGAAGGCAATGGGCTTTTCATTCCCTTGATCATCTTTCTGCAATAGTACAGCAGCAATAGTATGCTGGGAGGCAAAAGAGAAAATGATAAAGTCTCTGTCAAATTGAGGATTAGTTAATACCGGGGTTTGGGTTAAAGCCAATTTTATGCTTTCAAAGGCTTGCTTCGCTTCAACAGTCCACTTGACCTTTGAATCTTTCTTTAGCATATTGTTTAGTAGTCTGATCAACTCTGCTAAATTTGGGATGAACCTTCTTAAAAAGTTGAGTTTTCCTAAGAATCCTTGCAACTCTTTAACATTCCTAGGGTGAGGCATTTGGAGGATCGCTTGTATCCTATCTGGATCAATTCTTATGCCATCTTTTGAAATGATGTGTCCTAAAAGTTTCCCTTCTTCCAAACCAAATAAAGACTTCCTGGGGTTTAAGGAGATGCCATATTTTCTGCATGTTATGAAAATCTGCCTTAAATGTTTCAAATGTTCTTGGTCAGATTTTGAAAAGGGTGTAAGATCATCTAGGTAAATGACCAAGAAATCATGAATTTCTTTTGCAAAAGCAATGTCCATTGCTCTTTGAAATGTTGCCCCTGCATTTTTCAATCCAAAGGGCATTTTCACATACTTGAAAGTTCCCCATGGGGTAGTAAATGCAGTTTTGTCTTGATCATCAGGGTGCACTAAAATTTGATTGAAGCCTGAGAATCCATCAAGCAGTGATATCCTTGAGGCTCCTACTACTCTTTGGAGGATGTGATCCATTTTTGGTAAAGGGTAGTTATCTTTGAGTGAAACTTGATTCAGATTTCTTAAGTCTACACACAATCTGATTTCACCAGTTTTCTTTCTTGTAGGGACTAAATTTGAAATCCATTCAGAGAATCTGATTGGTGCTATAATACCAGCCTTGAACATTTTATGCAACTCTTTTTCAATGGAAGGAAGGAGCACAGGATTGATCCTTCTCAATTTCTGTTTGAATGGTTTTTGATTAGGCTTGAGAGGGATGGTATGCTGGATGACAGATGTGTCATAGGACTTGAGATCATCATATCCCCAGGCAAAGACATCTTGAAATTCTTTAAAGAGATCAACATATTTGGGCTTTTGATCAGGGGGCAAAGAGGCAGATAGCTTTACTATCTTAGGCTTTTCCATAGTGCCAATATTGCATTCTTCAACTCTTGCATCTAATGGCTGCATCTTTGGCTTCCTAGGGATGTCATTTGAGTCAAAAATATCCTCTAATGGGGTAAGGCCCACTGGGAGGAAATTGTCTTTGAGTTGTATGATTTCAGTTTCAATGTTACTCATCTCTTCACAGTCCATTTGTTTAATTTGTTGAATGTTTTCACTGTTGAAAATGGTTGGGCTGAGTAGTTGTTTTGCTGTCCTAGGTGACATTGGGTGAGCAGATTGTTGAAACTGTATTTGTGATTGACATGCTTCATTAAACATTTGTGATTGACTTGCTGTTTCAAGCATTTGTGATTGACATGCTTCATTAAACATTTGTGATTGACTTGCTGTTTCAAGCATTTGTGATTGACTTGCTGTCTCAAGATCAATATTTAATCCAGTGAACTCTTGTTGCAGGGTTAAAAAATTGTTTATTTGCATGTCATCCTCAAATACTTGCCATTCTCTGACATTGTTTGGAATAGAGGGTCTGTACCTGACCTCAGCTGTGAAACAATTGTTAGGTTCCAGTGGGAATTTGAAAGTGCTGGCAAATGTTGCCAGGCTATGTGCATGGAGGTTGTGGCCCCTTGGAATTTTTGTGATAGCAAACTCATGAAAGGTCTCTAATATTTCAATTACAGCAGACCTGTAGGATCTCAGCCTCTTGTCATTAGTGACAAAATTGCCTTTTACTTGTTGAATGACCAGATCAGAGTCTCCCATGATGGAGAGGCTGGTTGTTTGTAATGATTTTGCAATCTTGAGGCCTAGTAATAGAGCTTCATATTCTGCCATGTTGTTGGTGCATCTAAAATTCAATCTGTAGGCCTTGCCTGTTGCATAGCCTTTCTCTTTGTTATGTATCCATACTCCAGCTCCTGCTCCTAACTTGTTAACCGAGCCATCAAATTCTAAGACCCACAAGATGCCTTGCTGGCCAGGAGATTTGAGGTTCTGTTCATGGGATGGCAGTGTGAGCATGAGTTGGGGTTTCTTCTCCCATTTATTTTCTAGGATAGCTTCATCATTTGCCTGACCATCTTTGACCCCTAAGGGAGAGCTAAAGTGTTTTGTTGGACTGATTGATGTTTGACAGGTGCTACTTGTTAGAGCAATGTTTTGTTCTTGTGTAAGTGTCTCTGTGCTAATGTGATTGTCCGAGAGGCCTATGCTGTCATTAAAGAGGATGTAGGAATCTATGTCCGAATGAACAGCATATATTGGGAAATTTTGGGGTTTTTCTTCACTGCTAACCATATACTTCATGAGTGTTTCCCTATAAAGTCTTTTTGGTTGTCCAAAGACAGAGATGGTTGCATATGACATGTCTAACTGCAGGGAGCCTTGAAGCTTTGCTCCCCATGATCTTGATAATAGCATCCCATACTTGGGTGGGATATCAGCAACAACAACATCCATCAAAATGGTTTTGTTGGGGAATTGGACCAGGGACACACACAAATCCTTAATTAGACCCAAGCATTTGACTTGACTAGAATCAAAAGAAAACAAGTCTTTGTATGGTCTTGTGATATCTAAGTTTAATCTTTCCATGACTGCTTTTGGCATCAGGTTATGAGAGGCTCCTGAGTCAAACATTGCATTGTGCAGAATTTTATCATGTATATGTAAGCTGACATAAAACGGTAAAACCCCTGTGACTACTGTTTTTCCATCTACCTCTGGACCAAACAGTAACTCTGGAGTGTCATCTAACACATTTACATCATCTTTGCTATTGGTGAGCTGAAGGGATTTTTTAATCTGTTGTTTGTACATGTCATGCTTTGCTAGCTCTGAGAGGGGAATTGCTACCTTTAACTTGCCAATCTCTACTCCTAGGTCAAAGGGTTTGTCAATTTGCATTTTGGGGTCACGGGTAGCAGTTCTTTCCTTGTTTATTACATCTTCTGGTGGGATTTCATCTTGATTTTGGAACCTGCCCCTAATATTGATATCTTGAGGGGCAATATTTGGGTTAGGCTCAGAGGATAAGGTTGCCATGGGTTGTTTTGATGGGGACAGTGGTTCAGTAACCTCTTCAACCACTACTTCCTTTGTAGGCAAGTTTGGCACATGATCAGTTTCAGTGACTGAGGTTTCCTTGGTTTGCTGTTTTTCTTTTATCTTTTCGGGTTGATTTACATTTACAGTCCTACTCCTTAGTTTGTATTGTTTGTGGACTTCATAGACAGCAGTGTCATATCCTTGTTTGAAATCGAAGGATTCCCCTGACTTAGTTTGAAATGTGTTACTCTCATCCTCCTCATGGTCTTCTTGAGTTAAGAATATATGACTTTTGCCATCCAGCCCTATTAGATTGATTTCAGGGTCTTCATTTAGCTGATTTGCAGAAGAAGTTTCTGCATAGTTTTCTTGAAAAGGGGGTCTGATATCTTGGTCAGCATTAGTCTTTCCTATATTGGGGTTCTGGACTCTCCTGAAATTTGGGTTTCTAGGAGGATTGTTTTGTGGTGTCTCCCATGATGATTTTCTTTCCACTGATTCCACTCTCTCTCCCAACCTCTTCATGCTATTCAGAATTGCATCTAGCTTTTGGTCAAAACCCGAGGGTTCTTCTTTGAAGCCAGTTTTCTTTTCCAGCTTTGCCCTGTTTCTTTTGGCAATTAGGTTGGCCTCTACAGTGACTGCAACCCTTTGAGCTTCTGCAAGGGTTGGAGGGTCTCTTTCTCTCAACTGATAGGCCATATCGGAATCAAAACCATCAGGGAAATTATAAAGGGCCAAATCAGGAGGGGGCCTTAAGTTCTGAGGGATGGCATTGTATATGTTGTTAAACCTGGCACAATACTCTAACACTGTTTCTTGGGGACCTCTTTTGATAGTGTTATATTCACCAAGTATGTGGTGGGGATCTCTCTTTTTCTCCCATCTGTTGGTAAATTCCTGGTATAAAGCTTCAGGGGTTGCAATTGAATTTGCATTTAAGGACCTAAACCAAGTTCTGACATCCCCAGTTAAGCTTTGAACAAAGATTCTCATCCTGACACTATCATCATCAATTTCGTAGGTCTCAAAGTGGTCTTGCATCTTTTTAGCATGCTGGATGGCTGTCAAAGGGCCATGGGAATCAAAAAATGAGAGTCTGGTTTGGTAGTCTTGGGGTAGAGCTGGAGCATTGGCTGGAATCTGCAATGGTGCATATCTGTTAGCCATGTTTATAGGGTTAATAGGGTTGATAGGAACAAATGGGACAACTGGGATTACAGGTGTGATGGGGTTAATAGGATGGGTAACAAGTGGGAAACTGGTTGAGTGAGTATGTGCAGATGGTGAAGATGGAATGGGAGGGCTTTGAGGGGTTGAAGATGAACTAGGGGAATTGGGTGTGGAACGAAAAAGAACTTTGCAAGGAGTGGGAATGAGGATGGGTTGGTCTGACCTTATATCTGAATCAGCAGGCTTATCCTTCTTGTGCTGTCCCCTTATGTTCTTTGGAATAATATTTGGGTTATCAACAATGATGGGTTGATCAGGGTCAGGGTGTGCCCTAGTATGCCTTGGGTTTCTTTTAGGAGCCAGCTTCTAAGTGTTCTTTCAGAACTTTATACAGAAGTTTTGTATTTACAAGGGCTAAATAAGAACTCTGGAATGACTATATATGTTTCAAAGCTAGGATAAGTTTCCCTAGTTAGCTCTTCCCTAAGGCTGTCCCTGTATCAGAAAAACAGTCCTAAGATGTCTTGGCTAGTTTCAGGCTTGATGAAAGCTTTAGAAGATAGATAGTAATTGAATAGTCTTAGATCCCCAGTGGAGTCGCCAATTATGTTAACACCCAGGTTGTTCCCTAATACTCCCAAGGGAATACGGCCGGGGTAACCACTAACCAATCTTTTAATCACTGTTTCTAGCCAAACAGTGATCAGAGAGGGCTCTCTCTTTATGATTTATATCTACAGTGATAGTGTTTTAGGCTAGGTATTGAGTACAGGTTATGTTTGTGTTTTGGTTGATGAAATTCCCTTAGACTTCAGTGATGTAGTTTTCAGATAGGTTTAATATCATTGGGCAATGGAGTCTGTGGCTTAATGTGTTTGAATCTGTGAGATGAAAGATGGAACTTACAGGGCCTTTTGAGTGCTTTATTAAAACATATTTTTGGTTAAATGACAGGAAACAGGCAGCACAAAGTGAAAGCATTTAAGAATTTCCACTTATTGTCTAAAATATTTCCAACAGACAGGTTTAAGAAGAGGAAAACAGAGGTCTCAGGGGCAAAATTGAATCCCTGGGAAAGTCTGTTACAGCAAAGACACAGCTTGAAATGCAGCAGTTAAGAATTGCAATTTCTATTACTGTTTCTGAAGAAAACATAGATGACAGTTCAGTTTGAGTTCAGGGTAATGCTTGATTAAATCCTGAAACTATTCTTTCACCTTACTATCAAGTGTAAAACATTTAAACAACTAAAGAGAACAAAAGACTCGAAAAAACATTTACAGAAGATTTGAGAATACTTATAGTTTTATGCAACACCCATGGAATCCTGTAACATGCATCATTCACCACAAGACATCAAATACACCAAGCTTCTGGAAGTTCCATGCTTCCTTTGTATTACTTCTCTGAAAATATTACAGCAGATGAGAGTTCTTCAAGAGAAAATTACAACAACCCCTTATGCGTTACTAAGGGGGGGTATATATACAAGTTTACATTTGGAAAATATCTGAAAGAAGAGTAAATGCCTCATAAATATGCTACCAACTGCCAGTGAGCAGTAGCTGAAGAAGTAAATGAAGAAGTAAATGCAGTAATAGCTCTTAGTCCTTTAGCTGTCAAAATCTGTCAGATGCTGTTGACTTTGTAGCAGTTGGAGTCGGCTGAAGACGTGTGTTTCAAAAATGTGGCTAGCTGTCATTGTTAGTGATGAATCACTTTTAGATATTTTCCAATCACTGACCACTTTACACTTGTCTTGCGGTGACCTGAGCTGGCTTTTGACCCGGAGTTTTGAAACTACCGTGGCAGAATCTGGAGCATGGCTTGCCACCAGTCCTCCTTGGGCATTTGATGCCTTCGCATTTTAATCAATGTCTCATCAAGCTCTGTGTATCTGAAAAAACTGGGAGGAGTTTCAAATAGATGATTAACTTCATTTTCAATAAAAAATGACCCTTCAAGCTGAGTGTACAAACTCTGTCCTGTAGGAGGAACTGTTTCTTCAGAAGTACTGCTGGATGCAGTGATTTGATTTTCAATGTACGCGGCCATCCTATTTGTAAATTGATCTCTGTTGATCAATTTGCCTGTACCGCTCAATAAGCTAGGCATTCCTCTTGCCTGTAGCATCCCCATTCTGAGCTTGAAGTCTTCAACTTCAGTCTGTATCTCATAGCTCCTCCTTTCTGCTGTCTGCACATATCCTCTGAGTGTTAGCACCTTTTTGGCCATAAGGATGGCCTCCGTTCTGTTGGTGATTCCAACTGCTGCCAGCTCATCTTTGTCTTGCCTGTTCAGAAAGTCTATCAGTTGGCTAGCTTGTTCAGGTCTATTTCCTAGTGCTGTCTTAGCCCTCTGGATATCTATCTGAGCTTGCACAATTAAATCCATATGTTCATGGATTGTTTTGAGTGATTTCCACTGTTTAATCATGCTCTGGGTGATTTTATTCCATAAGATCCTCTTGATCTCAGCCATGGTGTTTTTGAGATCAAGCTCTTTCTCCAGGGCTTTGATTCTGTCCTTTTGGGTCTTGATCTGTTTGCCCTGTTCTGCCACTGTCATTTTAGACTGATCATACTTGGCATCTATCTCTGCCAGTTTTTCTTTTGCCTTCCTTATCTCATCTGCTTGTAGCTCCATTTGCTTAACAGCCTTAGTTAGTTCTTCTATGCTGGGCTGATCACCTGTATTTGCTGTTGTAGGGGCCACTGCTGCCGTAGAGCCTGTTGCTGCTGTAGAATCCGTTGGGGGAGTTTGTAGTGTGGATTCTCCTTGTTTGTCCTGTAATGACTTCTCCAGCTCCTTCTCTAACTCTTGGATCCTTTGATCCTGCTGCAGTAATAGATCCAGCTGTTGATCAACTTGTTTTTCCTTTTGCAGTTCAGCTGTCTGAGGATGTTCTGTAGGTGACAGCTTCAATCTCTTCTTCATGGCATTGAGATCATCCTCTTTTTTCTTCAGGAGGGCTTTTACCCCAGTTGGGTCACTAGGGTTATGCCCTAGATCAACAATAATCTCTTCAAGAGATTTTATCCTGTTGTCCTTGGCCTTGGAAGACAACCTCTCAAAATCCAGTTGAGTATTTGTGTGCTTCAAGGATTCTTTCAGCTCATGAGCTAGTGTGGCCTTATCTACCAAGGTGGCATAGACCATTTCTCCAGTCTGCTTATGGAGCTCAATTTGGTCCATAGGATGTATGTCTTTGGCCAAGACCTCCACCCTTGTTTTGATGAAATCAGCAGTTGACATTGGGTTGGGCCCCTTAGGCTTGAAATGGCTGAATATCATCTTCTCCTCTTTGAAGTCGTAGACCGACATCAATCTTTCTTGTTGGGCTGGAGTGGCATCTATAAATTGTTTGTAAACCTCAGCCCTCAATAGTTCATTTGCTGCCTTGATTTCTTTGAAGGTGGCCTTAACACCTTTGAGCTTCTGGCTTTGCTGAGAAGAAGATGATACCTCCAAGCCAAGCTGTAAATTCTGCTCCTGCTGAAAGGAGCTAGTCCCTGTGTGTTGGCTGCCCTCCCTATCCTTGGCTGTATCATTGAAGACATCTTCAGTAATGTCTTCTACTTCTGGGGAGTCTGCCCTCTGCCTTTTAGCTTCTGGTTGATGGGAGGATCCACTGAGGGGAGTGGACTCTTCTCTTTGTCTTTTGGTCCCCCTTTCTTCATGTGCCGGGGTCTGTAAAATTGAAGTGGTTAGGGGCTCCACTTGAGCGGGTGGTGTCTGCAATAAGGTGGTTTCTGGCAGCCCAGTTTGTGGCAGACCAGTTTGTTCTTCTTGCTGCTCTGTTTCTTGCTCTGGTTGTTGCTTTCCCTGCTCCGACTGCTGCTTTTTTGCTTCATCTTCAGCGTCCATTTTTCCCTTTCCCTTATCCAAGCCTGGTGCTGTTGTTGGTGGCGCTGTCCTAGTAACTGAGGTCCCTCCTCCTAATGTTTGAGGCAGCCTGAAAGGTACCTGGCAAATCGACCTGGAAGCTCGCGGGCTGGGTTGCAAAGGCTTAATGCAGTCAAGCCTCGAACTTTGAACGGTTTACTTGTTGAATTTGATGGCTGAATGCACGATTTCGCGGCAGCAGGTTGACAACGGCTAGTTCAGTCTTCGCATGCAAAATAAACGACAAAAACATGCGTTTAGCCGTTTAAAACGGTAAATTTGGCAAAAGTATGAATTTGGCGCTTTTCCGCCGATGACGTCAGCATGACGTCATGGCGGGGCCCAGGTGAGGGGTGACGTGGATGCTGAGGTGTTGGCCAGGTCGGCAGGACACGGTGGCAGGCAGGTACAAAGGCGGGTCCGCGTGGAGGGCCAAGGGACGATGGGGCGGGGATCGGCGGGGTGACGTCAGAATGGCGTAGACATGACGTGTAGGCATGACGTGGGATAGCGGTATACGGGGTGGCGGTAAGTGGGTTCCCCGCACCACCTTTGGGCAAAGGCGGTAAGTGGGAGGGGGGCTCCGAACAACCTTACCGCCCGCCACGCGTCCATTGTACGGGACGGGTAAAACCGCTTTCCCCGGACGCTAAATGTCGGCACATCGAGATCTGAAATTGACCGCCCACCCTTAGATCTGGGCGCTGGGGATCTGACGGCTGGCGGGCCTCCCGACTGGTCGAGCATGTTGGGGAAGGGTCCCGCCAGCAGAATAAAATATTCCATTTAATATTTGGGCGCAAAACTATAGGTTAGTGGGTTTTGAATGGTTTTTCGTCTTTTCTCGCTTAACCCGTAATGTGGTGGGATTTGGAAACGTGCCAGAGGCGGGTTTTTTACCTTAGAGACTTTTGCAAAGGTTTTTGTAGGCCAAAGGGTCTTGGAGAGGGGTTTTACCCATGCAGAGGTGAATTTGAGGAAAAAATAACTTGCAGCAGAGGGAGAGGGGTGGAAAAGGTTCACCAAATTGGCCAGATGCCATTTGGTCCCTTCTGAAAATATATGGCTATTATGCCTGTGGGAGGGAAAATACATAAAATTTAGGGCTTTATACACCTTAGTGTTAGTATTATTAGGGGTAGGGGTAAAATAGAGGAGTTACATAGTAGAGTTAGGAGTTAGTATGAGTGAAGGAGGGGGATTTAGAAAGGGGGTGTTAATGATGGAGTAGAGGGGAAAAAGAGAAGTTAGTGATGCTCTCTGCTGTGAGTCCATGGAATTCACCACCTTGTTTGCTGATCTATCTATTGCCTTGGCAAAACATCTTTGACAACTATGTAATGGTGAACATGTCTTTTCAGCAACCACAACTGCCTACCCAACTATTTCACCTAGCATTTTTTGTTTCTCCTTGGAGGGGCACTTGGACTTGCAACCCTCAATTGCCTTTTCTTTTCTTTGGCTTTTTCCTTTTTTCCTCTATCTGCTTCTACCCTTATCTCTTCCAAGGTCCCAGATTAGACTTTTGGGAACCTTTGTTTCTCTACCTGAACTACTTGTCTGCCAAGGTTAAGCTGTTTGGACAGACTTCTTTCTCTATTCTACAACTCAAAATTGAAACATGGCATGATCCAGCTTGAACTGTTGAATCATCCACAAAATTTGTAATAAGGTCCTCAATATTTGAAGTACTTCACACACCTCTGATTTCCTGGAAATATGGGATCTTTGTAGTAGCAAAGCAGAGCATATTTGGATTTTCAATAATCAATCATGAAATATGAAACCTATTACTATAGGTATCCAACACATGGGAGCCATTGTCTCATCATTCTTTAGAGTAATGTCTTTTCCGCACAAAGGAAGAGTGGTCAACCTCGTAGACCAACTTTCATTTCCCGGATCACGCATAGCAAATAGTCATACACCATCCCTGAATGGTCTTTTCACACAAGGAATGTCTCATCAATCTCCAATCCATCCACTTGATGAGCGCGAGTGATTCGGGGTACATGACTGAAACCCAGGGGGCATGCACCCTGGTCTGCTTCGGTAGGAAAACTTCGGGTATAGGGTAGGTTTCCGCGAGAGATATATGACTAGTCTATACTCCCGTCCATGATTGGAAAAGGGGGTTAGACTGGAATAAGATTCCCTCGTCAAATTTATGTGAGTGAATTGTCTCACCTTTGTCTATTTTGGTAGACATCGCCGAAGAAGTGTTTTGTTTTCGGTGTGAATAGAACAATCTTTGGTAACCTGAAAGAGGTAGACCTTTCCTGATAAAACAAATGTTTTGTCGGTAGAATGAAAGGTGACCTTGAAGATTTATTTTATACCTGGGGGCATGCAAACCTTTTGGCGTGCAAGCGAAGAGAAACCATTTATTTTTTAAATTTGTATATCCTCTAACCCTTTAAACTTGTAGGATTGGTCGTTTCCTAACTTGCATAAAGAAAGGATGTGGGGAAAAACTAAAAAAAATTGTCGTTTTCATATATGAGACATTCTTATTTTACGACTGGATTAATCGAGCAGTTTTAGCACATAGTTCAAGCTCATTAAAAAATAAACATAATTCATGAGCAAATGTTGCTCCCCGCGTTTAAGCTCATTAAAAAATGAACTATTTCCCGGTAAATAACCATCGTGAATGTAGTACTTGAGCCTTTAAAGCCTTGGTCGTGTTCTCATCATCACCTCCACTATGTATTAACCGATCATTCACCTCCATTTGATTGTTTACCCCTTTTTTGAGGAACAGCTGCGAAGAGTGATCCCACTAGCCATCCTTGTAACACTGTCGTGATTGGAAAATTCCAAACCTTACCTGGAATCAGCCGCTACCCAATTTTATCACTCGTTCCTCAAAAAACGAGTCTCCTTTAAGCTCTTTTCAACTGACTCGTAAAATATGAAAAGGTTGTCGAGCCATTGGCCTCTCCAGTTCATTAAAGGGACCGGAACTGCTATCCCTCCTTTATATTTTAATCTTTTTGGACCCGAGGGATTATTACACAAAAAGATCAAGCGCTTGTTTTGTTCGGCTCGTTAAAAGTATCGAAAATTCATCCCTTCTGTATTGTTTTATACTTTTTCGGACTTGAGGGATTAGATGACGAAAAAGGAATTTTCGAGTTTCCTTTACGTCCCTTTTCAGACTCTCTAAATTGAAAAGGACCAAGTTATCTTTGTCGTTAAACTCATTAAAACCTAATAGCGACAAACTTGTCCATCGCAGACAAGAACGAGTTTCACTATCGCTAGACTCGTTAAAACATAGCGATGGGTTTGCCCGAAGGGCAAATTATAGAACAAGCATATGTTATCCTCCTCAAGCTTGAAAAAAATAAAGAGGTATTGGTCAGCAATGACTGGGGAAAAATTGGGAAGAAAACTTGAAGAAACTTTGTTGGTAGCAAGTCACTCCTTTCACTCCGCATCCAAGTCGGGTTGGGTTGTTTCATTCACCGGCCACATCACCATGGTCCCATCACACCATCCACATTTGGGGTTAATGCTACCAATCCATCACGTCAGTGTCGCCGATATGTTCAAGAGAAGTCATTCAGAGAATTCACACGTGTCTCACCCGCTACAATACATTTATGCTCCATTCTTTCATGACCGCCACCCTGAACCTTATATCACCAGATCATTTTCACCTCCATTAAAATCATTTGCTCTGTTCCGTGTCATTGATGTGGGATTCATTAAAGCCCTCCTATGACGGATCGCTTCTTGTCGACATCAGCTCATTATCCAAGAAGTCGATCTAGGAACACCCCGTTCAGTACTTTGAAGCTTGCATGCCTCAATGGCAAGTTTCTCACTTTCGGCGACAGGTTTACATCAATGACCTTCGACCGAAATATTTTGCGTGGTGTTCGAGGCCAAGTCCTTTATTCACACCACGTGAATTGTACTGCAGTACCTTGAGGGTCATTATCATTATCGGTGATTCCTCTCGCGCCTATTAACAACTTACATCATTGGCTAGTAATCAGGCGAGTCTTTCCATGTTCAACTCCAGAACATCTCTCACATGGATAGACTTGTACTTTGAGTGAAGATCGAATGAGATCGAAGAAACTGGATCTAGTTTCATCCATCCGGGCTGCGATATATATTCGGGGAAATAAAGACATTAAATGTACATCGTTGTCGCACAGATAATCATCCAATCAAAGGGATGATGGCTCTACCAGAATCATCAGTCTACACTCAGATGATTGTCTTTCCTATGTACATGAAAATGAATTTATAAAGTTGAGCATGGGAATGCCCGCCTCAGCTAGATCATGAAAAATTATGAATATAATGTATTGTATTGTATCTTATTACAGGTCTCCTCCCAGCTTGAAAGAACTTCGGATCCTCATAATAAATCATTTCACCCGACATCAAAAAAGATTAACGACCTCATGCTTTAGGGGGCAACTGTTATAGACATTTTTGGGCACTACAACCCCAAACATAAAATTTCCATAAACCAAGGGCTCCTAAGTCCCTAAAAGTGTTTTTTTAACCCCTAAAGGAACAAGGTCAACTGATTATAGTTCCTCCCAGAAGTTCTCCATGAAAAACCACTCAGAACTGGTCAAAACAGGATCATTTCACCTGCTCCATAGGCAAAGTGCGTTGCATCTCACCTAAGTACACTCTGTGCGTGCATTGCATTTCAAAAAGCCCTTCTATGGGGTGCGATGGGCGAGAAGTGACAAATGGCAGTGTCAATCCGCAAGGTGGAGAGGCATGGAATCTTCCAGAAACTTCTCCTGTGACACTTGCCTCTCTGAATTCGACTAAGGATGAGTAAGAGATCATCAATCTCCAAGTGGAAGCAAGAACTATCAGAGGGAAGACACTAATCAAATCACAAGCTGACTCATCTCCCTTATAGATATCTATATATGGATCCCTCATCCCAGAGATCCAGAGGCTGGAATTTTGCATCTTGTAAGCAATTGTTGTTGGTTTCTTGAGACAACATCATAGTGTTGGGTGATCTAAGCTTTGTATGAGGTGAAGAAGGCCTTACTTGCTAAGAGGATGATGCTGGGTTAGAACAACTAGTTGTAACTCCCTTGGCTCTTTCTTGATTATCAATAAAAGTTATTCAAGTTTTCCTCCATACTCTTGTGTCATTTATGTTTTATGCATATGTATGGTCAATTTACATCTGATCCTAGATTTTTTATGATTATAGATCCATGTTCTTGTATAGTGTTATGCTACTCTGATTCTACAAGTACTCTGTGAAGCTGGGCATACAAGGAAGAAAGTAGCAAAGGACTATCAGAAGAGAGAGGAATCGACCTAGGAGCCAAGCGCAAGACAAAGGTTGTTCTCCTCTATTCTTCTCTCATCTATCTTTCATAAAGGAAAAATGAAAGTATCTTTACTTTGTTTGTTTCTAAGGTAGCTACCACACCTTAGTGGGATAAGCCGTTCTGTATAGACACCTTTCTCTGTAACAATGCAAAGGTCCCGTCCTTGGTGAAGCCACCAGATGGTGTACAGTTGTGGATGTGCTATGGTCAGTAAGCCCAACCACTTCACGACCTCTACCGAAATGAGGTTCTTTTGGCTCCCGCTCTCAACAATGAACTGTAGCGGGGAGACCTTTGCACACATCTGGGAGTGGAAGAGACGCTCCTCCTCCTCTGGATCTTCGGGTTCCTCCTTTTGTATCTTCGTGGTGGTAATGGTGGCGTTGGGCTCTGCATCGATAATATGCTTCCCTTTTTCATTCCCCTTGTTGGGTTCTGACTCAGAGTCAAAACATGCATCTGATTCTGAAACCTTTAGCTTGACCACAAGTAACTACTTGACCTGACACTCACTTGTGTTGTGAGTGGAGCTCTTATGGCACTCACACCACTTTCCCGTATCCTTTTTCGGCTTCACGGCGTTGTTCTTTACTTGCAGCTTTGGCGGGTTGTCTTGGGGTGTCTCGCCTTGGCTTTGTCCTTTGTTCTACGGTTTGGGGGCACCTTTCCCTGGCTTCAAATTCGTAGATCCAAAGTTTCACTTCTTATGTTTAAACTTTTGCTCGACCTTGACGACATATCAGTATGTCATGCCGAGCGAGGGGATGTTCAGGAGTTCTATTTCTTCCTGGATGTGCTTGTGCAGGCAGCTGTGGTATTTGAGTACCAAACGCTACTCCGAATCTTTGATACCCAACTTTGTGCAAAGGGTATGGAAAATATTGGTAAACTCTAGCATTTCTTGGTCCCTTCCCTGCCGCAATGTTTTCCACTTTATGTATTGATCCTCATAGCTTCCGACAGGGTAGTACTACTCCTTTACGGCATCCTGAAATGAATCCCAAGTGGATGCAGCTAAAAATAGTGAGCCTGTACTTTCATCCTTCAGCTCGCATTAGGTTTCCCACCAGTCCTTGACGTGGGGGGCTGCTTTGAGAAGAGCGAAAATAATCTTTTCCCGACTGGAAAAATCATGAACAGAAAAATAACCCTCTAGTAGATTTAACCATTTATATACAACATCTGTGTCTATTTGACACTCGAATATGGGGATTTCCAAATTGACTTGTACCTTAAATGGCATGGCGTTTCCAGAGGAGCTGTTGGAAGCTGATGCATCGCCTCTAAGTAACCGCTGAAGGATCTCGGCAAAGTTGTCGATCATCGCGTTCCTTTCTTGCTCAAGGGCTTCTTCAAGCAAGATTTTGATAGGATCTCTTGCCCCCTTGTCTTTCTTTTCATCCGCCATGGGAGGCTGTCGAGATTTGCGAGGCTGGTCTTGCAAAGGTTCGACCAGTTCAAGCCCCAACTCCTTATGTCCCGACCTCATTGGGGACATGCAAAGAAAAACAGAGAAAAAAAGCAAACCGCTCTGATACCACTGATCCGGATTTAAACAGGAACACAACAAATTACAGAGATAACCATAAACACAGAGATGTAGTGGAAATAATACTTCATTTCATTAATGTAAAATACTGAAATATGATTACAAACAGAAATGGAAATAAACCATCTAGGGCGATGGTAGCTTATATTTGAGAAGAAATGTGGTGGCTACATGCCTTTGAACTATGTTATAATGAGGCTCAAAGGCCTATTTATTGTTGAGAAACAATGGAAAACCTTAAACATCCAAAAACCTAACCTTAGAAGATGAAACGCCAAATTGTGGGCCTCTTTTGGTTAAATTGGTACTTCAACTTCCTGGGGTTGTAACTTTGGCATATGATCTCTGTTTGACACGCACAATATCTCGTTAGAAAGATATATCCAAGAACTACAACTTTGGGAAGAGCAACATCCATCCATGGACCCATGCTACTCTGAGTTTTCCCAAAAAACGTCATTTAGGGCCTCAAAACGGCTCCGGAAGTTCAAGACCCAAAAAACTGCTAAAAATAGTAAATTGTGCTACAATTAAGGAAATTGAAAAGCTAAGAGAAACAACAGTGGGGGGCCAAGTGGGTTTGGCAGGTGGTCACCAATATCCACCTGGATCATCTAGCCAACGTAACTGGAACGCTATGGTATAAATCGACGGGAGATGAAGGGCGTCTGTTGTATGCTCTGAGCATTATGTCAGAAGGCTTAAGCTCAGAGGATCCTAATTTCTTCCAAATGGATTTGGACATGATACATGTGGAAGACCCTTCGTCAATGATGCAATGATGGATGTTGATATTCTGGATTGAGATAGGGATTTGGAAAGCGATGGTTGAGGGTAGTGTTACATAGTATTTTGTCACACCTCCTGCACTTCCCCATGACATGCCTCGAAGTGCCGAAAACATGACCATCATGCAGTGTACTCATTCATAAATGCAGTTCAAATCCTTCCTAATAATTTTATTGGAAAATGCCTTGAGCTTCCCCTGAAGGAAATAGCTCTAAAATCCTAATTTGAGAATCGTGACCTTATGAGAGTAAAAACAACGATGATCGCCTATTTCACTGTACTTACCCCACGATGTGTTGAAATTTGGTACCGGAGAACAGGTGTTCCCTAAGGCTTTGATCTTTGGCCTAGGGAAAAGTGTCCAAAAGAATTTAATTTTTCTCCTAAAGTGACTTTATAATTTTTATAAAGTTAAATCTAATTTAAAAGTGACTTTAAGTGATAAAGTTCCTAAAGTCTAATTTTAAAGTGACTTTTATAAAGTCAATGAAAAATTAGAAAAGAAAAGTGACTTTGGAAATAAATGACTAAGTGGGTCTTTATTAAAGTGGGGTGAATTAAAAAATAGAAAGTGAGATTTAAATGAGCATTTAATCTCAGCCATAGATCTCAATCTATTTCAGCCATTGGATTTAGGGATCATCCAAAAGTCACTTAGGGTTAGATTAAAGGAGGAAAAGGTAATTCATTCTTTCATGAGAAGATTGGGAGAAGGAGAGCAAGAGAGCAAGAGAGATTTCTAAGCAAGAAGGAGAAGGAGACAACAGCTTGTCACACATTCCAAGGCAGCAGTTAAGCAGATTTGTAAAGTTGATTCAGCACATAGTGAAAGGCAGATTTTGGCATGATTTTCGAGGAGTGGTTTGCACAAAATTCGAGGAGCAGTTTGTTGGTTTTTCTGCATGCAAAATGAGGGTTGTACAATGAATTTATTGCAAGTTGTACAATGCATTTATTGTAGGTCGTACAACACATTTATTGTACTCCATACAACGCATTTAATGCTGGCCATACAGCAGCATTTAATGCTCAAAGTGGGCACGAAAGTCTAGGAGGTCGTACAACATTTATTACTGTCCTATTTGCTGTAATTTGTAGATTGTTGTGAGGCACAGGAAAAGAGATAAGTTGTAAATTTGCTTGCTGATTTTTTGTTGAATATTTCTCACTGTAAAAAGGAAATTTTCAGAAATAAAGAAGAGATCTCGAACTGGTTTTCCCCAAGAGTTGTAGGGGGTTTTTCCAGAGTCACCTTGACCAAAAATCTCTGTGTTTAAATGTGTTTTAATGGCTGTTTGTAACTACTGAATTTTATTTCTACATTTTCCAGCATTCTGTAAAATTTCCAGAATTTGTGTTTTCAGCAAAAATTTATTTTTTCAGTGTTAAATGTATGGATATGGGAATGGGCATTTAACTATATGGGAGAAATAAGGTTAAACTGAAAACCGGGGTGGGAAAACAGAAATTTCTACATGGTATCAGAGCTTGAGTGCTAAAGTGCAGTTTGGGACAGCAAGGAGAAAAAATTACAGCTGCTGATTTTTCAGAAACAGCAGTTTTATCTTTACTACATCAGTGTTATTTTTCAGTTTTAGGACAACAGGATGTCATTGGGATTGAGGGTGGAGGATAGGTTGGATGGGCATACAAATTACAACATTTGGAAGGAGAGAATGCAGAGTATCTTTGAGGAGGCAGAAGTCTGGGATATCATGGTGCATACCACACAGAACCCTGTTGTTGTGCCTACTGATGCTACTCAGTTGGCTGAGTATAATAAAAAGAACAACAAGGGTAAGAGGCTGATTCTAGATGGAGTCAAAGACCATTGCATTCCTCATGTGAGAGGAAAGAGAAATTCCCATGAGATGTGGACAGCATTGTCCAATCTCTACCAGAGTACCAATGAGAACCGGAAAATGGTCCTGAAGGAGAAGCTGAAGAACATTAAGATGGGTAATGATAGTGCAGCTGGATATCTCACAAAGATTACTAATGTGAGAGATGAGTTGGCAGCAATTGGAGAGGCCATTCAACCCACAGAGTTGGTGCAGATTGCAGTGAATGGCCTCCCTCGTTCATGGATGAACTTTGCTGATGGGGTTTGTGCACGTGAGACCCTTCCCACATGGGAGAGGTTTTGGGATGATTGCATTCAAACATAGATCAAGAAAGGTCGGCTTGGGGCAGCCAAGCCAGTTGAGCAGGATGAGGATGTAGCACTGTCGACAGGGGGAAAGAAAGGCAAAGGAAAGAAGCAGGCTCCCACAAGCAATGGTGGGGGAAAAGCAAAAGGTAAAGGTAAATAGGGTGACACACAGAAGGACTATTCCAAGGTGAAGTGTTGGAATTGTCAAAAGATGGGACACTATGCAGTTGTCTGTCCGAAGAAGAAGAAGAAGGGGAAGAACCAGAATGTGGCAGCTTCAACAGAGGTTGAGGACTTTTTAGTTCGTTTTGACCGAGAGTTTGGGTTCACTGCGTATGAGTCCCCTAGTGTGGGATCACTTGCCACACAGGTTCAGAGGGAGCATGCTCTTCCCTCGATTAGCGGAGCATCTTCAGGTATCTAGTATGTGGACAGTGGGGCTTCACGTCACATGACAGGAGTCCAGGAGTACTTCTCAGAGCTTTCAGAGAGTGGCATTGATATTGAGGTAGTACTCAGTGATGGCAGAGTTTTCAGAGTAGTCGGGGTGGGGACACTGACATTTCAGAGGGAGTCCAAACCTCCCTTGAAGGTGTCAGACGTTCTTTATGTGCCAGGGATGAGGAAGAACCTCATATCCATCTCAGCTTTGGAGGACAGAGGATATGAGGTACTGTTCAGGGGAGGACAAGTGTTGATGTATCCCAAGGGCACTCCAGCTGATTCAGCTAGAGTGATAGGTGTATGCCATGCAAAGGTGTACAAGTTTTCATTCTAGTCCCTTGTGGCATTAAGCAGTAGTATCGACAGCAGAGCTAGTAGTTCTGAGCTGTGTGAGATTTGGCACCGCAAGATGGGACATATGTATCATGGAGCCTTGAGGACCTTGCGGGAGATCACTACAGGTGTGCCAGATTTCAGCACTGATCACTTTGATACTTGCAGAGGATGTGCGATGGGCAAGTTTTCCAAATCCCCTTTTCCCAGCAGTGACAACAGAGCGACTGGGATACTTGATTTGATTCATTCTGATGTGAGCGGTCGGATGTCTCATGTTTCCTTGAGTAGATATGAGTATTATGTTTTATTCGTTGATGATCACTCCAGGAGGACCTGGATTTATTTCTTGAAGACCAAGAGTGAGGTCTTCAAGCGGTTTGAGGAATTTAGAGCTCTTGTGGAGACACAGACAGGTCAGAAGATCATGTCCCTGAGGCCGGACAATGGGGGAGAGTACACCCTTGGAGAGTTTGTTGACTATTGTGCGGAGGCAGGCATTAAGAGGGAGTTCACTGTTCCTTATAACCCCCAACAGAACGGGGTTGCGAAGAGGAAGAACAGATCCATTGTAGGGGCTGCCAAAGCCATGTTACATGATCAGGGGTTGCCATTGTTCTTGTGGGCAGAGGCCTGCAACACAGTTGTTTACTTGCAGAACAGGAGTCCGAATCGTGCCTTGGGGCACATGACTCTGAAGGAGGCTTTCTCTAGGAAGAAACCTGATATTAGTCATCTTCATATCTTTGGATGCATTACATACTCCTACATACCCAAGGAGAAGAGGACCAAACTAAAGCCCACCATAGAGAAGGGTATCTTTGTGGGCTATAGTGATACCTCGAAGGCCTTTCGGATTTACATTCCTGCACATAGGAGAGTTTTTGTTAGGCGGGATGTGAAGTTCGAGGAGGACATGGCCTTTAGGAGAACATGGGAGTTAGAGTATCTAGATCAGCCAGACCCTCAGTAGCAGTTGAGTCAGTCGCAGGGATCCAATGGGCAAGGATCAGGAGGATCTGGAGGTACATCTATGAGGATGTCAGGTCCGTCAGTGAGCAGTGGCTCGCTGAGCCAGAGGGGTGGTGCTCTGGGCAGCATATAGAGCAGTTCACTAGGGAGTCCACTGATGGACAGTTCACATGGTACCTCAGCTTCTACAGGTTTAGGTGCAGGCAGGAGGACAGCAGACAGAAAGTCAGGAGTTCAGGCTCCTAATGATGATTGGGAGGAGGAGTTTCATTCTCCTATGGGAGAAGTGCACTCAGGGAAGAGGAAGCCCAAGTGGCTTCAGGACACCTTGAGGGATGCCACATCTGTTGCTGAGTCGAAGAGGTCGGTCAGAGAGAGTAGACCACCTAAGAGGTTTTGTAGCTATATGGCAATGGTTACCAGCATCCTTGACTCTAAGCCTTTTAACTATGAGGAGGCAGCTAGCCAGCAGGTCTGGAGAGAGGCCATGCAGGAGGAGTATTCTTCTATCATGAAGAATGATGTTTGGGAGGTGGTGCTGAGGCTTGAGGGCAAATCCGTGGTTACTTCCAAATGGCTTTACAAGGTAAAGCATGCTGCAGATGGTAGCATTGAGAAATTCAAAGCGAGGTTTGTGGCTAGAGGGTTCTCCCAGGTAGATGGAGTTGATTATGAGGATACCTTCGCTCCCGTGGCTCGATATACTTCGATCTGCTCCATTATATCGATAGCAGCAGAGATGGGTTGGAAGATCCACCAAATGGATGTGAAGACTGCATTTCTCAATGGCTTCATATAGGAGGAGGTGTACATTGAGTAGCCACAGGGCTTTGAGGTGCATGGGAAGGAATCCCATGTGTGCAGACTGAAGAAGGCCCTCTATGGCCTGAAGCAAGCTCCCAGAGCTTGGTACTCCAGGATAGATACATACTTGCAGGGGTTGGGTTTCACAACGAGTGAGGCAGATCCGAACCTTTACTTTATTGTGATAGGTGAGGAGCCTCTCATTCTGGTGTTGTATGTGGATGACTTGGTCATTACAGGTGCAAAGAGACTCATAGAGCACTGTAAGAGAGATCTTGCGGCGGAGTTTGAGATGAAGGACATCGACTTGATGCATTACTTTTTGGGTTTGGAGGTGTGGCAGGAGGAGGGGCATTTCTTCCTGGGGAAGGGGAAGTATATTGTGGACATCCTTGGCAGATTCCACATGGAGGATTGTAGACCCATGTCGACACCGATGATCACCAACTGGAGAAGCTTCATGCTTCAGATTCTGAGTTGGTGGATCCCACATTGTACAGGCAGATGATTCGTTCCTTGATGTATTTGGTCAACACTAGACCAGATATTTGTTTTGCAGTCAACACAATGAGTCAATTTATGTGTGAGCCTAGGAAGGTTCACTGGGTGGCTGCAAAACACATTTTGCGGTACTTGTAGGGGATAGTGGATTATGGTTTGGACTACAGGCAGGGGGATGGAGTGAGATTGGCAGGTTACACTGATTCTGATTGGGTAGGTTGTGCTTCTGATAGGAAGAGCACTTCGGGGCGTTGTTTTGGGTTGGGTTCCGTAGTAGTGTCATGGTTCAGCCGGAAGCAGCAGTCAGTAGCATTGAGTTCAGCGGAAGCAGAGTATATGGCAGCCAGTCTAGCTAGTTGTGAGGCCATCTGGCTTTGCAAGATGTTGTTTGGCTTATTTGGTCAGCCGTTGAGACCTTCAGTGATTTACTGTGATAATCAGAGTTGCATTAAACTCACGGAGAATCCAGTATTTCATGACAAGTCAAAGAATATTGGGATCAAATATCATTTCATCAGAGACTGTGTTCAGAAGGGCACTGTGAAGCTTGAGTATATTCCCACTGATGAGCAGGTTGCAGATATTCTTACCAAAGCCTTACCACGGGGCAAGCATGACTACTTCAAGAACAAGATGGGTGTGGTGAGGAACACCTTCCTCGGTAAGAGGGAGTGTTGAAATTTGGTACCGGAGGACAGGTGGTTCCCTAAGGCTTTGATCTTTGGCCTAGGGAAAAGTGTCCAAAAGAGTTTAATTTTTCTCCTAAAGTGATTTTATAATTTTTATAAAGTTAAATATAATTTAAAAGTGACTTTAAGTGATAAAGTTACTAATGTCTAATTTTAAAGTGACTTTTATAAAGTCAATGAAAAATTAGAAAGGAAAAGTGACTTTGGAAATAAATGACTAAGTGGGTCTTTATTAAAGTGGGGTGAATTAAAAAATAGAAAGTGAGATTTAAATGAGCATTTAATCTCAGCCATAGATCTCAATCTATTTCAGCCATTGGATTTAGGGATCACCCAAAAGTCACTTAGGGTTAGATTAAAGGAGGAAAAAGAGGAAAAGGTCATTCATTCTTTCATGAGCAGATTGGGAGAAGGAGAGCAAGAGAGAATTCTGAGCAGGGAGGAGAAGGAGACAACAACTTGGCACACATTCCAAGCCAGCAGTTGAGCATATTTGTACAGCTAATATAGCACACATTGAAAGGCAGTTTTTGGCACAATTTTCGAGGAGTGGTTTGCACAAAAATCGAGGAGAAGTTTGTTGGTTTTTTTGCACGCAAAATGAGGGCCATACATCGCATTTATCGCAGGGCGTACAGTGCATTTATTGCAGTCCATACAGTGCATTTAATGTTGGTCGTACAATAGCATTTGATGCTGAAAGTGGGCACGAAAGTAGAGAAGGCCGTACAGCATTTATTGTTGTCATGTTTGCTATAATTTCCAGATTGCTGTGAGGCACAGGAAAAGAGATAAGTTGTAAATTTTCTTACTGATTTTTTGTTGAATATTTCTCACTGTAAAAAGGCAATTTTCAGAAATAAAGAAGAGCTCTCGAACTGGTCTTCCCCAAGAGTTGTAGGGGGTTTTTCTAGGGTCACCTTGACCAAAAATCTCTGTCTTTAAATGTGTTTTAATGGTTGTTTGTAACTGCTGAATTTTATTTTTGCATTTTCCAGCATTCTGTAAAATTTCCAGAATTTGTGTTTTCAGCAAAAATTTATTTTTTCAGTGTTAAATGTATGGATATGGGAATGGGCAATTAACTATATGGGAGAAATAAGGTGAAACTGAAAAGCGGGGTGGGAAAACAGAAATTTCTACACGATGGAATCACTTCGTTCACTTGTATACCCATGATGATACCAAAAAAAAAAATCCCAAAGAGGATGAGAAGCTTTGTGATCTAGAAGCTTCTAGAGTGGTGAGCTGGAGGTTTTTTGGCATAGATGAGGTCAAATTCTCCCAACTTGGCCTCTTGGTCTTATCCGTATGAGATACCTCCTTGAGATAAGAGCCTACTCCTATCTTTGGAGAGATCCTAAGCCCCTTTCCTAGCCTATATATTCATCCTCTCCCATTCCCAAATGGTTTTTCTATGTCTATTTTCACCCGCATGCTAAGATTGTGCCTATATGCTACTCATTTGGCTTAGAGAAGGACTGTTTGGAGAGCTTAGCTTGGAGTTGGATATTCATTCAAGGAGATCCTATAAAAATCAAGGTTTGGTTGTATGCTTCCCCTTATTTTATATTAATATACAATTGTTGGTTCATTTTCCCCAAATTTGTATGCTCATGTATCATTTAGCTTAACATTCCTTGATCAGTTAAATAGGTTACCTTTGAATATGCTATTTGTATTTGCATGACTTTTTGTGTCTTGATCTATTGTGCAGGTGCATAAACACTGAGAGTAACAGCAACGAACCTATGACACAAGTGATTCAAGGTCTTCAGCAAAGGAGATCGAAATAGCATCAAAACGAGGTAGGCCATATTCTTCGTCTCTTTTTTATTGCAACTTAGGAAAGTGTTTAGTAGATTGTCACTTTGGTTGCTAGACCCACTCATTGGGCTAGAGGGATTGTCTCTGTCCCTAGAGAGGATTTACCTAGACAAAAAAATGGCAACTCCACTAACAAAGCTATAACCCTTTCCATCCATTCCCTCCATCAGATCCTTTGACTAATTAGACCAACCGTTGATTTTTCGGCTTGTCTGCATCAGTCTAGGTTTATACCATCACTTATTACTGCCTTAGAGTGATAAGTCTGGATTTTTTCTTGGAATATTGTTTTTCCCATATTCCTCACCCATCATGGGTTTAGCTCTCACAGTCGCGATGGCATTGTGATTTTTTACCTGTACAGTCGCGATGGAAAAAAATTTCTTCATTATTTGGTCACACTAAAATCATCACTAGTTTTTCTATACAAAGTAGTGAAGATGACCCCGACCATCATGGGTTTGGGTATGAAAATTAGCGATGATAACCCAATCATCACGAGTTTGGGTATATAATGTAGCGATGATCCTTGAATGTGATCATTATTAAGGTTTCTTCCTTAGAATCTAGTGTGTCTTGGCCCTTAAGGTCTTTTCCTATCCTGTATTCCTAGTTTGTCAACTTTTTATTGATTGTCTTGATTAATTTGCAAAATTTGTCTCATTGGATTTGAAGTGAAATCTGATTGAGTTCTAGGGTTTCTAGTCAAGTGGTGATCAATTGCTTCTTGTTCGTGTCGTTGAGATGTTTTTTTGTTGACTGATAGAGTGTTGTTTCTATGGAAATCATTGGAAACATAGTTTTTCAATTTTTTCGCTTGTATTTCGAAATTCACTTTTCATGAAAATGCATTAGATTAGTTGCATTGAAAAGTTATTTTCTGAGATTCATCATTGAAAATAGATCAAATTTTTCAATGTTTGCAAGTTAAAAGTTGTATTAAGTGCATCAAATCATTCAAAAAAAAAATAAAAGAATAATTCATATAAGTGCATCTTTGTAAAGTAAAACCATTTTTATTTTGAAAAAGTTGCATTTAGGATGGTGAAAAGTGAAAATCATTTTTACTTTTGGTATTGCATTTAGAAGATGAAAATGAAAGTTAGTGGAAGGAATTTTTGCATGATGCATTATTGATTGAAATTTCTTCCCTTCATTAGTCTACCTTTCATTGAAACGGAAGTTTTTCCTTTTCTCATATAGTTGCATCATAGGTGTTTAGGTGACATCATTTTCAGCCTTAAAACTGAAACATAATTAAGATAAACGTTAAAATTTAATCAATTAAGCTAAGGAGCATTTGAAACATTAACGCTCATACTTAGTGGTCTAGGATATAGATGTGTTCTGGTGTTTATAAAACTCGGGAACTGTCATTTGTAATACTATTGCATTAGAGAGTGATAGAATGAACTTGTGCTCCCCGTATCGTCGATTTTATAAAGGGAGACCCTCATAGGCTGTAAACCCTTATCCATAGGAAGCCGAGTCTGCCACCTTGTAAACGTGATACACCAAAAACAACATTCGAGGAGATTACCTTCACGTAGGTCAAGTCCTTAGTAAATTTATTTGCTAAGGTGTATATTGCAGTTCATGGTTACTTCGTAATCCCTTTTGCCTAGAGTATCATGAGTAGTCATTTCGATCTTTTCTAACTCCTTAAACTTGAAAATATCATCGAGTACTTGTCCTTTCAAGCTCGCTAAACCAACTCAAGTGACTAGAGTCACCTTTTCATCCTTTTCTCGACTCTTAAAACATTAAAAGGAAAAGTTTTTGTTTCAAGTTCTAAAATTAATTGACTGTGGAACAACATCCTTCCTATGGAAATACTCCTTAATAGATCTTAGGTTGATACTTATGGAAACATTTCATGATTTTACCAATCAATGAAACCCTTTTGATGGGAATCCTAGTCCTTTTCCTTCTTTTGGAAATGTTGGTGCTCCTTATATGGCAACATTGTCCCTTCCTGGATTGACCATTGGTCTACGAGTTTGGTTGTTTTTTACCTTCGTGGTTTTGAGTACCCAAAATGATTTTCAACCAAGTTCTCCTCCACCTAAAAAACATCAACCTCATGTTGATCCTAAACTTGATCCCTTGCTTTATTCACCTATTTCTTCACCTGGTTCTTCCTCTTCGCCTGGTGAAAGTCTAGATTCTGGTAACCAGGAAGCTAAGAATAAGAAGAAGAAGTAAATTGAGCCCCAAAAGAAAAAGGAAACCAAACAACTATTGTTACCGATGCAACTAATGAAGAAACATCTTCCAACAAGCCTCAGAAAGTAAAATTCCCTTGCATGTTATGTAAGTGTTACCACCTTCTTCGGGAATTGTCCTGGTACTCCCAAGGTCTTAGAAGTGTGGTCTACAGGTTCACCTTGACGTTTGTCATTAGCATCTGGTGATCATGCTAGTGATAAAACTCAAACTATTGATAATAAGGTCCATGGAAAAAAGGGAAAACTCAAATTTCCCTGTAAGTTGTGTGAAGGTAATCATCCCATTCACCTTTATCCTCTTATGGATGAAGCTTCCTCAGAGTTGGAAAATATTATTGCTTCCCAGCCTCGTCCTCCGGCTATTTATCAACATATTTCCCCTGATCCTCTTCTAGTTGATCAAGTGATTGATCGAAATTCATCTTTGTTCAACCCCACTCTCTCTGAAAGTGATTCTCGTGAGTCCGTTCTCGACCAACCATTGGTTGAGAAAACAATAGACTTGGCTCCACCTTCAGTTAACCGTACCTTTCCGGTAGAGAGTGAACCTCATATTGCTCAGGTTCTTTTGGTTTCTTTGATTTCTAATGAACTAGAGGGAAATCCTCCTATTCCCGAGGTGCATGAGTGCAGTTCTCCTATTCCCATAGAGCAAGAGAGCATATCTCACATTCCTATGACACCCCCTCTGAGTAGTTCAATCACTTCTTTTGGTGGGAGTCGACTGGCAGGATATCGCCTTCCATCTTATGTGCCTTTCCAGATTAGAGTACAGGCTTACCATATGGTCATACCTAGAATAGTCATAGATGAGGGTGCATCTATTAGCACCCTACCCTAAACTACTTGGAAAGCTTTAGTTTCTCTGCAGCTTGTCCCCATCTCCAAGAATATGTTAACTTTTAACAAAGGAACCATTCAACCGTTAGGGATACTTCCTAAGTTTCCTATTACTTTGGGAGGAAAGACTATCTATATAGACATGATGGTTGTCCAAGGCCCTTTAGATTTTAATATACTCCTTGGACGTGATTATGTTTACATCATGGGAGCTCTTGTCTCTTCCCTCTTTCAAGTGATGTGTTTCCCCGATGAAGGAAGCATTGTGATCATTGATCAGCTTACATTCATTAGTCCTGATTCAACTCCCAATCAACCATCATCCCTAAATGGTTCTCATATGCAAACGGTATCACCCCTGCCACAGGTTAATTATGTTGCCACCTGTTCCATGCCCACATCTACTGATGATCTAGTAGGTGATGTAGTACGCCATGAACTGGGGGAATTGAGCCCATTTTTTTCATTGGATCCCCGGACATGTATCCCTTCCAGAGTGTTCTTCTCCCATTTGATGAGAACCTCTTAGAAGCCATGGCCTCTTTTGGGTTTTGATAAAGGGTATGGAGCAAAGTTACTTGTCTTATGTCAAACTCATTAAAAAATTAAACAATGGCTATTAGGATAGTTCTTTTCCTATGTTAACCTCATTAAAAAATGAAATAGGTCCCCACGAGGATAGTTCTTTTACTATGTCAACCTCGTTAAAAAATGAAATAGGTCCCCATGAGGATTGATCCAAATCAAATCCTAGAACACTCTCTAAGTTTTCATGAACTCTTTCAATTATGCCAAAAAGATTCAATTCTTAAAAGGATCGAGCTATCAGAAGGAGTCCTTGTGATAGTTGCAGATTGCGACTAGCACAGAGCAACGAGGACCCTCGGTCAAGCACGCAGACCAGGGGCCCATGGTAACGTGCACTGGGGGCAAACTGGCAAAACCGAAAGCCTGATCAGAGAATGGGGGCAGATTCCAATACACGATTAGTGCTAACGATATGTGATACATGATTCTGATACGTAGGGGCAGATTCTAATCACGTATCGCAAGGCATCCCCCTCAATGAAGGAAAGCCCCAGACCCGAAAAGGTTATGAAACGCAGAAAAGTACCAGTTTCAGTTCCGGCGAAGCAGGATTCCACAAAACCAGGTAGGATATCAGAAGGGCCTCGAGATGGTAAGTAGTTTGACCGAGTTTTTCTCGACGCCACACAGTGAGTGACACGCATCCAGCGGAGGAGAGAGAAAACTGCGCATGTCGGATGGGTAACTGTCGAGCTAATTATCCACCCGATATGCACGATGACTATAGGATCTGGGGGGGTCCAGATCAACGATGGAGGCGCATCCCACTGAATGATTGGATTTGACAGATGATAAAGCAAGATTATATGGGATTTGGAGTCCGATGTGGATGATGAGTTGGCAAAAGATTCGTATTTTGCGGGCAATCTTGGAGCAAACGGAAATAACGACCATTCAAAGCCAAGAGAACTGACACTCGATTTGTTATGAAACAGGTGGCCACCTCCCTACGAAATGTTACACAATGATGATGATGGAGAATAGAGGAATTCAAATGGACAGAGACAAAAGAACCAGAATGCCAGGGAGCGGAAATGAATAGTCAAAAAGCAGATTGGCTTTTAAGCCACGAACTGACATAGAAAAGAGGGGAGAGCATAAAGAAATAGTAAGCAAGCTAAGAGCAGAGAACAGAGAGGGAGAAACCGAGCTGACCTATAGGAGCAAAGGCAGCTTCAAGCCAGAGATAGAGACAGAGAGAGTCAGAGAGTCTGTGTACTCTAGAGAAGGCTTGAGAGGTTCAAGCGAACTCCTCTGTATATGCATGTCACATATGAATTCTCAGTTTGGGCTCATACTACTGTGACCAGTAGAGGTCAAGTTCCAGTAAGGAGAGTCTATGTACTCCATCCCTACTCACCCATATCTATTGAGTGAGACTCAAATTGAGCTCACTATTGTAAAAAATCGGCTTTGAAAACATAATAGAGAGGCCACCACTGAAAGGTTGGACTAAGAGATGTAGCCCAGGAGTATTGGGTGAAATCCTTATTGAGCGTGTTGTATTTTATATGTTTGCTTATTGTGTTTTTCTTAAATTTCTTCAGTGTCTGTGTATTTCACAATCTTATCGATCCGTTGCATAAAATAACATAGACACATCCATGCACATGAGTCTGTAATACCTTTAATTCTTTGTCCTAGATAAATTCGAGATCAAGTGGTATCAGAGCTCTAGGTTGTTAAGGTTAGACAAGCTTGTGTTGGATTTTATTTTTGAATGCTAACTAGATCAAAGCTTCAATTAGGAGAAGGAGAATTCGTTGAAGCTAACCCTAAAATTGGAAGAGTCTATCCTAAGAGGAAAATGGTAGAAGAAAATCCCTTGGAAACATACTCCCAGTTCATGGATAGTTTCATGACGATGAGAGCCATGGTAGAAGAAATGTATAGAGAATTTAAGAAAGGTAGAAATGAAGATTCATCAAGTTCCAGAAAAGATAAAGGAGCAGAAGAATCTCTTCTTAATGACCATTCGAAAGGCAAAGGGAAAGAAGTAAAGCTTCCCACACCTCCTAATAGCCCTGAGAATAAAAAGAAAACATCTTTGATTAAATTAGATGTTAAGTTTGAATTGTCGATATATGATGGAGAGTTGAATTCAGAGAAGCTTGATAATTGGATTAGACATATCAATGTTTATTGCAGAGTGCGGAGCATTGATTCGGACAAAATTAAGATTCATCTGGCTAGCCTATGCCTTGGAGGCACTGCCTTGGTATGGTGGGAAGGCAGAACACAAGCTAGTATGAATAAGCATCGTAGAATTCTTTCTTTCTGGAGTGAATTTGTTTCTGCAATTAAAAAACAATCCTATCCACTAGCTTATATGCAGCAAGCCATGATGAGCTGGCAAACTCTTCGCCAACTAAAAGGGAAAAGTGTACAAGGCTACACCCAAGAATTTAGAAAAAGAGATTTGATTCTAGGAATCTAGTTAGACTCACCTGAAACTCTGCTGAAGTATATAGGTGGTCTACACAGCTATTTGAAGCACACCATTCTCATGTTTAATCCCACTAGCGTATATGAGGTATCTGTTCAAGCTACACATCTCGAGGCTAGAGGCAAGAATGTGAACCCAAAAGTTGGGGGGTCATCAAAACCCACTGCAAGCAAAAACAAGGAAAAGAGAAAGCAGAAATGGAAAGAAAGGAAGGCCAATACTGTACAAAAGACCAAGCCTTCATGCACACATTGCAAGAAGGATGGGCATGATGATGAACACTACTGGATCTTTCATCCAGGGCTGAGACCCAAGAAGTTCGAGGGCGAAAAGAAGAAGACTGTTGCAATTATTCAAAAGGATTTGGGGTCAAACTCAGGAGATGAAACAACAATCGCAGCGAAAGGTATAAAAGGTAAAAATTTTGAAGCATCTACTAGTAATTCTGTACAATCTACTGATAATGAAGAAAGTGAGAGGAAAAGACGTGATCTTTTTCATAATCGAGTTATTTCCAAGCAGCAAAAGATTGATACTTTGTTTAATAGTGGCTCACAAGTAAATTTAATTTCTGAAGCAATTGTAAAGAAGCTGGGATTACTAACCACACCTCACAAAAATCCATATCCATTAGGTTGGTTATGTGATAAAGCACAGCTACAAGTGACTAGACAATGCAAACTTAGGTTTTCTTTTGGGTCAACGTTTGTATATGAGGTTGAGTTAGATATAGTTCCTTTGGATATATGTGGAATTGTTTTAGGAAGTCCTTACTTGTATGATAGGAAAGCTATTTTCTATAGAGCTAAGAACAATTATCAACTCGTTAAAGATGGAATCAAATATATTGTAAGAGCTCATAAACTCAAGAATAATTATACTCTCATAAAGTCATGGCAGATGGAAAGAATTGTAAACTCATGCAAACAATTTTTACTGATGGTTGTAAAGGAAAAGAAACCTGATAAAACCAATGTATTTGAAGGTTGTGATGTTAAATAGCAAGTTGATTTGGAAAAAGTCGTTTCAGAATATGATATACTATTTCACGAACCTAAAGGTCTGCCACCCAAAAAGAAAATAGTACATGATATTAATTTGCAGAAAGATGCCCCATTGCCTAACATCGGAATGTACAGGTTGTCTGCTTTAGAGAATGTAGAAATCAAGAAGCAGGTACAGGAGCTACTCGAGAAAGGGTTCATCAGACCTAGCACATCACCATGTGGGTCTCCGATTGTCTTGGTGAGAAAGAAAGATGGCTCATGGAGAATGTGCATTGATTACGAAGCACTAAATAAGATAACGATAAAGAATCGTTATCCCCTTCCTCGCATAGATGATCTATTAGATCAGTTAGAAGAAGTTGTTTATTTTTCCAAGTTGGACTTGCATAGTGGCTACCATCAGCTCAGAGTTGCAGAGCAAGATGCATGGAAGACTGCTTTCAAAACAAAGCAGGGATTGTATGAGTGGCTAGTAATGCCTTTTGGCTTAACTAATGCTCCTGCTACTTTTATGAGAGTAATGAATGATGTACTCAGACCTTTTCTTCATGATTTTGTCATTGTATATTTGGATGACATTCTTATATTCAATAAAACATGGGAATAACATTTAAAGCATGTCAAGCAGACTCCAGATGTTTTGAAAAAGGAAAATCTTTATGTTAAGCTCTCAAAATGTGAATTTGGCAAAACATCCTTGAATTATTTGGGTCATATTGTAGGGGGTGGTGAATTGAAGATAGATCCCTCTAAGGTTGCAATCATTGTGAACTAGCCTAAACCCAAAATTTCTACAGAAGTTAGAAGCTTCGTTGTAGCAACGCAGTATTGGAGAAGGTTTATTGCTAACTTTTCCTTAATTTCAGCTCCCTTAGATGCTTTAACAGGATTGAACAAGGTGTTTCAGTGGGGAGGCAAACATCAGAAAGCCTTCAAACCTTAAAAGAAAAGATTAGTACAACACCAATACTAGCACTGCCCGATCTTCAAAGACCCTTTGAAATTGAAATAGATGCCAGTGATTATGCCATGGGAGCAATGTTAATGTAGCACGGTAAACCCATATGTTATCATTCTAAGACATTTAATTCTGCGATACTTAACTATCCCACATATGATAAAGAATTGTATGCATTAGTACAGAGTGTGAAAAAGTGGAAACATTATTTAATAGGCAAAGAGACAATTATACATATTGATCATCAACCACTTTAATATTTACACTTCCAAACTAAGTTGCAGCAATCAAGACACTATAGATGGATGGGTTTCCTACAACAGTTTCATCTAGTCATCAGATATAAAAAAGGGCATACACAACAAAGTTGCAGATATGTTGTCTAGGCCAATCATAAATTCATCCAGTATCCTTAAGCATAATTCTATATTGCATGAAAGCTACATTGAACAGTGTGCTCAAGATATAGATTTTAAAGATGTATATGCAACTTTAAGTCATGGCAAACAAGTAGAAGAATTGGATTATCATGTTAAGGACCAAATCTTGTATCATTTTGGAAAGTTATGCATTCCACAAACAAAAAGAGTAAATATAATTCGAGAAGCACACACTTCTCTAATATCAGGTCACTTTGGGGTAAGTAAAATAGTTGCATAGCTGCAGAGATTTTGTTATTGGCCAAAAATGCATGAGACAGTTTCTAGATATGTAAGAGGGTGTACCATGTGTGCTAAAAGCAAGCCCAACAATAGAAAACTAGGCTTGTACACTCCACTACCAGTTCCTTCTCATCCTTGGGAAAGTGTTTCCATGGACTTTGTTGGGGGGTTGCCTAAATCTAGGAAATGTCATGACTATTTATATGTTGTTGTGGATAGGTTTTGAAAAATGTGTATTTTGATACCCTGTAACAAATAGATTACAGTTGAACAAACATTAAAATTATTCTTTCAACATGTATGGGTTCATTTTGGATTACCCACTTCCATTATATCAGATCGAGATTCCCAATTTGTTGGGAAATTTTGGTCGATCTTGTGGGAATTGAAGGACACCAGACTAAAAAAGAGCACAGCCTTTCATCCACAAACAAATGGCCAAACAGAGGTAGTCAATAGGACAGTGATCCAGTTTCTCAGAGGATATTGCAGCAAGCATCCCAAGCTTTAGGATGAACATTTATGTTATGTGCAACATGCTTACAACCAAGCCAAACATTCTTCTACACGGAGATCTCCTTTTGAGACCTGTTTTGGTTTCATACCAAGGTCTCCCTTGGATTTTCTCTTTGGTAAAGACATATCGGTTGATGGACACAGTGATGTAGATAAAGCAAACAATTTCATTGAACAAATCCAAGAGATTCACCAGGCAGTACAGGAACAGCTGGAAAAGAGCCAAGCCATGTATAAGGCAAGGCATGATAAGCATCGGATTGAGCATAGTTTCCAAGTTGGTGATCAAGTCTGGCTATATATCAGCAAAGA
This sequence comes from Pinus tabuliformis, assembly GCA_031772625.1. NCBI lineage: Eukaryota > Viridiplantae > Streptophyta > Pinopsida > Pinales > Pinaceae > Pinus > Pinus tabuliformis. The sequence continues at coordinate 932,846,798 of CM062811.1, read as the reverse complement.
CAGAATGCAAGGTGAAGGTAAGAAACTAAAGCCAATAAGGTATGGACCTTTCAAGATACTTGAGAAAATTGGTGAGAATGCCTTTCACCTTGATTTACCAGCTTACATGCACATCTACTCAGTTGTTAATGCAGACAGCTTGAGGCTATTTGAACCTTCATTGATTGAAGATCCTGAAGAGCAGAGTCAATTGCCTTCTATTGATGATCTATTTCCTGAACATCTTATTGAATTGCAGGAAGATACAGTTCTTGATAGAAAGGTGAGAACCACGCGCAGATGGGATTTTGAGTACCTCAAGATTGGACTCAAAGGTTCGAAACCAAGCAATGTGAAATGGATAGAAACTGGGCAAGCAAGGAATTTGCACCCTCACTTGATGGATGCTTAAAAACCAACTTTTGGTGGTCCAAAATATTTTTTAGTGGGAAGGTCGTGATCTGAATTGGATCCTAGAACACTCTCTAAGTTTTCATGAACTCTTTCAATTATGCCAAAAATATTCAAGTCTTAAAAGGATCGAGCTATCAGAAGGAATCCTCATGACAGTTGCAGATTGTGACCAGCACGGAGCAACGAGGACCCTCGGTCAAGCGCGCAGACTGAGGGCCCATGGTAACGCACACTGGGGGAAAACTGGCAAAACCGGGAGCCGGATCAGAGAATGGGAGCAGATTCTGATACACGATTAGTGCTAAGCGCTAATCGCGTATCGCAAGGCATCCCCCTCAGTGAAGGAAAGCACCAGACTAGAAAAGGTAATAAAACGCAAAAAAGTATCGGTTTCAATTTCGACAAAGCAGAATTCCACAAAATAGGCAGGATATCAGAAGGGCCTCGAGACAGTAAGCGGTTTAGACCGAGTTCCGCCCGATGCCACACAGCGAGTGACACGTGTCCAGCAGAGGAGAGAGAAAACTGCTCATGTCAAATGAGTAACCGTCGAGCTAATTATCTTCCCGATATGCATAATGATCGTAGGATCTAGGGGGTATAAATCAATAGCGGAGGCACGTCTCGATGAATGACTGGATTTGACAGATGATAAAGCAAGATTATATGGGATTTGGAGTCCGATGTGGACGACGAGTTGGCAAAAGATTCATATTTCACAGGCAATCTTGGAGAAAACAGAAATAACGATCGTTCAAATGTATCCAAGAGAACTGACACTCGATTCGTTATGAAACAGGTGGCCACCTCCCTACGAAGCGTTACACAGTGATGATGACGCAGAACATGGGAATTCAAATGGACAGAGATAGAAGAACCAAAACGTCGAAGAGCGGAAACGAACAGTCAGAATGCAGATTGGCTTTTAAGCCACAAACTGATAGAGAAAAGAGGGGAGAGCATAAAGAAACAATAAGCGAGCTAAGAGCAAAGAACAAAGGGAGAAGTTGAGTTGACCTGTAGGAGCAAAGGAAGCTTCGAGCCATAGACAGAGACAAAGAGAGTCAGAGTGTCTATGTACTCTAGAGAAGGCTTGAGAGGTTCAACAAAACTCCTCTGTATATGCCTGTCACGTATGAAGTCTCAGTTTGGGCTCATACTACTGTGACCAGTAGAGGTCAAGTTCTATTAAGAAGAGTCGGTGTACTCCATTCCTACTGACCCATATCTGTTGAGTGAGACTCAAAATGAGCTCACTATTGTAAAAACTCTGCTTTTAAAACATAATAGAGAGGCCACCACTAAAAGGTTGGACCAGGAGATGTAGCCCAGGAGTATTGGGTGAACTCCTTATTAAACGTGTTGTATTTTATATGTTTTCCTATTGTGTTTTTCTTAAATTGCTTCACTGTCTGTGTATTTTGCAATCTTATCGATCCGTTGCATAAAATAACATAGACACATCCATGCACATGAGTCTGTAATACCTTTAATTCTTTGTCCTGGATAAATTCCAGATCAAGGATAGTTATTTTACTATGTCAACCTCATTAAAAAATGAAATAGGTATCCATGAGTAGAGTTCTTTTCCTGTGTCAAGATCGTTAAAAAATGAAATAAATCTCCTTCCAATTCTAGTCTTTGATTAGATCTCGTAAAATCCAGTCGAATCTTTCACTTGATCTCGTAGGTGAACCTTCTTTCCATCTACTTAGGTGCATGAAATGAAGCTTGGGGGGCATGTACCTCAAACTAAGTCATTATGTTGGGAACATGAAAACTTATCTCAAGCATAGTTTATCTTTGTTTCAATCTTATGTAAAAATGAAACCATTCCAACTTTACATCTCGTGATTGTTGTTTTTATCAGCCTTGTTAGATACCTATAACAATAGGTTTCATATCTCATGATTGGCAAAGGAAGTTCCAAATATGCTCTGCTTTGGTGATGCAAAGATCCCATATTTCCAAGGGAATGCAATATGTGTACATAGCTTGATGTTAACTGAATTTGGATGGATGGTCCAACAGCCTAATTTGGATCATGCCATATTTCAATTTTGTGTTGTAGATCAAAGAAAGAAGCCTATCCAAACTGTTTAATCTTGGTAGGCTAGTAGTTAGGTAGAGAATTAAGGGTCCCAACTGTTTAATCTGGGGCCTTGGAAGCAATAAGGCTAGTCCTAGATAGAAAAATCAAAAGAAAAGCCAAAGGAAAAGAAAAGGCACATGAGGGTCTGCAAGTCTAAGTGCACCCTCTTTGGAGTAACAAAAAATGCTAGGCAGTAGATGGGTAGGTAGATGGGGTTGCAGAAGCATGATTCCTTTGTCACTAGCTCAAGCAAAGGAAAAACATGGTGCCAGTGCAGGTCTCTTATTCAGCAGTTTTGCAACAGTACAATGAAGCATGTCTAACTCCCTGATTACCCCCCATTATACTCATTACTAACATCCGAAATACTACCTATGTTCATGGAGGAAGTCAAAGTCTTGTGTGGGTTCTTGTTTCTTTAAAAGCCACATTTCTTGTGTAAAATTCTTTTCATTTTGATCTACTCCCTAAACTAAGTTCATTTTATATAAACTTAGTGGTTTTTTCCCTTTATCCACCTTCTCCACTCATATTAACTCCTAACTTCTTATTATCTAAATCCCCTATGTTCCCCTTTTTCCCTACTATTATAAACACTATGGTGTATAAACCCCAAGCAATGTATAAATATTCCCTCCCCCTGGCAATTATAGCCATATGCCTAAAAGCAGGGATTATATTGACCCCTGGTCGGTCTAATAACCTAAGCTACACCCCTTTCCCCTTCACAAACCTTTGAAATCATTTACCAACTTCATTTGCAAAAGGCCTTGTAAAAACCCACTGTTACTCCTAACCCGCGCTATTTGCAAAATGCACTAAAAAACCCATTTTTTCCGCCTTATCCAAAGTTTTGTTGCCATGCGCCTTTCCACAAAAAAACATTGGAAAAATCCGCAAATCTGCCAAAACCCAAAGTTTCGCCCGGGCGCGCATTTCAAAGAATATATTAAAATATTCCCGCCCGCTGCCGTATCGCCCTGACAACTTGCCCTCCCGCCAGCCGTCAGATCTGGGTTTTCCCATCCGACGGCCCTTATCAATTTCGGAGCAACCCCGATGTACTGCCGTTACCTCCCGAAATTTGTCAGAGGGTGACGTCAGGCCTCTGCCACGCGTCACCTCCAAATCTTATCGGGCCACTTTCTGACAATCTCGCTTCCGTATGAAGAGCGATGGGATATCATACCGCTTACCACTCCCGGTTTTCAGCTGTCCTGTCATGCCAACGTCACGCCACTTCACCGCCGCGTCAGCACCCCCGCCCGCCATCGCTCCGACATGTCCTCCACCTATGCAGTCCCCGTGGACCACTCACAGGTCGCCACGTCACCCGATGATGTCATGCTGACGTCACTCGACCTTGACCCCACCTGATGACGTCATGCTGACGTCATCCAAATTTTCGCGCCAACGCCCAAAAGTCCATATTTCGCCAAATTTTGCCGTTTTTGCGCATTTTCATATGTTTTTCTACTCTGCCTCATGCATGCATTTTTACGTCCTTTGCTGCCGCCAACCTACCAAGACCATTCCAGAGCTACTACCACTCAGCGTTTGACTGCAACCAAGCTCCTCCATCGTTATAACACCAGGTATTTACCAATTCTCCGACTGCGCACTCTGTTACGTCCTGCATTGATTTAAAAACCAGGAAATTGACCATTTTCACCTAAGAAATAGGCCTGCTACACCTTGAAACTAAGTTAAATCTTGTTTAAACCGGCCAATTGTGCCCAATTATACCCCTGTTGCTCTGAAACAGACTGTAATTCAGCAAATTACCTAACCTACCGCGCAGGACGGTATTTCTCCCAGAATAGTCGAAATTCAACCCGAATTCGCTTGTAAAAACATGGATACACCAGTAGCACCTGTTGCCCTGAATGTTGCCCCATTGAATGCCCCTCAAAGAGAGTTGGACTGGAAACCATTAGCAGATCAAGATTACCAAATATCATAGGAAATGCTGATGCATAGCAAGTATCACATTCACTTGCTAAATGAATTGAAACTCAATCATGATAGTGGAATGGATATATTGGGCATTTGGGACTCTTTCCTCCCCATCTTCAAGCTCCCTCAGGTCAACCAATTCCCTAACCTAATCCACCAATGTGCTGACTGTTATGACCCCACTCAGAGGGCTGTGCTTGACCCTTCAGGCTCAGTTGTTTTTTATGTCACCCCTGAAGCCATCAGAGAGATGCTGAACTTCAAGACTGATAAGAAACTAGTCCCTTTGTCACTATTGGATCTGATAAAACAAGGAGCTAAACTGACTGATGCTCAAATCACTAAGATAAATCAATTGTTCATTGATTCAACCTCTGAGACCATGAAGTACCCTCCCATTTCTCATGTACACCTAAATCAATTGGGCAGAGACCTTGCAGATATGATTAGTCCCATACTGGGCTATAATTCAATAGAATTTGTTGATGAAACTGTGCTGGTAATGATGGCCATGTTTTCCCCTAGTAAGCCCCCAATCTGTTATGACTATGCCACTTACATCTCCAATAAAATACATGAGCAATTGATAAACTTGGCGAGAGAAAGGTTGTTCAGATACACCTCCTATATCTACCATTTAATCCTATACTATCAGCATGAGAAATTTCCTTTCCATGTGAGAAGAATGGATGCACAAGGCATTCCAAGGTCAGTGGTCTATTGGTCCTCTGCTTTCCACTGTAGATCTTATTCCCCATACACTTATTTTGAGTTTAAAGACCTCTTCATCCACCCAGCCATGTCTCTGCTTATGAGCTCACCTCCTCCAAGACTGACTGATGAAATGCAGAGGATTATTCAGTTGTCCAAGGTATATAGCATTGGGGATTGGTATTTTTACCAAAACCACACAGTTATCAGAATATATGGGTGTGAGTTGCCCCCATACAGATTGCCCAGATATGTGCCTATGAGATTGTTTGCCCTCGAGTACTTCAGGCAATTTGGGAATGCTGATGTGCTCCATTTCTCAAGCAGGGGCAAGAAAGCACAGCTTAAAGTTAGAAATCAATTAGGCCACTTCATTTACAATAAAAGGGAGGAAGGTTGGCAAGAGTCAGATAGAATGCTGGAAAGCCTTGGCTTATAGACCAGTTTCCTTTGGAAACCATACGACCCCACTCATTTCATAAGCTTAAGAAGGATCAGATATAGGCTGGCCAGTTATGGTCACGTAGGGCTGCCTCACATAGAAAAATATGCAAATCAACTAGAATGGAGGGAAGGCACCTTAGAAGAAGCTACTACACAAGAAGAACTAGCTCAAAGAGGAATAAGAAATCTACAAAAGTTGGCTGACTTGGAGCTTTGTTCACAGGTATTTTCTCTGCCAGGCACTCAAGTGGGAGCAGCTGCCTCATCATCTATAGCTCCACAAAAGACAGTCCAAGCCCCAATCACAGCAGAAACTTCAGCCAAGGATAAAGGCAAGGAAACAGAACAACAAGAGGCCCTTGAAGAGCAGCAATCAGCCCAAGATCAACAGCCTGAAAATCATCCTAAACAGCAGGAAGAAATGGCAGAGGCTCCTGGTCCTAATGATCAGTAAACGCAAGAAAAGGAGGACTCAGTGCAGAATGTTACAGTGGAGACTTCGGTGCTCCAAAACCCTATAAATGAAGAGAGGGGTAAGAAGATGGATAGAGAGGAACAGACTCCCCTTAGCACCACAACATCACAGCAAGGGGAAAAGAGACAAAGGCTTGATCCTTTCTCAGAGGAGGAGATGCCTTTTGGTCAAACGCAGATGCGTCCCCCTAGCACAGAGGTATCATCTAGCTCACTACAGCAAGAGCAGCAAAGAACACTTGGAGGAGAGGTTAGCTCCTCAGGGAAACAAAGAAAGGGTGAGTCTAGCATTAAGAAACAATTCATAGACATCAAGACCAGAAATGAGCCATTGAGGTTACGGCTATACAACCACTTGTTGAAAATGGCTCCTACAAACCAGCAGAGGTTGATGTCTGCATATGATGTGCAAGAAGGAAAAATGATAATGAGCCATTTCAAGCCCACAGCGCTGCAGCCACAGTCTGCAGCTGATTATATAAGAACAAACTTGGAAATCAAGTCCAAGGAAATCCACCCAATGGATCAAATTGAATTGCATAAACAGACGGGTGAGATGGTGTACGCTACCCTAGCTGATAATACATTGACAAATTATAGATTGCAGAATTCTTTGAATAACACCACTGCACAATTGGAGTTAGAAAAGTCATCCTCCCAGGCTAAAGACAACAGGATAAGGTCTTTGGAGGATATAATCATAGAGCTTGGGCATGACCCAAAGGACCCTAGAGCTATAAAGGATCTGCTAAAGATAAGAGATGCAGACATTGCAGCTCTAAGGAAGATGATAAAGGTCCCAGCAACTCTTCACCCTCAAACAGAGGAGGTTTCCCAGCAAAGGAAGGACCAGGATGCAGCAACATTGCTGGTTACACTGCACAAACAGTTGGTGCAGACTGAAGAAAAATTAATAGAAACAGAGGCTGCATTGCAGGCAGCCCTACAGCAGAAAGAAGGGGGACAAACATCTCAGCTCCCTCCACAAGTAATCAATCTTGAGGAACCCCCTCAAATTGTTACTCCCCCTACAGTGCAAACAGTTGAGACAACTCCATCTACATCAGCACCAACAACAACATCAGAGCAGACTCCAAGCCTTGACATGCAGAAGCTGATGAATGAAATTCAATCCCTGGAAGCCCAAATGGCAGAGCTAAATGAGGCCAAGGAGAATTTAGCTAAGCTGAATGAAAAATCTGACAAATCCAAACAAAATGTAGCTAAAAAAGGCAGAGAAGTAAAGGCTCTCAAGGAGAAGATAAAGGAGCTGGAGGAAGAGCTCACCCTTAACAAAGTTGTAGCCGAGGTCAAGACAGTTTTATGGGCCAAAATTGGCCAATCCATAACAGATCAGTGGCAGTATATAGAGACTATTCATGAGCAAATGGAGCTCATAGGCAAAGCACACAGGGAAGTCCAAAGAGCAAGAGCATCTCTAGGCAATATGCCTGAGATAGCCAACAGAATGATCAACTTGCTCAATAACCGCACAGGTCCTCAGCTGGCAGCAATTGGGATCCCCAATAGAACTGAAACCATCCTGCTGATAAAGAGGGTCCTCACACTGAGAAGCCTGGTACAAACATTGGATAGAAGGAGCCAGGACATGCAAACAGAAGTAAACAGATTCATGGATAAGTTTGCAGCATTACATAGCAGAGGCCTTCCTGTCTTGCTGGACAGCGCAGGGAGGCTAATTTCACATGAAAATCATGCCAAAAGGGTAAATACTTTTGCTACCAATCAGATCACTGCAGGATCAAGCACCTCAGAGGAAACAGGGCCAGCATCAAGGCAAAGTCTCTATGACAGAGTAGAGAACTTATTTTTTATTATGAATGAGATCAAGCATTTGTTTGAAGTGCCTCCAAACTTCTACAAATATACAGAGGCAGATGAAACCTTAGATGCAATTTTGAGGCATCAACTGCCTACGCAGGAATGGTGGACCAAAATGATATAGTTGTTACTGTAAACAAAAGGCTTTCATCAAAAAACATAAGTCATCATGTGCAGGAAAATTTGATGCATTCAGTATGTCTGAAATGACAGCTGCAAATGACAGGGCTGAGAAAGCTACAGCATGACAAAGCCATAAAGACACATCATTCATCATTAATACAGAACGCTCAACCGACTCAGTGGCCTCCAAAGGTCAAAAAGACTTCTGACAGCATTAAAGAGTTTCATTTTGTATTTAGAGTAGTAATAACTTCCTTATCTGCTATTTTGTAAAATTGGTGAGCGCATTTATTTATCAAGTGACTCAGCGGTTCAGATACTTTTGTATAACCGATTGTATATATTCCCCCTCGCATAAGCTTGCAGGGGTTGTTGATTTTCTCTTCAGGAGATACTATGTTGTAAATGTTCATAGTTTTAATACAAAAAGCTGATGGAAATTCCAAAGTTCTATGTTGTCTGATGCGTTTTGGTGTGCTTGTTGAATGCTACAAGATTCCTGCGTATTTCATGGAACAATAAGTTTCTTTAACCTGTTCGTTATGTTTGTTATTTTGTTCATAATCCATTCATGTTCTGTTTCACAAGTTTAATGGAAAAGAAAAAGAATAGCTCCAGGATTTATTCATGGAATACCCTGAGCTCAATCTAAGCTATTATGTATGTTATCCTCAATTATAGTTATAAAAGTGTAATGCTTAATTGCTTCACTTCCAAACTATACCTTTCACAGTGATTATCGTTCAGGAATTCAAACCTGCTCCTGGTCAATACATCTCTTTCTCACACCACCAGTTTAGTGGAAAACTCTTAATTGCCTTCCACTGGCTAATCATATTTCATCACCACGATTTAAAGTTTGTTTCATGGAATATTGAAATGGCCCTGCAGTTTAGACAATCCCACTCAACATTTCAAACAACCTGTAACCACAGACTCCATTGCCCAATGGTCTAAAACTGTCTAAAGATATCACCTTAAGTACTGAGAGACATCATTCAACCAAAATTACAAACCAAACCCTCACCTCATATCTAGCCTAAGATTCTTAAGAACAAAGTTAAACAGTCAAAGAGAGAGCCCTCTCTGATTACAGGTTAGCTAGAACCTGTGATCCAAAGCTTGGTTAGTGGTTACCCCGGTCGTATTCCCTCAGGAGTCAAAGGGAACAACCTGGGTGTTAACATAAATGGAGACTCCACTGGGGACCTGGATGAACTTTGCAACCTCCTATCTGATTCTTAATGCTGTAGATAAAGCCTGAGTGACAGCCAGATAGCCTTAGAAACTGCCTCTGCTTTGCATTTGCAGGAGTATATAAAAGTTGTCTCAGTCAATCTTTATTCAGTATTAGGTTTCACATAGTTGTGCTATAACTTACCAGCCCTTGTCAAAAGATCACTACCTCCTTAGAAATTCTCACAAAGAAAGTTATAGAAGTTGGCTCCTAAGAAGAAAACTCGTTACACAAGATCAAACCCAGATCCTGATCCAGCACTTGAGTTTCAAAATCCAAACTTGATTGCAAGAAACCTCAAGAGACACAAATCAGAAGGGACTTTATCAGATTCAAGTTCTGAAGTAGGTCTCCAAACCGACATTCCAACCCCTGCTAAGGCTTCTCTATATCCTCATACAACTGGCCCACAATCTCCTAGTTCTTCATCCACTTCACAGGGTATCCTTTCAACCACTCCATCAACTACACACACCCCTTTCATCCCATTTCCTCCACTTGTCCCATTCATCCCTGTTTTCCCTATTGTCCCACCAAACATGGCTAATAGATATGCCCCACTGCAGTTACCGGCCAATCCAGCTCCTATGCCTCAAGAGTACCAAAGCAAGATCTCATACTTTGATGGTACTGGCTCTTATCCAGCCCCTCAACATACTAAGAAAATGCAGGACTACTTTGAAAACTACGAAATAGATGATGATGGGGTTAGAATGAAAATTTTTGTGCAAAGCTTAACGGGGGATGTAAGAACATGGTTTAGGTCACTTACACCAAACTCAATAGCTGACCCTGAAGCCCTCTATCAAACATTTATCAACAGATGGGAGAATAAAAAGGACCCACTTCATATATTATCTGAATACAATACTATCAAAATAGGTCCACAAGAAACTGTCATGGACTATTGTGCTCGGTTTAACAATGTCTACAATGCTATTCCCCAAAATCTTACACCCCCACCGGATCTAGCCTTATATACCTTTCCTGATGGGTTTGATTCAGATATGGCATGTCAATTAAGGGAAAGGGCTCCTCGAACTTTAACCGAAATGCAAGATATAGAAGTGAGTGTGGAAGCCAACCTGATAGCCAAGAGAAATAGGACAAGAACTGAGAGAAAGACAACCTTTAAAGAAGAGCCTTCAGGCTGGGATCAAAAACTGGATGCAATAATCACTGGTATGCAGAGATTAGGTGACAGAGTAGAATTAGTTGAGAGGAAGTCATCATGGGAACCACCACAGAATAATCCTATTAGGAATCCCAATTTCAGAAGAAACCAAAATCCTAATATAGGTAAAGCAAATTCTAAACCAGAGATTAGACCTCCGTTCCAAGAAAATTATACAGAAGCATCCACTTCTAATGAACAAATAGATGACACCCACATTAACCTAATGGGCCTGAATGATGATCAACAAGTATTTCTGAGTCAAGAAGATCATAAGGATGATGACATTAAGCAGTTTCAAACCAAGTCAGGTGAGTCATTCGACTTCAAACAAGGCTATGACACAGCTGTTTATGAAGTTCATAAGCAATACGAGCTAAGGAGTAGAACTATAAAAGTGATACAGCCTGAGAAAACGAAGGACACTTCACTGCCTAAGAAAATCATTGTCACAGAGCCAATTGACAAAACTGATTCAATTACAAATGATGTAACAGTTGAAGAAATAACTAAAGCATCTTCCCCTAATCAACAATCAATGGCTACATCACCCTTGCAGCCTAATCCAAGCATTACTCCCCAGAAGATGAGTAAAAAGGACAAGCCTCAAGATCAGAGTGAAAACCAAGAAGAAAATTTCAACAACAAAGAAAAGGTGGTCAACCACAATACCAAGGTCCAATCTGAAAAACCCTTTGACTTAGAAGCTGAAATTGGAAAATTGAAGATAGCCATTCCTCTTTCAAAGCTAGCCAAGCATGACATTTACAAACAACAAATCAAAAAGTCCCTTCAACTTACCCATAATAAAGATGATGTCAATGTGTTGGATGATACCCCAGAACTACTTTTCGGTCCAGAGGTTGATGGAAAAACAGCAATTACAGGGATCTTACCTTTTTATGTCAGCTTGCATGTTCATGATAAAATATTACACAATGCAATGTTTGATTCAGGTGCTTCTCATAACCTTATGCCTAAATCAGTGATGGAGAGACTTAACCTAGACATTGCAAGACCTTATAAGGACCTATTTTCATTTGACTCCAGCCAAGTTAAGTGCTTAGGTTTGATAAAAGATCTATGTGTATCCCTTGTCCAGTATCCAAACAAAACAATCTTAATGGATGTGGTAGTTGTTGATATCCCACCCAAATATGGAATGTTGTTATCAAGATCATGGGGGGCTAAACTCCAAGGTTCCCTGCAATTAGACATGTCATATGCCACCATCTCAGTCTTTGGTCAACCCAAGAGGTTATATAGAGAGTCACTTATGAAATACATGGTGAGCAGTGAAGAAAAGCCTCAAAATTTCCCCATTTATGTAGTCCATTCAGATATGGATTCCTTTATTCTGTTCAATGATGATACGAGCCCCGGGAGTGATAATAAATCGGTCACACTTGAACAAAATATGCATGAGAGTGAGCAACCAAGTCCCCAAGAGATCAAAATTGAGAAACCAATTGATGAGTCACTCCTAAAAGATAAACCAGATGAAAAACAAGAACTCCAACTTATAATCCCAAATTATAGAAAGAATGTTGAAAATCCCTTAAAACAGGAGATCTTATGGTTCCTTGAGTTTGATGGATCAGTCAACAAATTACGGGCAGGATCTGGAGTGTGGATTCATAACAGACAAAGCAATCATGCACTAGGTAGGGCCTATAGGCTTAATTTCAGATGTACCAACAATATGGCAGAATATGAGGCTCTTTTGCTAGGCCTCAAACTAGTAAAATCATTAGAGGTCACAAAACTTTCAATCATGGGAGATTCAAACCTTATTATCCAACAAGTGAAAGGTAATATTGTCACCAATGACAAAATACTAAGGTCATATAGGTCTGCTGCTATTGAAATGCTTAAAACCTTCACTGAATTTCAGATAACCAAGATAGCTAGAGCCCACAATCTTCATGCACACAGTTTAGCCACATTTGCTAGTACATGCAAATTGCCTTTTGAACCTAACCACTGTTTTACAGCCGAGATAAAACACAGCACAGGCCTTCTGTCCCAAACAATGTTAAAGACTGGCAAGTATTTGAGGATGACACACAGATAAATAATTTCTTAACCTTGCAACACGAATTTTCAGGATTGAACATTGATGTGGATTCGGTGAAAGACATGCAACCATTGAGTGAACAGGACCAAATAGCTATATCACCCAAAACAGCAAGTAAAATGCTTTGTTCAACAAGCTTTGACAAGCAACAAATACAAGAACTTGAACAACTGCATTTGGATGAAATAACTGGTACAGAGGCTGAAATCATAGAGCTAAAGGATAACTTTCTGCCAATAGGCCTAACTCCATTGGAGGACATTTTTGATTCAAATGATGTCCCTAGAAAACCGAAAATGCAACCCCTTAATGCTGCCATTGAAGAATGCAACATTGGGACTCCTGAAAAACCCAAAATAATAAAATTGTCTGCCTCTTTACCTCCTGACCAGAAGCCTAAATACATTGACCTCTTTAAAGAGTTCCAAGATGTGTTTGCATGGAGTTATGAGGATTTGAAATCCTATGACACCTCTGTTATCCAACACACCATCCCTCTCAAGCCTAATCAAAAGCCATTCAAGCAAAAATTGAGAAGGATCAATCCTATGCTTCTCCCTTCAATTGAAAAAGAGGTACAATTTTTTTTTAAAGCTGGTATCATAGCACCAATCAGGTTCTCAGACTGGATTTCAAATTTGGTGCCCACAAGAAAGAAAACTGGTGAGATTAGGCTTTGCGTTGATCTAAGGAATTTAAACCAAGTATCCCTCAAAGACAATTATCCCTTACCTAAAATGGATCACATTCTCCAAAGAGTGGTGGGGGCTTCAAGAATATCATTACTTGATGGATTCTCAGGCTTCAATCAGATCCTAGTCCACCCTGATGATCAAGATAAAACAACATTCACAAGCCCATGGGGAACTTTCAAATATGTTAAAATGCCTTTTGGATTGAAAAATGCAGGAGCTACATTTCAAAGAGCAATGGACATTGCTTTTGCTAAAGAGATCCATGACTTTCTTGTCATTTACTTAGATGACCTCACACCTTTCTCTAAATCTGACCAAGAACATCTGAAACACTTGAGACAGATATTCATAACATGTAGAAAATATGGGATTTCCTTAAATCCTAAGAAGTCTCTATTTGGTTTGGAAGAAGGTAAGTTGTTAGGCCACATCATTTCTAAAGATGGCATTAGAATTGACCTGGACAGAATACAGGCCATTTTGCAAATTCTCCATCCAAGAAACATCAAAGAATTACAAGCCTTCTTGGGAAAGATCAACTTTTAAGGAGGTTCATCCCAAACTTAGTAGAACTAATCAGATTACTAAACAACATGCTAAAAAAGGATTCAAAAGTAAAGTGGACAGTAGAAACAAATCAAGCTTTTGAAGGTATCAAATTGGTCCTTACCCAAACTCCAGTCTTAACAAATCCTCAATTTGACAAAGAGTTTATCATTTTCTCTTTTGCCTCCCAGCATACCATTGCTGCTGTCTTATTGCAGAAATATGACCAAGGAAAGGAGAAACCTATTGCCTTCTTTAGTAGAGCTCTTAGAGATGCACCTCTGAAATATCAGATCATGGAGAAACAAGCTTATGCCTTGGTCAAAGCCATCAAAGATTTCAGGATCTACATCCTGTACTCCCATGTTATAGCTTATGTACCAAGTCCCATTGTGAAAGACATACTCACTCAAGAAAACTTAGAAGGCAGAAGAGGAAAATGGATTGCCAACATTTTAGAATTTGATATTGAGATAAAACCTACAAAACTAATAAAAGGGCAAGGTTTGGCTAAATTAATGTCTGAAACAAATTTTCAAGATTTGGACATTAACCAACTAGACAATGAACCAGAGCTAGCGACACCAAAGATCAATGTAGCCTTTGAACACTCCCAGTGGTATTCTGATATCTGTTATATATTGCAAAACCTGTGTGCTCCCCCAGGATTGTCCAGAACCAAATCTAGATTTCTAAAAATGAAAGCTTCAAAATTCTGCGTTATAGATGATAATTTACTATGGAGAAATCATGAAGGAATACTGCTGAACTGTTTGAATATGGATGAAACTGATAATGTGATGAAAGAATTTCATGCAGGTGATTGTGGTGGACATTTGTACTGGAAGTCCACTATGGACAAGATACTAAGGGCAGGTTACTATTGGCCTACTCTGTTCTCTGATGTTAAAAAATTTACCACTTCATGTCACAAGTGTCAAGTATTTGAGGGAAAGAGAAAATTACTGCCCCTTCCTTTGAGGCCTATTGCAACAGAGAAGCCCTTTCAGCAGTGGGGCCTGGACTTCATTGGGGAAATTCATCCTTCTTCTCCAGGCCAACATAGATGGATTCTGACAGCCACAGATTACTTCACCAAATGGATTGAGGTTGTTCCATGTAGAGAAGCTAATGATTCTACTATTATTCAGTTTCTGGAGACTAATATTCTTGCTAGATTTGGCTGTCCTGACAAAATTGTAACAGACAATGCTGCTGCTTTTATATCCAAGAAGATGGTGAACTTCTGCCACAGATTTCATATTACTTTGGGCCATTCCACAGCATACTACCCTCAAGGAAATGGCCTAGCTGAATCATCAAATAAAAGCCTTGTAAACATCATAAAGAAGGTGTTGGAAGAAAATAAGAAGAATTGGCATAAGAAGCTTGTGAATGCCTTATGGGCAGATAGACTAACAACCAAGAGATCCATTGGGGTCAGCCCATATGAGTTAGTCTATGGATTAGAAGCCAAATTCCCTTCATCCTTAGGGATCCCTGTCATGAAACTTCTTCAAGAAAGCCAGGCTAAAACCAAATGATATGCAAAGAAGAGTAAATCAAATTATATGTTTGCAACAAACTAGAGACCAAGTTTATCACAGATTTCAAGTTTTACAAGAAAAGTTAAAGAAAGCTTTTGATAGGAGAACTAAGGCTGAAGATTTCAACATGGGTGACAAAGTCCTCAAGTGGGATGCAAGAAGAGAAGACAAGGGAAAGCATGGCAAATTTGACTCCCTTTGGAGGGGGCCTTTTGTAATTCAAGCAGTACAAGGAAACAACACTTACTTCCTAAAAAATCTGGATGAAACTGACTTGGATGAAGGTCCTGTGAATGGCAGGATGTTGAAGCACTATTTTGACTACTTCCCATGTATATAGTTTGACTTTCCCTTGTACATTATAGGGTGTATATATTACTTTCTATTTACATGCATAAAAGGCAGCTTTCCCAGTTTTGTAAGTTATCAGCAGAAGACAAATAAGTTCAGAGATCTACCAAGATGAAAAGGGCACAATTTTGAGATTCCAAGGAGGAAAAATACAAGTTTTGGTAAAAAGAAGTCAGGGGCCAAGGCATTCTGACCTGCTGTTCTTGGTCTTTCAAGAAGAAAAACCATCCCCATGTGGAGCCACTGTTAGATACCTATACCAATAGGTTTCATATTTCATGATTGGCAAAGGAAGTTCCAAATATGCTCTGCTTTGGTGATGCAAAGATCCCATATTTCCAAGGGAATGCAATATGTGTACATAGCTTGATGTTAACTGAATTTGGATGGATGGTCCAACAGCCTAATCTGGATCATGCCATATTTCAATTTTGTGTTGTAGATCAGAGAAAGAAGCCTGTCCAAACTGTTTAATCTTGGCAGGCTAGTAGTTAGGTAGAGAATTAAGGGTCCCAACTGTTTAATCTGGGGCCTTGGAAGCAATAAGGCTAGTCCTAGATAGAAAAATCAAAAGAAAAGCCAAAGGAAAAGAAAAGGCACATGAGGGTCTGCAAGTCTAAGTGCACCCTCCTTGGAGTAACAAAAAATGCTAGGCAGTAGATGGGTAGGTAGATGGGGTTGCAGAAGCATGATTCCTTTGTCACTGGCTCAAGCAAAGGAAAAACATGGTGCCAGTGCAGGTCTCTTATTCAGCAGTTTTGCAACAGTACAATGAAGCATGTCTAACTCCCTGATTACCCCCCATTATACTCATTACTAACATCCCAATACTACCTATGTTAATGGAGGAAGTCAAAGTCTTGTGTGGGTTCTTGTTTCTTTAAAAGCCACATTTCTTGTGTAAAATTCTTTTCATTTTGATCTACTCCCTAAACTAAGTTCATTTTATATAAACTTAGTGGTTTTTTCCCCTTATCCACCTTCTCCACTTATATTAACTCCTAACTTCTTATTATCTAAATCCCCTATGTTCCCCTTTTTCCCTACTATTATAAACACTATGGTGTATAAACCCCAAGCAATGTATAAATATTCCCTCCCCCTAGCAATTATAGCCATATGCCTAAAAGCAGGGATTATATTGACCCCTGCTCGGTCTAATAACCTAAGCTACACCCCTTTCCCCTTCACAAACCTTTGAAATCATTTACCCACTTCATTTGCAAAAGGCCTTGTAAAAACCCACTGTTACTCCTAACCCACGCTATTTGCAAAATGCACTAAAAAACCCATTTTTTCTGCCTTATCCAAAGTTTTGTTGCCATGCGCCTTTCCACAAAAAAACATTGGAAAAACCCGCAAATCTGCCAAAACCCAAAGTTTCGCCCGGGCGCGCATTTCAAAGAATATATTAAAATATTCCCGCCCGCTGCCATATCGCCCTGACAACTTGCCCTCCCGCCAGCCGTCAGATCTGGGCTTTCCCATCCGACGGCCCTTATCAATTTCGGAGCGGCCCCGATGTACTGTCGTTACCTCCCAAAATTTGTCAGAGGGTGACGTCAGGCCTCTGCCATGCGTCGCCCCCAAATCTTATCGGGCCGCCTTCTGACAATCTCGCTTCCGTATGAAGAGCGGTGCGATATTATACCGCTTACCACTCCCGATTTTCAGCTGTCCTGTCATGCCAACGTCACGTCACTTCACCGCTACGTCAGCACCCCCGCCCACCATCGCTCCGACATGTCCTCCACCTATGCAGTCCCCGTGGACCACTCACAGGCCGCCACATCACCCAATGACGTCATGCTGACGTCACCCGACCTCGACCCCACCTGATGACATCATGCTGACATCATCCAAATTTTCGCACCAACGCCCAAAAGTCCATATTTGGCCGAATTTTTCCGTTTTTGCACATTTTCATATGTTTTTCTGCTCTGCCTCCAGCATGCATTTTTACGTCCTTTGCTGCCGCCAACCTACCAATACCATTCCAGAGCTGCTGCCACTTAGCGTTTGACTGCAACCAAGCTCCTCCATCGTTATAACATCAGGTATTTACCAATTCTCTGACTGCGCACTCTGTTACGTCCTGCATTGATTTAAAAACCAGGAAATTGACCATTTTCACCTGAGAAATAGGCCTGCTACACCTTGAAACTAAGTTAAATCCTGTTTAAACCGGCCAATTGTGCCCAATTACACCCCTGTTTCTCTGAAACAGACTGTAATTCAGCAAATTACCTAACCTACCGCGCAGGACGGTATTTCTCCCAGAATAGTCGAAATTCAACCCGAATTCGCTTGTAAAAACATGGATACACCAGTAGCACCTATTGCCCTGAATGTTGCCCCATTGAATGCCCCTCAGAGAGAGTTGGACTGGAAAACATTAGCATATCAAGATTACCAAATATCAGAGGAAATGCCGATGCATAGTAGGTATCACAGTCACTTGCTAAATGAATTGAAACTCAAGCATGATAGTGGAATGGATATATTGGGCATTTGGGACTCTTTCCTCCCCATCTTCAAGCTCCCTCAGGTCAACCAATTCCCTGACCTAATCCACCAATGTGCTGACTGTTATGACCCCACTCAGAGGGTTGTGCTTGACCCTTCAGGCTCAGTTGTTTTTTATGTCACCCCTGAAGCCATCAGAGAGATGTTGAACTTCAAGACTGATAAGAAATTAGTCCCTTTGTCACTATTGGATCTGATAAAACAAGGAGCTAAACTGACAGATGCTCAAATCACTAAGAGAAATCAATTGTTCATTGATTCAACCTCTGAGACCATGAATTACCCTCCCATTTCTCATGTACACCTGAATCAATTGGGCAGAGACCTTGCAGATATGATTAGTCCCATACTGGGCTATAATTCAATAGAATTTGTTGATGAAACTGTGCTGGTAATGATGGCCATGTTTTCCCCTAGTAAGCCCCCAATCTGTTATGACTATGCCACTTACATCTCCAATAAAATACATGAGCAATTGATAAACTTGGCGAGAGAAAGGCTGTTCAGATACACCTCCTATATCTATGATTTAATCCTATACTATCAGCATGAGAAATTTCCTTTCCCTGTGAGAAGAGTGGATGCACAAGGCAATCCAAGGTCAGTGGTCTATTGGTCCTCTGCTCTCCACTGTAGATCTTATTCCCCATACACTTATTGTGAGTTTATAGACCTCTTCATCCACCCAGCCATGTCTCTGCTTATGAGCTCACCTCCTCCAAGACTGACTGATGAAATGCAGAGGATTCTTTAGTTGTCCAAGGTATACAGCATTGGGGATTGGTATTTTTACCAAAACCACACAGTTATCAGAATATATGGGTGTGAGTTGCCCCCATACAGATTGCCCAGATATGTGCCTATGAGATTGTTTGCCCTCGAGTACTTCAGGCAATTTGGGAATGCTGATGTGCTCCATTTCTCAAGCAGGGGCAAGAAAGCACAACTTAAAGTTAGAAATCAATTAGGCCACTTCATTTACAATAAAAGGTAGGAAGGTTGGCAAGAGTCGGATAGAATGCTGGAAAGCCTTGGCTTACAGACCAGTTTCCTTTGGAAACCATACGACCCCACTCATTTCATAAGCTTAAGAAGGATCAGATATAGGCTGGCAAGTCATGGTCACGTAAGGCTGCCTCACATAGAAAAATATGCAAGTCAACTAGAATGGAGGGAAGGCACCTTAGAAGAAGATACTACACAAGAAGAACTAGCTCAAAGAGGAATAAGAAATCTACAAAAGTTGGCTGACTTGGAGCTTTGTTCACAGGTATTTTCTCTGCCAGGCACTCAAGTGGGAGCAGCTGCCTCATCATCTACAGCTCCACAAAAGACAGTCCAAGCCCCAATCACAGCAGAAACTTCAGCCAAGGATAAAGGCAAGGAAACAGAACAACAAGAGGCCCCTGAAGAGCAGCAATCAGCCCAAGATCAACAGCCTGAAAATCATCCTGAACAGCAGGAAGAAATGGCAGAGGCTCCTGGTCCTAATGATCAGCAAACATAAGAAAAGGAGGCCTCAGTGCAGAATGTTATAGTGGAGACTTCGGTGCTCCAAGCCCCTATAAATGAAGACAGGGGTAAGAAGAGGGATAGAGAGGAACAGACTCCCCTTAGCACCGCAACATCACAGCAAGGGGAAAAGAGACAAAGGCTCGATCCTTTCTCAGAGGAGGAGATGCCTTTTGGTCAAATGCAGATGGGTCCCCCCAGCACAGAGGTATCAGCTAGCTCACTACAGCAAGAGCAACAAAGAACACTTGGAGGAGAGGTCAACTCCTCAGGACAACAAAGAAAGGGTGAGTCTAGCATTAAGAAACAATTCATAGACATCAAGACCAGAAATGAGCCATTGAGGTTACAGCTATACAACCACTTGTTGAAAATGGCTCCTACAAACCAGCAGAGGTTGATGTCTGCATATGATGTGCAAGAGGGAAAAATGATAATGAGCCATTTCAAGCCCACAGCGCTGCAGCCACAGTCTGCAGCTGATTATATAAGAACAAACTTGGAAATCCTGTCCAAGGAAATCCACCCAATGGATCAAATTGAATTGCATAAACAAACGGGTGAGATGGTGTATGCTACCCTAGCTGATAATACATTGACAAATTATAGATTGCAGAATTCTTTGAATAACACCACTGCACAATTGGAGTTAGAAAAGGCATTCTCCCAGGCTAAAGACAACAGGATAAGGTATTTGGAGGATATAACCATAGAGCTTGGGCATGACCCAAAGGACCCTAGAGCTATAAAGGAGCTGCTAAAGATAAGACATGCAGACATTGCAGCTCTAAGGAAGATGATAAAGGTCCCAGCAACTCTTCACCCTCAAACAGAGGAGGTTGCCCAGCAAAGGAAGGACCAGGATGTAGCAACATTGCTAGTTACACTGCACAAACAGTGTTGGCATTATGATTCAAGTGTTGTCCTTGATGGAAACTCACTCAGAGGTTGGTACAGGTGCTCAGAGGTTGGTACAGGTGATGACAACTTAATCAGAGGACAGATCTTAGTACAGCATGTCAAGAAAGTTCATACACGCAGGTTCGTTAAGCCCAAGTCGCTTGTACACGCAGGTTGGCTTCAGTAAAAGAGCGTGTATGTGGAAAACTTATCTTTGGTCCACGACGGTTATTCCTTGGAAGTTGTGCCTATGGTTTTGGACCTTGGTGTCTCGACGAACATGTTGATCCCTAGTTTCGAGGTTGATGGTATTTGATTTCTATGGTTTTGGCTCTTGGTATTGAACAAGGCCTAAGGCTATATAAGGAGAAGATCATTAGGCAAAGTGTGTTGCAATGTGTGTGAGTTGTGAAGATCTGAGGAAGTGTGAGATCCAAGTGCTGGTTATGGGTTGGTGATATGAACCAAGGTTTCACTCATGCGAAGGATGATGAATGATGGAACGAGATCTCAAGGCTTGGAATGATTATCTTCTTATGGTTTGACTGTGGATAGACTAGATCTATTGGCGCAGGTTTATTATTATGATCTGGGTAAGTTTTGATGTCTGATATAGCTGCGGAGTTTTAAGTCTGAATTTGCAGATCTGTACGCGGGTTGGGTTTGGTAAAAGAGCTTATACACGCAGGTTGGGTTCGTCGAAGTAGCGTATACAATGTGAAGTATGAAGATGGAGTTGGATCTAGTTGTTGTTATGTTATCTGTGTTCTTGATAGGGTTTCAGTGATTCAGTATTGGGTGTTTCAGAGATTGATGATGCAGGTTGTTATACAATGGTGATTGTTTCATGGATCCAGTATGAAAATGTATGAAACGTGGCCCCGGGAAGATTGTAGGCCGGCACCTACGTACTGGTAAATATATCAGCCAGTACAAGAGCCAAGGGGGTTGTAGCTCCCTTCCAGGAGCAGCTGGAAAACGAGTGAAGGTTGTAGCCTTCTGTAGGGTTGGCACCTACGTACTAGTAAATGGATCGGCTAGTACAAGAACTAGGAGGGTTGTAGCCCTCTGCAGGTTGTAGCCTGCGTACTGGTAAAGGACTGCACCAGTACATTGTAAAAGAAGTTTATTATTAAAGGAAGATAGAAACAAATTGCAGCAGGTGGTTTTCACCCACATTGGGTTTCCACCTTATATCATGGTGTTCATGTGTGTGCCTTATGTGTGATGATCTATTCTGTTATACTGCACCTGTTTATTGTTAATATGGTTAATAATGTTCTGATGCATTTACTGAAGATAAGCTAATTGAATCATAAGATCTCTGAATATACGCTAGTTGCTTTAGACACAGTCGCGTGTACATGCGGGTTCACTTAACTGAAGTCGCGTATATGTTTCTAAGCATGAAAATTGGAAAATTTTTATTGATCTGATAATACTGATTCACCCCCCCCCCCCCCTCTCAGTATTATTTCCAACAATTGGTATCAGAGCAGGTCCTTCAGAGAAGCTTGATCGCTTAAAGGAGATTCGTAGAGCAATGGGGAAGAAAGCACGTCAGAGGAAGAAGACAGCTCAAAGGAACAATGACAACCTGCCATTAAGTGGAAGCAAGTACTCAGATCCTGAATCACCTCAGATTGAAGATGGACAAGAAAATGAAGCACCAGATCAAATCATAGATCTACCTAGCAAAAGGGAGAATGCCCTCAAAGAAGAAATCATCATATTAAAAGATCAGTTGGAATGTGAATCCAGAATTCGACAAATGCTGCTAGCGCTGAATAAAGAGCAAGAGAACGAGATCCTCAAACTAAGGCATCAGTTGGATGAAGGAAGGAAAGCTGAAGAGACCTTGAAGAAGCAATGTCTGGAAAAAGAAGAACAACATCAAGTTGAGGTAAATATCTTGAAAAGTAAATTAGAAGAAAAGGATAAGCTTTTACGATTTCAAGATAGCTCTAAAGTCTTGGATGATATTCTTAGTAGTCAAAGGTCTCCTACTATCAAAACTGGACTTGGTTTTCATGAGTCTATTGAAGGTGAATCTGGTTCACAAAGTAATACAAGAAACTCTAATGCAAAGTCTGAAAGGCTCATCAAGGAGATGAAAGGACAACTCCATCAACAAACAAGGAAAGAGGCTCCTCAAAGAAAATCTTTTACCCCTCCCATGAATAATGTTGAATGTTATGTATGTCATAATCTTGGACATGTTGCAGCCATATGTAGAAGAAGAAGGTTTCAAGACCATCATGCAGAAAGATCATCACATTCAAGGTACTTTAATGGATATTGCTTTTCTTGCAATATGTTTGGTCACAAAGCTGCCGATTGTTATAGGAGGAATATGAAACATGTAAGATGTTATGCATGTAACAAGTTTGGACATAGAGCAAAAGATTGCCGGAACAAAGCCCATGATAAAAAGAAATCATCAACATGCTTGAAGATATGGAAGAAGAAGGAAGTTCAGTCAGAAATATGTGGCACAGCACAGGGTACTCAGCACAGCACAGACATAACAGACTCAGGGGGAGCTGAAGGTGTAAA
Organism: Pinus tabuliformis; assembly: GCA_031772625.1. Taxonomy (NCBI): domain Eukaryota; kingdom Viridiplantae; phylum Streptophyta; class Pinopsida; order Pinales; family Pinaceae; genus Pinus; species Pinus tabuliformis. The sequence goes on along the minus strand of CM062811.1, from coordinate 932,823,642 downwards.
ACTTCAGTGTTCTAGTTCTCATACGCAAGTTTCATGAAGGAAAGCCGCGTATATACGCGAGTTTCACACTGCAAAGTCGCGTATATGTCAGTTTGTGAAAAAGCAGTGGGGACAGACTCAGAAAAGGGGTCTGATATGATCCAGTCCAGTATATACTCTATTGGTTAACAGTTACAGTCTGCTGAGGATGTTTGGAAATGTCCTGATACTTGCTCAAGGGGAGCATATACTTCAAATAATGCATTGTTGGCATTATGGTTAGAAGTTGTTGATAAAGTCTATGAAGCTGAATGATACATCTTGCTGGTATTGCAGGCTGATGCTTATGGTACAGATCATGATGCTGCTGGTGGCTTTCATAAGTCTTGATACTTCATCACTATGTCATGTATCTCTTTTGTGATATCTCTTTTATGATGTCAAGGTCATGTAACGGCCTATGTTGGTTTCCCCACTATGCCTGGGATGAATGATGTAATGTTCATGTCTTATCATGAGTAAACTCTTAATGTATCTCCACATGGTTAGGTGGATGAGTCAATATTGGTATATCCCCACTAGGTTGGGTGATGAATGTATGTATTAAGTCTTTTGGTGATAGGAAGGTCTTCTATAATGTATAAGTCTTTGTTCTTCTTGAAGAACATCTTTTGCAGATCTTGCCTACAGTCAAGGGGAGCATGAACAGCACAATTCAGCAAGAGCAGGATGGATAGATTGGTACACTTTCGCATACACAAAAGGGGAGCACATTTGGAGATTTCAGCAAGTACTCAGGGGGAGTATGGACAGCAGAAGGTATACAAAAGAAGAGAATATCTTGGTCCACCCTTTGCCCTTGATGTCAAAGGGGGAGAGTGACTTGTTGTGGTGGTTACCATCAAGTCCAAAGGGGGAGATTGTTGGCATTATGATTCAAGTGTTGTCCTTGATGGCAACTCACTCAGAGGTTGGTACAGGTGCTCAGAGGTTGGTATAGGTGATGACAACTTAATCAGAGGACAGATCTTAGTACAGCATGTCAAGAAAGTTCATACACGCAAGTTCGTTAAGCCCAAGTCGCGTGTACACGCAGGTTGGCTTCAATAAAAGAGCGCGTATGTGGAAAACTTATCTTTGGTCCACGGCGGTTATTCCTTGGAAGTTGTGCCTATGGTTTTGGACCTTGGTGTCTCGACGAACGTGTTCATCCATAGTTTCAAGGTTGATGGTATTGGATTTCTATGGTTTTGGCTCTTGGTATTGGACAAGGCCTAAGGCTATATAAGGAGAAGATCATTAGGAAAAGTGTGTTGCAATGTGTGTGAGTTGTGAAGATCTGAGGAAGTGTGAGATCCAAGTGCTGGTTATGGGTTGGTGATCTGAACCAAGGTTTCACTCATGCGAAGGATGATGAATGATGGAATGAGATCTCAAGGCTTGGAATGATTATCTTCTTATGGTTTGACTGTGGATAGACTAGATCTATTGGCACAGGTTTATTATTATGATCTGGGTAAGTTTTGATGTCTGATATAGCTGCGGAGTTTTAAGTCTGAATTTGCAGATCTGTACGTGGGTTGGGTTTGGTAAAAGAGCGTATACATGCAGGTTGGGTTCGTCGAAGTAGCGTATACAATGTGAAGTATGAAGATGGAGTTGGATCTGGTTGTTGTTATGTTATCTGTGTTCTTGATAGGGTTTCAGTGATTCAGTATTGGGTGTTTCAGAGATTGATGATGCAGGTTGTTATACAATGGTGATTGTTTCATGGATCCAGTATGAAAATGTATGAAACGTGGTCCCGGGAAGATTGTAGGCCGGCACCTACGTACTGGTAAATATATCAGCCAGTACAAGAGCCAAGGGGGTTGTAGCTCCCTTCCAGGAGCAGCTGGAAAACGAGTGAAGGTTGTAGCCTTCTGTAGGGTTGGCACCTACGTACTAGTAAATGGATCGGCTAGTACAAGAACTATGAGGGTTGTAGCCCTCTGCAGGTTGTAGCTTGCGTACTGGTAAAGGACTGCACCAGTACATTGTAAAAGAAGTTTCTTATTAAAGGAAGATAGAAACAAATTGCAGCAGGTGGTTTTCACCCACATTGGGTTTCCACCTTATATCATGGTGTTCATGTGTGTGCCTTATGTGTGATGATCTATTCTGTTATACTGCACCTGTTTACTGTTAATATGGTTAATAATGTTCTGATGCATTTACTGAAGATAAGCTAACTGAATCATAAGATCTTTGAATATACGCTAGTTTCTTTAGACACAGTCGCGTGTACACACGGGTTCACTTAACTGAAGTCGCGTATATGTTTATGAGCATGAAAATTGGAAAAGTTTTATTGATCTGATAATACTGATTCACCCCCCCCTCTCAGTATTATTTCCAACAAACAGTTGGTGCAGACTGAAGAAAAATTAATAGAAACAGAGGCTGCATTGCAGGCAGCCCTACAGCAGAAAGAAGGGGGCCAAACATCTCAGCTCCCTCCACAAGTAATCAATCTTGAGGAACCCCCTCAAATTGTTACTCCCCCTACAGTGCAAACAGTTGAGACAGCTCCATCTACATCAATACCAGCAACAACATCAGAGCAGACTCCAAGCCTTGACATGCAGAAGCTGATGAATGAAATTCAAGCCCTGGAAGCCCAAATGGCAGAGCTAAATGAGGCCAAGGAGAATTTAGCTATGCTGAATTAAAAATATGACAAATCCAAAAAAAATGTAGCTGAAAAAGGCAGAGAAGTAAAGGCTCTCAAGGAGAAGATAAAGGAGCTGGAGAAAGAGCTCACCCTTGACAAAGTTGCAGCCGAGGTCAAGACAGTTTTATGGGCCAACATTGGCCAATCCATAACAGATCAGTGGCAGTATATAGAGACTATTCATGAGCAAATGGAGCTCATAGGCAAAGCACACAGGGAAGTCCAAAGAGCAAGAGCATCTCTAGGCAATAGGCCTAAGATAGCCAACAGAATGATCAACGTGCTTAATAACCGCACAGGTCCTCAGCTGGCAGCAATTGGGATCCCCAATAGAACTGAAACCATCCTATTGATAAAGAGGGTCCTCACACTGAGAAGCCTGGTACAAACATTGGATAGAAGAAGCCAGGACATGCAAACAGAAGTAAACAGATTCATGGATAAGTTTGTAGCATTACAGAGCAGAGGCCTTCCTGGCTTGCTGAACAGCGCAGGGAGGCTACTTTCACATGAACATCATGCCAAAAGGGTAAATACTTTTGCTACCAATCATATCACTGCAGGATCAAGCACCTCAGAGGAAACAGGGCCAGCATCAGGGCAAAGTCTCTATGACAGAGTAGAGAACTTATTTTTTATTATGAATGAGATCAAACATTTGTTTGAAGTGCCTCCAAACTTCTACAAATATACAGAGGCAGATGAAACCTTAGATGCAATTTTGAGGCATCAACTGCCTACACAGGAATGGTGGACCAAAATGATACAGTTGTTACTGTAAACAAAAGGCTTTCATCAAGTTTTTTCATCAAAAAACATAAGTCATCATGTGCAGGAAAATTTGATGCATTCAGTATGTCTGTAGAAGAATGGACTAAGCCAGCTCAGCAAACCAATTCGGCCACTAAAGCAATACTGACAGCTGCAAATGACAAGGCCGAGAAAGCTACAGCATGACAAAGCCATAAAGACACATCATTCAGAATTAATACAGAATGCTCAACCAACTCAGTGGCCTCCAAAGGTCAAAAAGACTTCTGACAGCATTAAAGAGTATTCATTTTGTATTTAGAGCAGTAATAACTTCCTTATCTGCTATTTTGTAAAATTGGTGAGCGCATTTATTTATCAAGTGACTCAGCAGTTCAGATATTTTTGTATAACCGATTGTATATATTCCCCCTCGCATAAGCTTGCAAGGGTTGTTGATTTTCTCTTCAGGAGATACTATGTTGTAAATGTTCAGAGTTTTAATACAAAAAGCTTATGGAAATTCCAAAGTTCTGTGTTGTCTGATGCGTTTTCGTGTGTGGTGGACTCCAGTATTGTAGCAATAATGCTACAACTGCTGGGGCTTCCTATCTCTAATTTTATCAACCCGGTAGTTCGTACAAACTTGGAAGCGACGGTGCTGTATGCACAAGTACTAGCTCTTGTCGCAGCTGTCACTTGGTCAGCTGGCACAAGTCCGCTAGGGCTCAAGCCAACCTCTATATGCTCTCAGAAGAAGCTTTCTAAATGATGGACGAAGGCTATCTCAAAGGAAATTAATCTACTTTGCAAAAATGAACTGAAAGCTAACCAAAACATGGAAACCCTAGTAAACCCTAATCTGACTAGCTTAATCTCTATGATGCAATGGTGGGAGTGCAAGTGTCTAAGAATGATGCCATTACTGCTAGTGATATGAAATGCATGAACTTAAACTACTTCCATTGAAAAGAACATTGTTTTTGTATTTTTTCTTAAGTGGTTGGAGTGATTATGGTTTTGTTTCTTATTAGGGTTTGGCTGTGCAGAGGTGGTGCGAAGGGAGAGAAAGCTTGGGAAAGGTCAGGAGGGCTAGGAGAGGTCCCAGGGGATCCCTAGCATCAGTCCATAGAAGTCCACAACGTTCAGGTGCTCGACAACCGAGTTTGCAGGCTTCTACAGGATGTCTACAGGGGATCCTACAGGAAACTCAGGAATTCTACAGGAAGTCTGCTAACTTCTACAGGATGTTCTACCGTGGGAGTTTTGGGTGATGGTGAAGTGATAGAGCTGTATGGGTGGATAGGTAAGATGGAGATGGAGCTTGTGATGGCTCAGGGGCAGAGAAATAAGATGGAGAAAGAGTGCACGAAGTTGGTTGGTGGATAGAAGGATGGAAGCAACGAAAGGTCAAGAAAATGGAGCTACGTGGGAAATGGAAGAGTTGGAAGGTAAACGAGCTGAACAGAGGTCGAGTAGGTGGCTTTAGGCGTGGTTAAGAAGAAGAAGAAGGAAATGGAATGATACTGAGCAGTGTAAATAAAACAAATTGCTTATGTCTTGCACCAAAAACGAGAATCCATTAACCTGTGCTACCTGTGCTATTAAACCAATGAACAACAATGTAAATCGTGAAGAGAAGTCGTGCATGGAGTTGGAATGAAGAAGTATGGCTCAAGATCAGAGTGCATGGATGGATCTATAATTAAAATGACTGTGTTGCAGCTTGCATAAAAGTAAAAAAGACTGCGTTTTTTGGTGGTTGGTACAGACTGCACCCCAATCTCTAAACAGAGATGGCAGTGAAGGCACTATCAACCTTTTCTTGGAGCTCCAATGAATTACAATCCTCCTATTCTAATCTAAGCAACTGAAAGCGATTTAACCATAAGCTAATCCTACTCAATCTCATTAAAGAAATCAAATCAGCAGACTGTGTTCTTGAAATGCATGTCAAAACAAAGAAACAAAGTGCTGAAAAGAAACGCAAATAACACTACAAAGAAGAGGAGGTCTATTGCTCTCAGGTTGGGCCCTAACCTGAGAGCTATAGCTCCCTTAAAAGCTCAGAATTAGATCCAAATCTACTTGCCTTTATTCATAATCAAGAGTCTAATGTCATGCCAAAACTGGCTTAAAAAACTAAACACCGAGCTGTAGCTCGTGCTCAAAAATTACAATATTAGTTCAAAAGTTCAAAAAGCTCCTATCAAAGGCTACGGCCTTCATATTTATACACAATGAAGATCAAGTTGGCTTCCTCCATTCGTGGAGCTTGGCTGTCCAACTGAAAGTCAAACTGCTGATCCTGTAGAATCCGTTGGCTGCCTTTAAGCTCGGTGGGGAGAGTTGTTGGAGCTCGGAGTTAAGGTGAAAATCACGAGGAAGGTCATCAAGACTATGGACAGCCTCCCTATGAACCCGCAATGTCACCTTTGTTGTCTCCTTGTCTCCATTTGCGTGGTCTTTTGCTCTCTTTAATGCCAAAAACCTGAAATCATCATGTATTAGCCACATAGATATAATGCCTGCCCTTTTTTCTACAAATAACACGAATATACTAAGAAATGAATGCATAAGTGATAAAAGATGAATGGTTGAGCAAGGTAAGTAGGCCAAATGAGCCCAAATTGTACCAAAAATTGGGGCTCATCATCACCCCCCAGCTAAAATATTTGCTCATCCTTGAGCAACTTAGTCCAAATCTTCATCCTTCATTGCTTTTATTGCTTCCCTTACATCCCAAGCCTCTGTGGTAGTGTCCTCCTTGCTGATATGAAACCCAGCTTTCCTGTTCACCTCTTCCCATTGTTCACTGTCATCCTCCTCTGTGTTGCCTTCAGTCAACCCTAGCAGTAGTGGTGGGCTGAGTTTAAGGCCAATCCAGCTGGCCTGGAGGCTTTGCATGGATTTCTTGTAAAGGTCTACCCTTACCAAAGCTTCCCTCATCCGAGTTGGGGTATGGTACTCTCGGATTTTCAAACTGTGTGCCAAGGTATTCCATCTGCGTGTGCATGCTTGGGCAGCACTTTCTCCTAACAGTCTTTCCATGTCTTCAAAATGAGCTATGGCTTGGGCCTGTTGGTCCATAAATCTCAAGGAAGTTGTGGGATCAGTAGACAACTGTTGGTGTGCTGAGATGAGTGCAACCAGATCCTCTGGTTCTGCTCGAATGAACAGTGGCTTGCTCAATTCTCGGTTCATAACTGATTTTGCTTCAGCTGCTCTTTGATCCTCATGGTTCAACCATGAAGCGAACGCCATCAATTGCATATCACCCAAGGAAATATTGGGATCCCAGGAGACTGTTAGAAAATTATATATTACAGAGCAATGGAACACATAAAATATTGCAGAAATATAAACACAGAAAATGCACAAAACAAGAGAGACACAGATATACGTGGTTCACCCAGTTTGGGCTATGTCCACCCCGAACAGCCAGTCCTTCCTTTTTATTATCCAGCAAAATGAAGAGACACAACCTACAGCAAATCCGCTGTAATATCCTCTGTTTTCTCTCACAGTCTCACCTCTCTGTTTCTCGCTCATAGAATACACATCTAACTCACAACCTCAAATACAATACCCTCATACAAAGAGAGGGGTTGCCTTCTAGGGCAAAAAACCCTAAACTAAACATAAGTTCTACCATCAAATCATCCGCCTAATGAACGGCCCAGATTGACTAGAAATTACTATACTTTTACAAGGCAATTTTACAGCTGTTTTTAGCTTCAGGGGTGCTGCCCCTGAAACCCCCCGCCAGGGGGGGGGCTCCCAAAGGTCGCAGCCGCCTCCCCCTGGACCCCCCCTGCAGCGAACATTTTACGGGCGGCGTTGCCGCCCCCATTTCGAGCTGGGGTCCTATGTGGCGATACCTTTGTATATAGAAGATAATCAGGCTCCACACCCAACAGAGACTTCATTAGGCAAAGCCAAATTGTGGAGGTAGAACTCTGCTAATTTGGCTTTGTCTTCTGACGAACTAGTACTGCACAATTCAGAAAATTGCTATGGGTTTTGGATCTGAGAAATACCTCTTTGTGCCAAGGTATTTATTTGGAACTGCAGCCATTGATCTTTTAAGTACAAACCATAGGATTTTGCAGGTTGTCTGCACTGTATTGCCTCCATGGCCCAACTGGCCATGCAGGCCAGTTGTGCTTCCTTTTGCTGCAGCTGTTCTTTTAGAGCTTGCACTTCAATTTGTGCTTGTTGTTCTGCTTCCTATAGAAGTGTCATTGGCTCCTCAAGACCGGTGGTCAGCTCCTTTTTGCCTTGTTGTTATTCTGTGGTGTCTTTGGAGGATGTACCTGCCCCTGCCCTTAGCCCCTATAGCTGCAATCTCAGCTTCTGGTTTTCTTCCTGTAGAAGCGCACGTTGGCAATTAGCCACATGTTTAGCCATGGCGAATTCACTCCTGACTTCCTTGAGTTTCTCTTGTAAGGGACCTATGTCCGCCATACCCTTTGACTTGGCGATCTGCATCCATGTGTGGGTACGGACTCTTTCTTCCTCCAATGCAAAAAATAGGGGTACAGTAAATTTCTGCGGTATGATTTTGCCCGCCTCTAAAAAGGTGTAGTATGAACTCAGACTAGGCTGAGGGCTGGGCTCTGGTATATGTACTCCTTCTGCCTCTTTAGGTGGCTCTACCTCACCCTCCCTTGGTGGTGATGAGGGTCCTTCTCCTTCCCTCTTCTCCGTTTCCTGTAGCCGGGCCAGAGTGTCCTGTAGAACATTTTCAGCCTCCTGTAGCCGAGCTTTTTCAGTCAACAGGTCTAACCTTTCTTGCCATGTATTTTTCTTTGGACTCCCCTTCTCATAGGTGATTGTTATCCTTGAGGGGGACTTTTCCTTGGGAGAACCAGGGGTATCTTCAATGACAATCGGGCTGCTGGACGAAGGTTGTGGCTTGCCCGTCTTTATCCTAACACTTCTTCGAGCTTTAAAGTATAGAGGGGTCTCCCTCTTTCTCTTTTCTTTTGGCTTAGGTGGCGTTCTGAGGCCAGCTAGTACAGCTGCTGCCTCCCTTGCTAGAATTTCCACCTTCTTCTCCTTGGGTTTCACCTTTTCAGGGCTTCCTGTAGAAGACCCTGTTTTAGCCAATTTCAGGCTTCCTGTAGAAGCCCCTGTTTTGGTAATTTTCGGGCTTCCTGTAGAAGCCCCTTTTTCAATGATTTTCGGGCTTCCTGTAGAAGCCTATTTCTGCTTTCCTGTAGACACAGGTGTCGCCACCTTGGCTTGCTTTGCTGCATGGGTTTTTCTTTTTGTTTGGGTTGCGGGTGCTGATGAGGTACTTGGGCTGATGTGGACCATCTTAGCTTTGTCCGTTCTGCTCTGCAACCTCTTTTCTCTTGCTGACAAGATGGGTGTGTCACCTTTTTCTTTGTCATCATTTTTCTCATGCTTCTTCTTTTGTTCTTTCTTCTGCACTGTGGTCGGGGTCTTCTGGCCTATTTCTTTCTTTTCCACGGCCACTGCTTCTTTTTCCTCACTGCTGGAGGAACCCGTTTCTTCAGTCAACATCCTTATGTCTCCATCTCTTGTCAAATTTCTGAATGATTCCCATGAGAGGGGAACCTTATATGAATGAAGCGCATCCTCCACAAGAAGTTTGATCAACCCATGGTGGGCTACCTGATCTGGCATGCCTTCTTTTAACTTTGTGGCACACTCAATTAGAGACTGTAGCAGGAAATAAGGAATGCTCAGTTTCTTTTCTACAGGAAGATAAATCCGGTGCCTCAATTCAGTGAGCAACCAAAAGTGATACGCGTACACGATGCTAAAACGGCCTTCACAGGTTATATACTTCATGATTTGCAGACTAACTTCATTCCATGGTGGCAGCAAGCTGATTCTTCGCACCCCATTTTTGTCCTCCGAGAATTCCTCCTCAGGTGGAAAGAATTCTTTCTTGGCCTGCTGGCTCAACTTCCTTTCTTCCTTATCCCATGGCAAACCCATTGGAAGTTCAGTAATTCGACTGATATATTGCGGGGTGAGCTTGAGGCTTAGGCCCCAGAAGTTCACTGTGGCCAGTGTCTTGGATTTCGGCCTCAGAGCCTGCAAAAATTCTTCTGCCACTTCATCGTCATAACCCTGCAATTTGTCACAAAAAAATATCCATTGAACCCATGTGAAGAGCTCCGCCACCTCCTGGTTTTCCCTTAACTTGGTTGAATCAGTGGGTTCTCGTCTAATAAACCCACCCGGCATGATAAAACAGTTTCCTTAACCAGAGGTGGTGATTGTGGAAGAAATTTGGTCTACTGAGACAGAGCGTAGGATTACGCTTCTGTCATGCACATAATCCACAAAACTTATCCCTGAGGAACCTAACACAGTTTAATTAACCTGACATCCTGTAGAATGACAGTATAGGCACAGCAGACAACAATTCCACCACTTTTCTATGACCAGACTGTGGACGACGATTCTGCCACCTTTAAAAACCAGTTGCATGAAGAGTTCAGGGTTACCTTTTTAATCTGCCACCTTTTTACGTGAGGCGCCTGCCTTCCTGTAGAAATTGCGTTCCTGTAGAAACAGCGTTCCTGTAGAAGTAGCGCGCGATTTTTGGGAAAGACTGCAGTTGGTCTGCGCTCTAGGTGTGCTTCACAAGCATTTTGATAACCAAAGGTTCGGCGTATAGAACTACAGAAAGATCAGGATAGCCACTCGAGTTCAAAACGGTGGTTGAGAAATGCATGAGGGCAATCTAGCCGATTAGATTTTGAATCGGCGGAATCCGTGGCGCGGGGGTGAGCTGTCCCCGCCGGACCGTTGGGCGACGTCATCCCATCATTCAACTGCGCGTTCACTTGCTGCTGCATCAATTCCCGCAGATCTGTCGCCGCCTCTTCTGTTAAACTCGTTTTTTTCCCGACGGGATTGCTCTCACGTGCGTGCTGCCCATTCTTTTTGTCATGGCGCCACCCAAACATCCAACTAGACCATTAACTGGCCGACGTGGCCGGCCAAATGGCCATACGGCCACTCAACCCATTCACCTTTACACTTTGCAATCAATTCAAAGTAAAATTTATGCAATCTGATGGAAGGAAGGGTCGAGACACTTACCTGCGCGGCTGCACACGATGTTTCGGTTTTTTTTTTTGACGCTGATGAGTGGATTTACCTGTTGTTGGCGAACTTACACAAGCCCGGAGGTTCATGTTTACAGGCTGCCGACGATGGATTGGATGCTTTGGTTGCATGCTCCCGCGTTTCATTGCATATGGTCGGCGCTGTGAATGGTATCCACTCTAGCGGGCTTAACTGTTACAAGACTCCCGCGGGATGTCTTGTAACAGTTCTTCCTCCTTGGGTGCATGCTGCACCACGAAGGATCTGGCCTCACGATCACGCTCCCGGAGCTTCTGGATGACTGGGATGAATATGGTGTGAGATCTCCAGCGTTTTTCATTTAAAATTTGCTTTTTCTTGAGAACTCATCGATCTGCTTTGCTGGTGCAGGTAACTTTGTTGCATGTCGACAAGGATGGCAGGACGAGGTGACAACAATGTACAAGGGAGATAACAATAGCTTTCATGCGTCCAGACCGATCCTCAGTCGTTAGATCTTCTCATAACATGGATTCTGGACCGTCCTGGGCTTCTACAGGAAGTTTCTTGTAGAAATACAGAGCTTCCTGTAGAAAGGTTGCATTTCCTGTAGAGAGTCTGCACCTTCCTGTAGAAAATCTGCATCTTCCTGTAGAAAATATGTGTCTTCCTGTAGAAAATCTGCGTCTTCCTGTAGAAGACTCAAGCTGTAATAAAATTGCACATACCTTGGAGAAAATGAGTATTCTTGGAGGAGGTGCTGGTGAGGTCTCCTGACAGCATGATAAGGATCCTGAGCTCTGAGTTGAGAGGCTTCCTCTCCTCCATAGAACACCTGCAACCTGCATGCAATTTTACATAATGAATCTGCTGACCTTGTTTTTTCTTTTGTTTTTTCTTTTTTTTTTTTTTCCTTTTTTTTTTCTTTTTTTCTCTTTTTTTTTGAAAGGTAACAGGGGCGCCTCATTGAGGTTTTCACCCTTTCCATCTGCCTTAAGCGCCTCAAAGAGGTTTTCACTCAAGGATCTTTTTCCAATCTCTCTCTTTTTTTTTTTTTTGAAAGACAATAGGGGCGCCTCAATGAGGTTTTCACCCCTACCACCTGCCTTGGGCGCCTCAGAAAGGTTTTCACCCAAGGATCTTTATTATTTTTTTATTTTTTTATTTTTTATTTTTATTTTTTTAGATTCTTCAGGGTATGACCAAAGCAGAGGCAGAACCCTTCTCTATGACCAACACTACCTTCTCCATAGTTTTGATGAACTCTTGTCTTGAGAGAGGCTTCCTGTAGATCTTCAATAGATGCCCATTGACAAGCATGGGGATGGATTCCTCATCAATGGTCTGAATAAGAACAGATCCATTGTCATGACATTTTTCCACTGAATATGGCCCTAGCCATCTGGTTCTCAGCTTCTCCTTGAAATCTTTGTATCTGGAGTCATACAACAAAGTCCAATCTCCCGGCTGAAATTGCTTGTCATGGAGATGTTGGTCATGCCACACCTTTCTCTGAAGTTGAACCACTTCTGAGTGAAGGAGGGCCTGCATTCGGTGCTCATCCAGTCCATTCAGCTGCAATAACCTTTCTTGTTGTGCATGGCTGAGATCTAGGTCCAACTGAGCTGCCACCCTCAACGTGTTGTATTCAAATTCAATGGACATCAAAGCTTTCTTCCCATAGACCAGCTCATAAGGTGTGAAGCCGGTGGTGGTCTTCCAAGTGGTGTTATAAGCCCATGTGGCTTCAACCAGGCGATCTGCCCAGTCCTTTCTTCTGCTGCTCACCACCTTAGTCAAGATCCCTTCTAATGCTCTATTGGTGACTTCCACCTGCCCATTTGCTTGAGGGTGATAGGGGGTGGAAGTCCTATGCTTGATCTTGTGATGAGCTAGTAGATCTTCAACCAGGTTGGAGGTGAACTGGCTCCCTTGATCGGTGACCAGCTCTCTTGGATAGCCAAACTAATAGAAGATGTTTTCTCTTAGGAACTCGGCCACCTTTTCTTCTGTTGCTGCTTTGATTGCTTTGGTCTCTGCCCACTTTGTCAGGTAGTCAATGCACACAATGATGTAAGACCTTTGCCTCGAAGGAGGGTTGATTGGGCCCACAAATTCCATACCCCACTTCTCAAATGGCTCAAGAGTCACCTGAGGTTGGAGAGGCATCTCATCCCTTTGGGTCGGTTTTCCCATTCTTTGGCATTGGTCACACTGGCTGACATATCTTTTGACATCTTGATGAAGTGTGGGCCAATAGTAGCCTGCCTGCAGGATTTTGAAGGCAGTTCTCTTTGCTGCAAAATGTCCTCCACAAGGCCCATCATGACAGGTGAGGAGGATATCAAAGACTTCCTCCTCCCTTACACAACGCCTTAAGATCTGATCGGGGCCAAGCTTGAACAATTGCCCCCGATCCAAGTAAATGAGGCACTTTTTCTGATGATTCTGCTCTTCTCTCTTGAAGATAGGTGCGGAGGGAACTGTGCTGAAACAAGGTAGTTTGCTATATCAGCAAACCATGGAGAGAGTACTGAAATAGCAAACAGATGTTCATCGGGCATCTGGTCATCCACTGTTCCATCCTCATTTGCAGACAAATCCAATCTAGATAAAAAGTCAGCAACAACATTTTCTCTACCTGGTTTGTCAACAATGGTCAAATCAAACTACTGCAATAAAAGTAACCATCTAATAATACGAGCATTCACATCTGGTTTATTCATTAAATATCTAATTGCAGCATGGTCTGTATGTACAAAGGTTTGATAGCCAGTAATATAATGTCGGAACTTGTTCAGTGCATGGACCACAGCCAAGAATTCTTTCTCGGTTACAGTGTAATTCAGCTCAGCTTTGGACAAGTTTTTGCTAACAAAGTAAATGGCATATGGGAGTTTTTGCTCAACTTGTCCTAAAGCTGCACCTATGGCTTTGTTCGAGGCATCAGTGTGGATGTGGAAAGGTAGGGCCCAACTTGGACCTCTCAGGATTGGGGCTGACACCAACTTGTCCTTCAATTCATTCAAAACCCTCTGACAATCGTCAGTCCATTTAAACTCCACATCGTTTTCCAACAGGCCAAACAATGGCGAGGCTAGCTTGCTGAAGTCTTTAATGAATCTCCGGTAATATCCTGCTAATCCCAAGAAACTCCGAACATCCCTTACCTTTTGAGGAGGTGGAACCTTCTTGATGATAGCAATTTTGTTAGGATCCACCTGTAACCCTTGGCAAGAAATGGTATGGCCTAGCACGGTCCCTTCAGTCATTAGGAATTCACATTTTTCAGGACTAAGGGACAAGTTCATCCCAATGCATTTGGTTGGGACTTTTCCCAGATTGTACAATGCTTCCTGGAAGTTGGCCCCATAAGGAGTAAAGTCATCCATATAGATTTCCACTGCATCATGGACCAGCTCCGAGAAGATGCTTAAGACAGCCCTCTGGAAGGTAGCAGGAGCATTGCATAGCCCAGAGGGAAGGACTCGGTAGGCAAAGGTGCCCCAAGGACAAGTGAAGGTGGTCTTATCTTGGTCTTCCGGGCTGATTTGGATTTGGTTGTACCCACTAAACCCATCCAGGAAAGAGAAGAACTTCTTTCCTGCCAGTCCATCCAACACTTGATCTATGAAAGGTAGAGGGAAATGGTCTTTCTTGGTAGCTTTGTTCAGTTCTCGGTAGTCCACACAGATTCTCCATTTCCCATTTTTCTTGGGAACCAACACCAGAGGGGACACCCATTCACTATCTAAGATGGGGTAGATGAATCTGGTATCCAATAGTTTTTTCAATTCTTCCTTGACAATGTCCTTAAGGGCTGGATTCATTCTCCTCTGGGGTTGCCTAACCGGCTTACAATCCTCTTTGATGTATATGTGATGGGTACAGACCGAAGGATGGACTCCTTTCATCTCCTTATAGCTCCAAGCAAAAGCATCTAGGTGACTGGCCAACAGGCTACACAGCTCCTTTTCCTGGGAAGGAGATAGGGAGGAGCTGATCTTTAACGTTCTCTCAGGGCCGAACTCCATAGTCTTGACTCTGGGAGTGACAGGGTTGGTTGTACAAAGATCCACTAAGGTGCTAGATTGGGCATCCTCCACCAATTTCTCTAAGGATAGTGCACTGGAAGGTGGAATCTGGATCAAGGTCTCGATCAAGTCATCCTCGGTTGGGGGGTCTCTTCTAGTGGTATCTAGGGTGCGCAGAGGTGTTGAGTACACCTCGTATTACTCTCCTTCCTCCAACCATAGTGGTAAGTCATGCTCTAAGGAGGGTTGGGCAGGAGGGTATAGGACTAGCTGCTTGGACATAGGACCATTTTTTATGGTCATATTTCCTGCACGGCAACTTATGTAAGCATCTGCAGTGGCTAACCAAGGCCTTCCCAAAATGAGAGGATATCCAGTAAGCTTTGCCTTGGGTTGCAGAACCAAGAAATCTGCAGGGTATTCCCAAGAGTCGATAGAGACCAAGACATCCTCCACAATCCCTTCGGGAGTCACAGTGGAGCGATCTGCTAATTGCAGTACTGTCGAGGTCTTCCTCAAGGAACCCTGAAGGTTGAGTTTGAGCATGGTATCCCTGGTCATCACATTAATGGCAGCCCCCAGATCAATCAAGGTGTGTGGTATGATGGTGCCATTGATGTGGACATCTACTACAGGACTTCCAGGATCTAGGTACTTTGGGTAGATGACTTGTCCTAACATAAGGTCAGACAGTTGTCCTATGACATTGATGGTTGAAGCATCTTTCTTCTGCCTGCCTGGGTGTTTGAAACACTTTTCCTTAACCAGTTTGTTGTATATTGGCACATCCTTGATGGCTTGAAGAAGTGGTATTTTTACACACAACTGCTTGAGCTCACCCAGAAGCTCATCCTCCTCTGGGTTGGGTTGTGTGGTGGCTGTTAGTCTCTCAGGAAAGGGTGGAATAGCCTTTGGTTCACTTTCCTTTTTATCTTCCTCATCCTCTGGGCGAGGAGGTTGGCGATCTGGTAGAGTCTTTCCAGATCGAAGATTGATCTCCTGGATCTCCACAGCATAGGTAGGGCATGAGGTTTCCCCAGTGTATACCTGCTGGGCCTGTCTATTGTTGGGGTTTGGGTTCGGTTGAGCAGGCATTTGAGGTTGCCTTGGAGGAGCAAGAGGTAATGGTTGAGGTTGAACTAGTGGTGGAGGCAAAATGGCGGGAGGAGTATTGTACTGGGGCCTCCACCCCGACTGAGGTGAATTCCACTGAGGCTGTGGCTAGGCATGTGAATGATATGAATGAGAAGTAGGTTGAGTAGGGTACTGAGGTGGATAAGACCATGGAGGAGACATGGACCAGGAAGGATGAGCAGGGGGACCCCTGGAAGGCATAGGAGTCGATTGGTTGGGGCTGTAATAAGCTTGAGGTGCCCCTTGCATCCCCTGCTGGTAAGTTCTAGGTCCTTGTGGCCTCCTTTGGTTGAGGTAATAGAGAGGTTCAGTGGGAGCTTCTGTCCCTTGGTACATGGATTTAAACCCAGGTAAGGTTGGACACTGATTTGTGGGATGGTCCTCCTCACAAACGAAACATACTTCAACCGAATGCAATGGGCATTCGTTCTTAGGGTGTCTCCTTGTGCACCTAGGGCAGAAGACAGCCAATGCTCTCTCAGCTTCTTCTTTCTTCTGCTGGATCCTGAATGTGTCCAGCTGCATGGCAATGGTCTATCTCACCTCACTCTTAAGATCTTCTAATTGATTTGCAAGCTCATGTTTGGAGAAAGGGACACTAGTTGAGAGGAGGCTTCCTCTACCTCGTTTCTGTGCTGCCCTGGAGTGGTTTCTAAACACAGTCTTGATGTCCTCATAAGGCAGTTGGTAAATGTCCCCCCTAGCTAACATGTGAATGGTATCTAAGAGGTCTTCAGGGACTCCTCGGAGCAGGACCAACTTGAGGGATTCAGGGTCAAGTGTGCACCTGGCCCGCTTATAGCTAAGTTGGAACCTCTCCTTGTAATCCTCTAAGGACTCATCATTTCCCATGGTCATCCGAAAGATTTCTCCCTTGGTTTCCTTGGACCTACAGTAATCCCTGTACTTGGTATTGAAAGCTTGCTGCATCTGAGCCCAAGTGGTGATACTATTCCCAGGTAAGCCCATGAACCAGCGTAATGTTGCATCCTTAAGAGTTGAAGGGAAGAGTTTCAGCTTTTGCTCATCTTCAGTATAGTCATAGGTTCTACAAAGGACAGCAAACTCAAACACGAAGGTATCAGGATCTTCAGTAGTCAGTCCATGGAAGTGAGGTAAGGCGGAGGGGCTAATGTTCTTCATTTTCATCTCTCCATTGGTCTCTCGGATGGGGAAGGCACCTTCTATTCTCTCATCTTCTCTTCTATTGTCAGTCATAGCTTCAGATGGGATGGTTTCTAATTCTTCTTCTACTATAGGATCTTCGTATATCTCAGGAGGTTCACCTATAGGTTCTTCTGGATCACTGTCACCGAAGAAGAGAGAAGGGTGACTCAGTGATGTGGTGGGGGTGTTGGGTAAGAATTTGCCTGTTTTATCTCGATTCCTACGAGGCATGAAATGGAAAGACTTTTTTTTTGTTTTTTGATTTCTTTTGTTTTTCTGTGGTACCTGCAAAACTGAAACAGATTGATCTACAACTAACTATAAAGATGCAGAATTAAACTGAAAGCAGGAAAGAACTAATCTACTTTGCTCAAATGAAATTGCAGGAATGGAAATGCTAATCTACGCTTGCAAAAATGAAATGCTAATCTATGAAAGCAGGAAACGCTAGTCTATGAAAGCAGGAAATGCTAATCTATGAAAGCAGGAAATTTCTATGCTACTTTTGCAGAATGGAAATGAAATAAACTACTTAGCAGAAGGCAAGAGTAAGAAAATAGAAGAAAAGCAACAATTACTAATACTCTGACGCTTCCCCGGCAACGGCGCCAAAAAGATGGTGGACTCCAGTATTGTAGCAATAATGCTACAACTCTTGGGGCTTCCTATCTCTAATTTTATCAACCTGGTAGTTCGTACAAACTTGGAAGCGACAGTGTTGTATGCACAAGTACTAGCTCTTGCCGCAGCTGTCACTTGGTCAGCTGACACAAGTCCGCTAGGGCTCAAGCCAACTTCTATATGCTCTCAGAAGAAGCTTTCTAAATGATGGACGAAGGCTATCTCAAAGGAAATTAATCTACTTTGAAAAAATGAACTGAAAGCCAACCAAAACATGGAAACCCTAGTAAACCCTAATCTGACTAGCTTAATCTCTATGATGCAATGGTGGGAGTGCAAGTGTCTAAGAATGATTCCATTACTGCTAGTGATATGAAATGCATGAACTTAAACTACTTCCATTGAAAAGAACATTGTTTTTGTATTTTTGCTTAAGTGGTTGGAGTGATTATGGTTTTGTTTCTTATTAGGGTTTGGCTATGCAGAGGTGGTGCTAAGGGAGAGAAAGCTTGGGAAAGGTCAGGAGGGCTAGGAGAGGTCCCAGGGGATCCCTAGCATCAGTCCACAGAAGTCCACAACATTCAGGTGCTCGGCAACCGAGTTTGCAGGCTTCTACAGGATGTCTGCAGGGGATCCTACAGGAAACTCAGGAATTCTACAGGAAGTCTGCTAACTTCTACAGGATGTTCTACTGTGGGAGTTTTGGGTGATGGTGAAGTGATGGAGCGGTATGGGTGGATAGGTAAGATGGAGATGGAGCTTGTGATGGCTTAGGGGCAGAGAAATAAGATGGAGAAAGAGTGCATGAAGTTGGTTGGTGGATAAAAGGATGGAAGCAACGAAAGGTCAAGAAAATGGAGCTACGTGGGCAATGGAAGAGTTGGAAGGTAAACGAGCTGAAAAGAGGTCGAGTAGGTGGCTTTAGGCGTGGTTAAGAAGAAGAAGAAGGAAATGGAATGATACTGAGCAGTGTAAATAAAACAAATTGCTTATGTCTTGCACCAAAAACGAGAATCCATTAACCTGTGCTACCTCTGCTATTAAACCAATGAACAGCAATGTAAATCGTGAAGAGAAGTCGTGCATGGAGTTGGAAGGAAGAATTATGGCTCAAGATCAGAGTGCATGGATGGATCTATAATTAAAATGACTGTGTTGCAGCTTGCATAAAAGTAAAAAAGACTGCGTTTTTTGGTGGTTGGTACAGACTGCACCCCAATCTCTAAACAGAGATGGCAGTGAAGGCACTATCAACCTTTTCTTAGAGCTCCAATGAATTACAATCCTCCTATTCTAATCTAAGCAACTGAAAGCGATTTAACCACAAGATAATCCTACTCAATCTCATTAAAGAAATCAAATCAGCAGACTGTGTTCTTGAAATGCATGTCAAAACAAAGAAACAAAGTGCTGAAAAGAAAGGCAAATAACACTACAAAGAAGAGGAGGTCTATTGCTCTCAGGTTGGGCCCTAACCTGAGAGCTATAGCTCCCTTAAAATCTCAGAATTAGATCCAAATCTGCTTGCCTTTATTCATAATCAAGAGTCTAATGTCATGCCAAAACTGGCTTACAAAAACAAACACCGAGTTGTAGCTCATGCTCAGAAATTACAATATTAGTTCAAAAGTTCAAAAAGCTCCTATGAAAGGCTACGGCCTTCATATTTATACACAATGAAGATCAAGTTGGCTTCATCCATTCGTGGAGCTTGGCTGTCCAACTGAAAGTCAAACTGCTGATCCTGTAGAATCTGTGGGCTGCCTTTAAGCTTGGTGGGGAGAGTTGTTGGAGCTCAGAGTTAAGGTGAAAATCACGAGGAAGCTCATCAAGACTGTGGACAGCCTCCCTATGAACCCGCAATGTCACCTTTTTTGTCTCCTTGTCTCCATTTGCGTGGTCTTTTGCTCTATTTAATGCCAAAAACCTGAAATCATCATGTATTAGCCACATAGATATAATGCCTGCCCTTTTTCCTACAAATAACATGAATATACTAAGAAATGAATGCATAAGTGATAAAAGATGAATGGTTGAGCAAGGTAAGTAGGCCAAATGAGCCCAAATTGTAAAAATTGGGGCTCATCAGTGTGCTTGCTGAATGCTACATGATTCCTGTGTATTTCATGGAACAATAAGTTTCTTTAAACTGTTCGTTATGTTTGTTATTTTCTTCATAATCCATTCATGTTCTGTTTCACAAGTTTAATGGCAAAGAAAAAGAATAGCTCCAGGATTTATTCATGGAATACCCTGAGCTCAATCTAAGCTATTATGTATGTTCTCCTCAGTTATAGTTATAAAAGTGTAATTCTTAATTGATGCACTTCCAAACTATACCTTTCACAGTGATTATCGTTCAGGAATTCAAACCTGCTCCTGGTTAATACATCTCTTTCTCACACCACCAGTTTAGTGGAAAACTCTTAATTGCCTTCCACTGGCTAATCATATTTCATCACCATAATTTAAATTTTGTTTCATGGAATATTTAAATGGCCCTGCAGTTTAGACAATCCCACTCAACATTTCAAACAACCTGTAACCACATACTCCATTTCCCAATGGTCTAAAACTGTTTGAAGATATCACCTTAAGTATTGAGAGACATCATTCAACCAAAATTACAAACCAAACCCTCACCTCATATCTAGCCTAAGATTCTTAAGAACAAAGTTAAACAGTCAAAGAGAGAGCCCTCTCTGATTACAGGTTGGCTAGAACTTGTGATCCAAAGCTTGGTTAGTGGTTACCCCGGCCGTATTCCCTTAGGAGTCAAAGGGAACAACCTGGGTGTTAACAAGCCTATTTTGTGAGATGAGCCTTGGTTTTTTCATTCCATCGTCACCATCTCTTTGGCCGATCATATTCTTTCACTTGGTTGTTTTACCCTTGCCCGAGGAACATCTATGATGAGTAGTATTATTAGCTAGCCTCTTGACCATTACATGCTTTGATTAGTTCCATCATGACTGAAACCATTTGTTATCTTTTTATACCACTCATTCTTCCAGGAGGAGTCATCTTTCAGCTCTTTTCTGACTCTTGAAATATGAAAAGATCACCAAGTACTTGTATTTTCAAACACGTTAGATTAAATGAATTGACGTCATCGTAGTATATGTTTAACCATTTTTCAAGCTGAGGTTGACTATTTATGAAAAAGGTACACCTTCGTCGACATGAGGAAGAGGTTCTCTTCAATATTGTTTTTTTCTTTTTCTTCTCTTTTTCAAACTCTCTAAATATGAAAAAGATCCCGAGTTATTCTTTTGTCGAACTCGTTAACAATTTTACGATGAAAGACTCATCACCATGATGAGACCGATTTTCTTCTTCCTAGATCTCATTAAACTTACTAGGATGGATTCATTTGACGAATGAACTTATACGACAAGAATATGGTATCCTCTTCAAGCTTGTGTACAAAAAAATAGGTACTCACTAGAAATAGTGGGGGAAAAAGTGAAAGTGAAACATCTCTTGTATAGGCAGCATGTCGCTCTTGAACATGACACTCATATGTTTCTCGTGTCGGGTTTGGGACATCCTCACTTAGTCACTTGTCCTTTTGTGTTTGGGTAATCCATTTTTTCTCTCATTTGATTATTCCACTTCATCATTATGACCCTTGGTCCTATGTTGAGTCTAATGTTGCCACACTCCGAAGTTGTGTCACCAATTTGTTCAAGAAAATTCTTATCTACAATTTACTACCTATACATTTTCTGACCTTCTGCCACTGTCCTAGATCATACTCAATTATTCCACTTTATTCCTTGTTCATGTCGATGATGAGGGAATCACTATGACCATCCTTCGACGGGTCACTTCCTATTGACTTCAGCTCATTATCCAGGAATATGACTTAGAGATTCCCTTTCAGTACCTTAAAGCTTGCATGCCTTAATGGTAAGTTCTTCACATCCGACGATAGGTTTTCGTCATTGGCCTTTTATCAGATGATTCCATGAGTGTTTGACTTCAACTTCATTATCACATTCATTGATTGTAATGTCGTACCTTCAGAGCCATTTTCATTATTGGTGGTTTCTCTCGTGCTTGTTCACGGTCCACATCATTGGCCAGTAATTAGGAAGTTTTCTAGCATGTTCGACTTTGACACATTCATTCACATTTTAGAATTCATACTTTGATCGGATTTGGATGGAGCGCAAGACCCTGAATTTTGTATGATATAACTTAGGTTGCATGGAGTTATGTATTGTTCATGATTGTACATATTTTCTTCTATACGGATGGTTGTGACCATACAGTGGGACTTTACATTTATGATGATCCTTCTATATTGGATGGCTGCGACCATACCTTGGATCTTAGATTCATAGATGATCCTTCTCTTTTGGATCGTTGCGCTCATACCATGGATCCTTTCATATATTCCTTATCATCTGGATGGCTACGTCCATACCATGGATTCATGTTTTGATATCAAATATGTATATGTATATGTGTCCTTGATTTGCAGGGCTCTTGACATTGTTTGTCCTCGTCCTTACAAAAGCTCGTAAAGAATCTCAACCATCACTCCTTGTTCTGCCTTCATGCTTTAGGGGGCATCTGTTATACAGTATTTTGTCAAACCTCCTGCACTTCCCCGTGACGTACCCTGAAGTTACCAAAACATGACCATCATGCAATGTACTCATTAATATATGAATTTCAGATCCTTCCCAAGATTTTGATTGGAAAATGCCTTGAGCTTCCCTTGAAGGAAATAGCTCTAAAACCCCAATTTGAGAATCATCGCCCTTATGAGAATAAAAACAACGATGATCACCTGTTTCACTGTACTTAGCTCATGATGGCATTGCTTTGTTCACTTGTATACCCGCGATGATCCCAAAAAGGCCATTTTCCCAAAGAGGATGAGAAGCTTCATGATCTAGAAGCTTCCATAGCAGCAAGCTCAAGGTAAAATTCTCCCAACTTGGCCCCTTGGCCTTATACCTATGAGCTACCTCCTTGATAAGGGCCTACTCTTATCTTTGGAGAGATCCTAACTCCATTTCCCAGCCTATATATTCATCCTCTCCCATTCCCAAATGGTTGGTCTATGTCTATTTGCACCCTCATGCTAAGATTGTGCCTATATGCTACTCATTTAGCTTGGAGAAGGAGTGCTTGGAGAGCTTAGCTTAGACTTGGATATTAATTCAAGGAGAGTCTATCAACATCAAGGCTTGGTTGTATGCTTCCCCTTATTTTCTATTAATATACAACTACCGGTTCATTTTCCTTAAATGTGTATGCTCATGTATCATTTAGCTTAACATTCCTTGATCAGTTAAGTAGGTTGCTTTTGAATATGATAATTTTAATTTCATGCCTTGTTGTGTCTTGATCTCTTGTGCAGGTGCATAAATGCTGAGAAAAACAAGAACGATCTTATGATGCAAGTGATTCAAGGTCTTCAGCAAAGGAGATCGAGATAGCATCAGATCGAGGTAGGCCATCTTCTTCGTCTCTCTTTTCAATTGCAACTTAGGAAAGTGTCTAGTATATTGTCACTTCGGTTGCTAGACCCACTCATTGGGCTAGAGGGATCATCTCTATCCACATAGAGGATTTAACTAGAAAACAGATAGCCATGGAGTAGATTTTTTCCAAGTTAAAGACCATTTGGCAGGAATTGGATGGGTTGAGTGCACCTAGAGAAAAAAGTAAGGCTTTCCATTGGGTTTGGCACGTTTGCAGGACTTCTAGCACTGACATAGATATTGGTGATTGTGCTAACTCATCGACTATGTTGTAGATATGAGCAGCTTACGAGTTGTGTCCTACGCGTCGTAAGGGTCCTTTGACCATTTTAGGCATGTCTTCTATAGAAGGCTGAGGGATGGTCAATGACCCTATAGGTATTTCCTTAGCCAAGGTGGATGGATTGAGATCTAGGGAAGTTTCATAACTTTGATTCCTTGTTTTCAAGAGGATATCTTCCCCTGTCATGAAAATATCATGATTAGGAGTGTTATGGAGGTTCCCTCCAGATGGATGAGGTTAGGGAGTTTTTTGTTGGGTGTTAATGACTCCCTGATTGAGGAAGGGGTCTAGCATAACTATAGCTTGTTGAATGCCTTGCCCCATACTATCTTTTATCCTTTTGAAATCAAGAAGTTGAGTGCAGTGGTGGGTATAATGTTCATACTCGCCATAGATAGTGCATGCATGATTAGTATGAATACTTTTGTTCTTGCCTTGTTTCTCTGAGTTTTTTTTTGTCATTCCCTAATTTTGATTCTGGTTGGGATTGTCCCTTCTCGGTGCCCTTGGGGGTTGCTACTGACTACTACCCCCCACTCAAGCTCTCCCTTTGGATTTCTTTTTTCTTTTTTATTAGTAACGTTGTAACGATTAACTGAATTCAGTTGTTTCTCTGATTATTACTATGAAGCTAGAGAAGGTTGCACTTGATTAACCCATGCATTATTTCGCGTTGGTAGGATGTTCTGTTGTTGTGCTAGAAAAGGAGATTATTGGTTTCCTTGTACCTAGTTAATGTACTAATTGGGGGGAGTGGACATCATATATGTATTCCTAGAGCAGTATTTCTTACCCTGGGGGGGAGATATGAACCTCCTTGTGAGGGTTGGTATTGGTTAACCCTGTTGGCTATGTTCTGCATAGATGCGGGTTGACCATTATATTACCCTGTATGTTGCAATGGTGGTGCGTTGTGGGTAGCATCACATGCTTGGCCATTGAACAAATACCCAGGGTTTGGGTAGTTGTTCTTATGGTGATTGTGGGATAGGGACCCAATTAATCCAACAACAACATTGGATGTGCTTAGGATCTCTTTATAAGTTTACAAGTGTGAGGAATCTAGAAGAATATGATAAATGTACCCAAACTGGGTATAGGTAAGCTCTAACTGTTGGGCTTTACCAATGGATTCTTTCTTATTTTTTTGGGATGAATTTTCCACGTCCTTAGAGATTTAATATGTGATGGATCTCGGGAATATGTCCAAGAGGACTTTATCTTCAAACTGGGTTTTGCACAGGCTATGGCATTTTTGCCATTCATGGAGATGGTCTAAGATATGAGTAGTGGGTGCTTGTTTGAAGTTGGTGAGGAGTTCCAGACCCAAATCATGGCAGACCAGGAACTAGAAGAAGGTGACGAAAGAAGTAGCGAATGAACTAAAGCTCCCATGTGACACAGAGGCCTGGTCCACATACAATTTAGCGGCATGCTTAGTTAGGGTGCATTGAATTAGTCATAATCTAATAGTATTCTTTGTGATACTATTAGATGAATGCCACAGATGAAATATCATGACATGGTTGCCTGGGTACTCACCCTGTTTTCCCTCAAATTTTGGAATTTCTGAAGGGAGCTTGGTGGGCATAATTGGTCAATTTTGGCCATGGGCGAGCGGGCCATTGGTTAGCTTACTTAAATCTGGTAGGTTTAGCGAATCTAAGAACATGATTTATGCATTACTTGCCATCTTAAAATGATTTTGTACAACTATATGCAATGGAGTCCTCTGTGGGGATGTCATGGGAGAGCTACCTTGATGGGTATCTCGGGGACTATCCAGAGGAGAGGTGTGAACACTCCCAAAGGGGGTAGCATGTGGGGATCCTTCTGGAGTGGTGAAGGGTGTACTTTGTCAAGGATGAGTTTTGAGAAAAGATGCACCAATAAAGGAAGACCCAATAATGATGGTTGAGTGGCGTCCTCTCTGCCAAAATGATGGGTGTTCTGGCACACCTCTCGGTAATGGGGGAAGGTTTAAAAAATTTCTAGATCAATGGGGAGTCGTGGGGTCCCCTATTGTGTCGATTTAGAGTGTGTGATACTTTTTGTACGGTGAGTGAAGGAGATAAATGTCAATGAAATTGGGTCACATACATAAAACAAAGAAAAAATATAAATGGTTTATTTTCCTTTAATTTAAACTATGTGATCAAGGAAAAAAGAAAAAGGTTTTTGTTTGTTGCGTAAAATAAAAATACCTATGTATACTTAATCACCTTGTCCACTCTTAAATTAATTGGGCCTTATGAAGATGTCTTATGATCGGTCCTGGGGAAACATCCCCAAATAACTTGCGATGCCTTCCAGCAACCGAAAAATCAACCAAGGTAATGGTAATGAGGCTCAAGTGTTTCCTGCAACATCGCCTATAGGGAAAGGATGCCCTTGATCTGGTCACTAAGTACCTTCATCCCACATGAGCATTCAAGTCTTTAACTTCTTAGTAGTTATTTACCAGTACTGAGCACTAGATGGGTCAGGTAACCCCAAAGAGTACTGCACACACTGGACGTAAGCCAAACCCCCTCTAAATCAAGTCTCTACCATGCTAGGGTATTCTTTTCCATGGAATGATAGAAGGACTTTAAGCTCCCTCAAATGTCAAAAACTATATTTTTTATGGTGTAACATGACCATGACAGCTTATGGGATGCCTACCCCCAATGGTCTTAACTTGAAATATATATTTTTTGGTTGCCCCTGTGGGGAAATTTAATTGGTTCAAGTTATGGTTATTTTTAAGGAGTCTTAATTCACTTATGGAGTGATTTTTGTAAGCCAAAATAGACTAAGTACCAAAAGCTCCAAAAACTAGATACTCCCTGAGTACAAAGCATATGAAGGATTAGTCTGTGATGTAATTGAACATACGAAGTGTGATAAGATGTGGATATGTGATGATCCTTTTCAATATCCTTGTAATTACGCCAAGTGTTGATTGTTCCTTGCATGGAAAAAAGAAATGTATTTGTGGATAATGGGCCACTTACTTTTTTCCTATTACACTATGTGGAGTTTAATAAGGGAGATGGAAATTCAAATGTTTTCGAGAGAGTTTTCATATGCAATCCCAGGTTCACCTAAGATACGCAGGGGAAGCCGATATTACTTAATTTATCTAGTAACATTTTCTCCTAGTCCCAAAAAAATGCTTTGGTTAGTAGTAAGATTCGTGGATAACAAGCCACTTACTTCTTCACTAATTAAGCTATGTGATTTGCAAAAATTTTAAGAAAAATAGTTTGAAAGATATATGTGGAATTTGGCCACTTACTTTTCTCCCTAATTAAGCTACATGGGTATTTGCAAATACATAATGAAAAATAATCTAATTGCTTCACCAATTATGCTTCATAAAGAAACCAAAGGTATTAAATAGAAGATATGCATAGGTGAAGTTAATTCCCTAATGGCTTCCAATCACCTGAGAAAAGAGAAAAAATACAAGGATTTTTGTGCTTCCGTTTGACCGCACAATTTTTGCAATCACAGACATGCGCTTGCGTCTGTCAAAGAAAAAGGCGCATAAGCCGTGTCTATCAGAGAAAAGGCACTCAGGCAAAAAAGAACATAATCTTTTTCACTTCCACAGGCTCAAAACAAGTCCTGAGGGTCTGTAAAAAATCCAAAGAGGTGAAGAGAACCTTGTAGCATGGTTGTGCAGAGAGGTGGTCCTGCAAAAACAATCTCTAGATTAATGAAAAGAGAGTAGTATGGTCGCCATACCTATTGTAGTCTTTTTGGAGCACAAGTGTACCAAAAGATACCCCCTTAGCAGTGAATTTTTCCTTGCAAAGGATCATAGTCAAAATTGGTGTTGTTATGGACAGACTTAAATAAGCACAACATTGTAAATAGTGGAAACAATGCATACATAAACATAGACTAAAAAAATAAGTACATAAACAAAACAATGCTCCAATGGAGAAAAAACATCAATAATATATGGAAAAATATCCCTTTATTGATTGCTGGTGGTAGAGGTTGAATACAATAGACGAATCTTAGACACTTGAAGAGAATTATTTGATCTATGGAGCTCAAAAGTCCTCAACAAGGGAGTTTCTTTTCTCAATATGTTTGCAAGTTTCTCCTCTCTCTCAAAGAAGTGTGAAGACTCTCCAATCGTGGATTCCTCTTCTCTCACTAAGATGATGGGTTTCTTATAAGAAATATGACCAAAATTCTAGTGGTATTCACTTCTTTGGCTTCAACAATACAATGGTGGTTTCCTCAAACAACAATTTCGCTAGCATAACAATGTCTCATGTTTTGGTTCTCCCATGGCCTATTTATATAGAAAAAATTTGAATCCTTCTTCCCTCTCTTGGTACATGTATGATAAATATACATCAGTAGGACAAGATGATTCCTTTGAGGGATACATATCTCCAAGGTCACTCAAATTCGGTTGTATAGGATTGAACTTAGGTCAGAAAATCAGCCCCAAGTGTGTAAAGTGGTCTTGGATTGCTGAGTCATATTGTTCTACAATCGTGCAACTTTTGGAGTTTATTTTTCATGCGCACATTTATCGAAGAAATATACATGCGACTTTAATTATTTTTCCTTTATAAAATTTTGACGTTTGGAGAACTTTGAGTTTTTAAACTTCATAATTTATTCTGCTAGAAAATGTCCACCTATGCATTCTGCTGGACACTTTTAGTGTCTTCTGGATCATACTGACAAGTGTACGATTTTTCAGTTTTAAGAGGTAGCCTAAATACCATACTTCCCTAAAGCTAAGAATCAGGTCACATCCCTTGGTCTTATGCAAATAAATGTGGGAGGGGCTAGAGCAAAAGGAGATAGGACAAAAGTGTAAATTCATGATAAATCATGTTTTAGAGGAGCACCGATAGCATTGACCTGAGATCATTGGCCCAATTATACAACAGAAACAAGGCCAATGGAGAAAAATGCAAGGATTTAAAGAGTATCAGTGAAAAAGTAAGGTCGAAACAAGGTGGAAACTTCTTCGTGTTAACAGATGTATGGGTCGCCAACTGTGGAATTGCAGAAAAGAGGGAAATGAAAATTTCAAATGGACAGTCAACAAGTCTCTCCAAAAATAACTATAGCCACTCTAGTTTTAAAGGTAGAGGTTCGACATTATTGAACCAATTTACAGATTTGTATGCTAAGGATTTTCCAACACAATTGAAGAAGAACGAAGGAGCAGTTGCAAAGGGACTTGTTATGATAGCAGAAATGCTAAAACTTCGGTTAGGGACCTGTTCTACTTTCAAGGGAACCAGTTGACCAGATATTTATTTTTCATGAATGCAAGTATATTTTCCTCTATTTTCTCTAGGACATACATAATATTTTTAATCTTATCTTTTCATACATGAACTTGAGAGATATTTAAAATATCTTTGTTTCTGTAATTATGTAATGACTATTATGTTGCAAAATTGTTAGGTAAAGCACTATATAAACAGTTTATGAATATGTAGACAATGTTGGAACTTATATGAAGAAAAGGGCTTTGCATTGATGTAAGTTGTCGATTTGAATCAAAGTGATCAATTTCCAGAAATACAGAGAGTTTTGTTCAAAGATTCTCATGTCAAACAATTGGTGATGTGCTTTCATATGTTAAATTGCTTCTTCTCTCAGTTTCCATATGTTTTTCCCTCTTTATTGTTGCAAGAAGATTAAGGGTTGAACTTGTTAGAAATATCCATGTTTTCTTTCTGAACTTAAATATAGAATTCATCTCATTATGCTTTATATTTAATTGAAATTAAATCATATTCAGCCTATTCACCCCACATACATTTTATAAGATCCAAAATTTTGCCTATCCTTCCCTGTCATAGTTACTTTGTCATTTTTTGATTGATTACCCAAAGGTGTAGGTTTTAACCATGTACAAAAATTACCTGCATTTGAATTCTAAAACACATAAAATAAACAATATGAGAGCATAACACATAAAACACATATACACAAATATTTTCCCCTGGATCCCAAAACCAGGACTACCATCTTGATTTTTCATTATGTTCCTTTCAATGTTACAATGCATATTTATACATGCCAAATCATCTAATACCATGGACCGAAAACAATCGCGTCCAAAACCATGGACCAAAAACCATCGCATCCAAAACCATGGACCGAAAACCATCGTGTCCAAAACCATGTGCGAAAATCATGCACAAAATTTCGGTAGGTTCGCCCAACCTAACATAGGGTCCAAAACAAAAATTTTCCGGGGCGCTGCCCCGGACCCCATAGAGTGGGGTTACCTGCACCCCTCAAACCCCCTGTGACTCCCCCCACTACGCAATTGGCACAACGAAGGGGGGGCTCCACCCCCCTTCTAACGCTGCGATTAACTACGTGGGCTAGTTGTGGAAATAATATAACACAACCCAACATTCTCCCACTTGTTGTTTTCTTTCCACAGGGGGCCATAAGAGAGCTTAGTCATTTACCCAGCCCTGCAATGCCCATTGTTTCTCTACACCAAGAGAACTTCTCATAACTCACAGATTTTTTCAATGCATCTGCAGTATTCTTCAAAGTGTCCACCTTTACCAGCAACACCTTTTTGACTTCTATCATATCCCTCACAAAGTGATACTGAACATCAATGTGCTTTGTCTTTGAATGATAAGCATGGTTCTTTGCCAAGAAAATTTCACTTTGGTTGTCACAATCTATCCTTATAGCTCCTTGTACTAACCCCATACTTGATCACAATCTCTGCAACCAAACTGTTTCCTTGCTTGCATGAGTGGCTACCATGTATTCTTCCTCTGTAGTTGATAGTGCCACTACAAATTGTTTCTTACTCATCCAACTGACTGCACCTCCAAATAGGTTAAAAACATACCCACTTGTAGATCTTCTCTGATCCAGATCTCAACCCCAGTCTGCATCAACAAATCCATGAATATCCAACACTCTATCCAATCCTGGTCTTCCTTGGTAGCACAAACCATAATCACTAGTGCCATGCAAATACCTGAAAACTCGCTTCACTGTTGTCCAGTGCTCCTTCCCTAGTTTTGACATAAACCTTCTCAATACTCCCATTGCATGTGCAATGTCTGGTGTAGTACAGGCCATCACATACATCAAGATACCAACTGCACTTGAATATGGAAAATAGGACATGTCCTCTTCCTCTTCTTGTGTCTTGGGACACTGTTCAGCAGATAACTTTACACCTATAGGAATAGGAACCTTCACTGGTTTACTATCCTACATATTAAACCTCTGCAATATTGTCTCAACATACTTCCTCTAGTTTAATCAAAGCTTCCTCTTTGTTCGATCTCTTTTAATTTCCATCCCCAAAATATAGTTTGCAGCACCAATATCTTTCATGTCGAATTTGGAGGACAAATGGGTCTTCAAATCCTGGAAAATTTCTTTGTCATTTCCAACCAGCAACATATCATTCACATACAAGACCAGATAAATAACACGGTCACCAATTAATTTAAAATACACACAATGATCTGTTTTTCTTCTGGTGAAGCCAAGTCCCTGTATAAATGTATCAAATTTCTGATACCACATCCTTGGTGACTGTTTTAACCCATACAGAGACTTCTTTAACTTGCATACCAGTTCTTTCTTACCCTTCATCGCAAAGCCTTCAGGTTGCTTCATGTAGATCTCCTCTTCCAGATCCCCGTGAAGAAATTATGTCTTCACATCCATCTGTTCTACCTCAAAATCAAAAGCAACAACAATAGATAAAAGTAATCTAATAGAAGTTATCTTGGAAACAGGAGAAAAAATATTACCAAAATCAATTCCCGACACCTGGGAATAACCTTTTGCTACCAACTAAGCTTTGTATTTTCCATCTTTCATTCTGCATTTGTCTTCTTCTTGAACACCCATTTGCTACCAATGGGTTTCCTTCTAGCCAGCAACTCCACCAGATCCCAAGCCTGATTTTTGTGCAAAGATATCATTTCATCAACCATGACCTCTTTCCAGAGTTTTCCATCCTCTAAATCTACTACTTCCTTCATAGTTCTAGGATCATCATTAGTAATAGATAAAGAAAAATTTGAATAGAAAGCAAATGGACTATACCTTTCTGGTTGCCTTCTTTCTCGAACTGATCTTCTTACACCCGAAGTGTGGCTCTTCATCTTCTGATTCCTCCTTTGTTGTAGAGTCTGATTCTTCCTCCTTTAGCTAAAAGTATATCTTCTCAGGTCCCTTTGGTTGTAATTCATGTTTAATAACATCTTTCACCTCTCTGAACACCACATCTTGGTTGTACACAACTTTCCTTGTCGTTGGGTTCCAAACCTTATAACCCTTTAAACCATCCTTATACCCAATAAAGATGCACTTTTCAGATTTACTATCCAACTTGGTTTGTTTCTCCTTTGGAACATGTACATATGAATCACATCCAAATACCCTCAGATGTGAAAGAGAGGGTTTCTTACCAGTCCATACCTCTTGTGGATTCTTATCCTCCAACGTTGATGAAGTTGATCTGTTGACCAGGTAACATGCTGTCTCCACCGCCTCTACCCAGAATTCTTGTCCTAGCCCGACACCATTGAGCATGCTTCTTGCCCTTTCCATCAGCGTCTTGTTCATTCTTTCTACAACTCCATTTTTCTAAGGTGTATATGGAGTAGTCTTCTGCCGTGCTATACCACAATTCTTATAGAATTCTTCAAATTCCTTACTGCAAAACTCTCCACAGTTATCTGTCCTCAACACCTTTATCTTATTCTCTGTCTGGTTTTCTACCAGAGCCTTAAATTATTTAAACCTATCAAAAGACTTTAGATTTCTTCTAAGGGAAATATATCCATGTATTCCTTGAGAAGTCATCTATAAATGATACATAGTACACAGACTTACCCAGTGATGGAACCTTCACAGGTCCAAACACATCACTGTGCACAATCTCTAATATTTGTTTCGCCCTCTTATCACCAAAGGGGAAACTCACCCCATTCTGCTTCCCAAATACATAATTTTCACAGAAATCAAAATCCAGAGTGCTATTACTCATACCGTCTACCATACCTCTACCATGAAGTATTTGAAGGCCCTTCTCTCCAATATGTCCAAGCCTTTGATGCCACAGCATGGTATTCTCTCTAGAGACCACTAGATTTTCTACTCCACTTTCAGGAACCACAGAACTGTTGCGCCCATCAACAACAGTGCTACCTTGCAGCTTGTACAGATTTCTAGTCCGAACTCCCTGCGTTAATACCAGTGATCCTCAAACTATCTTGTAGGTATCCATCTCTAACACTGTTTTTACACCTGCATCATCCATCTTGCTTACAGAAATCAGATTTCTGGCTAATGCACGAATATGCAGAACACCCGAAAGTGTTCTAACCCTTGCACCTTGCAAGTTCAACTTTACTTTTCCGTAACCAACGATTCTAGCCTTCTTGTCATCACCCAAGAAAACATCACCACCATCATATTTCTCATACTCGCAGAACCACTCTCTATGAGGAGTGAAGTGAAAGGATGCACCTGAGTCAATCAACCATGCCTCATGATGTACATGTGTACTTGAAGAAGCCATGTACACATCCCCACCTTCATCTAAGGTTGTTTTCACCTCTACAGAATGAGCATCATCAGATCCCTTTCCTTTGTCATGAGCTTTAGATTTACAGTCCCTTTTGTAGTGCCCTTCCTTTCTGCATTTCCAGCATACCACCTTTACAGGTTTTCCTGGAGATTTAGATCTCCCTCTAGATTTAGATCTCCCACTCGATGACTTATTTTTGTTTCTGTTCTAGGACCATCCTCGTATAGACAAGGCATCACCATTCTGGCTCTCCATATTTTTCCGTCTCATCTCCTCCGTCAGCAAGGATGAGACTATTTCATCAAACTGCAAGGCAGTTGCATTGCTACCTATTGCAATAACTAGACAATCCCACGAATCTGGTAGAGAACACAACAAGCTAATGCACTTATCTTCATCTGAAATTTTGATATCAACAGACGATAATTGACTTACCACATTATTAAACGCATTCAGATGCTCTGTCACCGAATCTCCATCTTTCATCCTCAGGTTATACAACTTTATCCACAGGAACAATTTATTCACCAGAGACTTAGATTGGTACAAAGTCCCTAACTTGTCCCACAAAGCCTTCGCCATAGCTTCCCCTGATACATTCAACAATATTGAATCTGAGACACATAATCGTATTGTGCTCTTTGCCTTCTGATCCAACTTCTTCCATTCTTCATTGGACATTCCCGTTGATTTAGTACCCATATCTACCGCAATCCATTGATCTTTATCCACCAAAAGATCTTCCATCTTAAGTTTCCTCAACTCAAAACTCTGACCATTAAATTTCTCGATCTCTATCTCTCCACTGCTCGCCATCTTTTTTTACCACTAGAATCAATCTCACAAATCTCCCACTAAACAGGGTCTACCATAGGTCCGAGCGAAACCCCTCAGCAACAAAGGCATCACCTTGAATACAAAACATCTTTGACACCAAACGTAGGTTTTAACCCTGTATAGAAATTACCTACATACGAATTCTAAAACACAGAAAATAAACAACGCGAGAGCACAACACATAAAACACATATACACAGAGATTTTCCCCTGGATCCCAAAACTAGGACTACCAGCTTCATTTTTCATTATGTTTCTTTCAATGTTACAATACATACTTATACATGTTGAAGCATCCAATACCATGGACCTAAAACCATCGCATCCAAAACCATGGACCAAAAACCATCGCGTCCGAAACCATGGACCGAAAACCATCATGTCCAAAACCATGTGCAGAGAATCTTGCATAAAACCATAGGTAGGTCCGCCCAACCTAACATAGGGTCCAAAACCAAAATTTTCTGGGGCGGTGCCCAAGACCCCATAGAGTGGGGTTACCTACACCCCTCAAACCCCCTGTGACTCCCCCCACTATGCAATCGACACAACAAAGGGGGGGCTCCACCCCCCTTCTAACCCCCCAGTTAACTACGTAGGCTAGTTGTGGAAAGAATATACCACAACCCAACAAAATTTTCATGACTCCTTGCAAAAAAATGGACTTTTCTTGCATCTTTCAACCAAAATTTTGAAAAAACGCATCTCAAACTCAAATAGCTAGACTAAAATATGAAACAAAAATCTAAATCATATAGATAGATACCTCTCTAAAGATGGAAAGGCTAGATCCCAATTTTAAAAGTGTTTTTTTGGTTACCTCGGGATTTCTCTCCAGCATAGGGAACTTACGGAGTGATAACACCATGTGAAAAGACCATCAGTGGAAAAGAAGCAACAAACTTGTTCTTCACATAGTTACAGGTGCACTTTGGGATACCATGGGGGAATATGGACATGAAGTTGAAGAGATCTACAACATTCCATTCATAGACAAATGGGCAGAAAGAAGTAGCCAACAGGAATTTGGTGCAACTTCTAAGAGGATACAACTAGAAGCAGCTGAAGACATGGGATGAAAATATAGTATATATAAAACGTTCTTATAATCTACCAGTCTACACTTCTATAGGAAAGTCCCCATTTGAAACTTGTTTTATATATTTTTCGCCTTCACCTTTGGATATTGCATATCGGTAGTAAGGAGTAAGGTAAGATCTTAGAGGAGATTCTTTGAGGGCTAAAAATTTTATAGAGAAGATCAGGAAGATCCATCTATAAGTACAAGACACACTGCAGACGTTGAAAAAGAAGTATAAGGCCAAGCATGATCAACACAAAATATAGAAATCATTCAAGTTGGGACACAGAGTATGGCTACAGTTGAATAAGGAGAGGATGCAGATGTCTGCTAAGAGAATCAAGGCTCTGAGGTATGGTCCATTTGAGATACAAGAAAATGTGGGTAATAATTCCTATCAACTTAGTCTACCACCATATATGTGCATTTATTCAATTGTGAATGTAAATAATTTGAAACTCTATGAGCCTTCCATGCTAGACAAGGAAGAGGAATAATTCCTACCTTCTGTGGAGAATTTTGCCCCCGATGTTGAGGACGAGTTGATAGAAGATAAAGTTTCTCAGAAGAATCAAGAACTAAAATACAGGGGTGGCATGACCTTTATAAAATTGGGTTGAAGGGACAACTTCCAAGCAAAGCTAAATGATACACTAGAGAGAAGCTGGAGGAAAAGTTTCCTCACCTCATTCAGTAGAAGCTTTTTGGGACAAAAAGCCTCACAAAATGGGTAGGTGTGATCTAATTAGATAATTATATTTTTTTTCATCCACCTCCATGCATTTGGAGTGGAAAAAGTGAAGGAATTAGCTCACATTACCATTTTTACCGGCGGGACCCAGCTTGGCGAAACGAGGTTTGAAACCTTTCGGGAGAATTTTGAGGCATCGAATTATGTTTTTTTGGGGTAAAATTTTGTCTCTTTAGAGCCACATCATTTCATAATATTCTACACACATATATCTTTCCAATAGTTCAAGAAGTGTGTCAATTGGATTATGTATGTAAACATTATGCCACTTAGAAGTTGACCTTCATGTTTTCACACCTATAGTTCAGAAGGATCCCGCGTTAGCCCTCATTATTCATGGAAAATAGGTTATCCATGTGTTTGTGATGTAAAATACTCTAGAAGAGTCTATTTTTTAACTCTATTTAAGAGTTGATGTAGTCAAACTTAACCATTAGTAGGATATCGGGCTATGTTATAACTAGGCCACTAGGAGGAAGAGGCATTCCATTCTTTCAAGAGAATTTGGTTCCATAGTTGAGAAAAGATAGCTAGGAGAGATATGAGGTAGAGTACATAGAGAGGATTTGTGCACTGTAGCCCACGGGCATTAATTCTTTGTACCTACAACCATATTTCTATACAGAGAAAGAGAACAAAGAAGCCTCACCTTCTAGCTGGGTTTTCTTCCGAAAGGGCTTCTTAGAGAATATTTCATGTCTTATGTGTGTTTGTGAGCTGATGGTGTCATTATCAGATTTTCTGCATAATTTCGATTTACATGCATGTACTAATTACAATAAACTCTACAGGTCTAAAATTAAATAAAAGTGTAATAGTGTAGAATTTCAAAATTTTAATATAATATTGTCAGATTTGTTGTGACAAAATGTCCAGTGGAATATCCATAGCAGTTTACAGATAAACTTGAAAGAGAAAAAAGTTTTTATTAAAACTCAATCAATTACAATAATTGGGTTCATAGGATGTGTTTTTTAACAATTTATATGTGTTAGTTACTCACATTCCTAAATGATTAGATGATTATCTTTGAAAAATATCCATAGTAGGATTAAAAGAAAACATAAGTAAATAATTCAATATGGTAGAGATATATGACATACAAAACTCAAGACTAATGGCTAGAATCATTGAAGAAAACTTGACGTCCTTACAATGAGTCTGTTATCACTCAGGTTGTTCCCCAAAAGCAGTGGAAAAGGGAATACAGCCGAGGTAACCACTAACCAGTCTTTTAGCTGCAGATTCTAGCCAATATGCAACCAGAGAGGGCTCTCTCTTTATGATTTAGCTTTGTTTTGCTATATGTTAGGCTAGTTATGAAGTACAAGTATTTGTTTGGTGTTTGGAAGGTGACATTCAATAAAACGGAGCTGCAAAGTATGAGAATTTCATACCATTGGGTTAATGGAGTCAGTGGAAATGAATTTATGGGTATGGTTTCCTAGGAAAAAGGTGGAACTACAAAGCAAGATAATTAAACATAGAACAATTTTCAAGCTGGAATAAGATGAAATGAAGTCTTGGAATGAAAGGAAACTAAGGATATTTCATTATCCTAACAGAGGGAATGTGTATGAATATTACTAAGGAGTAGTTAAGAATTCCTTAACTGTATTCAGGGTGTAAGAACCAGGGAGACAGGAGCAGTCAAGAATTCCTGCCTATGCTAGTCCTGAAGAAAACATAAAAATTGACAGGAATTGAACACAGAGTACAACAAAGTAAATTTTGGGCTATTGTTTTTTCCTGCAATTCAGAGCATGATATATAGATGATATATAAAACATATAAACTGTAACATATGAGTTAGAAAACTTATTGATCCATGAGGTAATACGAGAATTCTGTAACATATTCTTCTACCATTAATCCCACAACCAGCGAGTTCATCAGAAAAGCATTCCAGAAATCTTTATTCAGAAGAGTTCTCAAATTTACAGCGCAGGTCCAGAATGATATTCACTAGCCAACCCCCAATACATCTTTAGAGGAGGTATTTATACAAAAAGAGTTTCAAAATTTCTCATAGAGAAAATATCAAGCAATAAATTTATCCATCTACTTCTTCAAAGGCAATAAATGACATTGAAAATAGAGTGCAATGAATGTAGGAGTAACTCCGATGTACTGGCTGCCTTAGGTGGTCTGATATATTTGACTTTTAAAATTCAACAAGTTGGCTGGTAGCTGTCTCTTTAATTTGCGTTCCTACGTTGCTATCCCGGCCCTATCATCTATGCCCAATTCTGCTTTAGTGCGTTTTGGCGTGCCTTCCTTTTCCTGTTTTTTTTCATTCTCATGATGTGTGGCACGTATATTGAATTTGATTAAATGCAGATGATCAAAAGAAAGAGAACCAAAACTACCTTGGTAAAACCTCTAACATGCCTTGCCACCATTGGTCTGTTGGCAACTGGTGTCTTTGTAGTTTTATTAATGTTTCATCAGCTTCAGTATACCTGTAGTAATTGGGCTGGACTTCAAAAAGGTGTGTTATTTCATGCTCAATGTAGAAAAGATTTTCCAATTTGTCATATAAGCTCTATCCAGAGGGAGGTACTGTGTCTTCTGAAGTGCTTGATGATGTTGTGATCTAATTGGTAACATATGTATTTACCCTGTGTGCATATTGTTCATGTGTCAACAGTCTTTGATTGCTGGTTAACAAACTGGGTAGACCCTTTTGCTGCAAGACTGTAAACTTTGTTGTAAAAGCATTTATCTCTATCTGCATCTCTTGACACTTTCTCTCCAGATTTTGTACAAAAATTTTCATAGTCAGCACCTTTTTAACTGTCAAAATGGTACCAGTTCTATCCCTGATATCTAGAGCTGCCAGTTGTTCTCTGGTGTTACACAGTAATTTGTCACCATCCCTGTTACTCCTCTTGTCGTACCTTGGAGGACTCATTCCGGGAGTTATAAGAAGTGACAAGGGCTAAAAACACTTGCATTATGTTCCCCTGAGTATGTACTCCATGTTCCCTGAAGACACCTTCTGCAGATCATCCCTAAAAAGTGCTCTTTTTCCATTGGCGAAAGTCCACAGTATCCTACCCACGCCAATGATGGAGATCCTCAAAAGAGGGCGCGACCATTGGCGCCCTATCTTAGAACAACAGTTGCGCCAACCAAATTTAGTCATGCTTTTTGCCTTAATGCACGTCCGACTATTGTTTCCTTCATTACATGGAGCTTTTCTGAGGATAGAAAATCAGTCTTTTGTCGAGCTTTATCCATCTTTATGGCTTTTTCTAATTCCACAAAAGGTGTCCCGATTCATCGCATCCTCCTCCCTTCTCCATCTATATAAGCTTGTCATTATGCATTGGACAAGCTAGTTCGAGAGTGTTGGTGGTAGTGTTATGCTAGTGATTTGGTAATTGAGTTATAGTAGTGATGATTATTGGTCATGGAGAGAATGCTAATGAGTGCTAGAGAGGTTATGCTGCCGGAGAGGAGATGCATGTCAAGGCACATATAGTTACTTACCCAGCCAGGAGAAGGGTCGACGTCAGAACAATGGTTGTAACTTTTCATGTTTATTAATTGATGAGCGACTGCTATTATAGTTCCAATCTCATTATCTGTCATGGTGATATGTTGATTTATTTCCTTTCTGACTGAAATATAGTTGTGCCTTGGTAGTTTCTATGTTGGTATTTGTCTCTTCCTTTGCATGTGCAGGTGTTCGTTTATGGTCTGTTGGAGCAAGGGAGCGAGGATATCAACTCTGCTTCAATCATAGCGTTGGACTCCAGGTTAGTCCTCTTGATTCACCTTTGATGCATAACTAGGAACTTGCGTAGTAGTGTGGTTTGTTTGTGGCTAGTTCTGTGATAGGCTAGTGGGATCGCCTCTGTCCGCAGAGGGGATTTACCTTACCAACAAATTGGTGACTCCACTGGGGAGTAACTCTTTGATTTCTGTCTTGCATGTTAATTTTCTTCTGCTTGCTTGAGTGCATGAGCTTCCTGAGTCAGTTTTGAGTTGATTCTTTACTGTTTGACCCATCTGAGCACTGTCAACCCGACCTGAGGTTGTATCATTTATCTTTTTAGTTGGCAAGCTTTATTGGCGTGGTTATTTCTCTGACAGTCGCACCAGTTGGTGCATGTTGCTCAAAAGAAACTCGCGCCAATTCTGTGGTAGCGCAAGTTGCAGGCTGACAGTCGCGCCAGCTCTGTAAAGTTTGCATGTGTGTGGGTAGAAAGCTCATTCAGTCTCTTTATATATCTCTTTCAGCCTCTGGAACTGTGTTGAACCTCTGCTTGACTGATCTTAGCCTGTATCCCTCAGCTGTTTGCTTATTTCCAGTGACTTTGCATGTCTAGCCTTCTCTGGGAAGTTTCGGTCTCTTGATCATCCAGTCAGCTTGTTGATTGTTCTACACCTATCCAATGCTTTGTTGAAGCTTGATCTTCTATACTCTGAATACTTCACTTCTAGCCTCTTTGAAGTTCACTAGTTTTTGTGTTTTTCCTTGCTTGCATGGTTCATTTTGTGTTTTAGAGTTGGTTCTATTTCATTGACTGAACTTGGATTGCGCATATCTCTTAGAATTTGTTTACATGCATCATGCCATCTTAAAGGAAAGGAAAACAAAAAATCTTTTGCATTATAGTAG
Organism: Pinus tabuliformis; assembly: GCA_031772625.1. Lineage (NCBI taxonomy): Eukaryota > Viridiplantae > Streptophyta > Pinopsida > Pinales > Pinaceae > Pinus > Pinus tabuliformis. Next base: position 932,783,522 of record CM062811.1, on the reverse strand, counting down.
TTAGCATTTATTGTTATTTGTTGCTATCGAAAAGAAAAAGACAAAATTTCGTTTCTTGTTATTAGTTGCATTAGGATCTTTGTTCTTTGTTGAAGTGATCATTTCGTTTGTGAAAAAAGATCTCAACCCTCCTGTAGATAGAATTCATCAAATCAATTGATTTAATTCCGGCATATAGTTTGCATGTAAGAAGTTTCCGAGATATCATATACGGTAGGACCAAAAAACTGAAACATAATCAAAGATAAACTTTAAAATGAACTCAATGAACATAACAACGCATTGGAACATAACGCAAACACTCTAGAGGTCTAGGTTAGAGACGTGTTCCGGCGTTGCTAAACTTGGAAGTTTATCGTCGAGTGGTTGGGTGATTCCTCCACGGTCAAACGGTAGATGCCAATATGGACTATGCTCCCACGTACCGTCGAGTATATATTGGGAGACCCCTATAGGAATAAAGCCTTTATCCATAGGAAGCCGTGTCAGCCGCCCTACGATTCGCAATGCAGTGAACACAGCATTCACGAAGATCGACCACCCGTACTCTAAAAAGTATTCTGTGGTTTTGCGAAAAGTTTGGCACACCCTCTACCTAGAATTCCAGAGCAGTCACTTTTGATCCTTTTCGGACTCCCTAAACGAAAAGGTGCCGGTGAGCGTCTTGTCACTTCGTGCTCATTAAATATTCGAAGGAGACTAGAGTCATCTTTTACCCTTTTCTCGACTCTTAAAAAATGAAAAGGTTGAGTTCAGTGTCTTAAAAATTTATTGGCCGCGATAACATCTACCCAATTAGATTTTGTGTGCGTTAGCTTGAGTAAGGTTAATTCTCGTTCAATGGCAGCCTTTCTGGTGCCCACCGGCCAAGGTGTTCCTCCTGATGAGTACCCTCGCCCATTTCCTTCTGTTGGAAATGTTGGTGTTCAGTATATCGCAACATTGTCTTTGCCTGGGTTGACCATTGGTTTACCCGTATGGTTTTTTTCAAACTCGGTGGTCCCAAGTGTGATGACTCCTATCCCACCACCACCTCCTCCACCCGAACAACACCATGTTGATTCTAAGGTGGACCCCTTCCCTTCTTCACCTATTGCTGCGTCCTCATCTTCTACTTCGCCTGGTGAAACCTTGGATTTCACTAACCAGGTGGCTAAGAAGAAGAAGAAGAAGACCAAAAAGAAGAAGTCTCCTAAGGGAAAGGTCGTATCTACCACGAAGCTATCAGAAGTGGAACCATCTTCTGCTCCTCCGCGGAAGCTCCGGTCTCCTTGTCAATTATGCAAAGGCGACCATTTTCTTTCTGATTGTCCTGGCATTCCCAGGATCCTAGATATATGGTCCCGTGACCCGACTCGTCCCTTGCTGTCGCAAATTGACGACACCTTACTAGTTGGTAACAGAAAAGGGAAGGTTTGTTTCCCTTGTCGACTTTGTGAGGGTAATCATCTCCTTCGCCTTTGTCCACTTATGGATGAAGCTTCCCGTCTTTTGGCAAGTCTGTCGAATTCCTTACCCCAACTACCCGCTGGATATCAGCGTCTTTTCACACCTGCAGAGCGTCTTGTTACACCTGCAGAGCGTCTCTCCGCTAACCAAGTGGTCAAACATGATTCCTCTTTGGTCCAGCTTTCTCTTCCTGAACCTACCTGTGCTCAGCCTGTTCCAGACCAGTACCTGGTCGGAAAGAATGTTGCTCAGCCTGTTCCAGACCAGTCCCTGGTCGGAACAAGTGATTTATATTCATCATCTACGCACTACTTGATCATCAAAGATGAACCCCCTGAGTCCAAACCAACCGAAAGTCCACAGTTCAAGCTTACAAGTAACCCGGTCTTTAAAAAGGTTTTGCCTACAGAAGTTCCATCTTTAGCTGCTCTTACATCTGAATCTAAACCAAACGAAAGTCAAACGGTCCTGATTACAAGTGACCCGGTTTTGCTTTCAGAACTTACACCCCTAGATGATCCTACATCTGAATCCAAACCAGACAATAGTCAAACGGTCCGGATTACAAGTGACCCAGTTTCGCCTTCAGAAGTTACATCCTCCGATGATATTATCACTGCAAGAAATGTCTCCACCCCCAGTCCTTCTTCCCGATGAGCGCGAGTAATTCGGAAAGATGTAACTGGGACCCAGGGGGCATGCATCCTGGTCTGCTTCGAGCAGAGAAAACTTTAGGTATAGAGTAGGTTTCCGTGGGAGAATATGACTAGTCTGTACCCCGCCCATGCTGGAAGAGGGTTATTCTAGAATAAGATTCTTTTGTCAAAGTTATGTGAGTTGACAGACGGAGTCTCTCACCCTTGTCTATTTCGGTAGACATTGCCGAAGAAGTGTTTTGTTTGCTGCGCAAATGAGACAATATTTGGGTAACCTGAAAGAGGTAGGCCTTTCCTGGTAAAGCAAATGTTTTACCTGCAAACTGAGAGGTAACTTTGAAATCGTACTTTATGCCTGGGGGCATGCAAACCTTTTTGAGTGCAAGCAAGGGGCGACTATTTATTTTTTAAATTTTTAGGTCCTCCCTTTAAACCTGTAGGTCTAACCCTTTAAACTCGTAGGATTAGCCGTTTCTGAACTTGCATAAAGAAAGGATTCAGAGCAATGCTTTGTAAGGCGCAAGCTCCATAAAAAATGGAATCTTACAGGAGACATTCTTATCATATGACTGGATAATCGAGCAGTTTTAGCACACAGTTCATGCTCGTTAAAAAATAAACGCAAGATTCGAGCATAGTTCCTGATCTTGTGTCAAGCTCATTAAAAAATGAAATAAGGATTATGAGGATAGTTCTTTTTCTAGGTCAACCTCATTAAAAAATGAAACATCTCCTCCTTTCCAAATCGAGTCTTTGATTAAGATCTCGTAAAATACAAGTCGAGTCTTTCCTAGATCTCGAAAGTGAACCTTCATTCCATCCACTTTGTTGAATGCAATGAAGCTTGGGGGGCATGTACCTCGATTTGCATTATTATGCTGGGGGCATGCAACAAAATATTTTTTTAACAAGCATAGTTTTTCATTTCAAGCTTGTGTAAAAATGAAACCGAATCCAAGTAAAGTTCTTCATGGTTCAAGCTTGTGTAAAAATGAACCCAGTTACATCCCGTGATTGCCTTTTATCTGCTAAAATTATGCTAGATGAGCCTTGGTTGTTTCATTCCATCGCCACCATCTTTTTTGGCTGATCATACGCTTTCACTTGGTTGTTTCTCCTTTCCTGAGGAACCGCAGCGATGAGTGGTCTTGTTAGCCAGCCTCTTAACCTTCACGTGTTTCAAGTAAAGTTCCACCATTACCGGAACCAATTGCTATCCCTTATACCACTCGTTCCTTCAGGACGAGTCGCCTTTATGATCTTTTCTAACTCGTAAAATATGAAAAGGTTGCTGAGTATTTTTCCCTTTTTGACTCGTTAAAGAAAATAAAAATGGAGGTCCGCTTTCAGCTCTTTTCTGACCATTTAAAGAGGAAAAGATTGCCGATTCGCTCCTCTTGACTCGTTAAATGGTGATAAGGGGCGGTCGTTTCAAGTTCTTTTTGTCGACCGTTAAAGCATAAAAAGATGACCGGGTTTTTGTCGTTTCAAACTCGTTAGTGGTTACGAAACGACGTGGTTTTGACCGCTTTTTTACTTTTTCAGGTCAAAGTCACTAATCATGAAAAGTACTCCTCGATCGTAATGATCGGGCGGTTCTTTCGGGTATTATTTTATACTTTTTCGGGCCCGAGAGACACAAATTTACGAAAAATGACATCCCTGGAGTTTCCTTTTCTTCCGTCTTTTCAAACTCTCTAAACAAGAAAAGACGCCGAGTTCTTCCTTTGTCAGACTCGTTAAAACTTAATGACATCGGATTTTTTCACAACACAAGCATATGCTATCCCCATCAAGCTTGTTAAAAATAACTAGGGTACTCGCCAGAAATGGTGGGGGAAAATAATATTTTTTGAACCATAATTATTACTGTAACGACAGTATGTCGCTCTTGAACATGGCACTTTTTGCTTTCGTGTCCAGGGTGGGGATATTTCATCTCATATCTTTCGCTTGCTTCCATGGATTTGGGTACCCTATTTGACCTCTCATTCACTCATTGCCTCGTCATAATGACCTTTAATACATTGATGTCAAATACTGCCAATTCTGTTAATGTGCCGCTGATATGTTCAAGAGAAGTTGACCTCTGAAAATAAACAACCTCCCTCTGATAGTTCGCACAATTTTGATTCACGACATTATCTCTCTGTCTCGTGTCGATGATGTGGGAAAAATTATGGCCCACCTTCAATCAAGGTCACTCCCTGTCGACTTCAGCTCATTATCCAGGAAGTTGACCTAGAGACTCCCTTCCGGTGCCTTGGAGCCTGCATGCCTCAATGGCAGGTTCTTCGTGTTCGACGTGAGGTTTTCATCACTGGCCTCCGATCGAATGATTCTGCGGGTGTTCGACTTCAGCACATTGATTCACACGCCGTAGATTGTACCTATAGTACCTTGAGGGCCATTGTCATTATTGGTGGTACCTCTCGCGTCTGTTAACAGTTTCCATTATTGACTGGTAATCAGGCGATGTTCATGCATGTTCGACTTCAGCTCATATATTCACATGCTTGGACTTGTACTCTTTTTCGGGTCGAGATGGAGCGCAAGACCCTGGATTGTGTCTGTTGTAATCCAGGCGTGATTCTTGATACTTGACTCATTCACTGGATGGCTGCGACCATACCTGAGTCAAATCATTGATCCTAACCAGATTGCTGTGTCCATACTATGGATCTAGATTATTTATGTACTCTCTTATGGATGGCTGCGACCATACCACGTACATCTTGTAATTGAACTATCAGTCATGTCTCTTAATACAGCTCCTCGGCGGCAGTAACTATATGTGCTCTTGTGTGCTCTTATGTGTGTGTTCTTGTAAAGCATTTCACCCCTCTCCACCTCTCGGACTTCATGCTTTAGGGGGCATCTGTTACACAGTAATTTGTCACCATCCCTGTTACTCCTCTTGTCGTACCTTGGAGGACTCATTCCGGGAGTTATAAGAAGTGACAAGGGCTAAAAACACTTGCATTATGTTCCCCTGAGTATGTACTCCATGTTCCCTGAAGACACCTTCTGCAGATCATCCCTAAAAAGTGCTCTTTTTCCATTGGCGCAAGTCCACAGTATCCTACCCGCGCCAATGATGGAGATCCTCAAAAGAGGGCGCGACCATTGGCGCCCTATCTTAGAACAACAGTCGCGCCAACCAAATTTAGTCATGCTTTTTGCCTTAATGCACGTCCGACTGTTGTTTCCTTCATTACATGGAGCTTTTCTGAGGATAGAAAATCAGTCTTTTGTCGAGCTTTATCCATCTTTATGGCTTTTGCTAATTCCACAAAAGGTGTCCCGGTTCATCGCATCCTCCTCCCTTCTCCATCTATATAAGCTTGTCATTATGCATTGGACAAGCTAGTTCGAGAGTGTTGGTGGTAGTGTTATGCTAGTGATTTGGTAATTGAGTTATAGTAGTGATGATTATTGGTCATGGAGAGAATGCTAATGAGTGCTAGAGAGGTTATGCTGCCGGAGAGGAGATGCATGTCAAGACACATATAGTTACTTACCCAGCCAGGAGAAGGGTCGACGTCAGAACAATGGTTGTAACTTTTCCTATTTATTAATTGATGAGCGACTGCTATTATAGTTCCAATCTCATTATCTATCATGGTGATATGTTGATTTATTTCCTTTCTGACTGAAATATAGTTGTGCCTTGGTAGTTTCTATGTTGGTATTTGTCTCTTCCTTTGCATGTGCAGGTGTTCGTTTATGGTCTGTTGGAGCAAGGGAGCGAGGATATCAACTCTGCTTCAATCATAGCGTTGGACTCCAGGTTAGTCCTCTTGATTCACCTTTGATGCATAACTAGGAACTTGCGTAGCAGCGTGGTTTGTTTGTGGCTAGTTCTGTGATAGGCTAGTGGGATCGCCTCTGTCCGCAGAGGGGATTTACCTTACCAACATCTGGTATGAGTATTCAAAAAATGAATTAGTCTATTGGCCTATTCGGGCTTGTTTGCTAATAATGCTCTGGCCTTTTGAATCTCACCTTGAGCTATTTCTACCAATTCAATTTGCTCATAGATTGTTTGAATTGATCTCCATTGATCAGTGATGGACTGGCCAATTTTAGTCCACAAAATTGTTTTGATTTCTGACAGAGTTTTATGAAGAGTAAGGTCTTTCTCCAAGGATTTTACCTTATTTTCCAAGGCCTTTACCTCTCTTGTTTTCTCAGCCACAGTTATTTTGGATTTATCATAGCTTACCTCTAACTTGGCCAGTTTTTCTTTGGCTTCCTTCAGTTCTGCCATCTGGAGTTCTAACTCTTTTATTTCCTTCATCATATTTTCCATGCTCATGCTGGTATCTGGTATTGTTGTTGTTGTTGCTGTTGTTGATGTAGTGCTTGGTGTTGTTGATGCCAGATCAGTAGGAGGGACTGTTGTTGTGACTGTAGAAGGAGCAGTTGTAACAATTGGAGCTGTTTGAGATGGTTGAGAGGCCAACTCTCCCTGTTTTCCTTGTAGTGCTTCCTCCAATGCCTTCTCTGTTTCTGCCAGTCTCTCATTCATCCTCATCAGCAAACCCACCATGTCCTCCTCTTCTTTCTGCTGTGAAACTTCTATGGTTTGAGGGTGCACTGTAATTGGCAGCTTCAATTGCTTTCTGAGGGTTGCAATATCTTCTTCGTTCTTCTTTATTAATGCCTGGTTACCCTTGGGATCCTTGGGATCATGTCCCAGCTCAATAATAATTTCCTCCAAGGATTTGATCCTATTATCCTTGGCTAAAGAGGAAGCCTTTTCCAACTCTAATTGGGCAGAGGTATTGTGCAATGAATTCTACAATTTGTGAGCTAATAATGCTTTGTTTTCCAAGGTGGAGTACACCATTTCTTCGGTTTGTTTATGTAATTCAATCTAGTCCATTGGGTGGATGTCTTTAAAGAGAAATTCCAGATTGGTCCTGATATAATCAGCAGCTGACTGTGGCTGCTGCATTGTGGGCCTGAAGTGAATAAGGGTCATTTTCCATTCTTGAATATCATAGGCTTCCATTAGCCTTTGTTGATTTGTGGGGGCCATTCTCAGAAATTGATTATAAAGTTGGATCCTTACTGGCTCATTTCTAGCCTTTATTTCAGTAAATTCTTTTTTGATATCTTAGCCTTGCTTGCTCTGTGGGCTGGTGGATGTAACCTCCACACCATGCTACCTCTCTAGCTCTTGTTGATATGAGCTAGTTGATGTTTCCAAAATTGGAGGAGTCTGTTGTTCAATTCTTCCCTCACCGCTCAAGTTGCCTGTTGTCTCTCCCAAGAGTTCATCTTCAGAGTAAGGATTTAACCTTTGCCTCTTTTCCCCTTGTTGTTCTACTGATCCACTTACAGGTGTGTCTTCTTGCCTGTCTCTTTTCTTGGCTCTTTCCTCATTGAGAGGAGTTTGTAACACAGGGATTTCAGGTACCTTTGTTTGTGTTGAAGGGCCTTGCCCCTTTGATGCATCTAGCTGATCTGCCATTGTTTCCTGCTCTGAATGCAGCACTTCTTTGCCTTTGGATGTCCCTGCAGGTGGAGTGCTTTCTTGGGCAGGCCGTTGTGAAGTTGTAGCAGATGATGTGCTCACTCCAATGTGTTGAGGCAATTTGAAAGGGACCTGTCCAAAAGAGTCCAGGTCAAGTGTTTTCTCAAGCTCTTTCATTTCTTTTTCCAATCTTTCTTCTTCAGTGATCTCTTCAACTAATGTGCCTTCTACCCATTCTTGTTGGTTAGCATATTGTTGAATTTGAGGGCTTTTGTGGTGATCATATCCTGTAAGCTTGTTTTTGACTCTTCTAAAACTTATGAAATGTTTAGGGTCATATGGTGACCAATAAAAGCTTTGTTTCAACATAAGTTGATCCCTTAAAATTTTATATGCTTCCTCCCAGGCTTCCCTTTTATTGAATATGAAAGGGCCCAATTGATTTCTTATATTTTGCCGTGCCTTTTTCCTAGCTCCATAGAAATGAGTCAGATCTGAACTAATAAATTTCCTAAAGTAATCCAAGGCAAATAATTTCATAGGGACATACTTTGGCAGCTTGTAGGGGGATAGTTCACAGCCATAAATTCTTATCACTGTGTGATTTTGGTAAAAATACCAGTCACTAATACTGTATTCCTTTGGGAGATGCAAAATTTTCTGCATTTTAGCAAAGACCCTAGCAAGAGGAGTTATCATCAACAAAGAAGTGGCTGGATATATGAATAGGTCAATGAACTCACAATATCTATAAGGGTAGTTATGGAATTCATGGAATACTGAGGTCCAAAATACCACAGACCTCTTTTCTCCCTTGAGGTCCAACTTTCTAAGGGGAATTTGGAAACTATCAGGTTGACAGTTGTTATGAAACCAGCTCACAAAAAGATAGAAAAGAGAGATCCACGCCTTAGAATTCTGCCTCTTCGAGGGGGCAACCTCCTTTACATTACATAAATTAACAATTCTTGGATGATACAAATGACAAAACCTCCTTTCTATATATAGGAGTCTAAGGAGTCACAATGTAATCCAGCCAACCTAACAATAATAATATAAAGCCACAAAAATAACAATAGAGGGATTCTATGGGGCACATAAATAAAAATATGGGGGTAATAGGGGCACAACAATATAAATAAGGGGTATAAATACAATAGTAATGGGGTAATCACTAGTATTATAGGGACCCAACGTGCCCCTCTCCTTCAAAAAAGTGTTGTCCTCAATGCTTGAGTAGTTCTGGATACTTCTGCATAAAATTCTCATCCTCCCATGTGGAATCTTCAGCGGATAAGTTCTTCCACTTGATAAGATACTCTGAAATTGATCGATTTCGTAGTTGTCGAGTTCTTATTTCTGTGACTGCTTCCGGTTCCAATATAATTTTTCCTTCCTCGTCAAGTTCTGGCAATATTGTTTGAATTGGAAGCTTGTCACCCATAACCTTCTTTAAACATGAAACATGGAAAACTGGGTGCAATCGAGAAGCTGCAGGAAGCTCCAATTTGTATGCCATAGTACCAATCTTTTGCAACACCTTGTACGGACCATAATACTTTGGTGATAATTTACTATCCTTCTTAGCTTGCTTTAGGGACATTTGTTTATATGGTTGTAGCCGTAGGAATACCCAATCACCTACATCAAAACTTCTTTCACTGCGATGTTGATCTGCCTGTTGTTTCATTCTATTTTGTGCCAACACGAGGTTATCCTTTAAGAGTTGGAGGACTTGTTGTTGATGTTCAATGTGATGTTCCACTGCTTGAACCTTAGAATTTTCTCTTAAATATGATGTGATGGATGGTGGTTGATACCCATAAAGTGTCATAAATGGGGTCATTTTTGTTGTTGTATGGAAGGAAGTGTTATACCACCATTCAGCCTGAGGCAACCATTTGACCCATTGTGTCTGTTTATCAGATACAAAGCAACGAAGATATCCTTCCAAACATTTGTTTACTATCTCAATTTTCCCATCAGATTGAGGATGATAACATGAGCTATGAGCTAACTGAGTACCAAGACAAGAAAATAATTCTGTCCAAAAATTTCCAGTGAAAATGGGATCTCTGTCACTTACAATAATCTTTGGGTTTCCATGTAGCTTTTGAATTGTTTCCATAAATGCAGTAGAAACTGTAGTGGCTTTAAATGGATGTGATAATGCACAAAAGTGTGCATACTTAGTAAGTCTGTCAACTACCACCATGATGACACTCTTTCCCTCGGACTTGGGTAAACCTGTGATAAAATCCATTGAAACCTCCTCCCAACGTTGGCTTGGAATGGATAAAAGTTGTAATAGACCCAGTGTCTTAATTGTTTCAACTTTATTTTGTTGGCAAACCAAACATTCTGCCACAAACTTTTGAATATTTGATTTAAGGCCATCCCAAAAAAATTCCTTCTTAACCCTGTGGTAAGTTTTTAAAAATCCTGAGTGCCCTCCTAAGGGAGAAGTGTGCAATTCCATAAGAATATTTTGTTTTAGCTGGGAATTCTTACAGAGGTATAAGCGATCTTTGTACCATAACAAATCATTTTTCCAACTAAATGTATCAGAAGTACTGGAATCTTGTTGTAGCTTTCGAATAAGTGCCCACACTTCTTCGTCGTTCTTCCATTCCTCCCTTGCTTCGTTTATCCAATCTGGTTGGATAATAGAAATGGCACACAACAATGCTTCCACATCCTCATCCTTTCTTGAGAGTGCATCTGCCACCACATTTTGCTTCCCTTTTTTGTAGATGATTTCAAAGTCATAACCCAACATCTTTGTGACCCACTTTTGTTGCTCTTCAGAGGATAATCTTTGTTCTAAAAACTATTTAAGGCTATCATGATCTGTTTTTACCTTGAAGTGTCTTCCCATTAGGTAGGGTCGCCATTTCTTAAGTGCATGGAGTATTGCCAACATTTCCTTCTCATAAATAGCTTTGCTTAAAAACTTTCCCTTGATTGGATGACTTTCAAAAGCAATGGGTCTTTCATCTTGCATTAGAACAGCACCAATTCCATTTCCTGAAGCATCACATTCCACAATAAAGGTTTTTGTGAAGTAAGACCGGTGCTTGGCACATTGCCTCTTTAAGATGTTCAAAGGCCTTTGTTGCTTCCGGAGTCCATGAAAATGAATCTCTCTTCAATAATGTTGTCAGAGGTACTGCTATTCTCCCATAATTCTTAACAAACTTGCGATAATACCCTGTCAACCCAAGAAATCCTCGCAGATGCTTTATGGATGTGGGGATTTTCCTTTCCTTAATGGCTTTAATTTTGCTAGGGTCTACCTTAACTCCTTCATGAGATACAATATGACCCAAATATTCCACCTCCTGGACTCCAAAGAAACATTTGGATCTTTTTGCATATAATTGTTTCTCCTCCAATAGTTGTAGCACCCTGTCAACATGTTCAACATGATCCTTCCAAGACTTGCTGTAGATTAGTATATCATCAAAAAATACTAACACAAATTTTCTAAGGAATGGTTTGAAAATTGAATTCATCAAACCTTGAAATGTTGAAGGTGCATTGGTAAGGCCAAAAGGCATGACCAAAAATTCATAATGACCCTCATGAGTTCTAAATGCCGTTTTCGGAATGTCTTCAATCTTCATTCTGATTTGATGATATCCCGAATGAAGATCCAACTTGGTGAAGTAAATTGATCCATGAAATTCATCCAATAATTCATCAATAAAAGGAATGGGGAACTTATCTTTAATAGTGAGCTTGTTCAGCTCCCTATAATCCAGACACATGCGCCATGATCCATCCTTCTTGTGCACCAATACTACTGGAGCTGAGAAAGAACTTTGACTTGGTTGAATTATACCGACCTCTAGCATTTCGGCAACCATACGTTCAATTTCACTTTTTTGGGCATAGGGATATCTGTACGGCCTTATGTTTGGAGGAACACTTCCTGGAATCAGATTAATAGCATGATAATGATCACGCATAGGTGGGAGACCTTTGGGAGTCTAAAATACCTTGGAATGATTGTCCAGGACATTTTGGAGATCTGGAGAAATAGATGATTCCAATGTCGAAACATCTAGCGAACATAATTGTGCAATTACACCTCTTTGCTTCTTTTTAAGAAGCTTAGTCATGCCATTAGAGCTGATTATCTTTCCTGGTTTCCCTGAAATACCCCTTAATTCAACTTCCTTTCCTTCCATAGAAAATTTGATGAAAAGTTCTTGAAAATTAAAAGCTATTGTACCCAAGGATTGTAGCCATTGGACTCCTAGTACAACATCAGCACCTCCCATTGGAATGGAAAGCATTGGGCTAGTCAATACATATTCTCCCATGGATAGCTTGATATTATGGCACTTTCCAGAGCAATTTATTGTTCCTCCATTTGCAATCATCACTTGACACTCTGGTGCTGGATATAGGAAGCAATTCAATTCTTTTGCTACCCTACAATGAATAAAATTGTGGGTGCTTCCTGAATCAATCAACACTATTACCTTCTTCTTCTTGATTTGTCCTTCTATCTTGATGGTTTGAGGAGTGGTAATTCCCGCCAATGCATTACAAGATATGGTCGGATTTATTTGTTCTTCATCTAGGCTTTGTTCCTAGAGTATATCTTCTTCTTTTGACCTTTCTTTCTCCTTTACTTCTTCCTCTTCACAATCTATGTAGAATAATTTCTTCTTAGCACACTTATGACCTTTAGTGTATTTGCTATCACAACTGTAACAAAGCCCTTTTACTATTTTTTCTTCCAATTTTTGTGGTGTCAACCTTATAGGTTGTGGAAGACTAGGGGCAACAACACTTCCGTCTTTATAGTTGTGAGTGGTATGCTTCCTAGTTGCCATAATTTTGCTTTCCATTTTTCTTGCTAACCTGAATGCCTTCTCTAATGAATCAGGTTCCCAAAGGCGAACATCATGTTGGATATTATCCTTTAAAGACCTTATGAACACATCAATCCTATGCTCTGGAATATCTTTTACCCTTATGTTCAATTTTTGGAACTCCTCAATGTGCTCCATTACTGAACCCTTTTGTTTGAGACTTATCAATTGGCTAAAAAAAGTGTTGCTTTTTGTATCTTCATAATGTGCTATCAATTCTTCCATAAAAATTGCCCAAGTGATAAATTGTTTACGAGTGCAAAGCCATTGATACCATACAAACTGATTTGGTTCCAAATATACAGATGCCATACGTACCTTTTGTGCGTTTTTCACATTATTGAGATCGAAGAATTGCTCCATCTATAATATCCATGTGGCGGGATCCTTGCCATCAAACTTCCTCATATCGATTTTTGGAATATGGTGATTCTTCGATCCAACATTAGCATCTATGGAATCATGATTAACATTTCTTTTGTTCTCATCATGAGTTTCCTTTACTACCTTTTCACCATTAGTGACCCTTTCTTGTAGCAGCTTCTTCAATTCTTCCATGTCTGTCTTCAAATCTATCTTCAAATCTGCCATCGAATCCTCCATCTTAGCTTCCATTCCCTTTATCTTAGATTCCACACCATTTATCTTAGATTCCACGCCACTTATCTTAGCTTATGTTAGCTTTTGTGAGCGTGACATTTGTTGCACTTGTTCTTGTAATTTTGATATATCATGTAGCATTTCTTCCTCTTCTTCATGAGTCATGCTAGAGATTTTAGGTTCCTTACTAGGTGTTTTCATTTTCTTTCCTCGGGGCATCAGTTACCGATAATAATGCTTTACTATGCCCTTTGAATTCCGTTAAACCAAGCTTACACAAAAATTTAAAAAAAAACTACACACCTTTTTTCACTTTATAGAAGCCTGATATTGAATCTGATGTATCTCTGTAATTTCGGATCATCTAGTTCTAAAATTTCTACCTGTAGTAGCCTTCTGCGTCCTCTTTCCAATGCCATAAGTCTGAGCCAAATTGGATTCTCTAAGGAAGAGTTATGTGAAATCTCCCACAGTGACTTGCTTTTAGACTGGTTCAGTAGAGAAAACTTGTACGACGTGCCACGAGTCACTATTTCAACCTTTGAATCTGAAACACACATACAAGAAACTACAGTCCATCCTCTTTCTGTACCTTCTGATGAAATTTCAATCCAATCCCCAGAGAGAAAGTTATGATGATTTTCCCCAGGTCACCTGTTTTGAATGTAATTCAGGAGTCTGCAAAAAGACCAACTTCCTCAGATCATATCTCCGCAAATATCGCGCACAAAGCTCTGAAATTCGGACCCAAGGTTTAGCGTGAATTCTTCTCAAATGGGTTTTTTTTGCAACTTCTGAAACATCACAGAAAAAAAAAAAAAAAAAAAAAAAAAAAAAAAAAAAAAAAAAGTTATAGCGAAAATGCCACGATGACCTGTTTGGAGCAGCGAAACCCTAGAATCCAAAGCTCTGATACCAAATGTTATGAAACCATCTCACAAAAATATAGAAAAGAGAGATCCACGCCTTATAATTCAGCCTCTTCGAGGGGGAAACCTCCTTTACATTACATAAATGAACAATTCTTGGATGATACAAATGACAAAACCTCCTTTCTATATATAGGAGTCTAAGGAGTCACAATATAATCCAGTCGTCCTAACAATAATAATATAAAGCCACAAAAATAACAATAGATGGATTCTATGGGGCACATAAATAATAATATGGGGCTAATAGGGGCACAACAATATAAATAAGGGGTATAACTACAATAGTAATGGGGTAATCACTAGTATTATAGGGACCCAACAACAGTACAGCAGCAAATGATATATGTAGGATGTGTATTTGAACACTCTTTCTCTATCCAAGTTCATGAATTGCTCATGAATTTTATTGGCTATGAAGGTGGCATAATCATAGTGGACAGCAGGGGGCTGTCCTAGAGTGAATATGGACATCAATACTAAGACAGTTTCATCAATATGCTCACTGGTTTTGAATCCCAAGATATATGAAATCATATCAGTAATGAATACACCAGCTTCATTGAACCAGACCTGATTAAAAGGAGGTGGATGTGTGGGCTAGATTTCTGGTCTCATGAATAATTTAGCTATTCTGGTTATTTCTGAGCTGGGTAGCTTGGCAGCTTGGTCAAGCAAGAATTTCATGGTGAGAGGGGCCAGAGGCCGAGTTGGCTTAAAATGCAGCATCTCATTTATGGATTGAGGAGTAATGTAGAAGAGGACAGTCCCAAATGGAGCCATAACTGCTCTTTGTATGGGGTCATAATTTGCACAGCACAAATGGATGAGATCAGGCAACACATTCACTTAAGGGAGGTAGTAGATGGGCATGTTGGACTCCAAAATTCCCAAGACATCAGTATTGCTTCTGTAGCTATTCCTAATTTCACAAAATGCCTGCAGGTGAGGCTTGTCACCCATCATATCCTTGATTTGGAAATCCCTATCAGCAAGGGGTATCCACTCCAACTCTTTATGTGGTGCATTCAAGGGGGCAACATTCAGGGCCACTGGAGCCTCCATTTTCAACAAATGTTATGACTTTTTCAACTTGTAATTAGGGATTTTGCAGCAACAATATGATAAAATGATAGTTTATGGGCTATTCTGTGGAAATTGCAAGCTGAACAGGATTGAATTTTAGCTAAACGAGCGATTTTACAGAGGAGAACAGAATTCATAAGATTTCTTTGGAGAAATGGGTAAAACAGTGATTTATAATGCAGAGGGTTGTAGGCCGCAGTGCATTTTAACTTGAATTTTAGTTCTTCGGGTGATTTTTACAGAAAAACTCGGAAAAACAGGGTTTATTATCGAATTTCAGGTAAATACCTGTTCTATGGACGCCTGGTGAGAAATGCAGGTAGAAGACTGAGCTGAGGGGCCGAGCTGCAGAGTGAATTCCCCTAGGTGGCGGACTGTGCAGTGAAAATGGCATTTTGAACGTAAATAACGATGCAGAGCTTTATGTAGAAAAACAAATAGAAATGGACAAAAATGATGTTTAAACGACTTAACAAAATTTTGATTTTGGCGGGTTTTTGGCGCGCTTTGGTCGAGTGACGTCAGCATGACATCATCTTTGTCGGGTAGCGGGGGGTACGAAAGGTGACTTGGCACCGACATGGCGGACATGGCAGACGAAATAGTGACGAGGTGGCAGCTGACGTCAGCGGCGGGAAGGGAGAGTGGTTTACGGTTTTATCACACCACTTTATGTACAACGGCGGTTTTTGGCAGAACATACACGATACAGCATGGTGGCGACACGCGTCCCGCAGTACGGTGGGAATACCGCTTTTCATCAGAGCCTATCGTTCGGTCATTGGGGCGCCTCCGATATTGACGTGGATCGTCTGATGGAAAGCCTGAATCGGATGGGTGATGGAGGGGTAAGTTGGCGGAGGTATATGACATGGGGCTCGCCCAATTTATTTATTGTTTTATATGTGTTGCGGGGTATAAAACCTTTGGTTATTGTATTTTTTCGGGTGTTGTTTTTTATTTAACTGGGTGTTAAATAAAATCCAAACTTTATGTATGCGGAGGGGTTATTTTTTTTTTAACAAGTTCGGTTGCTATGTATTAGTCTGAAAAAAGAGGGAGGCATCTTGCCATACATAGAGTGCTTCTTGAGCATTACGGATCCAAGGAATTACAAAATAGTTCCTTTCCTTGATCCTGATCCTATTGCTTCTAGCTATGAGACATCTTTTGCTACTATAGATTCTTACAAACTGAAAACACCAAAACTTACAGCTGCAACACATAACTAATCAATTTCTATGTGACTAATCTTTCGCGCAGTAGAATCTTCCGGGTTTGGGTCAGCCTCGTTCGGTTTTGCACTGGAGGAGGATGAAGCTTCTTTGAATTTCTTGTCCATCATATACCTGAGGACTGTGATTGATTCTTCGGCATGAGCACATCTGTTGCTAAGGTTGTTGAACTGCTCGTGCAATGAGTGAACTCTATGAAGGAATAGATTCATCTCGGCTCGATATTTGTCATGAAGGATTCTACACTGCTCATCAAGCTTTGTTTCCAGATTCCGGATTTGATCTGCATGCCTTGCCTCCATGCTGCGAACTTGATCTTCCAGAGTCCTTTGCTGCGCGCGCACTTCCTCAAATTCTGCCTGCAGATCGCGGCAGTGGAAACATTGTTCAGGGCGCTCCATAGGTATCACTTCTCTGATATAATGGCTCTGATGGATTAGCTCTCTGTTCTTCTCTGTTGACACCTCTCTGATACAGTAGCTCTGGGAACGTTTCTTGTCACCGGTGGTTTCCGCTGAGTCCCCAGAAATCTGTAGACCAGCGTCTCTGGTGGAAAAGATTGAAGCTGCTTGAACTGTAACGACTCTAAGGGAGAGAATACTATCACAAGATGCCTCTCCAGAATGGAGGATACTGGGGCGCAGTCTGGATATAAATAGCGCTTCTGTGCGATTGAGGCGGGAGCCATCCTGTATGCTATCTCCAAAATTGATCCACACAGCCCAAAGCAAATCTGGATTGGCACAAGTGCTCTGTCGGGCGGGACGATTTTTTCCTGCAATTCGTCTGGTTCCCACACTTTGGGCAGATTTCTCAATCCAATTTCTGAGCAATTTCCCATCGACCATGCCTGCTCTGTACAGTGAGGTTTGACTATATTCGTGTGAATCATGGGGGCGGTTGAAAAGAGGGTGCTGAGCTGATTGCCCGATCTGGCTCCTGATGTAATTCCTTTCTTCCTTATCTGCGCTGTCCTCTGCTCTGCTGATTTGCCTGCAGCTGCTGATTCTATTGGTTACGGTGCCCCTTACTTGGACTGGATGCGTGATCATGGCAATGGTTGGGTGGACAAGATATTGTTGCATCTGAGGTGGCCTTTGGGGCGTTCACAAGCCTTGTTGGCATAGTTGTCAGCGTCTTTATTGAGGCCACGTAGGATATGGTAATAACTGGCCTCCTCCATCATATTGTGAAGTATCTGATTCCTGCTATTGATTTGCTGCAATAAGGTGTTTGGCGAGGTCTGCCTATGCACCATGAGTCGAATTATGATTGCAGAATCGCCAAAGACAGTCGCCTTCTTGATTCCTAGCTTGATCAATTGGGTAAGTCCTTGGAACAGAGCCAGTCCCTCGGCCCTGTTGTTTGATAATTCGCCCAGCCCCCATTCAAAGTGAAGAATTGACTCACCATTAGCGTTACATATGAGACCCCCGGCCCCTGCTTTGCCAGGATTTGACTTTGAGGCTCCATCGAAAAACATATAGAACCTGTTGCAGTTGCTCAACCAGAGAGCAAATTCTTCTTCCTTGAGCCTTAATTTCCAGACATTACTTGTCTCCTTCAGCTGCAGATTCTCTTTTCTTGGTGCCTGGGCGCTGATGAGGCTTCCGTGTCCATAATTGATCAGATTTCTTTCTTCTACACTGTAGTGGGTAGCATCAATCTTGCCTTGAGTGCGGGTGGTGATTGCTTCCACCGCTAAACTCTTGGCTTTGTGGCACATAACTCTGATATTGTGCCCTTTGTCTTGAAAAATCTTTTTGTTTCTGGCCAACCAGATGCTCCAGACAAGAGTTAATGGTATTGTGTTCCATATCCTTTGTGTTAATTTGCCCTTCTTACCTTTCCAGGGACAATTTTTCTTCCAATTGTAGACAGTTTCAACTATGGATGCCTTTGGTTCCCATGTGACCTCCCCTATTGAGGCCATATCTTTCCAGCACTTTTCTGCTACTTGGCAATCTAGGAACAAATGTTGCATTGTTTCTTCGGCTTGACAACAATTTGGGCACCTGGAGGGTCCCAAGATGCCCCTTTTTTTTAAGTTTTCTGCTGTTAGAATCTTCCCTTTCAGGAGGAGCCAGAAGAAAAATTTAACTTTGGGAGGGGCTTCCGCCTTCCAGACCAATTTCCAATGAGTCCAAATGGCCTGTGGAGAGGCGCTTTCACACAGTTGTTGATACCCTGCTTTGGTTGTGTAAAGAGTTCCCGTAGGGTCCCAGCGATAGCTGTCTTTTTTCCCTTTTTGAACCGGAGCTTTACTGTGCAGAAGGCTCTTTAGGACTAGGAAGCTTGTTTCAAGTTCTCTGGGGTAGTCCGGAAGTGACCAGCCTATCCAAGCTTGGGATTGATTTCCCCACTGCGTTATTTGAGCTAAACTCCAGATTCCTCTGTTGTTAAGCCAACTGATTGCTGGGGTTGCCTCTATATTGGATCCTATAGAGCACTGGCCTAATATTCTGTCATTGGAGATGCTAATGCTGCCCCCTCCCCCGGGAACTTTTGAAGTATGATGGGCCATAAAGGGAATGATTTTCTTACATAATTTCCATATGTTGGTGCTGTCCCTGCTGGGGATATTGGTGTCCAACAATTGATGCCTAGTGCTGTTCAGATATTTGGCCTCAAGGACTGTTTTCCACCAAGCTGAGTCTCCTGTGATTAGCCTCCAAACAATTTTAGCCCCAAGAGCTAAATTTAGCAGACTTGGGGATCTTATTCCAAGTCCTCCTTTCTCAAGGGGCTGGATGACATTCTTCCAGTTAACCAGGTTAAACTTTTTTTTCTCCGTCTTTCCTCCTTGCCAGAGAAAGTGTCTAAGGGCTTTTTCCATTTTATGATGGAAGGTCATTGGAGCTTGGATCAAAGAGAAGCGGTAGATGGGCAGAGAGGTCAGCCCTGATTTTAGGAGTACTAGGCGACCAGCTGGGTTCAGCCACATAGATCCCCATTGTTGAATCTTCCTTTTTATTTTATCAAGGATTTCATTCCAAGTGTCAATCTTCAGAGGTCCCATACTCACTGGCATCCCTAGATATGTGAAGTGACTCCAGTCAAGCTTGTATGAGACTCCAAGAGTGTTTGCAATGCTGTATATGGTGTGATTCGTTGCATTCCATCCATAGATGCAGCTTTTAACTTGGTTAACTTTTCCTCCTGAATAATCCATAAATTGATCTAGTATCTTTTTGAAACGTCTTGCAATGGTGATCGAGGCTCCTCCCATCAAGAGGGTGTCGTCTGCAAATTGGGAATGATTGATGTTCTTTGTGCCCTGCTCGAATTGGATGCCAGTGATTAGGCCAATTCTTCGGTTGTAGTCCAAGGCTTTGCTAAAGGACTCTGCCATGAGAATAAATAAGTAAGGGGACAGGGGGCAGCCTTGTCTGAGGCCTCGGGAGGATTGGAAGGCAGCACAAGGTCTTCCATTAACCAAAGGGGAGATCCAAGGGTTTGAGATGCAAGCTTTGATCATGTTAATGAAGGTATTGTTAAATCCCATTTTGTGTAATACTGCAAACAGAAAGGAGTGTCTGACCCTTGGTGAGCTCCAGTATTGTAGCAATAATGCTACAACTCCTGGGGCTTCCTGTCTCTCATTTTATCAACCCGGTAGTTCGTACAAACTTGGAAGCGACGGTGTTGTATGCACAAGTACTAGCTCTTGTCGCAGTTGTCACTTGGTCAGCTGGCACAAGTCCGCTAGGGCTCAAGCCAACTTCTATAGGCTCACAGAAGAAGCTTTATCAATGATGGACGAAAGCTAACTCAGAGAAAACTACTCTACTTGGCGAAAATGATCTGAAAGCAAATCAAAGCATGTAAACCTAGGAAACCCTAATTTAACTAGTCTAACCTCTATACTGCAAGGAATGTGAAGGAAACTTCTACCAATGCTGCTGTTACCTCTAATAAGTGGAAATGCATGGATCTAAGCTGTTTGCATCATAAAAGACATGTTTTGGTATTTTCCCTTTAAATGTGTGGAATGATTGTGATTGTGTGCTAATTAGGGTTTGGTTGTGCAGATGGGATGGAGAAGGAAGGAAAGCGTGGGACAGGTTGGGAAGGCTAGGGGAGGCCCCTAAGGATCCTTAGCATCCATCCATGGAGGTTCCTCACATTCAAATGCTCAGCAACCGAGAGAGTGGCCTCCTACAGGATGGCTGTGGAGGATCCTACAGGATACTCTGTTTTCTACAGGATGTCTACAAATGGCTACAGGATGACCTACCGTGAGTGGTTGGAGTGATGGAGGAGTAATGGAATGGTAGGGGGAGATGTGCAAGGTGGGGATGAGGCTGGTGCTGGATGTAGAAGTGAAGGAATGGGATAGGGAGTGAATGAAGGGAGTAGGTTGGAAGATGGAGGACTAGGTCAACAACGAGGGCTAGAGAATGGAGCTATGCGAGGAGTGAAAGTCTTTGGAGAGATAGCAGAGCGGAGTGAAGGTCAAGAAGATGTGTGTGCATGTGTGATCAAGGTGGAGGAGAAGGTAATGGGCCGAGAGGGAGAAGTGTAAATGTAACGAATGCTTATGACTGTTATCAAACCGAAAGTGCATCAATCTAACTACCTGTGCTCATAATTCAATGATCAACAATCAAAAACGCGAAGGAGAATATGCATGAAGCTGTGGTAAAGGAGTGCAGTGCATGAGTGGATGACAAGGAAGCATCTAACGTAACAGTGACTATATTGCAGCAATCATCAAGTGAAGAAATGCATGTTTTTGGTGGCTAGCTATGGGCTGCACCCCAATCTTCAAGAAAGATGGCAGTGAGTCCTAACAGCCTTTTTGTTGGAGCTCCAATGGACTCTATCTATCCTCTGCTACACTAAACGACTGTAAACAAACTCACCATAAGCAAATCCTATCTACTCATGAAAAAGACCAACTCAACAACCTGTAATTCGAATTGCATGTACAAATGAAAAGCTCAAAGTGCTGGAAATGAAATGGGAACAACGCTACAGCAGAGGGGATCTATGGCTCTCAGGTTGGGCCCTAACCTGAGAGCTATAGTCTCCTTAAGAAACTCAGAACTAGATCACAAACTGTCTTCTTTATTCATAATCTGATATCATGCCAAATTGGCTTACAAAAGAGAACGAAACTTGAGCTGTGCTCCAAAATTACAATAGTAACACGAGAGTTTCAACAACCTAACCAAGGCTAAGGCCTCTATACTTATACAAAACGATGCTCCAACAAGTATCCATGATTCTAGGAGCTCGGCTGTTCAATCTATAGTTTAACTGCTGATCCTGTAGGATGATCATAAATGTTGTTTCCTGTAGAGCAGTTTTGAACTGCTGTTCCTGTAGAACAGCTGGCCGTGTATTAAGCTCGGGGGGAGGATGGAGTGGGGCTCGGAGTTCTTGGTGAGGATCACGAGGAATGTCCCCCAAGACCGTGGACAACCTCTCCTTACGTCAGCAATGCCAACTCGTTGTCTCCTTGCCACCTTTTCGTTGTCTTTTGCTCCCTTTTAATGCCAAAACCTGGGATCACAATGCATTAGCTACGTAGATAAAGTGCCTATCCTTTCTCCTACAAACAACATGAATAAACTAAGAAGTGTATGCATAAACAATAAAAATGAATGGTTTGAGCAAGCAAAATAGGCCAAAAATGAGCCCAAATTGTACCAAAATTGGGGCTCATCATCACCCCCTAGCTGAACCATTTGCTCATCCTTGAGCAACCTTGCCCCTGCTCCTCGTCCTTGGCCGAGGACTCGGGACCGGAACAGGCTGTTTCTTTTCTACTTTTGATGGCCCTGCCTTTTCTGCCCCTGATGGTGATGAGGGTGATGCTTCCTTCCCTTTTTCTATTTCTTTGAGTCGGGCTTCAGAAGGCGACTGGCCTATCTTTCGTGTCCAGGAAGTTATTTTTGGGCTCCCCTTTTCGGGGGTAGCTGATGGTTTAGAGGGGGTTCTTGCACTGGGTGAAGTAGGTACGTCCCTTGAAGTGGTATGGCCGCTGGGTGAAGGTTGTGGCTTGCTCGGGGACATCCTCTTGCTTCTCCTGGCTTCAGGTGGCAGAGGGGTCTCCCTCTCCCTTTTCTCTTTCGGTTTTGGAGGTGTGCTGAGGGCAGCCAGTGCCGCTGCTGCCTCCTTATCGAGGATGTCAACCTTCTCTTTCTTGTGTTTTGCTCCCTCGGAGCTCCTTGTAGAGGGTCCCTCCTTTTTTGATTTCAGGCTTCCTGTGGAAGACCCTGCTTTGCCTGCTTCCGGGCCTCCCGTAGAAGATTCTTTCTTTGTCTTCGGGCTCTCTACAGGAGGCTGTTTCGCAATGACCTTCGGGCCTCTTGTAGAAACCCCTCTTTCCAGCCTTGTGATTCTTGTAGGAGCCCCTGTCTCTGTCTTCGGGCTTCCTGTAGAAGCCTGTGGTTGTACTGTCGGGCTTCCTGTAGAAGCCTTTGTCTCCGTCTTTGGGCCTCCTGTAGAAGCTTGTTTTCCAACAATTTTCGGGCTTCCTGTAGAAGCCTTGGTCGTTGCTCTTGGGCTTCCTGTAGAAGCCTGCTCCGTACTGATCTTCGGGCTTCCTGTAGAAACCTTTGTCTTTGTTTTCGGGTTTCCTGTAGAGGCCTGAGTTTGCGTTTTCGGGCTTCCTGTAGAAGCATGTGATTGCGTTCCTGCAGATGCAACTCTCACCACCTTCTCTTGCCTTGTTTCGTGGCTTTTGCGTTTGGCTTTGACTACAGAAGCTGACAAGGTGCTTGGGCTGGCAGGGGCCACCTCAGCTTTGACTGCCCTGCTTTTCAACCTCTATTCCCTTGCTGATAGGATGGGGGTGTCCTCTTTGACTTTGTCATATTTTCCCTCTTCCTTCTTCTTTCGTTCCTTTTTCTGTGCTGGAGCCGGAACTTTTTGGCTTTTTCCTTTCTTACTCCCGGCTGCTGGCTCTTCTTCTTCTCCGTTAGAGGATTCCGCTTCTTCAAGCAACATTTTTATGTTCCCCGTTCTGGATAAGTTCCTAAATGATTCCCAAGCGAGGGGGACTTTATATGAGCGGAGAGCATCCTCCACGAGGAGCTTGACTAGCCCATGGTGGGCTATCTGGTCCGGAATTCCGTCCTTGAGCTTGGTGGAACACTCCATTAAGGACTGTAGTAGAAAGTAAGGAATGCTCAACCTCTGTGCTGCAGGGAGGTCAATCTGGTGTCTTAGTTCGTTAAGCAGCCTGAAGTGATACGCATATCCAATGCTATATCAACCCTCACAGGTGATATATTTCATAATTTGTAAACTGACTTCGTTCCATGGCGGCAACAGGCTTGCCCTTTTGACTCCATTTTTGTCTTCGGTGAATGACTCTTCCGGTGGGAAGAACTCCTTCTTTGCTTGCTGGCTCATCTTCCGCTCTTCTTTGTCCCACGGCAGACCCATGGGCAGCTCTGTAATCCGACTGATATGCTCTGGGGTGAGTTTGAGGCTGAGACCTCTGAAGGTTACCGTGGCCAATGTCTGTGATTTAGGCTGCAGAGCCTGCAAAAATTCCTCGGCTACTTCATCATCGTAGCCCTGTAGTTTATCACAGAAAGGCATCCATTGTGCTCTAGTGAAGAGCTCAACCACTGCCGGGTTTCTCCTTAATGCATTTGAATTAGTGGGCTCTCGCCTGATAAACCCGCCAGACATGATGAACACAGTGGTTTATACCAGAGGTGGTGGATACACAGGAAATTCGGTCTTAAAGACAGAACATGCAATGAATTTTCAGACCACAGTTGATTATACAGCTATCCTGTAGGAGCGATAGTATAGGCACGGCAATCCAACTTTTTATGACCAGCTGGTGAAAAAATGACTTTGCCACCTTTGGAAAAACAATTGCGGAAGGAGTTGCAGGGTTACCTCTTTTCTGCCACCTTTTTTTACGTGAAGACTTCACCTTCCTGTAGAGCCGCGTTCCTGTAGAAACTGCTTCCTGTAGGACGGCGTTCCTGTAGAAACTGTTCCTTTAGGAGCAGTGCGCAGGCTTCGGGAAGAGCTTTAGTTGGCTGGCGGTCGAGAGGTGCTTTACCAATGTTCAAATAGCCGAGAGCTCAGCGTATCAACATGCAGAGGTAAGCAGAGGATCGACTCGAGTTTTGAAGTGAGGTTGATGGAGATACACGCTTAATCGAGCCGATTAGATTTTGAATCGGCGCAGCTCGTGGCGCGGGGGTGAGTTGTCCTCGCCGGACCGTTGGGTGACGTCACCCATCATCCGCATGCACATTTGTTTGTTGCCGCATTCATTCCCACAGATCTGCTGCCGCCCTTTTCGGTTAAAATTCACTTCTCGGTTGACGGGACTGATCTTCACGTTCTTGCTGCGTGTTTCTTTCGTCGTGGCTGCCACCTCGTCCTCTGACTATCCCTTTACTAACCGACGTGGCCAATCACTGGCCTTTAGGCCGCTCAACCATTCACCTTTATGCCATGCAAAACAAATCGAAGTAATAATCATGCAGTTTGATGGAGAGAAGGATTAGAACACTTACCTGCGCGCGGCTGCACATGATTTCCAGTTTTTTGAGCGATGGATCTACCTGCCGCATGTGGCTGCACATTCCTGTAGGCTCGTGGTTACAGGATGCTGGCGATGGAGTGAATGGTTCTGCGTTCATGCGCCCGTGTTTGATCTCAGATGGCGATGCTGTGAACGGTCTTCACTTGAGCAGGTTGAACTGTTACAGGATCCCCGCGAGGGGTCTTGTCACCGTTCTTTCTCCTCGGGTGTATGCTGCATGCTGGCGGTTCTGGCTTCTCGATCACGATCCCAGCGCTTCTGATGTATCAACGTGGATGTGGTATGGTTCTCGGTGCCTAGTTTTTCTTTGACAGATGCTTTCTCACGAGAACTGATTACTTTGTTGTGCTGCTGCAGGGATCTTGGTTGCATGGCGACGAGGATGGTGGAGGACGATAATGGAAATGTTCAGGGGTGCCATCATTGGCATGCATGCATTCAATCCACTCCTCAGTCGCTAGATCTTCATTTGAAACACATTTCGGCCATCATAACCTTCTACAGGAAGTTTCCTGTAGAACACAGAGCTTCCTGTAGAAAATTGGCACTCTCCTGTAGAAGATCCGCGTCTTCCTGTAGGAAGACTGTCTATTCCTGTAGAAAAATTGTATCCTCCTGTAGAAGATCCAAAGCATGATAATAATTGCACATACCTTAAAAAAACATTGCTGTTCTTGGAGGAGGTGCTGATGACATCTTTGCTAGCATGATGAAGGCCCCTGGCTTGGAGTGGAGAGGCTTCTTCTCCTCCATAGAACATCTGCATGCAAACCTTTTACGGTGCTGATTGCTTTTTCCTTTTTTCTTTCTTTTTTTCTTTTTTTTTTTTTTTTTTTTGGAAAGACAATAGGAGCGCCTCAATGAGGTTTTCACCCCTACTGCCTACCTTGGGCACCTCAGAGAGGTTTTCACCCAAGGATCTTTATTTTTCTCTCTTTTCTTTTTCGAAAGACAATAGGAGCGCCTCAATGAGGTTTTCACCCCTACTGCCTGCCTTGGGCGCCTCAGAGAGGTTTTCACCCAAGGATCTTTATTTTTCTCTTTTTTTTCTCTTTTGTTTTTTTTTTTTTTTTTGTGTTTTAGATCCTTCAGGGTATGCCCAAAGTGGAGGCAAAACCCTTCTCTATGACCAAAACAGATTTCTCCATAGTGTTGATAAACTCTTGTCTTGAGAGAGGTCTTTTGTAGATCTTCAAGCGGTGCCCATTGACAAGCATGGGAATGGCTTCCTCATCAATGGTTCGAATGAGGACTGATCCATTATCATGGCATTGTTCCACCACATATGGTCCTAGCCATCTGGTCCTCAACTTCCCCTTGAAATCTTTGAATCTGGAGTCATACAACAAGGCCCAATCTCCCGGCTGAAATTGCTTGTCATGGAGATGTTGGTCATGCCACACCTTCCTCTGAAGTTGAACCACTTCTGAGTGAAGGAGGGCCTGCATGCGGTGCTCATCCAGTCCATTCAGCTGCAATAACCTTTCTTGTTGTGCATGGCTGAGATCTAGGTCCAGCTGAGCTGCCATCCTCAAAGTGTTATACTCAAACTCAATGGACAACAAAGCTTTCTTCCCATAGACCAGCTCATAAGGTGTGAAACCAGTGGTGGTCTTCCAAGTGGTGTTGTAAGCCCATGTGGCCTCAACTAGGCGATCTGCCCAGTCTTTCCTGCTGCTACTCACCACTTTGGTCAAGATCCCTTCTAATGCTCTATTGGTGACTTCCACCTGCCCATTTGCTTGAGGATGATAGGGGGTGGAAGTCCTATGCTTGATCTTGTGATGAGCTAGTAGATCTTCAACCAAGTTGGATGTGAACTGGCTCCCTTGATCGGTCACCAGCTCTCTTGGGTAGCCAAACTTGTAGAAAATGTTCTCTCTTAAGAACTCGACCACCTTCTCTTCTATTGCTGCTTTGATTGCTTTAGTCTCTGCCCACTTGGTCAAGTAGTCAGTACACACAATGATGTAGGAACTCTGCCTCGAAGAGGGATTGATTGGACCCACAAAGTCCATGCCCCACTTCTCAAATGGCTCAAGAGTCACTTGAGGTTGGAGAGGCATCTCATCCCTTTGGGTAGGTTTCCCCATTCTTTGGCATTGGTCACACTGGCTGACATATCTTCTGACATCTTGATGAAGTGTGGGCCAATAGTAGCCTGCCTGCAGGATCTTGAAGGTAGTTCTCTTTGCTGCAAAATGTCCTCCACAAGGCCCATCATGACAGGTGAGGAGAATGTCAAAGACTTCCTCCTCCCTTACACAACGCCTTAAGATCTGATCAGGGCCAAGCTTGAACAGGTTGCCCCCGATCCAAGTGAATGAGGTACTTTTTCTGATGATTTTTCTCTTCTCCTTTGAAGAGAGGTGCGGAGGAAACTGAGCTGAAACAAGATAGTTTGTTATATCAGCAAACCATGGAGAGAGTACTGAAATAGAAAATAGATGCTCATCAGGCATCTGGTCATCCACCGTCTCAGCTTCACCTGCAGACAAATCCAATCTAGATAAAAAATCAGCAACAACATTTTCTCTTCCTGGTTTATCAACAATGGTTAGATCAAACTGCTGCAATAAAAGTAACCATCTAATAATACGAGCATTCACATCTGGTTTATTCATCAAATATATAATAGCAGCATGGTCAGTATGTACAAATGTTTGATATCCGGTAATGTAATGACGGAACTTGTTTAGTGCATGGACTACAGCTAAGAACTCTTTCTCGGTTACAGTGTAATTCAGCTCAGCTTTGGACAAGTTCTTACTAACGAAGTAAATGGCATATGGAAGTTTTTCCTCAATTTGTCCTAAAGCTGCCCCTATGGCTTTGTTTGAGGCATCAGTGTGGATGTGGAAAGGTAGGGCCCAGTTTGGACCTCTCAAGATTGGTGCTGACACCAACTTGTCCTTTAACTCATTCAAACTCTTCTGACAAGCGTTAGTCCACTTAAACTCCACATCTTTTGCCAACAAGCCAAACAATGGCGAGGCGAGCTTGCTGAAGTCCTTAATGAATCTCCTGTAGTATCCCGCTAATCCCAAAAAACTCCTAAGATCCCTTACTTTTTGAGGAGGTGGAACCCTCTTGATGAGAGCAATTTTGTTAGGATCCACCTGCAATCCTTGGGAAGAAATGGTATGGTCTAACACTGTCCCTTCAGTCATTAGGAATTCACATTTCTCAGGGCTAAGGGACAAGTTCATCTCGATGCACTTGGTTAGGACCTTTCCCAAGTTGGACAATGCTTCCTGGAAGTTGGCCCCATAAGGGGTAAAGTCATCCATGTAGATTTCCACTGCATCATGGACCAACTCCGAGAAGATGCTCAAGACAACTCTCTGAAAAGTAGCAGGAGCATTGCATAGCCCAAAGGGAAGGACTCGGTAGGCAAAGGTACCCCAAGGACAAGTGAAGGTGGTCTTATCTTGGTCTTCCGAGCTGATTTGGATTTGATTGTACCCGTTGAACCCATCCAGGAAAGAGAAGAACTTCTTTCCTGCCAGTCCATCCAACACTTGATCTATGAAAGGTAGAGGGAAATGGTCTTTCTTGGTAGCTTTGTTCAGCTCCCGGTAATCTACACAGATCCTCCACTTCCCATTCTTCTTGGGAACCAACACTAGAGGGGACACCCATTCACTATCTGAGATGGGGTAGATGAATCTGGCATCTAACAGTTTTAGCAATTCTTCCTTGACAATGTTTTTAAGGGCTGGATTCATTCTCCTCTGCGGTTGCCTAACCAGTTTACAGTCCTCTTTGATGTATATATGATGAGTACAGACCGAGGGATGGACTCCTTTCATCTCCTTATAGCTCCAAGCAAAAGCATCTAAGTGGCTGGCCAACAGGTTGCACAGCTCCTTTTCCTGAGAAGGAGATAGGGAGGAGCTGATTTTCAATGCTCTCTCAGGGCCGAACTCCACATTCTTAACTCTGGGAGTGACAGGGTTGGTTGTACAAAGATCCACTAAGGTGCTGGCTTGGGCATCCTCCACCAATTTTTCTAAAGGTAGTGCACTGGTAGGTGGGTTTTGGATCAAGTTCTCGATCAAATCATCCTCGGTTGGGGGATTTCTTCTATTGGTTTCTATGGTACATAGAGGTGCTGAATACACCTCGTCTTCTTCTCCTTCTTCCAACCAGAGTGGTAAGTCATGCTCTAAAGAGGGTTGGGCAGGAGGGTATAGGACAAGTTGCTTGGACATAGGACCATTTTTTATGGTCATATTTCCGGCACGACAACTGATATAGGCATCTACAGTGGCTAACCAAGGCCTTCCCAAAATGAGGGGATATCCAGTAAGCTTTGCCTTTGGTTGCAGAACCAGGAAGTCTGCAGGATACTCCCAAGAGTCAATAGAGACCAAGACATCCTCCACAATTCCTTCGGGAGTCACAGTGGAGCGATCTGC
Organism: Pinus tabuliformis; assembly: GCA_031772625.1. Classification (NCBI taxonomy): domain Eukaryota; kingdom Viridiplantae; phylum Streptophyta; class Pinopsida; order Pinales; family Pinaceae; genus Pinus; species Pinus tabuliformis. The sequence goes on along the minus strand of CM062811.1, from coordinate 932,754,251 downwards.
TAATTGCAGTACTGTCGAGGTCTTCCTCAAGGAACCTTGAAGATTGAGCTTGCACATGGTATCCCTGGTCATTACATTAATGGCAGCCCCCAGATCAATCAGGGTGTGGGGTATGATGGTGCCATTGATGTGGACATCTACTACAGGACTTCCAGGATCTAAGTACTTTCGGCAGATGACTTGTCCTAGCATAAGGTCAGACAGTTGTCCTATGACATTGATAGTTGAAGCATCTTTCTTCCGTCTGCCTGGATGTTTGAAACACTTCTCCTTAACCAGCTTGTTATAGATTGGCACATCCTTGATGGCCTGGAGAAGAGGTATCTTCACACACAACTGCTTGAGCTCTCCCAAAAGCTCATCTTCCTCCGGGTTGGGTTGTGTGGTGGCTGTAAGTCTCTCAGGAAAGGGTGGAATAGGCTTTGGTTCACTTTCCTGATGGTCTTCCTCCTCCTCTGGGGGAGGAGGTTGGCGATCTGGAAGAGTCTTTCCAGATCTAAGATTGATCTCCTGGATCTCCACAGCATAGGTAGGGCACGAGGTCTCCCCAGTATATACCTGCTGAGCCTGTCTATTGTTGGGGTTCGGGTTCGGTTGAGCAGGCATTTGAGGTTGCCTTGGAGGAGCAGGAGGTAATGGTTGTGGCTGAACTGGAGGTGGAGGCAGAATGGCGGGAGGATTGTTGTATTGAGGCCTCCACCCCGACTGAGGTGCACTCCATTGAGGCTGCGACTGGGTATGTGAGTGATATGGATGAGAAGTAGGTTGAGTAGGGTACTGAGGTGGGTAAGACCATGGAGGAGGCATGGACCAGGAAGGATGAGCAGGGGGACCCCAGGAAGGCATGGGAGTCAAGTGGTTGGGGTTGTAATAAGCTTGAGATGCCCCTTGCATCCCCTGCTGATAAGGTCTAGATCCTTGAGGCCTCCTTTGGTTGATGAAGTAGAGAGGTTCAGTGGGGGCTTCAGTTCCTTGGTACATGGCTTTAAACCCAGGCAAGGTTGGACACTGATTTGTTGGGTGGTCCTCCTCACAAACGAAACACACTTCAACCGAATGCAATGGACATTCATTCTTAGGGTGTCTTCTGGTGCACCTAGGACAGAAGACAGCCAAGGCTCTCTCAGCTTCCTCTTTCTTTTGCTGGATCCTGAATGTGTCCAGCTGCATGGCAATGGTATGTCTCACCTCACTCTTAAGATCTTCTAATTGGTTTGTAAGCTCATGTTTGGAGAAAGGGACACCGGTGGAGAGGAGGTTTCCTCTACCTCGTTTTCTAGCTGCCCTGGAATGATTTTGAAACACAGTCTTGATGTCCTCATAAGGCAGTTGGTAAATGTCCCCCCCAGCTAACATGTGAAGGGTATCTAAGAGATCTTCAGGTACTCCTCGGAGCAGAACCAACTTAAGGGATTCAGGGTCAAGTGTGCACCTGGCCCGCTTGTAACTAAGTTGGAACCTTTCCTCATAGTCCTCTAAAGATTCATCGTTTCCCATGGTCATCCGAAAGATTTCCCCCTTTGTTTCCTTGGACCTACAATAATCCCAGTACTTGGTGTTGAAGGCTTGTTGCATCTGAGCCCATGTGGTGATACTATTCCCAGGCAAACCCATGAACCAGCGTAGTGCTGCATCCTTGAGAGTAGAAGGGAAAAGTTTTAGCTTTTGTTCATCCTCAGTATAGTCATAGGTTCTACAGAGGACAGAAAACTCAAATAGGAAGGTATCAGGATCCTCAGTGGTCATTCCATGGAAGTGAGGCAAAGCAGAGGGGCTAATGTTTTTCATTTTCATCTCACCATTGGTCTCTCGGATGGGGAAAGCTCCTTCTATCCTCTCATCCTCTCTATTGTCAGCCATAGCTTTAGGTGGAGTGGTCTCTAACTCTTCTTCTTCTATAGGATTTCGGTATGTCTTGGGATGTTCACCTATAGTTTCCTCTGAATCACTGTCACCACCGAAGAGTGAAGGGTGACTAAGTGATGTGGTGGGGGTGTTTGGTAGGAATTTGCCTGATCTATCTCGGTTCCTACGAGGCATGAAATGAAAAAGAATTCTCTTTTTTGATTGCTTTTGTTTTTCCCTTTGCACCTGCAAAAATGAAACAGATTGATTGCAAAATTTGAAATTCTAATCTACACTTGCAGAATCGAAAGTCTAATCTATGAAAGCAGGAAATACTAATCTATGAAAGCAGGAAATGCTAATCTATGAAAGCAGGAAATGCTAAGCTATGAAAGCAGGAAATGCTAATCTATGAAAGCAGGAAATTCTAATCTATGAAAGCAGGAAATGCTAAGCTATGAAAGTAGGAAATGCTAAGCTACTTTTGCAGAAGGGAAATGAAATAAACTACTAAGCAGAAGTAGGAGTACGAAAGTAGAAGAAAAGCAACAATTACTAATACTCTGACGCTTCCCCGGCAACGGCGCCAAAAAGATGGTGAGCTCCAGTATTGTAGCAATAATGCTACAACTCCTGGGGCTTCCTGTCTCTCATTTTATCAACCCGGTAGTTCGTACAAATTTGGAAGCGATGGTGCTGTATGCACAAGTACTAGCTCTTGTCGCAGCTATCACTTGGTCAGTTGGCACAAGTCCGCTAGGGCTCAAGCCAACTTCTATAGGCTCACAGAAGAAGCTTTATCAATGATGGATGAAAGCTAACTCAGAGAAAACTACTCTACTTGGCGAAAATGATCTGAAAGCAAATCAAAGCATGTAAACCTAGGAAACCCTAATTTAACTAGTCTAACCTCTATACTGCAAGGAATGCGAAGGAAACTTCTACCAATGCTGCTGTTACCTCTAATAAGTGGAAATGCATGGATCTAAGTTGTTTGCATCATAAAAGACATGTTTTGGTATTTTCCCTTTAAATGTGTGGAATGATTGTGATTGTGTGCTAATTAGGGTTTGGTTGTGCAGATGGGATGGAGAAGGAAGGAAAGCGTGGGACAGGTTGGGAAGGCTAGGGGAGGCCCCTAAGGATCCTTAGCATCCATCCATGGAGGTTCCTCGCATTCAGATGCTCAGCAACCGAGAGAGTGGCCTCCTACAGGATGGCTGTGGAGGATCCTACAGGATACTCTATTTTCTACAGGATGTCTACAAATGGCTACAGGATGACCTACCATGAGTGGTTGGAGTGATGGAGGATTAATGGAATGGTAGGGGGAGATGTGCAAGGTGGGGATAAGGCTGGTGATGGATGTAGAAGTGAAGGAATGGGATAGGGAGTGAATGAAGGGAGTAGGTTGGAAGATGGAGGACTAGGTCAACAACGAGGGCTAGAGAATGGAGCTATGCGAGGAGTGAAAGTCTTTGGAGAGATAGAAGAGCGAATTGAAGGTCGAGAAGATGTGTGTGCATGTGTGATCAAGGTGGAGGAGAAGGTAATGGGCCAAGAGGGAGAAGTGTAAATGTAACGAATGCTTATGACTGTTATCAAACCGAAAGTGCATCAATCTAACTACATGTGCTCATAATTCAATGATCAACAATCAAAAACGCGAAGGAGAATATGCATGAAGTTGTGGTAAAGGAGTGCAGTGCATGAGTGGATGACAAGGAAGCATCTAACGTAACAGTGACTGTATTGCAGCAATCATCAAGTGAAGAAATGCGTGTTTTTGGTGGCTAGCTATGGGCTGCACCCCAATCTTCAAGAAAGATGGCAGTGAGTCCTAACAGCCTTTTTGTTGGAGCTCCAATGGACTCTATCTATCCTCTGCTACACTAAACGACTGTAAACAAACTCACCATAAGAAAATCCTATCTACTCATGAAAAAGACCAACTCAACAACCTGTAATTCGAATTGCATGTACAAATGAAAAGCTCAAAGTGCTGGAAATGAAATGGGAACAACACTACAGCAGAGGGGATCTATGGCTCTCAGGTTGGGCCCTAACCTGAGAGCTATAGTCTCCTTAAGAAACTCAGAACTAGATCACAAACTGTCTTCTTTATTCATAATCTGATAGCATGCCAAATTGGCTTACAAAAGAGAACGAAACTTGAGCTGTGCTCCAAAATTACAATAGTAACACGAGAGTTTCAACAACCTAACCAAGGCTAAGGCCTCTATACTTATACAAAATGATGCTCCAACAAGTATCCGTGATTCTAGGAGCTCGGCTGTTCAATCTATAGTTTAACTGCTGATCCTGTAGGATGATCATAAATGTTGTTTCCTGTAGAGCAGTTTTGAACTGCTGTTCCTGTAGAACAGCTGGCCGTGTATTAAGCTCGGAGGGAGGATGGAGTGGGGCTCGGAGTTCTTGGTGAGGATCACGAGGAATGTCCCCCAAGACTGTGGACAACCTCTCCTTACGTCAGCAATGCCAACTCGTTGTCTCCTTGCCACCTTTTCGTTGTCTTTTGCTCCCTTTTAATGCCAAAACCTGGGATCACAATGCATTAGCTACGTAGATAAAGTGCCTATCCTTTCTCCTACAAACAACATGAATAAACTAAGAAGTGTATGCATAAACAATAAAAATGAATGGTTTGAGCAAGCAAAATAGGCCCAAAATGAGCCCAAATTGTACCAAAATTGGGGCTCATCAACCCTATCAAAGGCATTGGCAAGGTCAAGTTTTAGGACAAAGCCTTTCTCCTTTCGACTTATGCTAGAATGTATAGCCTCTTGCACAAGAAGAATGGAATCAGAGATGTGTCTATTGGGCAGAAAGCCTCCTTGATTTTCTGAGATTAATACGGGGAGGTGAGGCTTGAGCCTGGAGGACAAAATTTTTGTAATAATTTTGTATGCAGAGTTGCATAGGGATATGGGCCGGAATCTTGAGAAGGTAGAGGGCCTGTTCTCTTTAGGGATTAAAGCTAGATAAGTTGAGTTGGTGAAACCCCCCAGTTTGCCTTTCCGAAGGGTCCAGCGGATCATCTTTAGGAGGTCTTTTTTGATCAGGTGCCAGAACTCTCTGTAGAAGCTTATTGGAAACCCATCAGGACCTGGAGCTTTGTCCGGGTGGAGACTCCAGATTGCTTTTTGTACCTCTTCCTCTTCTATTTCTTGCGTGAGTTTGCTGTTCATTCCTTGGGTAACATCTCTAGTCATGTATTGAAGTAGACTTGAGTAATCCTCCTCGCTCTTATCCTCAGTTAGTAGATTTTTGAAGTGAGCGGTTGCTGCTTCTTTAATGGAGTCTTGAGTCTCGTAGCTTTTCCCTTCGCTGTCTTTAATTATACTCACAGTGTTCCTTGCCTTCCTGACTGTAGCTTGCTTATGGAAATATGAGGTATTTTTATCTCCTTCGCGCAGCCATAACTGTCTTGACTTTAGCCTCCATTTGATCTCCTCATCTCTAGCTGTTTGCCTCAGCTGGGTATACAATCGTATCTCATCTTCTTTTGCTTGCTGGGAGAGTCCAGACGCTTCAATATTTTGCTGGACTAACTCAAGTTGTTTTTTGATGTCCTTTTTAACTAGCTCGGGTTCCTGGTAGTTGATCTTTGCCCATGATTTGAGGGCCTGCCTAGTTTGCTTCAGCTTGGATTCCCAGATATATGTCGGGGAGCCCTCCACGTGCTGGGTCCACGCTTGCCACACCGCATCTCTAGCTGCAGGGATTCGGCTCCAAAGGGGAGAGTATTTGAAAGGGAGGGGTCCAATCTGACTATGACTGTGCAGGGTGAGCGTGATTGGATAGTGGTCCGAGGCTGAGATGTTGAGGATGTCTGACTGACCGGTAGAGAAGGTGGATAGAAAGGCAATGTTGATGAGGAAGCGGTCGAGCCTTTCCATAATATTACCTGCTCCTAATCGCCTGTTGCTCCATGTGTATCTTCTGTTCTTAGGTTTTATGTCTACCAGATCTTTCTCCTGCATAATATGCTCAAGCCTGTTTCTAAATGGATCTGAGCTAAAGTTTCCTCCTCTTTTCTCGTTGGTATGCATGACCAGGTTTAGATCCCCTGCAAGAATAATATTGCTGTCATGATCTTCTTCTATATTTGTGTTCAGAGTGTTCCAGCATACTTCTTTTTCCCTGTAGTGGTTTGGTGAATAAACATTGTATATTTTTACCTCTGCTCCATTTTCCTTACTTTCCAGTTTGACACTAATCCAGTTCTGATGGATTTTGGTGAAGCTGCAACTCCATTTACTATTTTCCCACATTGTTAGAATGCCACCCGAGGCACCTCTTGCTTCACTGGCGCAGCCACTGTATTGCTTTTGTTGATTGATGAGTCTGTTGATTTCGGACTGATCTAGCTTTGTCTCTTGAATGAGTATAATTTCGGGCTTTTCACTTTGAATTAGTTCCCTGAGGGCTGCTTTCTTGGAGGGGTGCCCTAGTCCCCTGCTATTCCAGGATAGCAGCTTCATCATGATTTACCAGTGGTATGGAGAGGTGCCCGCCTCTCTTTGCCTTTATTGTTGTTTTCCTTGTCTGAGTGTCCCAGAATGTAGGATTCTATAGGTGTCTGGGATCCCATTGCTATATCTTTCTGTGCACTTTCTTCTCTATGCTGCTTAGCCGATTTCCTGCCAGGCCCATGCTTTTTAGGGATGTCACTGGACGCACCATGGTCCTTTGATGAGCTTCTGGTGATCCTTATGGAGTTGGATTCAGGAGAGGGCTGAGAAGAATGAGGGGGAGAGGTATGGAGATGCTGATCAGATGAAAGGGGATCCTGCTCGGGATCTTCCTCAGAAAGGGTTGCAAAGGGATTGGAAGAAGGAGGAATGGAGGGGTCAGAGATTCGAGGGGGTGAGGAGGGGATATGGGGAGGGTGCTGCTGAGAGGATGAGGGGGGTTGCTGATGGGATGATTGAGGATGAGAGGGATGTTGCTGGGAAGGCCCCGGGGTTTCAGATTCTGCATGCTTCAGGGATGGGTTCGATTTTTTTCTTTTTACCGTTTCCCATTGTCCTTCTTGCTCTATTGATTCTACAGTTATAAGCTTAGGGCATCTATTAGCAAAATGTCCATATTCGTGACATACCTTGCACTTGAAGGGTATCTGCTCGTAGTCCAGCTGTTGGATATGGCACCAGTCGTCTACTTTCAGTTTGATTGCTTCCGGTAGTCCGCGTCCCAGATCAACTTCAACACATATCCGCGCGCAGGCTTGCATGTTATCCTTGGGTTCACTTCGATCTATGTATTTTCCGACTGCGTTCCCTATTGCTTTGACCGAGTCATCTCCCCAGCAGTGTAGAGGGAGATGGGGGAGCCTGACCCAAACAGGAACAGCACTTGGAATGTCCAGCTCGGGATCGAAATCCGGGGTCCATTTGTTGAGGTAGAGACCTCTGGAATCCATGAAGTAAGGCCCATTTCTAAAGATTAGGTCCTTGTCCTCCTTAGTTTCAAAGTGAAAGGTAAAGTATCCTCTGCCACAGAACCTAATGGATATTTTCCCTTGGACCTTGTCTGCCCAGTTTCGCTCAACCCACCTTTGCACAGTTTTGGGTGAGGGCCATAGCCCTGTAAATTGACCGATTAATCCTTTCTCTGCTAGCGAGATGGCTGCCATGCGAGGGATGGTCGGAGGCAAATGGACTTCCTGTAACACATCTAGTTTCTTTACGAACTTGGTTGCTGTTGGCCTTGGTCTTTGCTGAGGAAGCGATTTCACCAGATTGGAAAAAGCTTGTTGCATGTCCGGATCCCCACCAGGCGGATCCGGAGGATCCATGAGGCTGATCGAAGAGCAGGGTCGCAGTCGCAGTCACAGGCCGAGGGCCAAGGGCAGGCTCAGGCGCGCGTGCGCGCAGAGCAGCAGCAGCGGGGTATTTGGAAGAATAAATTTTTGCGGAGGGGTTATTATAAGGTTCCAAATGAACCTATAATTCTCGAAATGCGTTTTATGGCTATAATTGCCGGGGCGGGGAATATTTAAGTATTTTGGGGTTTTTTATATATTTTTACATAATATGGGAAGGGAAATATACATAGGAGTTATATAAATAGAGTTAGGATGTTAATATGGGTTTTGAGAGGAAGCACTAAGTTGTAGAGTTAAGAACTTAGGCTTAGGGAAATGAGAGGGTTTTTAAGCAGCAAAGTTGGATAACTTAGGCTTAAGAGAAGATAAATGTTTTACACAAGAAATGTGGCTTTATTCTTTAAGCAAAATGTCATTTTACTTAAATCTTTACATGAAGATGGAGGGTATTTAAGAGTATTGAGCAGATCTCAATCTCTTTAGGGGAGGTTAGTGAGTAATTGTTGTGAGAGGAATGAGGGGAAGTTAGACATGCAACATCTGATTTGTCACCATATTTTGTCAAGGTAGATATGATACCTTTGAGATGAATCATCTTTAAAAGACAATATTATTCATGAACCTGCTTCTGCAACACCAAACTGCCTACCTAGCCTAATACACCTAAAACTTTTTCTTCTTTCTTCTTGGGTGCATTTGAGCTAGCAAACCCTTTCTATCTTTTGTTTTCTTTTAGTTGTCCTCCTATCTAAGTCTGCCCTTATCTCTTCCAGGGGCTCAGATTCAGTTGTTGAGCTCCCTTTGCTTCTCTACCTAACTATTTGTCTGCCAAGCTTGAACTGTTTGGACAGAATTTATTCTCTAATGCTAAACAAGAAATTTAAACATGGACTGGCCAAGATTGAGCTATTGGGCCATCCATCAAGTGTGACAGGAGTCACTGATTGCATAATCTGTACTTGTTTGCAAAAAAATTAGGACAGTAGTGGCATTTTGACTAGCACACTTTCCTAGTCTTTTCTTTGGGGTTCATTTTCTTTCTTTCTTGACCAATTCATTCTTTTTTCCCTTTGATTATTCTTTTAGGGCATACCCTCTTTACATTTTTTAAATTTTTGATTTTTGAAAATATGGAACCTTTGCAGCATGGAAAGGATGATCATATTTGGCATTTCCACAGTCAATCATGAAATATGACACCTATTGGTATAGGAACCTAACAGAGTCAATTGGTCCCATTGTAAGGAAACAATCTCAAAGTATATTCCTTGTAATCCAAGCATTCAAACTTTTACAAAGGGGATGAAAAATTTAGTGCTTTAGATGTCATGATCCCAACTAGAGGCTAGGCCTCAAATGTAAGGAACAAAAATTCTATCTATGTGAAGTAAATAGTGATAGTGAAAAGGAGATAAATAATTTGTCTCCATCTAACACAAATTCAGAAAATTTAAATAAAGATTCCAAAATTCCTATAGGATATAAATATCAAAATTCCACGCCAATACTCTGAACTATGATATTCAACAACATATATGAACCCCAAACTCTCAAGGTTTTGGTTCACATTAAAAATATAAGAGTAACAGTGCTAATAGCTAATGGTATTTCTCATAATTTCATCAATATTAAAATATAAAAAAATTAAACATGTTTTGTTATCCCTCTTGCAACGTTCAAATTTCCAGGGAATAAAACTACCATTTGCATAGGGAAATGACATAAGGTTAAAATATCAATTAATCATTACCATTACAATCCCCCATGTATGCTTTGTAAATTAGGGGAGTAAATATAATATTAGGAGCTTGATGGTTGTTCATGATTGTACAATTAGGTTAAACTCATATAAACAATTCCTAAATTTCCTTTAAATGAGAAGAAATACAAGCTTATGGAATCAAATCCCCACCCTACCCTCCACTATCCCAAATAGTCCCATCTAGTAGAATGGAAAACATGGTTAAGAAAAGATCCCAAGCTTACTTTTCCACTGTTATCCGATGGTGGTGGCCTGTAATTAAATTGATTTTCCTTAATGTCTTGATAATATTCTTGGAAAATATAGTACCATTGTCCAAGACCTACCTTGGAGTCTCTCTCTAGCACAACTCATAGATCACATCATAGGAAAGTCCATTTTCAACTTTGGTCATACTAATGTTATAGAATGTGACACCTTTTAGCACCACAATTTAAATTAGACACTTCTAGAAGTACCAACAAGTACCTTATTAAGTGTAGGACCTTCATGAAGATAAAATCTACCTAGGGAAATAAATAATTTAGATTGAGATATCCTTCACCACTAATGCTTCATGGACAAAGCATTGCAGAGAGGTAAGGCTTGTAATATACCTAAAAGTAGGTTACAATAAAGTGAAATTAAATATGGTGTAATAATAAGTTTATGAAGATTATTATGTAATAATGATAAGCCGTGCCACTTGCAAGGACATGATTTATCATCACTACATATATTTATATGCACATTCATTGTAATATAAGGCATACAAAGAATTGTGCATATGTGTCTATACACAGACCCAATGTTGGGACCCATTTTTTCCTCTTTTTGTTACATTGCTTCACCATTCTCCATACCCATCCTCAATTTTTTATCCTTTGATAATGAAAATTGTCATTATGCCTGCCAATGATCCAAATCATGATTAGAGGTGAAAATTCATGGATTAGAATCATTTTCATGCTTTGTTGGTTAATTTAGATAGATGTTTAAGTGAAATTTATATCTTGTTGCTAACAAAAAAGTATGGATGCATCTTAACTAGGGTTTTTGATGTGAAAATACGAACTCCTCAGTGTTTGGTAGGTAAAATTAGTAGTTTAGCAATTGTACTGGCTGTTCAACACTAGGATAATATTCAACACTTTTTTCTACACCTAATTTGGTACCCTATTATTCACCAGCGAACATGATATCATAATTTTGCACTTTTCCCAACAACATTCAATAGTTGTTTAGTACCCTCCTCTAACTAGTTCAAAACCACACCAGAGTTTATAGGAATATGTTTGAATTTGAATGGAATACATTTTATTACAGTTGACAATGAAGACCCATCCCCTTGGGAATTGATTCATATGGATTAGAATAGTGTTCCACGAAATCTAGTCTTGTCTTAAATATAACACTACAAAATTGTTTTATACTATTTCTATTGATTCGATTGTAAACTTATTTTTATACAGTGACCCATTTAAAAGGGAGTCATCATTAGCTTCATAGTTTAGACAAAAAAGAGAAGAGAGAGGAGTAGTGACAACGTTCTTGTCAAAATTCCTGTGAACTCTATTTTGATTTCAAGAAGCTAGGAACTATGTTGTTTAAATTCCACTGAAGACTCTTTTAATACAATATATTGGTAGTTATTTTCCACATTTTTGATGTGTTAATAAAGATTTAGTTTATTGCAGTTAGTTTAGCTTGACTCAAATCATTGGCAAGGTCCCACCATCAATTTCGACCAAGCCTTTTGAAGTTAGTTCTAGTTAGACTTAGTATGCATAGTCAAGCTTAGCACATAGTAATTATATTTATTTATGTATCAGTGTTGGTCATTTCTTGTTTCTAAGGATTGAAGTATTTCTTTCTGGTATTGTACATTTCTGATTTGATAAGTGGAGTTAGGAAATAGGATTAATTTCATGCTGATTGTTGAAGGTTGGATTTGAAGGAAGACTCGGTTTTAATGATGTTTCATTGAAAGCCCTTGATTAGAATTTTGAAATCAATTAAATCTATTTGGTTGTCGTTAAATTTGAAATAATTTAGATCTCTTTGGTTACTATTAGATTTGAAACAAGTTAGATATTAGAATTGGATGCCAATTTCATAGCATTTTATCATTTCGTTTTTAACAGAGTTGACTTCTTAATTTTATAAGATTTTGTTATTTTTGGTAAAGTAATTTAATGGGATTCTTCACTTCATAGTATTTTTATTTTTCAACAAGAGTAATTAAGTGGTTTATTTAGACTTAGGAACTAAAATAGAAATCTGAATTCCAGTTCTTGATATGGTTTGGTAATTTCGTTCTTTACTAAATTGGCATTAAAATTAAATATTGTGTACATGTAGCTTACATAATTGGACTTTGTAGTTAGGTTAAAATTTAAAGTCATAATATTCCCATAGAAAATAGGCCTGAACAAGCCTACAAAGACAGGTGTTACATTGTAACTCAAAGTTTATGATCCCTTATTGATACTTTAATGAAGGGTGACTAATTAGACATATAAAACCCTAACATTTTTGGTGTCGTTGTCGGGAATTGAGAATGTTCCAGGTAACATTTTTTTTTGGTAAGACTTTCGATAGATTAATGTTTGTGCTAGTAGAGTTAGTGATCCAGGTGGATATTGGTGGCCACCTGCCAAGTCCACCTGGACCCCCACCATTGTCTTTCTCAGCATTTTCAGTTTCCTTAATTGTAGCACAACTTACTATTTTTAGCAGTTTTTCGGGTCCTAAACTTCCGGAGCCGTTTTGAGGCCCTAAACGACGTTTTTTGGGGAATCCGGGGGCAACATGGGTCCATGGAATGGACCATGTTGCTCGTTCCAACAATGATAGTGCTCGGATAGATCTTTCTAATGAGCTATTGTATGCGTCAAACGGAGATCATATGCCAAAGTTACGACCCCGGGAAGTTGATGTACCAACTTACCCTCAAACGGGGCCCACAGTTTGGCGTTTCATCTCCTAGGGCTAGGTTTTGGAATGTTAAGGGTTTTCCATTGTTTCTCAACAATAAATAGGCCTTCGAGCCTCATTGTAACACAGTTCAGAGGCATGTAGCCATCACATCTCTTCTCAGAGATAAGCTACCATCGCCCTAGCTAGTCTATTTCCATTTCTGGTTGTAAGCATATTTCAGTATTTTCCTTTAATGAAATGAAGTATTATTTCCGTTGCATCTTTGTGTATATGGTTATCTCTGTAATTTGTTGCGTTCCTGTTTAAATCTGGATCAGTGGTATCAGAGCGGTCTGCTTTTTCTCTGTTTTTCTTTTCATGTCCCCAACAAGGTCGGGATATAAGGAGCTAGGGCTTGAACTGGTTGAACCTTTGCAAGACCATCCTCGCAAATCCCGACGGCCTCCCATGGCGGATGAGATAAAGACGAGGGGGCAGGAGATCCCATCAAAATCTTGCTCGAAGAAGCCCTCGAGCGACAACGGAACGCGATGATGGACAACTTTGCCCAGATCCTTCAGCGGCTACCCAGAAGCAAAGCATCGGCTTCCAGCAGCTACTCTGGAAACGCCACACCCTTTAAGGTACAAGTTAATTTTGAAATCCCCATATTCGAGGGTCAGATAGACGCAGATGCCGTAGATAAATGGTTAAATCTGCTAGAGGGTTATTTTTCTGTTCATGAATTTTCGAGTCGGGAAAAGATTGTTTTTTCTCTCCTCAAAGCAGCCCCCCACGTCAAGGACTGGTGGGAAACCTACTGCGAGCAGAAGGATGAAAGTACTGGCTCACTATTTTCAGCCGCACCCACCTGGGATTCATTCCGGGATGCCATCAAGGAGCAGTACTACCCTGTCGGGAGCTATGAGGATGAATACATAAAGTGGACCACGCTGCGGCAGGGAAGGGACCAAGACATGCTGGAGTTCACCAATCTTTTCCATACCCTTCGCAGAAAGTTGGGTATCAAGGATTTGAAGCAACATTTGATACTCAAATATCGTGGCTGCCTGCACAAGTACATCCAGGAAGAAATACAATTCCTAAACATCCCCTCGCTCGGCGCAGCATACCGGTATGCAGTCAAGGTCAAGCAGAAGTTTAAACAAAAGAAGCGAGACTTTGGATCTACGAATCCAAAGTAGGGGAAAGGTGCCCCTAAACCACAGAACAAAGGACAAAGCCAAGGCAGGACATCCCAAGACATCCAGCCGAAGCTGCAAGCAAAGAACAACGCCGCGAAGCTGAGAAAGGACACTGGAAAATGGTGCGAGTTCCATAAGAGCTCCACTCACAACACAAGTGAGTGTCGGGCCAAGCATTCACTGGTGGCTGAGCTAAAGGTTTTAGAATCAGATGCATGTTCCGACTCTGAGTCAAAACCCGATAAGGGGTATGAAAAAGGGAAGCAGATCATTGATGCGGACCCCAGTGCCACTGTTGCTACCGCAAAGATCCAGAAAAATGAACCCGAAGATCCAGAGGAGGAGGAGCGTCTCTTCCACTCCCAGATGTGGGTAAAGGGCTCCCCGATACAGTTCATTGTTGATAGCGGGAGTCAAAAGAACCTCGTTTCGGCAGAGGTCGTGAAGCGGTTGGGCTTACCAACCACAACACATCCACAACCATACACCATTGGGTGGCTTCACCAAGGACGAGATCTTCGCGTGAGCCAGTAGTGTCGCCTTCCATACAACCTCAAGCCCTTCACGGATGAGGTATTGTGTGACATTGCTCCCCTTGAAGTTTGTGATGTATTACTAGGACAACCATACTTGTGGAAGCGACATGCTGTGTATGAATCAAGGCCCCGTGTTGTTATTATTACATTGGGAAACAAGTTGTTCAGGATACCAGAGGTAGCACCACCTGCCGCCCTCTCTTTGATTACTGCAAAACAATGCAGTAAGATCATTTCCAAAACCAGGAAATTTGTTTTCCTGATGATACGCCCTCAAGGAAAGAAGAAGACAGTGGCCGCGGCCTCCAAACGGGGCCCCTCTGCACGACAACTACAGATGGACAAGATTGTGTAGGAGTACGAGGACATCTTCACCTCCCCGACAGGGGTTCCTCTGCACTGTCAAGTCAAGCACTCAATCGCTCTGACCCCAGGTGCGCCGCTACCCAATGGACCAATTTATCGGTGCTCCGTTCTGGAGAACGATGAAATCAAGAGGCAGATTCAGGAGCTCCTGCAGAAAGGTCACATCCGTCCGAGTTCATCGCCCTGTGGGAGCCCGATCGTGTTGGTACAGAAGAAGGATGGGACGTGGAGACTCTATATTGACTACCGGGCGCTGAACAAGATCACTGTCCGTAATAGGTACCCGATCTCGTGAATTGACGACCTCCTAGACCAACTAAAGGGGGCGAAATATTTCAGCAAGATCGACCTGAAGTCGGGATATCACCAGGTACCAATCGAACCCTCCGATGTGTGGAAGACTGCCTTCAAATCCAAGGAGGGCCTCTTCGAATGGTTGGTCATGCCTTTCAGATTGACGAATTCTCCTGCAACCTTTATGAGGCTAATGGATGACATCTTGCGGCCATTCACCAACTCCTTTGTAGTAGTATACTTGGATGACATTCTGATCTTCAGCCAAAGTTGGGAAGAGAACCTCCACCACATCCGACAGGTTCCCCAAACACTGCGGCAACACAAGCTATGTGCCAATTTGGAGAAATGCACTTTTGGCATGACCCAGGTTCAATATCTGGGATACATCATTGATGAACAGGGGGTGCATGTCGATCCAGCCAAGATCCAAGTCATTCGGGATTGGCCCTCTCCAACCACTCTAACAGAGCTCCGCAGCTTTCTAGGTCTTGCCAACTTCTACCGCAGGTTTGTGTTGGGGTTTTCTCATATTTCTTGGCCCTTGAGTCAAGTCACCAAGGGCAGGGCGAAAGCAAAATTCTTTTGGTCTGCATCTCAACAAAAGTCATTCAGGGAGTTGAAGGATCGCCTCTGCACGGCACCAGTGCTCGCGTTACCAGATTTACAACAACCATTTGAGGTCGAGACGGATGCCTCTGACTATGCTATTGGGGTCGTCCTTACTCAACATGGACATCTAGTGGCATATCACAGTGAAACACTTCCAGATACAGTCCGGAAGTACCCCACTTATGATAAAGAGATGTATTCCATTGTACAGGCCTGCCGACAATGGAAGCATTACATTTTGGGGAAGGAAACGGTCATCCACACAGACCACCGACCTCTGCAGTTCATACAGACCCAAGGGAATTTGCAGAATGATCGCCATCAGAAGTGGTCTACATACCTGCAACAGTTTCACTTGAATATCAAGTATAAAAAGGGCAGCACCAATAATGTTGCAGATTGCCTCAGTCGACCACCGATCATGGCGCTAACCACCGTGCTCAACTCTTGTGGGCACGAGACTTCTGATTGGCCACTTCTCTACAAAAGCGACCTTGAATTCGGACACACATACCAGACACTCTTGGAGGGTCGGCAGGTTGCAGATTTTCACCTCCAGGATGCCCTATTATGCCACCTCGGTCACCTTTGTGTTCCTTCAAGCGAGCGTGCCAAGATGATTTGGGAAGCACACTACAGTCGGGCTGCTGGGCATTTCGGGGTCGAGAAAACAGTGGCAGTACTGCAAAATTACTTCTATTGGTCGAATCTTCGACGGGATGTTGCGAAGTACATCCGATCATGTACTGCCTGTGCCATTGCCAAACCGGCCATTAAGAAGCACAGCCTCTATAACCCATTGCCTACCCCTAGTTGACCTTGGGAATCCATCTCCATGGATTACATGTCAGGCCTTCCTTCCACTAAGCATGGAAATGACTGTGTTTTTGTGGTCATCGACGGGTTCTCGAAGATGGCCATTATGGTGGCCTGCAAGAAGAATATCACAGCAGAGGCCACTGCTAAGCTCTTCTTTGAACGAGTGTGGGTGCACTTTGGGATCCCACAGTCTATCATCTCAGATCGGGACAATCGGTTTCTCAGCACATTTTGGTCCAGTCTCTGGTCAATGCTGGACACCAAACTCACGAAGTCCACAGCCTTCCATCCTCAAACTGATGGCCAGACAGAGGTTGTCAATAGGATGA
The DNA here is from genome assembly GCA_031772625.1 of Pinus tabuliformis. Taxonomy (NCBI): domain Eukaryota; kingdom Viridiplantae; phylum Streptophyta; class Pinopsida; order Pinales; family Pinaceae; genus Pinus; species Pinus tabuliformis. Next base: position 932,737,734 of record CM062811.1, on the reverse strand, counting down.
TTGTGCACATTCTGCGCATGTATAACTCAAAGCATCCACGCACATGGGACAAGAGCCTCCCCTATGTTCAGCACAGCTACAACCGAGCTCTTCACAGCTCCACTGGCCATAGCCCTTTTCAGGTGTGTTTGGGATTCCAGCCACTATGCCCCATTGATGTGGCCATGCCACTTGCAGCTACTCACATGAATTCAGCTCATGTCCAGTCCGAAACAGATAAGGCCACCAGCTTCATTGAGCGCATCCAACATATTCGCCAGCAAGTCCATGACATTCTTGAGAAATCAAATGCCAAGTACAAGCAGCGACATGATCAACATCGGGTGCCACACAAGTTTCAGGTGGGCGACAAAGTCTAGTTGCATTTGCAAAAGGAACGCCTTACTGAGCCTATCGGAAATTGAGAGCACTCCGATATGGTCCTTACACCATTACTAAGGCTATGGGAGACAATGCATTTGAGCTCAGCATTCCCCCATTCCTTGGCCTACACCCAGTGTTCAATGTGGACCGACTTCGGCCATACTTTCCACCATTGCTAGACACATCTGACATTGCAGAACAGCTCAAACCCACAGAATTAAATCCAGATTGCATGGAACAAGCTGCAACTGATCGGATCATGGACACACAGATCAAGAACACTCGCCAACAGAATATCCAACTATATCGAGTTGTCAAAGCAGGCCAACTCCTTCAGCAGGGCAAGTGGCTCACCAGGGAACAAGTTCAGCAGAAGTTTCCTCATCTCATGGAGGAGCTCAACGCAATGGGGACCATTGCTTCCTAAGGGGGGAGGAATGATCCAGGTGGATATTGGTGGCCACCTGCCAAGTCCACCTGGACCCCCACCATTGTCTTTCTCATCTTTTTCAGTTTCCTTAATTGTAGCACAACTTACTATTTTTAGCAGTTTTTTGGGTCCTGAACTTCCGGAGCCGTTTTGAGGCCCTAAACGACGTTTTTTGGGGAATCCGGGGGCAACATGGGTCCCAATGTTGCTCGTTCCAAAAATGATAATGCTCGGATAGATATTTCTAATGAGCTATTATACACGTCAAACGGAGATCATATGCCAAAGTTACGACCCCGGGAAGTTGATGTACCAACTTACCCTCAAACGGGGCCCACAGTTTGGCGTTTCATCTCCTAGGGCTAGGTTTTGGAATGTTAAGGGTTTTCCATTGTTTCTCAACAATAAATAGGCCTTCGAGCCTCATTGTAACACAGTTCAGAGGCATGTAGCCATCACATCTCTTCTCAGAGATAAGCTACCATCGCCCTAGCTAGTCTATTTCCATTTCTGGTTGTAAGCATATTTCAGTATTTTCCATTAATGAAATGAAGTATTATTTCCGCTGCATCTTTGTGTATATGGTTATCTCTGTAATTTGTTGCGTTCCTGTTTAAATCTGGATCAGTTGCAGGGAAACTAGAGGGAAAAGAAAGAATGGTAAGACGTGAGTGAAAAGCCACACATCCACTATGGTGGGTTTTCTCCAAAGTCTAGTTGTCTCTTATTGTTTTTCTAGTTCATTTTTTCATATGCGTAGAGTTAAATGTAGACCTAGAGACAACAAAGGTATATTTATTCAGGTTGAGAAGTTTACTTCAAATTTATTTGGTCCCACAAAGACTCCCCCAATTAAACCTACTAATTGTTATGCAGGAAATGTGGTGAGAATATAAATTTCAACTACGGTAGGGAATTCGAAAGAGAAATAATTGTATACAAAAGAGACTGTATAGTTTGGAGATATATCACAACAAGAAAAACTTGTACTTGAAGCAACTCTAGAGACAATACAAGTACCAATATTGCAAGAAGCAGTGATTTCACAAGTAGAGTCTATAGTGGGATCACCTTAGAGATATTTAGGACTTGTGCATGTAACATCTAATTTAGTTGAGTCCTCTTCCATCTCAGACACTACACCTGATTCTACTTCTTTTAATTTTTTTGTAAGAATGGATGGCAAGGAAGATAAGGAAGATAGGAACAATGATAGGATTAATGGGACTGGTGATATAATAGAAGAACCGAGGGGTGGAACTCATTAAAATGAACATAAAGAAAAACCAAAGACCACATTTGAGTTTCCTATTTTGGATATCTCAAGGAATGTTACTATGAAAAACATACCTTTTGTATCTCTTCCACTCATTCATGGTATGTATTCAGAGGACCATGATTCTTTCTTGTTTGAAATTGACATTCTCTATAGGAGTTACAATTATCACGATGATGCTCATAAGCTTAAACTATTTCCTACCACTTCAAAAGATTTGACCCATAGGAGGTTTATGAGTTGAGGGAAACATACCATCTTCCCTTGGGATGAAATGAAATCTTCGTTTCTTAAAAAGTATCAAGATTACTGTAAAATATGAGACATTAATGAAATTTTTAGGATGGAACAAATGGAGGATGAAAGCTTAGAAGAGTATCTTGAGATATTACTTTACAACTTCCATAAGTCTCAAATAGGTAATCTTGATGAGCGAACTATTAGGAATGTCTTGCTCAAAGGGTTAAGAGAAGATTGCATAGAGGTATTGAACCTTTTAAGATTAGAATAGATTTATAAAAAACCCTTTGACGAGATATTTGATATTTGTATAACATATTCTTTGAGTCAAGATAAAGTCATCAAAAGGATTTGAGACTATAAAAGGGGTTTTGTAACAAAAAATGAAAAACATATTTAGGGAGAAGTTACTCGTACAAAATTGGGAAATATCCTAGAAAAATTCAAAACATACATCTTGAATACCATTAGTGATCAACTGGACACTCTTAATATTAAGAAAAAGCAGGAAGAAGAAAAGGTTTCTTTGGCCATCTTTTGTCCTAGATGCAAAAAAAGACATGCTGAAAGAGAATGTCCTATGAATGTAGTAGAAGTTTGTGGGATCTGCACTAATGATCACCCAACTGAGCAATGCCCTTCCTTACTAGGATTACAAGCTATTTATAAGGGAGGAGTTGAAATAATTGAACCTTCCTATCCTCCTAGAAGAAAACCATGGAGGGCACCAAATCCAAACTTGTATCAAGATCCTAATGTGCAGCCTTATCCCAAATATCAATCATGGAATCCTCAAATTACCTATTATCAATGGTCAACCCAATCACCTAAAAAATCCACCATGGAGTCAAGGTTGGAAGGGAATCCCCTATGGGAATACATATCAGCCTCAATTCCCAACACCATCATATTTTCAATATCACCCACAATACCTAACTTACCCACCTTATGCACCTAATGTTTCTCAATTCCATCAAGGGTATAATCCACCCTTTCTTACACCAAAACGACCCTCATTATCATTACCACCACCACAATAATTTTCACATCCTTTACCCAAAAAAAACCAACTCCCATTACCTCAAAGTACCAATCAATCGCCCCAGTAAATGCAACAACCATTTAATTCAAATCCTCCAAGACCAACTCATCTTCCTACAAAACATGTACCTAATCCTAATAATAGGCCTCCTCAGCCTTTGGAAAATATAGAACTACATAATTTTCCTACCTATGTCTTTACCTCTTTTCCTATGAATGAAGTTCAACTAAGGACCATAAAAGTGTTAAATAAAAATGAATTTGCTATCATTATCCAAGAGGAGAACCCTCAAATAAGTTCTAAAAGTGAACCTGTTGAAAATACAGAAATCGAAACTAAGAGAAATGAGGTAATGATGAAAATTCCACAGGAACAGTTGGAATCTAAAGAGCCTCCTTTTCCTGAAATATTATTTGTAAGGAAATCTAAAGAACATATAGAATACGACTTTGAATCAGAATTAAGAAACATTTGTATAAAGATCCCTTTACAGTAGGATATTAAATACATACCCATCTACACTATGATTATGATGGATCTTTGTATAAAGAAACCAAGAAGGGAGAAAAGAAACAACCAAATCATTAAGGTAGTTGGCCAAATTTCTGAAATGATATCAAGATTGCCACCAAAATATGTTGATCCAGGGAATCCAATAGTAACTATAAAAATCAATGGAACTTTCCTACCTAATAATCTAGTGGATATAGGGGCAACAATTAATGCAATGACCATTGATATTAGGAATATGCTACAACTAAACTAGGTAAGAGCCACACCTATTGTGCTAGAGATATCAGACAAGTCTATTGCTAAGCCTATTGAAGTCTTAGAAGATGTGATAGTAACTATGGCTTCTTAGGAATACCCTATATATTTTTTATTGATGTGTTATAAAACAACTATACTAGGACACTCAATAGTTTTAGGTAGACGATGGCTAGCTACTCTCGATGCCTTTATTGGCTGCAAGACAAGAGAAATGACAATTTTGAATGGGTTTCAGGTTCAAAAGTTGGTTATTTTTCCACCTGCTAAAAACAGAACCCTTATGGAGAATAATAATGCATGTTTCCTTTGTTAACTTTGGAACAGTTAAGGGGACTTCAAGAGGAAACTAAATAACATGTCCTTTAGCAATTTTTATCAAAGGTAAGATGGATTTAGTATCGTGTTTCTTTTAGTGTCTATAATCATTCTTTCAGATCTGAATTTCAAGAAACTTGATATTCTGTTGTTTTTGCATCCTTTACCATTGTAGTCATGGGAGAAAATAAATAATTAGGTGTTCATTGTGTTTAAATTAGCCATGGCATAACATTATATATTGGTGTTGATTTAATTAGAGAACAACATGAACAGGTAATAAGAATGATCCAAAAACAGTTTACAACATTTCGTTGGGACTATTTAGACATGAAAGGAATTCATTCTGATACCTATGCCCACCACATTTATACCAATGGATAGATCAAACCGGTAAGACATCCCCAAAGAAGAATGAACCCAAGTCTCAAAAAAAATATTAAAGATGAGATCCAAAATTTGTTAAGTGTTGATTTCATATATGCTATCTTTGATAGTAAATGGATATCTCCCTTAGTAGTTGTTCCAAAAAAGAATGGGAAATGGAGAAATTGTGTCTATAGGGAGTTGAAAAGCTACCTTTAGAGCTTACTTTCATTTACCCTTCATTGACCAAGTGTTGGATACCTTATCCAGAAAGAAGTGTTTTTCCTTTTTAGATGGGTTTAGCAATTATAATGAGATCCAATTAGCCTTAGAAGACCAAGAGAAAACCACTTTCATTTGTCCTTGGGGTGGTTATGCCTATGAAGTTCTTCCTTTTGGATTGTACAATGATCCAAACACTTTTTAAAGAATTGTGCTAGCCATTTTTGTTGGTTTCATACATGATTGTGTGGAGGCTTATATGTACAATTTTATTGTATATGAGAATAAATTTCAAGAGGCTTTGGATAATTTAAAGAACTTATTGATTCGTTTTCAAGAAACTCATCTAGCTCTCAGTAATGAAAACTGCAAAATTATGCAAACAAAAGGAATTTTACTTGGTCCCCATGTTTCACTAACCGAGATAAACGCTGATCCTGCAAAAATCGAAGTAATCCTACAAATCCCAATCCCAACCTCACAAAAGGAAGTAAGAAGTTTTCTAGGGCATGTAGGATACTATAGGATATTCATTGAAAATTTTAGTAAAGTTGCTGCTCCTAGTTTACGTTATTAGTGAAGATGTTTATTTTTCATGGGATACTCACTGTCAATTTGCATTCCGAGTACTAAAATAAAGGTTGTCAACTACACCAATATTAAGGGGACTTAACTGGTCTCTTCCTTTTCACATTTGTATTGATGTTTCAGATGCAACCCTTGGAGATGTTTTGGATCACAGAAAAAATCCAATTCCTTAAGCTATTTACTTGTTTAGAAAAAAATAACTCCCTTGCAAAATCGAATTACACTGTTACTAAAAAGGATTTGTTAGTTATAATCCATGCCATCAATAAATTTAGGCATTATATTACTATCTATGAAACCTTTGCGCACACTGATCACTCTACTATTAGATTTATCATGAGTAAGCCTATTACACAAGGTAGGGTCACAATATGGTTACTATTACTTCATGAATTTAACATTATTGTGATTGAAAAACTTTGATGAGATAAGTCAGTTGCAGACTTCTTGTCTAGAATGAATAATCCACATGATGTTTTTGTAGTCCAGGATGATTTTCCTCATGAGAGTTTATTTTTCATATCTACTCATACTCCTTGGTTTGTTGATGCGGATAATTACCTAGTGTTAGGAAAGATACCATAAAACTTATCTTCTAGGAATATGCACGAAATTATTCATTTGAGTTCCAATTACTCTTGAATCGAAGGTGATTTGTACTGCACTGAACCTGATCTAATTGTTAGAAGGTGTGTACAGGAAGATCAAATGTATGATGTTGTGAAATCTTGTCAAAATGATCCCTATAGTGGCCAATTTTTTATAAAAGAACAACTTACAAAGTGCTGCATTTGGGCTATTACTAGACCACAATTTTTAAATATGCTCAAAAGTTTGTTTCTAGTTATGATGCTTTCTAGACGATGGAAAAACTAGTCCCGTCTAATGAGATGCCTCTTCCGAACTAGGTATCCATTGAACCTTTTGAGAAGTTAGAATTATATTTCATAGGACCTATTTCTCCTACATCTAGAAATAAGAGGTACATTCTAGTTTGCACCAATTACATGGAAAAATGGGTAGATTCCAAAGGATTATATATTGCTAGTGCAAAACTATTGTTGATTTTTTTGAAGACATATTCACCCATTTTGGTGTACCTAGATAAATTTTCACTAATCAGGAACCCAATGTACTTCCAAGATGGTAAAATTTATCACTGAACAATAGCGTACTAAGCACTGTAAATCTACCCCATACCATCCCTAAGATAATGGTCAGGTAGATTCTACCAATAAGGTCTTGGTATCTATTACCACTAAAACAATTCAGTTGCATCATGAAGACAGGGTTGACAGATTAACAAAAACATTGTGGGCTTACAAAATAACTTCAAGAAATGTGATTAGATATACTCCCTATGAACTGGTTTATGGGAAGCACATATTGCTACCGATCGAATTTCAGGTAAATACCTTTAGGACAACTGTTCAATTAGGGATGGATTTGAATGAAGCTAAAAAAAGAGACTACTTCAGTTGAATGAGCTTGATGAAATCAAGTAGGATGCTCTCCAAAATAATATGTTGGTATAGGATTAAAGGGCTCATTGGCATGATAAATATATAAAAAATAAGACCTTTCAACTAGGAGACTGGGTGTTGTTATATGACAGTAAATTCAAACACTTCAAAGAGAAATTTTCAACCAGATGGTTAAGACCCTATGAAATTGAAGAAGATTTTGAAAATGGCTCAATTAAAATCAATACTATTAATGATGATCAGACTTCCTTTGCGGTACATGGAAATAGGCTGAAATTTTATCATCAACAACTTTCTAAGGAAGAATTGTCGCAAATTGTTCTACAAAATCCTGAGATGAGGCTGATCAATAAAGAGGATTGAACTCTTGCTGGTTCTTCAAGCTGAATTTTTTATATATATATATATATATATATATATATATATATATATATATATATATAACAATGGGCTTATTTTTGTTTTCCTCCTTAAGCTCACATAGAATAAAGAGGAAATCTATCAAGTTTAAGTTTATTCCTTTATCCAGACTTTAGATTACTTACAAAAAAGGACACCCCATAGAGTCTTCTTTGAGTAATTTTAGACTCTTTAAAACTGAAATACTCTGAGCATAAATTGACCCAGGCTTGTTAAATTTAAATGGGACAGTAGTAGTTAGGGATCTACCAAGTATAGCGTTGTTCCTTTCCAGGCTTGGTAGTTTTTTTTTCATAAAGGAAACCCCGTTTAGTCTACTTTGAGCATTTTTAGGCTCTCTAAAATTGAATACTCCGAGCATAAAATTGACCCAGACTCATTAAATTTAAATGGGTCCATAGTAGTTAGGGATCTACCAAGTATATAATTGTTCTTTTCTAGGCTTGATAGAATAATTATGGAAAGGAAACATTTGGATTCTTCTTTGGCATTTTTTAGAATCTATAAAAGCAAAATACCAATTAGGCAATTAGGCAATAACTATACTAGGCCTAGCTCAAAGTCCATGGGATAGTGGTTCCATAATTGAGCTTGTAGCAACAGACTCTTATGTCAACTCAAATTCTAAGTTCATTGATCAGACTCCTTTTTACTGTAGCTTAATATTTCAAACTATTTCTACGCTAATTTTGGATACAATTATGGCAAGTTCTCTACTACAGTAATCCATGATTCAGGGCTTCTGGTTCAATGCGAACCATAAAGTCCAGTTGTAGTTTTTTAGTACTTCCAATTTTTACTAGACCAATCTACTGTACCAAATGAGTTTTAGATTTAGTGTAGATTATCAAACACAGTTTCAATATTTCAGTACTTATACTACTACCAAATTGAGCCTTGGTACCAGATCAACTTCAACCTTTTTGTCTTCAATCTATGTACCAGATCAGTTTCATCATTTTGTCTTTAGACTAGGTACCAAATCAGCATACCAAAACTTAAGTGTAGAATCAATTTAGTATTGTGATGTTCAATTAGATATTATTCTATTTAGTACTTAGTACAACATTTGATGGATTTTAGCATTATGTTTTAATGATTAAGAGTATTTCATATTCATCATTCTTGAATCCCTAGATATCATTATACAACTAGGTAGAGGTATGAACTAACTTTTCATTTGTTTAGATTAATACAAGGAATGTGGATATTGATTTTATGAAATGATTTTAATCTCCATTCATGACAATCATGATAAATATTATGCACCCTACTATGAAATTATTCATGCTGCTTGTTATGTCGAAAGAATTTTTTTAAAACTTAATACCCTTTCCTTCCCTTAATTAATAATCATTAGCCCTTTTCAAAATCATGACCATGCATGAACTACCAATCATCATTGAATTGGTGCTTATGCTCATTATGACCTTTAACGAGTAAGACCAAGACCGCTCCTTTTATTAATAGTTACCTCTATTTGTGTATTCTAAATTCCATGAGTATCGAAGCTTAAGCAAAGCGATGTTTTTTTTGTGAATTTTTCTCTAGCTCCTTTCCAGTCATTCAGTAGTTATGAGAATAGTTCATCACATGCATGGTGGTGGAAAGGTGTGAGACTACCTTCGAACAATTTAGTAGCAACCTGAAATATGAAATACGTAGAGCTAAATTTGAAGAGCAGGGATGGATACCATTTCAATAGTAGTTTCAACATTATAATGATAAAATCGCTATGGAATTCGTATAGAAATTGGATGGAACCACTGTGAAATTTGGGAATATTTAATTTTAACTTACAAAGGCATTGATATCTGAAGCAACTGGGTTTCCCACGAGTGGAGAGAAATATTTCAAAGGGACTCCGGTGGATTGGAAGAAATGTGAAAAATTCTTGAAGCCAAAGCACAAGAATATTGACTGGACCAAAGGCATCCCAAAATACTAGTAGAAAATGAGCAATTAGTGTCTAGGTGACTAGAAAAGTTAGTCTCGCAACTTTTCCAAGTGAAACACTACCAAAGATGAGAAATATCAAGTGACAAAACTAAAAATGACTAACATAAACAAATAATTTAGTCCCGAGTTAAAATATATGAATAGCTAATAAGTAATACAACTAAAAATGACTAACATGAACGACTAATTTAGTCTAGGAACAAAATTATGACTACCTAACAAGTACTACAACAATACAAATCAATATTCTATGTTAGTCATTTTAATTTTTTCACTTCAACAATCTAAACTTACAAGTGATAGGGGATGGATGAAAGGATATACTTCCTTAAACACTTGTTTACTAGATTAGTGGATGATTAGACTTATGGAGCCGATTAAAATATTCAGTGTTATATCCCTTGATTACATTCACGGGGAATTAAATCAAGGTTGACAATTATTGAAAATGGGAGTGGGTTTATAGTTGGGTCAAATACATTATGAAGAATACATTCAAGGACAATTGTTGGTTAATTAATGGAGGACACATTTCCTTTAGTTGAAGACTTAACTTTTCATGCATATCTACATTTTCTATTACCAAGGTCATATCCATTGAACTTAGGATACTAGTTTTTAACTTGGATATCAAGTTTTTTATTTAATTTGAATGCGCATTATGAACATAGAAATACTATACTCTTATGAAATCATTTTAAATATTATGGTGATTTTCGTATTTCCTGAACATTAGATGTGGCACATATTAAAATGTTATGGGGATCCTTGACTATATATGTTGGGAAAGGGTCCCCTACGGTCAATTTTGGGTTTAAAATCCCAAGTTTTGGGGCTAAAGGCCCAAGTTTTATATAAAGAATGTAAAGTCTCTACATTTTGTGGTCGCGGTGCGCGAAGATGTAAATATTCAAAAAGGGTTTCTGCCCTTGGTTTAGGTAACTTTTGTTAGGTTGATGAGATCCACCCTTGGTCTTCAAACCATGGGAATGTATAAAAAGGGAGAGTCTTAGAAAATTATAAGTAGTTCTTATGAATTTTTTAGGAAATTGATTGATGAAATGGGTATGTGAGAGAAGATCGAAGAGTCTTAGCATAGGAAAGAGGCTCTGTAGCTGTGTGCGGAGAGGCCTAGGGTAAAAATCTGCAACTGAGTGTGTGGACCCTTGTAGCTGTGTGCATAGGGAAGTTAGAGTCTGTACTGGAGATATGAACCATCAATAAAGAGCATTATTTTGGAGATACCTGTCTATGAGCTCTTTTACTTCTATTATGAATGTATGCAGTTATGTTATGTTGAATACTGGGTTTATGATTTAATGCTATATTGATGCGCAGATCTATCTATTTTACTTTGTCATATGAACACAAGTAAGAATATATGTTTACGTGAAGATAATCATAATTCCTATTGAATTTATCCAATACTTAAGCTAATATGGGTAAACACAGAAGTACGGGTAGTTACAGAGGCGCGTAAGTGTTTGAATTGCCTATTTAGTGTACACGGAGGACGATCACAGACCTTCATGAAGGTCTCAAAGCTGAATAAGAGAAGTATATCGATAAGCCCTAAAGGGCTTATTAGTCTGCGTGAAGGAAGGGTTAGGGTATAAAATGACATCACAACTATCTCAGGGTGTGGAAACTTGGTTCCTGCATCCCCCCATACTGCTTCGGGTGAGACTTCAGCTCGCGCTATGCAGAGTGATTCCGAAAGGGCTAGTAGTATAGGGATTTTCTTAGCTAATTAATGTTGAACGCGGGTCAAGGCCCATCAAGCCAACAAATTTTTCCGTTGTCGGGACTGGGATCTACATAATGAGATGTGTGATGTCGCATCACTGGAATCCAACCAAGAAGGAGATCAAAGACTGGTTGGATAGAAAGATCCACGAATTCACGGCGGAAGAGAACAGGAATTTGGGATTGATGAAAGAACAGTGGTTCGATAGATACTTGTACATGGAGATACATGATATCTTCTTATGTTCCTTCTCAGTTAACTTGTACGAGTGGATCACAAAATTGGCAGATGGCCAAGGAAGGTGGAGGCTTGACAGTCCAATAATATGGACCCTGAAATTAGTGTAGAGATTAGAAGCCTCTGAAGATAATATCGTATGCGATGTTGATCATTGGCTCGATCGTATCATAGGAGGGTTTGTGACAGAGTTCGTGGTCGATACCTCGGTCAGTTATAGCGAAGTAGAGCGCCGCTTCTTCAAGGGGCTGTGAGGTAAGTATTTAAAATCCTTAAACACCTGGATTAATATGCTCTTGTGTGAAAAGTGGGTTATGTGACTACCTTGATCTTTGGCGCTATGCAAAGTGGAAGGAAGTTCAGGAACAAAGGGAAAACAGGCCCTGAATATAGCCCCCTAATTGAACCTCCTCTGAGTGATGATGAGGAAGCGGCACAAGCATATCCACAGAGCACTTTTCAGTTGATAAATCAAGGGTTCCCGTGAATACCCCATCCACCCACACCGCCTTCGTCTTCACCTTTGCTGCATACACCTTCGCCTACACCACCGCCACCTCCACCACCATTCAGTATGGCGAACTTGGTAAAGCTACCTGTGTTCAAGAGCATGGAAAATGAAGATCTAGACTAGTTTTGGTTTGTCACAAAGGTTGCATGGGAATCTCAAGGTATCACGGATGATCAAATGAAGAAATAAACATTGGTTAGTGCTTTCAGGGATTTTGTGCTAACGTTGTACATTAAGTACTACACTAATAACCTAACATCCACATTGGTAGATATCTAGACTACGATGAATAAGGAATTCAATAGACCTAAGTCTAAAGCACAATCAATTGTGGGATTCAAAGAGATCATGATGAAGCCTAGTGAGACCCTGGGGTCTCGATCAGAGATTGAAGTGTAAAATCCACGAAGCTAACATGAATTTGAAAGATGGTTAGCACCGCAAATGGTTTGTGGCTTCGCTCCTGCCTCATCTAAGGGTTTCACTATCATAGAAAAAGATTGGGACCCAGCGGAAGCCCTGGAAATTGCGATGAGATTGCATGAGACACCGAGGCAAGATGCTAATCTAGGGGTTCAGCAGATTCATACGCAGTTGCAGAACCTTTGCCTAGAAATGAAGACTCTAAAGAAAGAGAGAACAACCTGACCCGAGGTGCACGAAGAAGTTTGGTGCCTGAAGTGAAAAATCCAGGGGCATGACAAAGATCATTGTCCAGTTTTCGCAAATTATGTTGCAGCAGGGGGACCAATACCTCTAAGGCCAGAAGCTCCACTAGAGCCAAGTATAACGCCCGTGCTATGGTGTGTTATCTATTAGGTGGTTGGAAAACATGCGATAGATAATTCCCATTTGTTGCAAAAATTCGTACAGTCACCACAACAACTCTTCTGCAACTTTTTTCAATCATTGGGTCATGATGAGTACAATTTCCTTAGTTACAAATTAATGATGGATAGAACGCCTGCATATAGGGTGCAGGCAGAAACCCAGCCTCTAGACCAAGGCATTAGGGGAGCGCGAGGTGAGTATCAGGTTCACGAATGAGGCCGAGGTGGAGGAGGACCTGGTAGAGGTCAAGGAAAGGTCATTTGTTACAACTGTGGAGGCTCGGGAAACTACGCCCGAGACTGCTCGAATCCAACACATCTTTCATGCTGATATTGTACTCATTTTGACCATGCGACAAAGGATTGCCCTATATTATTGGTTAAGATACACGAAAATGGGGTGCAGCCTCAGAAACTGACTCAGAACCTGCAGATGATGAGGGTTGAGCCTCACGAGGAAGATCTTAAGGTAAATATTGTGCTGCGGAGTGGAGCAACAACTGGTGAAGATAAGGGGAAGCATCTTAAAGAAGGTGAGTGGGTCCGCAAAGCGCTAGAAAATGAGATTGGGTTTGATCTAGAATGCACAAGATAAATGTTTATGGAAGCGAAGAAAAGCTTCATTGAGGTCTCTACATCAGGAATTTAGGAGAAGCCGACTGAAGAAATGGACCCAACCATGATTACTACCTTCTTAGAGACCTATATGAAGTTGTTGTGTGATAGAAAGGTTGTGAAGGTATTGTAGGAACTGATCAATAGGTGCGCTAGGAAGGAAAACACTACTAACGGACCATGCATAGTCAGGAAGATTGGCAGGCATAAGGCGAGAAAGGGGAGTGAGATGAGGCTCGCTATGCAAATAGGATAATATGAGGTGGAACAAGTTATTCTAGATCTGGGGTCAGACGTGAATGTTTTGCCTAAACATACATGGGAAAGGATGGGGAGACCTATGCTACAGTGGTCTCTGATTTAGTTAAGAATGGATAATCAATAGAAAATCATCCCCATGAGAAGATTACAGGAAGTAACGGTTGATATTGAGGGAGCAAGCACATTAGCTGATTTTGAAGTAATATAGATTTTGGATGACAACAATCCCTACCCCGCACTCCTTAGGATCAATTGGGCCACTGACATGAATGGGGTAATCAATTTGAAGAAGCGAAAGATGATATTTGAGAAGAAATCACTCTGCATAGTGGTGCCCTTGGACCCTTCAGAAGGACCGTGCTATACTGAACCGATCCACGATTATGAAAGTGATGACGATTTGGACCAGATTTTCAAGATAACGGTGCGAGATCAGGATTGGGTGAACCCGACAGTAGATGGGTGTATTGCATGGGACCGCGATAGTTCCTACACATCAAATTCAGATGAAGAGTTGGAGCACTGGCAGAATCGATTGCATGAAGTATCTATGCTACGTTGTAATATCATGACCAATTCATTGCGATGTGTATCATGAGAGGCAATAAATTTGCCTTACTATTATGGTTTAACTAATGTTGATAACTTTTTGGATGCATTTGAGAGAGAAGTGTCGGAGAAGCATAGCTTCCAGGCCTTGGATTAGGTGTTGTGTGCTATGCCTGCGAGATGGTGGGGCATGCACAAGGACAACTTTGATGATTGGCGCGTATACAAAAAGATGATGAGAGTGTGGCTTGGTCACCCACAAGTGCGGATAACAGAAAAATATGATGGGAGGAATGACCCACATGACCATTTGGCCAATTGGACTGAAGTGTATGGAGCAGAGCCTCAACTGAAGTGGGTACATCCGTTTTTTCATACCTTGGATGTTATACCAATAAATTGGTACTTGGAGACAGAGCTCCGCCATGGCACTGAAGAATGGAATGTTTTACACCAAGAATTTTTTATGGCGTTCATATTTGAGGATGGATTTGAATGTATTGATGAAGCATTATAGGAGGTCAAGGCAGAGATCCTCAGGATACCATAGGATCCTCTCGATTTGATTCAACCTGGTTGAAATACCTAGTTCAGCCATGCGATGGGGTGCTACAATGTGATAGTGGAAGAAGAATGTGAAGATCTGAGGAAGATTAAAATTCCAAAGACTAAATCTCACCGCGAAGTTGAAGAACCGCAACTAGAGAATCCAAACATCACCGTGCCACTTAAAGATAGACAGGTAAACATTGGCACAGAAGTAGATCCGAAGTTTGCAAATAGTGGGGAATACTGGGATGATGCAATAGTAGATAAGGTTGTCGAATATCTCTACGAATATCAGGATTTGTTCCCTATGAAGTTTTCAAATCTGAAAGGGATAATAGGGGACTTGGATGTCATGAATATCACTCTAAAACCAGACGTGAAGCCAATTAAGAAAAGGCCTTACCGCCTCCACCCGAAGTATAAATAAAGGGTCCACTTGGAGTTGGATAAAATGCTTGCAGCATGCATCATTGAACCAATAGAAGGGTCTGATTGGGTAAGCCCAATGGTCGTTCAGGACAAGAAATAGAAGGATGAGATACGGATATGCGTAGATCTCAAGAATTTGAATGAATCTTGTGTGCATGATCCTTTCCCAACTCCATTCACCAATGAGGTGTTGGATAATGTTAGTGGCCAGGAAGAATATTTGTTTACTAATGAGTTCTCAGGGTACCATTAGATCAATATTACGCCGAAGGATAGAAGTAAAATGACCTTCACAACTGAATGGGGATGCTTCCAGTATACGGTGATTCCTTTTGGGCTGAAGAATGAGTCGAAAATCTTCTCGCGCGTAGTCATCACAGCGTTCCAAGATTTCATTCACAAATTTTTGGAGCTATACTTTGATGATTGGATAGTGTTTAGACTAGTAAAGCACCATGTAGCAAGTTTGTGCTTGATTATGGATACATGTCAAAGGTACCAAATCGCACTCAATCTGAAGAAATGCTTGTCTTGTGTCCCTTTTGGGATCTTTCTGGGTCACGTGGTATGCAGACAAGGCTTGATGGTAGACCCTGCGAAGATCATGGTTATAATAAATTTGGAGGCACCAAGTAGTGTTAAACAGCTACGTGTGACGTTGGGGCCAACAGGGTAGTATAGAAAGTTCATCAAAAGTTATGCCCAGATTACCGCACCGATGGAGAAACTATTAAAAAAGGCTGCTACATTTTGCTAGAATGAAGAATGTCAAAGGAGCTTGGATGTGCCAAAAGAAAAAATGGTCACTACGCCAATCCTAGTCTTCCCGGATTAGAAGAAGGAATTTCATGTGCATGTGGACGCGTCATGTATTGTGCTAGGAGTCGTACTGACACAGGCCGGTGAGGGAGAATTGGATCATCCTATAATGTTCACAAGTAGGGATCTATCTAAAGCTGAGAAGAATTATTCAATGACAGAATGCAAAGGTTTGGCTATGGTATATGCGCTCTAGAATTTCATGCACTACTTGCTAGGCAGAAACTTTAAGATGTATACAAACCATTCTGCATTGAATTACTTGGTGAAAAATCATGTGTTGGGGGGGGGGGAATATGCAGATGGATGTTTTTGTTTCAGGAATATGATTTTTATGTTATTGTGAAACCAGGACGATTAAATGTCGAACCGGATCATTTGCCATGCATTGAAATAAGAGAGAAGAATACTAATTTGGAGGAAGGACTACCTTACACACAACTCTTTGTTGTGTGCATCACGGAAAATAACTTTGAAGATATTATACACTTCCTAATGACAGGAAAAACTCCAGAAGGATATGCTAGCCAACAAAAGAAGAAATTGGTGGTGTGCATGATAGACTTTTATGTCATTGCAAGACACTTGTATAAAATGGGATCAAATGAAATACTACAACATTATGTGCCAGAATTTGAACGAAACAACATCATCACTGAGGTTCATAAAGGAGCCACAGGAGGACATTATGCGAGAAAATCAACAGCACAGAAGATTCTACAAGCTGGGTTGTGGTGGTCGGCCCTACATAAGGAATGAAAAGTGTATTGTAGGGCATGCGATGCATGCAAAAGGATTAGTAGACCATCGTGGAAGGATGAGATGCCTCTAAATCCACTGATATTTTTACAGCCATTCGAGAAGTGGGCGATTGATTTTGTAGGACCAATCTAGCCTCCAAGAAAGAAGACGGGTGCGGGATACATCATCACCATGGCTTACTATTTAACTAGATGGGTAGAGGCGCAATTTGTGAAGGGATGTACAAGAGAAACAACAACAAAATTCATCTTTGAGTACATGCTCATGAGGTTTGGTTGTCCAAAAAATTTAATGAGCGATCGCGGTACGCATTTTCTTAGTGAAACGATCAACGCGTTGACGGAGGAATTTCATGTTTACCATCAAAAGAGTATGCCATATCACCCGCAGGCTAATGGAATGGTAAAAGCATGTAATAATATACTAGAGAGCGTGCTGACAAAGGTTTTCAATGCACAAAGAAATGACTGGGATGTGTGCATACTCACGGTGCTATGGGCTTACAGAGCAACTTGTAAGAACTGATGAGTTTGGATGATACTTCCTCAGAGTTGATGAAGTGACTAATATGATTAGAGTACTTGGTGAATAAGTCAAAAAACAGATGATTGTTTAGAAAATATTAAGATCTTTGCCCATGAGGTTTAATGCCAAGATCTTAGCTATTGAGGAAATGGATAACCTAAAGGATCTCAATATGGATCAATTGGATGGTACTCTGATCCAAGTGGATATTGGTGGCCACCTGCCAAGTCCACCTGGACCCCCACCATTGTCTTTCTCAGCATTTTCAGTTTCCTTAATTGTAGCACAATTTACTATTTTTAGCAGTTTTTCGGGTCCTGAACTTCCGGAGCCGTTTTGAGGCCCTAAACGACGTTTTTTGGGGAATCTGGGGGCAACATGGGTCCATAGAATGGACCGCTGTTACTCATTCCAACAATGGTAGTACTCGGATAGATCTTTCTAACGAGCTATTGTATGCGTCAAACGGAGATCATATGCCAAAGTTACGACCTCGGGAAGTTGATGTACCAATTTACCCCAAACGGGGCCCACAGTTTGGCGTTTCATCTCCTAGGGTTAGGTTTTGGAATGTTAAGGGTTTTCCATTGTTTCTCAACAATAAATAGGTTTTCGAGCCTCATTGTAACACAGTTTAGAGGCATGTAGCCACCACATCTCTTCTCAGAGATAAGCTACCATCGCCCTAGCTGGTTTATTTCCATTTCTGGTTGTAAGCATATTTCAGTATTTTCCATTAATGAAATGAAGTATTATTTCCGCTGCATCTTTGTGTATATGGTTATCTCTGTAATTTTTTGCATTCCTGTTTAAATCTGGATCAGTGGTATCAAAGCGGTCTGCTTTTTATCTGTTTTTCTTTGCATGTCCCCAACAAGGTCGGGATATAAGGAGTTAGGGCTTGAACTGGTTGAACCTTTGCAAGACCAGCCTCGCAAATCCCGACGGCCTCCCATGGCGGACGAGAAGAAAGACGAGGGGGCAGGAGATCCCATCAAAATCTTGCTCGAAGAAGCCCTCGAGCAACAATGGAACGCGATGATGGACAGCTTTTCCCAGATCCTTCAGCGGCTACCCAGAAGCGACGCATCGGCTTCCAGCAGCTACTCTGGAAACGCCACACCCTTTAAGGTACAAGTTAATTTTGAAATCCCCATATTCGAGGGTCAGATAGACGCAAATGCCATAGATAAATGGTTAAATCTGCTAGAGGGTTATTTTTCTGTTCATGAATTTTCGAGTCGGGAAAAGATTGTTTTTGCTCTCCTCAAAGAAGCCCCCCACGTCAAGGACTGGTGGGAAACCTACTGCGAGCAGAAGGATGAAAGTACTGGCTCACTATTTTTAGCCGCACCCACCTAGGATTCATTCCAGGATGTCGTCAAGGAGCAGTACTACCCTGTTGGAAGCTATGAGGATGAATACATAAAGTGGACCACGCTGCGGCAGGGAAGGGACCAAGACGTTCCGGAGTTCACCAATCTTTTCCATACCCTTCGCACAAAGTTGGGTATCAAGGATTCAGATCAACATTTGATACTCAAATACCCTGGCTGCCTGCACAAGTACATCCAGGAAGAAATACAATTCCTAAACATCCCCTCGCTCGGCGCAGCATACCGATATGCCGTCAAGGTCGAGCAGAAGTTTAAACAAAAGAAGCTAGACTTTGGATCTGCGAATCCAAAGCAGGGGAAAGGTGCCCCAAAACCACAGAACAAAGGACAAAGCCAAGGCAGGACAGCCCAAGACAACCAGCCGAAGCTGTAAGCAAAGAACAATGCCGCAAAGCTGAGAAAGGACACTAGAAAATGGTGCGAGTTCCATAAGAGCTCCACTCACAACACAAGTGAGTGTCGGGCCAAGCAGTCACTGGTGGCTGAGCTAAAGGTTTCAGAATCAGATGCATGTTCCGACTCTGAGTCAGAACCCGATAAGGGGTATGAAAAAGGGAAGCATATCATTGATGTGCATCCCAGCGCCACTGTTGCTACCGCAAAGATCCAGAAAAATGAACCCGAAGATCCAGAGGAGGAGGAGCGTCTCTTCCACTCTCAGATGTGGGTAAAGGGCTCCCCGATACAGTTCATTGTTGATAGCGAGAGTCAAAAGAACCTCATTTCGGAAGAGGTCGTGAAGCGGTTGGGCTTACCGACCACAGCACATCCACAACCATACACCATTAGGTGGCTTCACCAAGGACGAGATCTTCGCGTGAGCCAACAATGTCACCTTCCATACAACATCAAGCCCTTCACGGATGAGGTATTGTGCGACATTGCTCCCCTTGAAGTTTGTGATGTATTACTAGGACAACCACACTTGTGGAAGCGACATGCTGTGTATGAATCAAGGCCCCGTGCTGTTATTATTACATTGGGAAATAAGTTGTTCAAGATACCAGAGGTAGCACCACCTGCCGCCATCTCTTTTATTACTGCAAACCAATGCAGTAAGATCATTTCCAAAACTAGGAAATTTGTTTTCCTGATGATACGCCCTCAAGGAAAGAAGAAGACAGTGGTCGCGGCCTCCAAACGGGGTCCCTCTGCACGACAACTACAGATGGACAAGATTGTGGAGGAGTACAAGGACATCTTCACCTCCCCGGCAGGGGTTCCTCTGCACTCTCAAGTCAAGCACTCCATCGATCTGACCCCAGGTGCGCCGCTACCCAATGGACCAATTTATCGGTGCTCCGTTCTGGAGAACAATCAAATCAAGAGGCATATTCAGAAGCTCCTGTAGAAAGGTCACATCCGTCCGAGTTCATCGCCCTGTGGGAGCCCGATCGTGTTGGTACAGAAGAAGGATGGGACGTGGAGACTCTGTATTGACTATCGGGCGCTGAACAAGATCATTGTCCGTAATAGGTACCCGATCCCGCGGATTGATGACCTCCTAGACCAACTAAAGGGGGCGAAATATTTCAGCAAGATCGATCTGAAGTCAGGATATCACCAGGTACCAATCGAACCCTCTGATGTGTGGAAGACTGCCTTCAAATCCAAGGAGGGCCTCTTTGAATGGCTGGTCATGCCTTTCGGATTGACGAATGCTCCTGCAACCTTTATGAGGCTAATGGATGACATCTTGCAGCCATTCACCAACTCCTTTGTAGTAGTATACTTGGATGACATTCTGATCTTCAGCCAGAATTGGGAAGAGCACCTCCACCACATCCGACAGGTTCTCCAAACACTGCGGCAACACAAGCTATGTGCCAATTTGGAGAAATGCACTTTTGGCATGACCCAGGTTCAGTATCTGGGATACATCATTGATGAACAGGGGGTACATGTCGATCCAACCAAGATCCAAGTCATTCAGGATTGGCCCTCTCCAACCACTCTGACAGAGCTCCACAGCTTTATAGGTCTTGCCAACTTCTACCACAGGTTTTTGTTGGGGTTTTCTCATATTTCTTGGCCCTTGAGTCAGGTCACCAAGGGAGGGGCAAAAGAAAAAAAACATTGGTCTGAATCTCAACAGAAGGTATTCATGGAGTTGAAGGATCGCCTCTGCACGGCACCAGTGCTCACGTTACCAGATTTACAACAACCATTTGAGGTCGAGACAGATGCCTCTGACTATGCTATTGGGGCAGTCCTTACTCAACATGGACATCCAGTGGCATATCACAGTGAAACACTTTCAAACATAGTCCGGAAGTACCCCACTTATGATAAAGAGATGTATTCCATTGTACAAGCCTGCCGACAATGGAAGCATTACATTTTGGGGAAGGAAACGGTCATCCACACAGACCACCGACCCCTGCAGTTCATAGAGACCCAAGGCAAATTGCAGAATGATCGCCATCAGAAGTGGTCTACATACCTGCAACAGTTCCACTTGAATATCAAGTATAAGAAGGGCAGCACCAATAATGTTGCAGATTGCCTCAGTCGACCACCAATCATGGCGTTAACCACCGTGCTCAACTCTTGTGGGCACGAGACTTCTGATTGGCCACTTCTCTACAAAAGTGACCCAAAATTTGACCACACATACCAGACACTCTTGGAGGGTCGGCGTGTTGCAGATTTTCACCTCCAGGATGCCCTATTATGCCACCTCGGTCACCTTTGTGTTCCTTCAAGCGAGCGTGCCAAGATGATTTGGGAAGCACACTACAGTCGGGCTGCTAGGCATTTCGAGGTCGAGAAAACAGTGTCAGTACTGCAAAATTATTTCTATTGGCCGAATCTTCGACAGGATGTTGGGAAGTACATCAGATCATGTACTGCCTGTGCCATTGCCAAACCGACCATTAAGAAGCACGGCCTCTATACCCCGTTGCCTACCCCTAGTCGACCTTGGGAATCCATCTCCATGGATTACATGTCAGGCCTTCCTTCCACTAAGCATGGAAATGACTGTGTTTTTGTGGTCGTCGACAGGTTCTCGAAGATGGCCATTATGGTGGCCTGCAAGAAGAATATCACAGCAGAAGCCGTTGCTAAACTCTTCTTTGAATGAGTGTGGGTGCACTTTGGGATCCCACAGTCTATCATCTCAGATCGGGACAGTCGGTTTCTCAGCACATTTTGGTCCAGTCTCTGGTCAATGCTGGACACCAAACTCATAAAGTCCACAGCCTTCCATCCTCAAACTGATGGTCAGACAGAGGTTGTCAATAGGATTATTGTGCACATTCTGCGCATGTATAACTCAAAGCATCCACGCACATGGGACGAGAGCCTCCCCTATGTTCAGCACAGCTACAACCGAGCTCTTCACAGCTCCACTGGCCATAGCCCTTTTCAGGTGGGTTTGGGATTCCAGCCACTATGCCCCATTGATGTGGCCATGCCACTTGCAGCTACTCACATGAAATCAACTCATGTCCAGTCCGAAACAGATAAGGCCACCAGCTTCATTGAGCGCATCCAACATATTCGCCAGCAGGTCCATGACATTCTTGAGAAATCAAATGCCAAGTACAAGCAGCGACATGATCAACATCGGGTGCCACACAAGTTTCAGGTGGGCAACAAAGTCTGGTTGCATTTGCAAAACGAACGCCTTACTGGAGCCTATCGGAAATTGAGAGCACTCCGATATGGTCCTTACACCATTACTAAGGCTATGGGAGACAATGCATTTGAGCTCAGCATTCCCCCATTCCTTGGCCTGCACCCAGTGTTCAATGTGGACCGCCTTCGGCCATACTTTCCACCATTGCTAGACACATCCGACATTGCAGAACAGCTCAAACCCACAGAATTAAATCCAGATTGCATGGAACAAGCTGCAACTGATCGGATCATGGACACACAGATCAAGAACACTTGCCAACAGAATATCCAACTGTATCGAGTTGTCAAAGCAGGCCAACTCCTTCAGCAGGGAAAGTGGCTCACCAGGGAACAGGTTCAGCAAAAGTTTCCTCATCTCATGGAGGAGCTCAACGCAATGGGGACCATTGCTTCCTAAGGGGGGAGGAATGATCCAGGTGGATATTGGTGGACACCTGGACCCCCACCATTGTCTTTCTCAGCATTTTCAGTTTCCTTAATTGTAGCACAATTTACTATTTTTAGCAGTTTTTCGGGTCTTGAACTTCCAGAGCCATTTTGAAGCCCTAAACGACGTTTTTTGGGGAATCCGGGGGCAACATGGTCCATGTAATGGACCAATTTTTCCCGTTCCAACAATGGTAGTACTCGGATAGATCTTTATAACGAGCTATTGTATGCGTCAAACGGAGATCATATGCCAAAGTTGCGACCCCGGGAAGTTGATGTACCAATTTACCCCAAACGGGGCCCACAGTTTGGCGTTTCATCTCCTAGGGTTAGGTTTTGGAATGTTAAGGTTTTTCCATTGTTTCTCAACAATAAATAGGTCGTTGAGCCTCATTGTAACATAGTTCAGAGGCATGTAGCCACCACATCTCTTCTCAGAGATAAGCTACCATCGCCCTAGCTGGTTTATTTCCATTTCTGGTTGTAAGCATATTTCAGTATTTTCCATTGATGAAATGAAGTATTATTTCCGCTGCATCTTTGTGTATATGGTTATCTCTGTAATTTGTTGCATTCCTGTTTAAATCCGGATCATACTCTCACAGCCTATGAGATGAGAGTAGGAAAAGAAAAATCTGAACCAAAGGAAGCGACCTTCAAAGTATCCAGAAAGGGAAAGGAGAAAAATTATCGTCAAGACTACTCTAGCTGTGAATTTTATTGGCTCAACTAGCCAGAAAACTGAAGCGTGGCTCATGAAAATATAAATAGAAGTTTCCCTTTAAGTGTTTTGACTATGGAAGAGTTGAACATTTCTCTTCCAAATTCCCTTATAAATAAAAGGCTGAAAGGGAAGAGGATATAAAATTTGGAAACAAATCTCAGACACATCAAAATAAAAATCCATATAAGAAGAAGGGGTTCTACTCCAAAGAGGATAGCTCAGCACCAGAGTCGAACTGTGAAGACTCATCGGAGAATGAGTTAGATAAGTATCTTCTTATGGCCTTTGAAATAGACTCTAAAAAATAGGGTATTATGGACTGTGAAGAGGAAGAAGAATAAGGAGTAGTAGACCTTGAAGGAGAACTCATCAGTTCTCTCGCAAGTTAAAGAAAGCAAGGAAGAAAAATAAGTAGTTGAAGGAACAGTTACAGTGTGCGGAGGAAGGTATGTGTAACTCTGATAATGAAGAGTTTTCCTATCAAAAAGAAAAGCTGGAATAAGTTATCAAAAGCAAGGACAGTCTAGTCCTTCTACTAAAATAAAATCAAGGAAATTGTGAGAGATTGGAAGACGAGAACAAGCAATTGAATCAGAAGCTACTCAAGTTAAAAAGAGAAACAATCTCATAGATCATCCATGTCTTACCCTACCTGTCGGGTACCACACAGCTCCCCCCAAGATATCAACATGACATACATACATACATACAAGTATACATATATAGATATCAACACTATCATGACCACAACATAATTACCAGATACCATAAGGTCAAGGTTAAGAGAACTCTATTTATCTGTTCACAACATGCACAACATTGAGAACAATGATTCCCAACATAGTCAAGGCATCGAATGCCTCAAATCCATTTACTTTACCTTTCCTAATTACTTTTCTCATGTTTTTACTGCCACCATCCACTTAACCACAATGGACCCAACTAGTCCAACTGGCTGTCATATTCTTGCCTTCAACTGCCCTTATACATGCAATGAGATTCATCCATGTCTTACCCTACCTGTCAGGTACCACACAGCTCCCCCCGAGATCCATTAATTTCCTCATTCCCTAACCAATTCCCAAGACTGTCAAAACAATAAAGGTAAGACCGAGAAGCAAACAAGAAGAAAACCAACAATAATATGACACCACAAACAAAGTGGCATGGCCATGCACAAGACGCAAACAAAACTGCAATCAAGCACAAAAAATCACCAAAAGACCAAAAACACAAGACTAACAACAGACACCATGACTCAATCCCCATGGTTCCTAAGGAAAGCTCCACCCGAGCCTTCTTCAGAATTTCATGGTAGTCTCTTTGACATGTAACTCCTTGCATCACACTACCATAAACACATAATTGTTAGTGCATAAATAAACATAACAACATACTAGTTACCTTACCTTTTTGTGCCAAGCACATTGCCTTGTAACTGAACACATCCATGCCATCTCTCAAGGGACTCCAATTCCCTTGATGAATCCATCCAACTATAACTAGAAACTAGCTGATATACCTGTCAAATACATGTTCATGACTATAGCACATATCCACATGATGTCAAACAAAATCAAGGCTAAGAATACTTCTTGTATGCAAAGCACTCATTCGTTTGGAATTAAGGTTTCCAAACATAGCCAAAGGAATTATTTCCTAATTCCTTTCATTTACATTTTTACCTTGTTGCAATCGAGGTTTACTATGTATTGTCACATCACCTGACTATTAGTTATATAAACACATCAATTGTTACCTTGTCACACTAATACCAAGCATGTTTCTGTGCAACTGCTCACACATGTCAATCTCACGTTCCAAACATCAATACATCATGTATATTAATTTGAAATAAAACTTTACCAAGCCTAACAATCATGTCATACTCAAAAATCAACTCGCATTCATCAGTAATAATACATAATGCTACAACTATCACCTACTTACACTCAAGTACATATCAATTGTCTCAACACATATGTGTTAGTACAACCATCTTAAAACAAAATCATTCCTTCATGCAATCTTACATACACATAGTCATATTATGTAATTCATCAAACATTCAACCAACTTGCAAACATACCATGTTAAATAAATCCACTAGATGACATAATCAAACACTCAAACATCAAATAGACGACATAATCAAACATTCAAGCACAAAGTAGACGACATAAGCAAGCTCATACCTGAATGTATCTTAGGGGAGGTTATCTTGTTTGCACAATTAAGCTATATTAGCATGATATAAATTCACAACATATCAACTCAATCATAAATAAGATCATGATGTCTATGACAGTAACTAACTAACATGTTTGCATCATAAGCTCATAAACATTTTTTGTCCATGCATAACAATCACAAATGGACGATCAGTCTAGATTAGTACAACACAATGTCACAATAAGTCGAATCCTACCCAAATTTCATAACCCTAACCATATGCATAGGCCAATCCAATTTAGCATGACACGTAGAACATCAAGATATTAATGTTATAACCTTAATCATCAAGTTAACTAACATATAACAACAATAAGTTAACATATAACATGCTCATCAACAACATATAACATAATCATCGAGCTAAATACAAGTTAACATATAACGTATTCATCAACGACATATAACATAATCATCAAGTTCACTAACATAGAACAACAACAACAACATATAACAACAAGTTATTATCATTCATGACTATCCAACACATGTGCATATGACTACACTAATCAACTAGCATTTATCATACATGTAACCATAATAACAATAAAATGACAAGCATATAAGTAACCCTGTTTCTTATAACAACCATTAACCACATACCTACATGCCAAACATACAATACCTATATGAAGATCTTCTCTTACCCCGAAGTCTAGTGTTGCAACCTCACTCTAATGGTCTGCATCATCTACTCTATCTCAATCAACACATTAGAATCATAACATAACAACTACATCATGATGACATAACCACATCCAATGACCTCACAATGCATATCTAACCTATCATATATGCATAACCATAACCATGAAAACGCATGCATATAGACACTGACATGCATAACAATGCATATACACTCATACACTCATGATGACACATCCCATAACAACACCATCAACCTTCACATGGCAACATCACTACAACCATGACAACACCATGCCAATGCAACAAGCACATGGACTACAAGCGTAAGGAACACATATGAAATCGACATGAATGCATGACCAACACACCACCCATCCAATCCAAGGGGTGAACCATGCTCTGATACCAATCTATAACACCCTCTTCCCACATCTACCCAGGTAACCGACCAACCAGGCTCAACATGTGATGAGAGGATACTATGATATGATTCAACCTCCTAGGTGACCTTAAGTAACTGGAATCAATGGAAACACATCAAACATACCTCCCACATCAACAACAACACTCCCAAGAGCCATCCCAACAACACAAGTATCATGCCCCTGGGTTCCACTAAATTTTTAAGCTATTAAACCTCTGGAATCTCCCATGTTATGGCTATGCCAGCATCCAGAGAGCTCTATACGCTCCCACAAATGTGCATGTCTGTATCCAGGGACTATTTCTAGTAGACCTATGCCAGAACCGCGAGATTTAAGGCACTTTTCAAGCCCAGAATTTTGGCCACTTCCTAGAACTTGCTGTAACTTCTGGTCCATTAAACACGTGATGAAAAGACTAATAAACCAAAAAATAACTCTAGGACTAGGCCTGACCATCCCCATCTAGGATTGACATTTTGTCAAACACTTGGCATTAATGCAATCTACAGGTGTAAACAACATATTTACACATAGGGATCTCATATTTATCTGAGAATCACTTAGAGGCATTTTTCCCTTATATCATTTGTTGCATTATCATCTAATAGGTCATATATACATTTTGTATTCATTTACAAATAGAAATAGGAGGAGATCCATAAATCATCATTGTTAGAATACATGCTCATAACCAACAACATAATAACAGAAATACCATGAATACATCAGCCATAGAATCCACATATAAAGCAGTGCATTTATACATGAAAAACCAAGGGAATAAATTTCTCATTAATGAATGCAGACACCAACCGGGGATGGGACTATCACATTCCACCTAACCATAGATTGGCTGAGGCAAATCTCTCTTCATCTAATCACCCCCATGTCATATTCCAAGCATGAATGTGGGGCTAATAACCAACCAAAAATAACCAAACAAGCATGGATGTTGTCGGAGTTATCCATCTACACCATGAGGAATTTTAATGTCTCCTAGTCTCTCAGGATTTACTGTAATCCATAGTCATACCTAGGGATCACTAGGCCCTACATTGAGACCCACTCTCCAGGCTTTACTATACATCCCATCCCGAGACTACTAGGCCCAATGGAGAAAAATCTACCTCTTGGCTTTACCGTATATCCCGACATTCACTAGTAAGGATTCCTAGGCACACAATCTTGACTTTACCGCAACCCATAGTCCGGCTCAAGGGTTACTAAGCCAGTGGATTTATCGTGATCCATAGTCTAGTTTAGGGACCACTAGGCCATGTGTTTGTCATTTCAGAGATACACCTCACTGAGCTTCGAATCCATCCAAAAATCCAGCTTAACTGAAGTATGAGAGCCCATCTCATTAAGGTTATCCATAAATGGAAAGGTTATGCTGAAAACACTGTCAGACCTGGAAAAACCCATGCCATGACAGAAAAGAACCACATGCAATACCATGCATGCAAAATCTAGCAAGGAAATCACACATGCAAATCAATACCTGCAAAGAATCTTGTTGTAGCTACTTTATCCTACTCTTCCTTGCTTGCTCCTTCCTTCTTCTTGCCTTATTTTTCCTTTCTTGATCCAATTCCAAGTGATCCAAGAAAACTCTAAGTGTCCAAGAGTGAGAGAGAGAAAGAGAATAACAAGAGAACTCTAACTAAATTGACCAAGATTGCCCACTAATCCTCAGAAGCCTTTTTATGAATGAGACCTATATTTTCTTTAGTTTCCATTATTTTCCTTCATTTTCCTCCTCATATGCAACTTGTGACCTTTAACCTCCTTTTTCTCCTAATTTCCTTTATTTTCATAGCTAAAATGCCAATAAGTGCCTCATGCCTTTCCAAATCCTTAGCCATTGCCTTTGCCTATTTCCTTAGCCATAATAAATGGAATGAATAACCACTAGGATGTTTTTCCCACCATTCAACTTGGAATATGTGTCATGTTGTAACATGCATTGTTTATTGTTTATAATATTCATTTTCATTTTTGAAAATACTTTAAAAAAAAAGAGACAAAGCAAAAGGAATGATATATCGGAGGCCAAAGTCGGGGGCCAAAGGATTATATGGGCATACATAGATATATATATATATCTATATATATATATCTATATATATCTATATATATCTATATATATATATATATATATATATATATATATATATATATATATATATATATATATATATATATATGTGTGTGTGTGTGTATCAAAGCACAAGAATAGCCTTATTAGAAATCGAAATACAAAGGGAATGAAGAAATTAGCGGGTTTTATTAAGGAACAAGTGTTAAACATTAACATCGGACCCGAAATATTATAGGCGGAATTTTAAAAATCGGCGAGTCCGTGTTATGAGTTATGGCAGATGAAACCACTGATTGCGATTGTGATATAGGTGGACGGACCCGAAACCATATATATGCTATGTTACAAGCTCAGTCGGGTCCACAATATCGCATAGCACTTGTTGCATGTGTATGTGACTAAACCGATTGTGATTTGCGATTACACGTTGGACCAGAAATATATACATTATATTTAAAGGCTCGTCAAGTCCGCCTATTATGCATATATATATGGAAGCATCAATTTTCGATTGCGATAAAGGGTATTGTGCGGACTATTTTAAAAGCAGAAAATCACGATTATGGCATATTTTTGTTATAAAGGGCATATATGCATAAGTCTCGTGTTGCCATGGTTATGCAGCTTAAAGCTGCATAAAGATAAGGGCCGATTGCTGATTGCGATGAAACTCCGGATTCGATGGAGTTATAAAATCAGGTTAATGTATTTTTAGTTTCGTTTATCTGTTTTGTGTTAATTTTGTTGTGTAAACAGGAAAACTAGCATTAAAGCCATATTTAAAGAAGAGGGCGGTTGGTCAAATTTCTTGCCATTCTGGCCAATTGGAATGCGCCCAATACATGTGTAAGCCAGGTTATGTGCAAGTTAAACATAATTTGTATAATTAAGGTAGATTAATTACTGTTGAGACACAGTGAGAGCAGTAGCAGATTAGCAGAGTCAAAGGGCAACAGTTATTGTCATTAGTTTAATTGTTTTTGTTTTATGTTCTTTGAGGTGTCATTAAACCTCTGCAAAATTTTTGTAAGAGTTTTAATTCATATAGTTAGAGAAACAGTTAAATAATTTGGACAGTTGCAAAGATCAACAACTGTTTTGCAATGTATAAGAAGGGGAAAATTTACTAAGATGGGGTTGGAATTTTGGAGAACGAGGCCACTGCATTTCTGATAACATCATTGATTAATAAAATAACCAGAAGTTTCCAGGGGTTGTTACATATAATTTGCAAGTTTCACTATCATGTGTCATGCAATGTTTTCTTCTTTTTAAGTGTAGTAATGAAGCTGCAGGGCTAAATCCCTTAAAGAGCACTCCTATACTTAAAGTCTTCATTTCTTTTCTAATTTATAGGCAGTAGTTTCTGTGAGAGACCACCATATTGTCTATGATTTATTCCTCATGATCATAATTCCTCTAAGTTATGGATAATAGTTCCTGTGAGAGATCAACATATTGTCTTTAACTTCCCTTTCAAATTTTCCTCATTCATCATTTATATTTAGCAGCAAATGGCATTTTGAGAATTTCTTATCATACACGTATTAAGAGTCTAAGGCCAACTTCTCCAAGTCCTTCATTTGGAAATCTAATAAACAATAAGTGACAGTACATAATCTTTATTAATGTCTTAAGCACAATTTCCCTACGGTCGGGAAATTGGTTTCTTAAGGAACAACATTAATTGGCGTCGCTGCCAAGGAGAGGAGACAAGAAGTATTTCCCTGGTTTCAATATTTTCCTCTGGTTGTTCAGTGAGGAGGAAATATTTGGTTGTTTTGAATCAAAACAATAACTCTGGCTTCAAGAAGGCCCCATACAAGATTAGACACTTCACAAAAGAAGGCTCAAGCTTTTTCAGATCCTAAAAGGTTGTTTTCAAGGAGAACTAATAGACCAATTCTTGTATTGTTTGCATCATGCAGCAAGTTGTCTGAACATTCATATGATATAGAGTCATCTTTTTATCATTTGCATTTCAGGAACCTAGCTGTCAATACCAATCTTTTGATTCTGTTACTTTTCATTTACCTGTTGTAATTATTCAACCTCAACCAATAACTACATTACCTCCTTTGAATAGTCCATTTGCATTTCAATCAAGTTCCACATCTATAGGTAATAAAAGTTTAGTAAACATGGCAGCCCCTACATTCCTAGTCAATAGGTATGCACCTCTTCAACTACCACAACCTTACAATCAAATGTCAGAGGATTACCTCAAAATTCTTCCTCGTTTTTAAGGAGAAGATACACAAACAACAAAGAATCATGTAGTAGTATTTTGTAATTTTTCAGAAAGCCTAAATATTGAACATTTAGATGTTGTTCTAAGACGTTTTGTCCATTCACTCGATGCAGAGCGAGGAAATGGTTCAAAGGTCTTCCCAATAATTCCATTCCTTCTTGGGAGGAGATGGAACATATGTTTATTCTAAGATGGGGAGAAAAAAGAGACCATGGATATTCATTAATAGAATTTAATGCCATAAAGAAGAATTCTGATGAAACTGTGGTTGAATTTGTCAGAAGATTCAACAAATTGTACAATAGTCTACCAGCAGAAATAAAGCCTCCTCCTGCTGGTGCAAAAATCACTTTTGCAGGGGCTTTTGAATAAAATTTTGGATTTACATTAAGGGAAAGGAGAGCTCCAACCCTTGATCAAATCCAAACAAATGTTTTAGAGATAGAAGCGAATCCGGTGGTTGCAGGAAAAGCACCAGAAACACAACTTTCTCAGGACAAGGGAAAAGCAAAGATGGAATCTTCCCAAAGTCAATCATTAGAGGATATGTGTAACATAATTAAAACCATGTCAGATAATTTAAATGGATTAAAGTTAGAAAACAACAAATCTCAGAGACAAACGCAATTTAATAAGAACTTTAATCCCCAATCTAGAAGGCAACCTTTGCAAATTTTGCAAAAGGAAAGAAAAGATCAAAATCAAATTCAAGAACCATTGTACGTAGAAGCGGATCCTGGTGAAGAACAATCTGAAGATCAAATTTCCACGTTATATGCAGTTGATGAAGATGAACTTGGCATTGAAGGAGAAGAGTATGTGTATGATGAAGCAGACACTATTCATTATGGAAATGAAATTGATGAATATTGGAAACAATTCTCTCATTTTATGCAGGCTGAACTACACAAGAAATATGACCTAAGATCTAGGAAAAGATCCAGAAATCAGGAAAATGAAGGTGAGCATCAAGTTTCAACTTCCTCATCGAAGGCGACTCCACAAGAATCCTAGTCTATAAAGCAAGTAGATAAAGGAAAATAGTAGCAAAATACGAATAGAAAAGCACAGATACTTCGAGGTGAGTCTTCTCAAAATCAGGTTGGAAAAATTCATTCAGAGAAGCTTGTTTCAATTCCTCAAACAATTCTAGTCATAAAGAAAGGTGAAGAGGAGAATGAAAAGATTGATAAATAGGGTCACTTGTTTAGTCTTACCAAGGAGCTAGAAAAGGTAAGAATACAAGTTCCACTTACAGAATTGGCAAGAACATCTACTTATAAAAAGGAAATTGTTGAGTTCATTAATTTAAAAGAAAGTGAGAGTGATACTGTAAATCTGTAGGAAGATAAACCAATAGTGGTTTTTGGCCCACATGTAGAGGAAGTAGATTCTTCAATACCTCCTTTTTATATTTCCCTATTAGTTCATGATTTCCTCCTACATAATTGCATGTTTGACTCGGGAGCTTCGCATAATCTTATGCCTCTATCAGTGATGAAGCAATTAAATCTGCAAGTCACCAAACCTTACAGAGATTTGTATTCTTTTGATTCAAACAAGGTTAAGTGTTTGGGGGTTATTAAAGATTTGGCATTATCATTAGCCCAAATTCCATCTAGAAGTCTGGTCATGGATGTTGTAGTAGTAGATATTCCTGCTAGATTTGGAATGCTTCTGTCTAGGTCCTGGGGGGCTAAATTGGGAGGTGTTTTGAAGTTGGATTTTACATATGTTGTTATACCAGTTTTTGGTGGGGAGGAGAGGAGATTGTACAAAGAAACTAGGTTTGTAAAAACTATTACAAAAAATGGAGCAAGCAACTCACCAATGTATAGTCAGGAGAAGGATGATTTTTCTTGTTTCACACTGCATGATAATGTAGAATTGGCTGAAGACAATCAGAAGCAGCTTGCTTCAGCCAATGTAATTACAAAGCTGCAAACGGAAGAAGTGTGGAAATGTTTCTTTGACGGAGCTTATTCAAAAGAAGGAACAGGTGCTGGTTTTCTTCTAATTGCACCTAGAGGTAATCTGTTTCCTTTTTCTTTCAAATTAGAGTTCAAGGCAACTAACAACGTGGCAAAATATGAGTCTTTGATTATTGCACTACAAACAGCCAAACAGATGGGAGTCAAATCAATTTCTTCTTATGGAGATTCAGAGCTAATTATTAAGCAGATAAAAGATCACTGCCAAACAAAGCATCCTAGACTCCAAGCATACAGAAATGAGGTATGGGATTTGATTGAAAATTTCTTTGAAGCTTTTAACATTCAGTTCATTCCAAGGGATGAGAATAGATTGGCAGATTCATTGGTTGTAGCTGCTAGCACTTTCAAGCCTCCTATTAATCTAATATTAAGATATGAGGTAGAAATGAGACACAGACCTTTTGTTCCTGATAATGTTAAGAACTGGCAGGTTTTTGAAGATGACCAGCAGATTAAGGAGTTTCTAACTATGGTTGAAGAATTCCAGGGTACATAAATTGATCAGGATGAAGAAGAGACAGCAAAAAATGCAGGAGTCGGTGGTTTTAAGGATTCAATAGAAAATCAGAAGATCTTTCAATTAAAAGACAATTTTCTGCCAAAGGGACCTGTTCCTCTTGAAAGGCTTTCCAATACAAATGATGTGGCTATGGACTCAAGGAAAATCTCACAATATGAACGTATTCAATATCACAACATTGGCACTCAGGAGAATCCCAGGTTAGTCAAATTATGTGTTGGAGTTCCACCTAATTTTCAAGAGAGGTATCTTAAACTTTTCAAGAATTATGTTGATGTCTTTGCATGGTCTTATGAAGATCTCAAAACTTATGATGTAAATATTATTCAACATAAAATTCCTTTGAAGGAGGGGTTTAAACCCTACAAACAGAAGCTTAGGCAGATAAATCCTCTTCTTCTACCATCAATTGTAAAGGAGGTCAAGAAGTTGTTGGATGCTAAAATCATAGTCCCACTCAGATATTCTGATTGGGTGGCTAATCTGGTACCTGTGAGAAAGAAAAATGGAGAAATAAGGTTGTGTGTTGATTTCAGAAATCTAAATAGAGCTTCTTTGAAAGATAATTATCCTTTGCCTAAAATGGACCATGTGCTGCAAAAGGTAACAAGATCTTTTAAAATGTCAATGCTAGATGGATTTTTTGGTTATAATCAAGTGGTTGTGGACAAGGAAGATCAAAAGAAAATAACATTCACAACTCCCTGGGGAACGTTTATGTATTCTAGAATGCCTTTCGGATTGATGAATGATGGAGCCACGTTTCAAAGGGCTATGGACATCGCTTTTGTTGGAGATAAGTTTATTGTAATTTATTTAGATGATATTACTATTTTTTCTAAGTTTGATGAAGAACATTTAGATCATTTGAAGAGGACCTTTGATAAATGTAGAAGATTTGGACTTTCTTTGAATCCCAAGAAATCGATTTTTGCTTTGGAAGAAGGAGAATTGTTGGGACACATTGTTTCCAGAGAAGGAGTGAGGATAGATCTAGCTAGAGTACAAGTTGTGCAGAAAATACCATTGCCCAGAAGTAAAAAAGATATTCAAAAGTTTCTGGGAAAGATTAATTTCTTAAGAATATTTGTATCCAATTATGCAGAAATCCTGAAAGAAATCACTAATATGCTGAAGAAAGAGAATGAGGTGCGCTGGACCAAGGAAGCTAAAGAATCCTTTTCCAGGAATAAAGAGGCATTGCAGGCAGCTCCAGTCTTAATCAGCCCTTATTATCATAAGTCTTTCCAAGTTTTTTCATTTGCCTCATCGAGTTCGATAGCTGTTGTCTTACTACAGAAGAATGATGAAGGCACAAAGCAGCTAGTTGCATTCTTCAGTAAGATTCTTAGAGATTCTAAGCTGAAATATAATATTCTCGAAAAGTAAGTGTATGCCTTGGTAAAAGCCCTGAAAGCTTTTAGAACTTATGTGTTGAAGTCCAAAATCGTTGCTTATGTGCCTAATGCTATTGTGAAAGATATATTATTACAAGGAGATGTAGAAGGTAGGAGAGGAAAGTGGATTGCCAAGATCCAAGAATATGATTTGGATATAAAACCCACAAAGTTATTAAAAGGACAAGGCTGGAAAAAATCTTAACAAAATCTAACTTTTAGGCATTGGGAATTAATTTGTTGGCACCTGTAGATGAAAGAGTAGCTGAAGAAATGAAGGAGAGAAAGACCTAGGAATGAAAATCAAGTATAAATTTTTGTTTTTAGAATGGTATAAATATATAATCCATTATTTGTGCTTTCTTTCTTGTCCTCAATCCTTATACAGAACAAATTATAGGGTGCTAAAGATCAAGGCACAAACATATGCGATTGTAGAAGGCAAATTGTACAGGAAGGATCCTGCTGGGATTCTATTACTATGTTTAATAGAAGATGAATTTACAGAAACAATCAAATATTATCATGAGGGGTTTTGCCAGGGAAATTATAGTTGGAAAGTAACTGCACACAAGATCCTTCAGGCTGGATTTTATTGGCCTGCCTTATTTGGGGATACCTATAAGTTTGTTAGAAGTTGTCAAAAATGTCAAGTTTTTGCTGAAAAAAGAGACTAGCTCCTTTACCTATAATTCTAGTCTTCATAGAGGAGCCATTTAGACAATGGGGATTATACTATGTTGGAGAAATCAATCCACCTTCAAGCAGACAACACAGATGGGTTCTCACAGCAACAGATTGCTTTACCAAATGGGTAGAGGAAATTCCTACTAAAAGAGCAAACAATCAGATAGTGATGAAATTCCCGGAGGAAAATATTTTTAGCAGATTTGGATGTCCCGTTAAAATTATAACAGACAACACTCAAGTCTTCAACTCCAATAATTTCATTGCTTTTTTTCAAAAATATAATGTTATTTTGTCTCATTTGACAGCTTACCATCCTCAGGGAAATGGATTAGCTGAGTCTACTAACAAGACTTTGATGAAGATTCTAAAGAAAACCATTGCAGAAAATCAAAGAGATTGGGACTCTAAGTTGAAGTTTGCTTTGTGGGCCGCAAGAGTGACTGCAAGAAGATCTATAGGGAAATCGCCTTTTGAATTAGTATACGGTACTCAAGCTCTATTTCCAAGTCAACTCGTGAAGCCAGTGATTGCGATGATTCAGGAGGTGAAAGAAGAGCCAAATGCTTTGGTAAGAAGAATGAACAAAGCGGTGGAGCTTAGCGAAAGTAGAGACAAGGTAAGGGACAATTTGATTACATATCAGTCCAAGATGAAAACTATTTTTGACAGAAAAGCTAGGGAAATTGATTTCAAAGTTGCAAACTTAGTATTGAGATGGGATACCAGAAGAGAGGATAAAGGTAAGCATGGGAAGTTCGATCCTCTCTGGTATGGCCCTTTTAGAATCTCTGAAGTGAGATCCAATAATACCTACATCCTTGAAAATATTGATGGTGAGACTCTACAATTGACTGTTAATGGGCAATTTTTAAAGCACTACTTCCAATTCTAAAGAACAAACATCATTTCATTATGAATACCAGAGTGAAGTCATTGTACAAATGCCATAGTCTTTTAGTTTATGCAGAGAAATATATGACTCCATGCCTGATGTGAAGGCACTAATCTGCAGTTCTTTGTGCTTTTGTGACAAAAGCACTATCCCTAGGTGGAGCCAGATGTTGTAACATGCATTATTTATTGTTTATAATATTCATTCTCATTTTTTAAAATACTTAAAAAAAAGAGACAAAGCAAAAGGAATGATATATCGGAGGCCAAAGTCGAGGGCCGAAGGATTATATATATCTATATCTATATCTATATATATATATATATATCAAAGCACAAACATAACCTTATTAGAAATCGAAATACAAAGAGAATGAAGAAAATAGTGGATTTTATTAAGGAACAAGTGTTAAACATTAACACCGGACCCGAAATATTATAGGCAGAATTTTAAAAATCGTCAGGTCCGCATTATGGGTGATGGCGAATGAAACCGCTGATTGCGATTGCGATATGGGTGGACAGACCCGAAACAATATATATGCTATGTTACAAGCTCAATCGGGTTCACAATATCGCATAGCACTTGCTACATGTGTATGTGACTAAGCCAATTGCGATTTGTGATTGCAG
Organism: Pinus tabuliformis; assembly: GCA_031772625.1. Classification (NCBI taxonomy): domain Eukaryota; kingdom Viridiplantae; phylum Streptophyta; class Pinopsida; order Pinales; family Pinaceae; genus Pinus; species Pinus tabuliformis. The sequence continues at coordinate 932,700,447 of CM062811.1, read as the reverse complement.
GCAGACCCGAAATATATACATTATATTTAAAGGCTCGTCGGGTCCACCTGTTATGCATATATATATGGAAGCATCGATTGCCGATTGCGATAAAGGGTATTGTGCGGACTATTTTAAAAGCAAAAAATCATGATTATGGCATATTTTTGTTATAAAGGGAATATATGCATAAGTCCCGTGTTGCCATGGTTATGCAGCTTAAAGTTACGTAAAGATAAGGTCCGATTGTCAATTGCGATGAAACTTCAGATCCGATGGAGTTATAAAATTGGGTTAATGTATTTTTAGTTCTGTTTATCTGTTTTGTGTTGATTTTGCTGTGTAAATAGGAAAATCAACATTAAAGCCATATTTAAAGAAGAGGGTGGTTGGTCAAATTTCTTGTCGTTCTGGCCAATTGGAATGTGCCCAATACATGTGTAAGCCAGGTTATGTGCAAGTTAAACACAATTTGTATGATTAAGGTAGATTAATTACTATTGAGACATAGTCAGAGCAGTAGCAGATTAGCAGAGTCAAAGGGTAGCAGTTATTGTCATTAGTTCAGTTGTTTTTGTTTTATGTTCTTTGAGGTGTCATTAAACCTCTATAAAAGTTTTGTAAGAGTTTTAATTCATATAGTTAGAGAAATAGTTAAATAATTTGGACAATTGCAGAGATCAACCACTGTTTTGCGATGTATAAAAAGGGGAAAATTTACTAAGATGGGGTTGGAAATTTGGAGAACGTGGCCACTACATATCTGATAACATCATTGATTAATAAACAAGGAAAATTTTAAGGATGGAATTTTTTCTTGAAGTTTAAAAACATTGGCGAATCTCACTAATCCCTAATATGCAAACTATAAAATGTTTATTGATATATTTGTAAAATTATTCAAATTAATAATGATTTTATATATAGTCTCTGTATAATTTTGGCGATTTTTAAGGTAAAATAATTTTACATTCTAAAATTTGGGCGAATCATCTTTTATAAAAATTGGAAATTGGCGAATCTTTTTTGTGGAAAAATCATGGAAAATTAGCCCATTGGGCGAATATTAGCCCCTAAAATTTTCCATGTTAATAAAATAACCAAAAGTTTCCAGGAGTTGTTACATATAATTTTAAGTTTCACTATCATGTGTCATGCAATGTTTTCTTCTTTTTAAGTGTAGTAATGAAGTTGCAGGGTTAAATCCCTTAAAGAGTGCTCCTATACTTAAAGTCTTCATTTCTTTTCTAAGTTATAGACAATAGTTTCTATGAGAGACCAGCATATTGTCTATGATTTATTCCTCATGATCATAATTCCTCTAAGTTATGGATAATAGTTCTTGTGAGAGATCAACATATTGTCTTTAACTTCCCTTTCAAATTTTCCTCATCCATAATTTATATTTAGCAGAAAATGGCATTCTGAGAATTTCTTATCATACACGTATTAAGAATCTAAGGCCAGTTTTCCAAGTCCTTCATTTGGAAATCTAATAAACAATAAGTGACAGTAAATAATCTTTATTAATGTCTTAAGCACAATTTCCCTACAGCTAGGAAATTGGTTTCTTAAGGAACAACATCTCCCATGACCATGGTCTTATATATGTTTACATGCATTTTTAACCACAGTTGTTACAACATGTTCATGCAATCTTAAGCCATCCTTTCAAGTGCAAGATACATACAAAACTTAATTACCAACTTGACAAGAATTGTGACCTCAAAATGAGAACTGTATCCTTAAACACCCATATTTTTTAGTCAAAAGCATGAAAATCAATCTTTGAATCAAAAAATGGTGCTCCTAAAATCATTTTCTTCTTTTATTTTTCAAGGTGAGAATTATAGTAGTTTTTCATCATGGCCTTAAATCTCCATAAAGTTGCAAACAAAAATCGTAAAATTGACCCTTGAAAACAAAAAGTGTTGCTACTAGTATCATCCCCTTCTTTAGGGGATTAAAATTACAACTTCATTGAAATTGTGACCTTGACAACCAACACTATCTCTAACAAAATCCTGAAAATTGACCACAAAAAAAAGTGGTCTTAGCAGTAGCATTCTCTTTTTTTCATGGTTAACATTGCAACTTCTTTGAAAATTTGACCATAATAATCAATACAATTATGAGCCAAAACAATGAAATCAACCTTTGAATAAGAACATAGTGTTACAAACATTTGTTTTTTATTATGAACTTAAAATTACATTTTTTAAACCATAACCTAAAAGCCAGACATAAAAATAATATGGTAAATAAATAATAATTAAAAAATAACAAATATAATTTTAAAACAAAACAAAAAGAAATAGAAAAAACATATTTTTTTTAAACAAAAAATTAAACATAACATCTTTCTAAATAGTTATGGTTGAAACACCTTCGAGAGGAATGAATACAATTCATGAATTAATGAACTTGAAGTTGGAAAGGGAGATGGTGTCTTTATTTAGTCTAAAAGCATCATGGTGCATAAAGTTAATGGAATCCCTATCGATTACAAACCCCTTAGCCATATGGAACAAAAATTATAAAGTAAATGTATAGATGCTTATTTAACATGGAATTGAAAAGCATCCACAACCTATTGAATGGTGGGATACAATTTACACCACAGAGCATGCAATCACCAACTTAATCTAATAATTATGACAACTTCGTTATTGAATCAATACATTATATCAATTATCCCCGATGGGGGTGCGATCGACAAAGGGAATGATGTTTTCTTTGATGCAATGCTAGGTTTACAGATGCTCTGACAATGGCACAACACACAAAAGGTAATGGGACTTCAATTTTACACCCAATGTCCATTAATTATAAATTTATGTTGGGTGTTATAGGTTGGAGGTGGTACGTTAAGCAGAGGAGTGGAGGTGAGGCTCACTCCTCAACCTCCGGCATGTTGTCTTTCTATTTGACAATTGTAATGCTTTGTCTTGTTTCTGAGGGTTTAGACTTTCTCAGTGTGGAAGGCTCCCTATTGGTGTCCACTTTTATGTTGGTTCTAGCGAGGTGTCAATGTTTTTCATCTTCTATTTGCATTCTACCCAGCTTGTGCCTATCTTCGAATTGGTGGTTATATACTCTAATTTTCCTCTTATGGATAGTGAGTTTAGATGTATTTCTTATCCATTCCCTATTCTGGTTTGTGGATGTTGGTATCCAAGCCATTTCTCAATCTAGTTTTGAAGCGAAGAGTTTTCTAGCTTTATTTGTAAAGGGTTGGCTTTTATTTTGGGTTTTGTGTCAATTTATCCAGTTGGTCATTATAAGACTATTTGGGTTGGTGAATTGGGTAAGTCTCAAGGAAATTATGGCCCAAATTTGTGCCCTTCAATTCACCTACACCTTTTTTATGTTATCAATTGTATTTGGGGTTGTGCCTGTTATTGTGGCCTATGTGGGTACTCTTAGTGTTCAATTTTTGGTCTAATAGTGGGTTTGTTGGTATGTTATGTCAATTGACTATGGTGAATTTCAAACTCTTCTTGAATTTGAGCCTCTTCTGTGAAATTTGGGGGATGACTGGTTGTTTTTTGTATGGTCTTGAAGGTGCGATGACTCGTTTGCTTGCTTGTTTCTTCAGGAAGGGTACTCTAAGTGGTTTTCTACATGGTTGTCTCACATCCTATATCACGCCTCCTCGACAATGAATGATGAGTTGAAGAGGAGGTGGTGGGAATGATAGTATAAAACGTGGTTGACCTTTTTATTTTGAAATGGTAGCAAATTTCTTTGATTTTGTTCCCCTTGAGGTGCATAAAGAAATTATGTTATTGGAGTCTCATGTGTCTCGAGAACATCCATACCATTCGGGTTCAGAAGTGGTGGTTGATAGTTAGAAACGAGGTTTTGAACTCGGGCATATTTAGGAAGAAGGGATTGCATTTTTTTTATTCTCTCTCTTTGCATCAATAGATGGACACTCTATTATGTTTAGTTCTCAAGGATAAACAAGTTGACAAGTATAATTTCATCTGAGGGTTGGAGGATATTAAGTGCATTTTACAGAATCACAGGTTTAGTCTTAATGACATTGATGCTCACTTGCATTCTGTGGAGAATTATTTGGTGTCGGACAAAGATTCCAGGGATCTCTATGATCCTCTTGGAGACCCTGCTGACCCTCCAGTTAACAATGATCTTGACCTTGCTATTATCTCTTCTGACCAAGATTCGAAACTTGTGTTACTGTTTTTGTTTATATGATTGAACACGCTTTAATGTTGTTGATTTCTTTTTGGCCCTCAACAATGGGGATGGCTCATGATATGAAGATGTATTAGTGATTCCCTGTTTTTCCTTTCGTTTCTTCTTTGTGAAGGATTTTACAGTGCCTCTCTCTATTTTGTTTTAGTGCCTCAAATTTCTACACTGCTACTCTCGCCTATCAGCTCTTGGTTTTGTTCCAATGCTGGAAGTTGTTCCCTTCAATCACAAAAATATGTTTTTTTCTGGCATCAATTGGTATCAATGATGGCTTTTTTCTACAAGTATCAAGATGTTTGTGCTTGGTGCAATTTACCAAGTCAACCTTTGTTGGATGGTTCATTTTGCAAGTAGTTATCGTTGTCTCATACTTGTGGAAAATTGTGACTAGTTATTGTTTCCTTTCTAGAATAGCTCTTTTGTTGTTGACTACAATGTTATTGTAACTGCAAACCATTGGCCATCTAGGTTTATGTGCTACCTGGAGGTTGGCTTTTGCTCATATGTCTTCGTCTCTCTCGATTTATGGAAGTTTGGTATTTAGATTCGGTTTGTAATATGGAGTCCAGTTCTATGAATTGCTCTATTGATTCTCAGTGCTTTTTAATATTGACTTTCAAATCCGTGTGGATATGAATAATGTCTGATATATAATCTCTTTTTAATAACAATACAAATCATTATAATTAAAAAAAAATACATAGTATCAATTACTTTGAAAATCAAATCAATATAAAAGCTCTAATATTATTTTCTTGTCACTAAACTTTATCAATATCTTATAAGTAAAAATAAATCCCAAAAAATTATATATATATATATATATATATAATCACAACACCATGTTTATCTTAAAAATGGAAAAACTTAATCCAACTAAATTGAATTTAATCTACATACCAGCCTAAATTTAATCTTCAAGTCCAAATTTATTTAAAATCCTTAACCGAACTAAATAGAGGTCAAATTCTGTCAAAATGTAAATGAAGCACAAATTATTAAAGAATCTCATATTTATCTTTCATGTTTTCAAAAAATATCAAATTGCGAATCTCATATTTGTTCAAATTTATCATGGAAAAAAAATAAAGTTTGTTCATTGAAAAATTACAGTAGGAAGAAGTTTGGCTATTTATACCTGAAATCTGCCAAAAATGAGAATGGACAAGTTGGAATCTCTTTTAATGAACACTTTGGCTGCATGAAGGATTCCAATTTGACCGTTTATAGTTCTATCTTATTCATTCATTATTTTTGTCTGTTCTAGATCATAATAAAAGATTTATAAAAGATTGTTTTATAAAAATTATATAATTTTAATATAGAGAGGTTACAATATCATAAAGAGTAAGGACTAGTGTTTTACGTTCAGGATTCCATGTTTATTTAGGTTTCTATCAAGATGGTGGACCCTTAGAGAGTTTCTCAAATATCATGTTTTAATGTTCATAGATATTAATATAATTAACCACGAAAGTAGGTTGATTATATGTATTTTTATTATTATTAAGAGTAAGTATTAAGTAAATGATGTAATTATGTTGATATCTATGTTTATTTTAGAATAAGGTTTTTACAATTTTAATTTATTTATCAATAATTATTAAAAGTGGAGGGTAAGGATTTAACATTTATAAAAAAATTTAGAATATTTTGGGTAGTATACACAAATGAAAGAGTGAGATTTATTTTTAAATAGTTATTTATTTTTGTTTTTTTATTAAATTTATTAATTAAAAAATGTCATATGAACAAGTGTCATATGAAATGAATTATGGTTTTTTGGGCTTGTTGTATTGGCCCATAGTCAAATCGTTATATGGAGGTGGGTCCCTTGTCCCACAAACAAGGGGGTCTTATAGACAAATTTGGTGTCTAGTCGTGACCTTAAAAATAATAATAATAATTAAAACATTCTATTTACAAGTTAAGAATCTCGATGATAAAGTGAGGTGAATCTTCATGATTAATAATCTTATTGCATGTTTATGAGAAGAGTCTTCAACAAAAATCACAAAGCCTTAATTTAAGGAATCTTATTGCATGTTATTTAAAAATGTATATATTTAACTTATATCAATTCTTTTTATCATTAATAATTATTATTATTATTATTATTTTAAATAAAGTTATAAGTTAATTAATTCTTATGTTTTTTTTAGCTTTTTTTTAGCAACTTGAGATCCATGATGATGAAGATGTTTTGATGTTTATTATAGATGGATGCTTATCGGCATTTACCATCCACTTAATTTAAATGGCTATGCTAATTATAAACCAACCTAGATCCATCTTAACTACGGATCTACCAAGCACCGAGAGGCATCAAATCTCGAAAAACAAGACTCAAACAAACAATTCATTTGGTTTAAAATATGAGAAAATGGAAATCACATTAGAATTGCAACATGCTATTTTGCTTTGCAAGTTTCAAAAACTTGCAAATGTATAGGGCTTGACCACAGAGGCCCCTTTACAACCTTAAAAATGGATATTGCAATATATTCTCAGCTTGGTGAAGTTATGAATGCGAGAACTGCAAGTGAACAAACTAGCATTCTTTGTTGTAAAGAAGATTGTGATCCTATTTGGCTTATAAAAGAGAGTAATCATTCTTGGACAAGAATTTCATAAGACAACAAAGGTTGCAATATCTTTGGGGAACAATTACTTACTCTATGTGGGGGCACTTGACTTACTCATTAACAATAGTTTGGTAGATGGGGGAAGTCTGGTAATTTCACTTGTACTACATAGAATGCAACAAGTGTACCAGATTATGTAATTTGTTCACATGGTCTATGTAGGAAATGGAGGAAGTTTTGATAAGAGAATAGCTTTGGGCTTTAAAATATAATTACAAACAAATTTATTTAAGCTTATCTTGGATTGGAAAGAAGCAACTTGGGACGAAAACTCAATGTATTCAACAAACTGTCTCAAAGGGAATAATTATTTTGAGTCCAAAAAACTATAATACCTTCAAAATAATGTTATAGAGGATTTTTGAGAAGGAGAAAATTCATTCCATGGCCTTCATAGCCACAAGCTAACACATTTAATTCAAAGTTCACTTGCAGAATGCAAAAGAGAAAAAAATAGGAAGGTCTAAAACAATTGTTTTTCAGTTAATGTCTGATTCAATGAGGAATGAAAAAGGGTAAGAAAATTGTTGAAAGAGTCAAACAAGGATAACATAAATCTCAAAGCATATTTTAAGAAAAAAAAAAATGATTTCATGGTCTCAAGGAGGGAAGAACTAATCTTCCTTGGGAAAAATAACCCCAAGTTATTTTGGAAGGAGTTCCAATTGAGAAAGAAGCAAAATGAAAATAATATTACAGCTTCTTAGTGGTTTGGTTATTCAAGGTAGCTTTATGAGCAGGATCCCAAGTTTGAGCCTCCCCCCTTGGTCAACACTACTACTAAGCTTTTTGATCTGAAATCACCCGTAGATGACCTCAAAGAAATAATGAAGGTATTACAGACTCAAGAGTTGGGGTGTTCCTATGTTAGTTTATGCAACGGATTGATAAGATTGCAAAATACATAGACACTGAAAAAGTAAGAGAACACAGTAAGAAAACACATAAACACAACAAATTTAATAAGGAGTTCACCCAATCCTCCTCGGCTACGTCTCCTGGTCCATCCTTTAGTGGTGGCCTTTCTATTGTGTCTTAAAGCAGAGTTTTTACAATAAGGAGCTCAATTTGAGTCTCACTTAACAAATGATGATCAGTAGGATTGTACTTGGATTCCCCAAGTCTCTAGAGTACACGGACTCCCCTTACTGAATCTCAACCTCAACTGATCTTAGTGGTATGAGTCCAATTTGGCACTCAATACCTGACAGGTATACACAGAAGAGTTTCTTGAACCTCTCAAGCCTTCTCTGGAGTTCACAGACTCTCAGACTCTCTCTATCTCTATCTGCTCGATGTTACCCTTGCTCTGCAGGTCAACACTGCTTCTTTGTTCTCTGCAATTCACTTCTTTCTTGCCTCTTGGCTTTCTGCTTCTCTTTCTCTGCCTGCCTTTACTCTTTGTTTGTTCGTGGCTTAAAGCCAATCTTCTCCCTAACTGTTCATTTCTACTTCCTGGATTTCTGGATCTCCTGACACTACCTGCTGGAATTCCCCTGCTCTGCGTCATCATCATTGTGTAACGCTTCACAGAGAGGTGGCCACTTGTTTCCTCACGAACTGAGTGTCAGTTCTCTTTGAATGGTCATTATTTCCGTCGCTCCAAGATTGCCCGCGAAACTAATTCCTCTGCCAACTCAGCAGCCATTTCGGACCTCAAATCTTATATGACTCAGCCTATTTCCCTGTCAAATCTGGTCATCCATTGGATCATCTCTCTGTCGTTGATCTAGAGCCTCCAGATCCTACAGTCTCTGTCCATATTGGGTGGGTAAGTAGCATGAACTTTACCCGCGCGATGTGAGCGGTTTTCTCTCTCATTTGCTGGACGCGTGTCACCCAATGTATGGCATCGGGCGAGACTCGGTCGAGCCCGCTTACCACTTGAAGCCCTTCCGATATCCTGCCGGTTTTAGCGCGGAACCCACCTTCTGATGGAATTGGCAATTTCTGTACGGTTTTATGCTTTTTCCTCATGACCGAGCGCTTGGGGCTTTCCTTCACTGAGGGAGACGCCCTAATCGCGTATCAGAAACTGCCTCTATTTTCATATTTGACCTCCCGTTTGTCAATTTGTGCCAGTGCGCGGTCACCATGGGCCAATGGTCTGCGCGCTTTGACCGAGGGTCCTCGTTTTCTGTGCTAACCATAAATTGTCATTATTTAGAGGTTATTTCTGATAAACTTCGACATCCATAATACTTTGAAACTTCGGTATGAGTTTTATAGAGTTCAGGAACTTTAAGAGTGTTTAAGGATCAAATTTAGATCACGACCTTCCCACTGAAAAAGCTTTTGGACCACCAAAAGTTGGTTTTCAAGCATCGACTAAGTGAGGGTATAGCTATCTCACTTGTCCAATCCCCATCCATTTTACATTGCTTGGCTTTGAACCCTTGAGTCCAATCCTGAGGTACTCAACATCTCCCCTGCACGTCGTCCTTACCTTTCTGTCCAAAATTGTATCTTCCTGTAATTCATTGAGATATTCAGGTAACAGATCATTAATAGAAGGCAATTGACTCTGCTGTTCGGGATCTTCAATTAATGGAGGTTCAAATAGTCTCAAACTGTTTGCATTAACAACTGAGTAGATGTGCATGTAAGCTGGTAAATCAAGGTGAAAAGGATTCTCACCAATTTTCTCAAGTACCTTGAAAGGTCCATACCTTATTGGCTTTAGCTTTTACCTTCACCTTGCATTCTATCTTTATTGATATACAGCTAGACTTGATCACCAACTTAGAAACTATGCTCCATCTGATGCCTGTCATGCCTTGCCTTGTATTTGGCTTGGCTCTTTTCTAGTTGTTCCTGTACTTCCTGGTGAATCTCTTGGATTTGTTCAATGAAATTGGTTACCTTGTCCACATCACTCTGTCCATCAACTGCTATGTCTTTACCAAAGACAAAATCCAAGGGAGACCTTGGTGTGAAACCAAAACAGGTCTCAAAAGGATATCTCTATGTAGAAGAATGTTTTGCTCAGTTGTAAGCATGTTGCACATAACAAAAATGTTCATCCCAAAGTTTGGGATGCTTGCTGCAATAGCCTCTGAGTAACTAGATCACTGTCCTATTGACCACTTCTGTCTGGCCATCTGTCTATGGATGAAATGTTGTGCTTTTCTTCAGTTTGGTGTCTGTTATAGACATTTTTGTGCCCTACAACTCGAAGCATGAAATGTCCATAAACCAAGGGCTCCTAAGTCCCTAAAAGTGTTGTTCTAGCCCCTAAAGGAACAAGGTCAACAGATTACAGCTTCTCCCAGAAGTTCTCCACCAGAAACTGCTCAGAATAGGTCAAAACAGGATCATTTCAGCTGCTCCACTGGCTAGGTGCGTTGCATTGCACCTAAATACACTGTGAGGGTGCGTTGCATTTCAAAAGTCCCTTGTGTGGGGTGCGATGGGCAAGAAATTACAAATGGCAGTGTCATTCCGTGAGGTGGAGAGACAATGGAAGCTTCCAGAATCTTCTCCTGTGACACTTGCCTCACTGAATTCGACCAAGGATGAGTAAGAGGCCTTCAGTCTCCAAGTGGAAGCAAGAACTGACAGAGAGAAGACACTAATCAAATCACAAGCTGACTCATCCTCCTTACAGATATCTATATATGGATCCCTCATCCCAGAGATCCAAAGGCTGGAATTTTTCATATCGTAAGGAATTGTTGTTGGTTTTTTGAGACAAAGATCAGATTGTTGGGTGATCTATGCTTTGTTTGAGGTGAAGAGGGGCTTCTTTGCTGGGAGGTTGATGCTGGGTCAGGAACCACTGGTTGTAACTCCTCCTGGATCTTTTCTTGTTTATCAATAAAAACTATTTGAGTTTTCCTCCATGCTTTTGTATCATTGATGCTTGTTACATTTGTATGGTTAACTTAAATCTGATCCTAAGTTGTTTATGAATATAGATCCACGTCTTTGTATAGTTTTCTCCTTCTGTGATCTTGCAGGTACTTTGTGAAGCTGGGCAAGTAAGGGAGCAGGTGGCTAGAGACTATCAAAGAAGAGAGGGATTGGATCAAAGGATTAGTGCAAGACACAGGTTGGTTCTTTCTATTCCTCTCTATCTATAGTTCATAAAGGAAATACAAAAGTAGTTTTTCTCTGTTTGTTTCTAAGGCAGCTGTCACACCTTAGTGGGATAGAGAAGTTCTAAATAGACACTTTTCCCTATAAAAAAATGGCGACTCCACTGGGGAGCTAATTAGTTTGTTTGTTTATAATTCTTTGTTTGTTTGTTTCATAAACTTATAAGTGGCATTCGAACTGCATTTGCCATAACAAATGCAAAGTAGGCATCTGCTGCTTCAATCCATTCACTAGATCTATTTATGATTTAAACAACTGATTCACAAACTATCTGATTGCCCTTGTGATAGCTCTTAGATCCTCCTTAGATCTACCCCTGATTGTTGAATTACTGATTACTTTTTACTCGGCCAAAAACCAAAGACTGAATTGCAAACTGTGACCCGGAACCCTGACAGAGTCTCGTTTCTGGCCCAGCGCAGGTACTGTTAAGAGATCCTGAATTTCAACGCACTTCCCGAAAGGGAAACCTGCGCTGCATTTCAGATTCTCTTTGTTACAGGTGCGCTGATCAGACTAGCTCTATGCAGCTGTGGTTCTTGTGCTTCATTCTTTCCAGTTCTATCTCTGAATTTTGCTGCCTATGATCAGTATATGTCTGTTTGAAACCCCTTTTCCTTGCTGTTATTCTGCCTCCTTTGTACGAAAGAACTATAGATGTTTTTGTGTGTTTGTTGATTCTTTTACAGTTCTCCTTAGCGAAAGTAGCGTAATCATACTGTCGTCCTTTGATTTGAATCTGTCGTAAGTGTCGATTTCAATCGTAGGAAAGAGTTTGATTGTTGTTGATGGTTGATTATCCTGTTACTTTTGCTTTTGGTCTGAATTTGTGATTTTCTAGTGTCAAAAACGAGTATTCATTTCAAAATCGTAAGGTGTCGTAATCGTCTCTATCTTTTGATTTCGAAAATAAGCTTTTTTTTGTTTGTCGCTTGAAAACAAATTCAGATTTATGCATCAACTTTCTTTTTAGCATCCATATACTAAGAAAGTCGAAAACAAATACATGCATGTGCATTTGCATATAGAAAGTCTGTTTCGCTTGATTTAGGAAAGTGCATTTACAGTGTGCTCTTTGCTCTTTATGAAAAGATTATGTCTTTCTTTTCCCTAGTAGCTAGGATTTTCATTGCATAAAAGAGATAAAAAGTTTGTTTATCATCTTTAGATTGCATTTTAGGAATTACATCTACATCTCGTGGTGAACCCAAAAGGAAAACTTCATAAGAAAGATCAACTTAAAATAAATTCAATGAATCTAACAACGCTTTGGAACTTAACGCACAACATTTAGAGGTCTAGGCTAGAGACGTATTCCGGCGTCGTAAAGCCTGGTAACTATTGTCCTCACTGTTGGTTGGGTGATTCCTCCACTTTGAGACGATAAGTGCCAGTACGAACTTGTGCTCCCACGTACCGTCGAGTATATTTTGGGAGACCCCTATAGGCTTAAATCCTTTATCCATAGGAAGCCGTGTCTGCCGCCCTATCGATCGCAATGCACTGAACACAACATTCGGGAAGATTGACTATCGTACCGTAAAAAGTATTCTGCAGTTTTGTGATTGGTTTGGTACTCCCTCTACCTAGACTTCCAGAGCAGTCCCTTTCGTTCCTTTTCAGACTCCTTAACGGAAAAGGTCCATCTGAGCACTTGTCACTTCAGGCTCATTGAAAATCGAAGGAGACTAGAGTCATCTTTTGTTTTTTCTCGACTCTTAAAAACTGAAAAGCAAGTTGTGTCAAAGCGTCTAAAATTTATTTTAAACGGAATATTCATGACCCCTTTCCTACGTTGATCTTGGGTTGAGAAAATGGAGTCCACCTACCAAGGAATTCCCCTTGGAGGAAATCCTAGTCCCTTCTCCTCTTGGGGAGATGTTGGTGCACCCCATATGGCTACATTGTCGCTTCCAGGACTAACAATTGGTTTGCCTGTATGGCTCTTCTCAACCTCTATTGTTCAGAACACCACTATTCCTGAACAATTGAATCAGGAATTAGACGAGTCCAGAGTTACCCACCAACCTTCTACTTCCTCTAATTCTTCCTCTCCTCCTTCCTCTTCGCTTGATGGGGCTACTAAAGCCAAACATCAAGTACCTAAGGAGAAGAAGGAAAAGAAGAAGAAAGATAAGAAGAAGAAGGAGCCGAAAGCGAATGGGGGCAAACGAGTGTCGTCTAACGAAAATCCACACACTGCACCGACCAGGCCTAAATCGCCATGCGTTATTTGCAAGGGAGACCACCATCACAGAGATTGTCCTTGCATCCCTCGGATCTTAAGGGACTGGTCTCCCCGTTTGCACAACCCGTGTCGTCAACCTCTGATGATCATGTTGAAAACACACCGTCAACTAGTGAAAGTGAAGCCGTAGGACAAAGAGGAAAATATAGATTTCCTTGTAAACTGTGCGAAGGCAATCATGCCATCCACCGTTGTCCCTTCTTGGACGAGGCTAAAAGAGTTTTGGACGATCATCCGGTTTCACCGTCACAACTTCCTCCTGGATATAAAAAAACTCTTGTCGAGTCCGTCACCAGTTGAAAATCCGGCTGGCCCGCTCAAGTGGTCGGCTAAAGCACCTATCATTGAAGATAAACCATCTGAATCCATACCAAACAAAAGTCAAAAGGTCGAGGCAGTAGTTGACCCGGTTGGTGAGCTCCAGTATTGTAGCAATAATGCTACAACTCCTGGGGCTTCCTGTCTCTCATTTTATCAACCCGGTAGTTCGTACAAACTTGGAAGCGACGGTGCTATATGCACAAGTACTAGCTCTTGTCGCAGCTGTCACTTGGTCAGCTGGCACAAGTCCGCTAGGGCTCAAGCCAACTTCTATAGGCTCTCAGAAGAAGCTTGCTAATTGATGGACGAAAGCTAATCTCAAAGGAAAGCTACTTTAATTGACAAAAATGAACCGAAAGCAAATCAAAGCATGTAAACCTAGGAAACCCTAATTTAACTAGTCTGATCTCTACAATGCAAGGAATGTAAATGCAACTTCTACCAATGTTGTCATTACCTCTAATAAGTAAGATTTCATGGATCTAAACTACTTGCATCATGAAAGTTATGTTTTTGTATTTTTCCTTTAAGTATGTGGAATGATTGTGATCTTGTGCTAACTAGGGTTTGGTTGTGCAGATGGGATGGAGAAAGAAGGAAAACGTGGGACAGGTTAGGGAGGCTAGGAGAGGTCCCTAGGGATCCTTAGCATCCATCCACAGAGGTTCCTCGCATTCAGATGCTCAGCAACTGAGAGAGTGGCCTCCTACAGGATGCCTGCAGAGGATCCTACAGGATACTCTGTTTTCTACAGGATGTCTACAAATGGCTACAGGATGACCTACCGTGAGTGTTTGGAGTGATGGAGGAGTAATGGAATGGTAGGGGGAGATGTGTGAGGTAGGAATAAGGCTGGTGATGGCTTTAGAAGTGAAAGAATAGGATGGGAAATCAGATGAAGGAAGAGTGTATGCAATGGTTTGATGATTGGAAGGATGGAACCAACGAAAGTTGAAGGAGATGGAGCTATGTGGGAAATGAGAGAGTTGGAGGGTAAATGAGTGAGACAGAGGTTAAATAGAACTTGAGGAGGTGATGAAGATGATAGAGATGCCCTGCACAATGCTCATTTAAACGAATCAATGAATTCTTGCAAACAAACCAAGTCCTAGCTAACTTAATCTAATTGTCAATGAAATAAATGAACAGCAGCTTTGTTTGGAAAGAGAACCATGTACTTCACGTGAGAAAGAGCATTCCAAAAAATCTAAATGCATAACAAACTCCTACCAATCAATTCTAAGCATAAAAAGCTACGTTACCCATCAAAACCAACTACCATAACAAAGCAAGATCTAAAGAGGAGATTTTTATTTCAAGAACGCAGCAAACACATAAAGATACACAAGGGAGGTACTGGGCGCTTGAGATGGGCCCAACCCCAAGAGCTACAGCCTCCCATGAAAGATTTAGAGCTGGTGCAAAGCTGGATCCATCTTTATTAATCAAGAAATGAAAAGTACATCAAAACTGTCCATAAGGAGAGCTTGAGAATGAGCTGAAAGCAAAGCTAATCCATGGCCTAAAAATCGAACTACAAGCTAGCTAACTAATGGCTAAAACAAAATGACTAACTAGCTAAACGAATTGACTACCAACTAGCTAACCAAAATGAGGCCCCAAGCCTTCTTATTTATACAATTTGAGGACCCAACAATCCTCCTAAAAGTTAGGGACTTGGCTGCCCAAGACTTGGAGTTAACAGCAGTCCAACTTGACTTGCTTGGCTGCCCTTGTGCTCATTAATTTGGTGGCCTTTGAACTCCAAGCTGATGGTGGAGAATTTGAGGTAAGGGTCCATAAATGAGGGGGACACCTTCCTACAAATCCTCTAGCTTGTTCTCCCACGAATTTGGCTGCCAAGTGCTCATTAAGACCTTCAATTTTGTCTCCAAGTTGACCAACAAGGCTACACAAAGCACCCATTAGACTTGTTGGCATAATGACTAACCAAATTCACTCTATTAACATAAAAATAATCAAAAACATGCAATAAACAAATGAGAATGGTGGACTAAGCCAAATTAGGAGGTTGAATGAGCCCAAATAATTGTACATTTTTGGGGCTCATCATCACCCCCCTACTGAAAGTGTTGCTCATCCTCTGAGCAACCAAATCTCTCCCCTTGTCTTTGATGGCCCTGGTGACGTCCTTGGCTAGCATCTTGGCCGATTTCTCCTTTGGCTTCCCTCTTTTCACTTTCCTGTAGAAACTGTTCTGTCTTCCTGTAGAAACAGACCTGTAGCTGAATTTTGGCTTCCTGTAGAAATCTGTTTCTGCTTTCCTGTAGCCACGGGTGTCACCACCTATTTAAATAAAATAATAATTTTCCATCATTCCAAATAACCAGCATGTCCTTGGCACATAAATAAGTCTGAGATGCAAAACAGAACAACCCTTTTTCTAATCAGAAAGACAGCCACCAATACATGTAATCAGTATGTTCTTTGATGCACAAAAACTGAGATGAACCCTGGAAGTTTAGGCCGAGTGAATGAGAGTGTAGAGATCAATCCGGCCTCTGTGGAATGTGGACATTTAAACCTCTTAAAATTACCCAAGGGAACAATCTTCAGTCTTGGGTTTAAGTGCTGGAGGACATATTTGATTTCTGAAAGGAAATTTTAGGCTTCTATATGAGTGAAGCTTGATCCTTTTTCTGAACGTGAAACTCAGCTACAAATGATGACAGGTATATATGAAATCAGTCTCCTCTTAATGCATAAGAAATCTGAAATGGATCTGAGCGAATGGCATTGGAGAAATTCAACTCAGTCCTCTTGACTTGAAGGAAATTCGATCAACAGCGCGACAGGCGGGAATTGTTTAAGGAACTGAAGAGATCTCGAGAATGAAAGGCAGAAATAGGTAGAGCACCATTGTTTAACTGATCTGGATGGTGGACATGCGCTTCAGTTGACCGCTGTTGAACAAAGAGTGGTGAGAGTTGCAGCCGAGCGTCCCTTGAATTACTGCGTGACTTGTGGTGATGTGGAAAAACATGTGCTGGCGCATATGAACTGCTGTGCTATCATGAACCCTTCTATTTGTTAATTAATTGATGCCCTGTGCACTGAAGTTCAACAAATATACCACTAACTGTGTTTTTCAAATTTTCCATGAACGACCATACACGTAGGCTACGTGATTTTTCCTTGAGCGCTAGAGAACTGGGTGTCTTGCTACATCCATGGCTTAATCACCATTCCATTCGTTCATGCAATGCTTAGACTAGATTCATGCAATAGATGAATAGGTTTTGTCACGTACCTGAAGTCAAAATAGATGAATAGGTTTTGTCACGTACCTGAAGTCAAACCGTTGCTTGTGAAGCTTTTTGGCTGCTACCTGCTCTGATTTTGCTGCTGCATGCTTAGTTTTTCTGGTTGCATGTGGCTGGGCTGCTAATCTTTGATTGTGTTTTTCATGTGCAGGTGTCCTCTGGCCAGATGCATGCAACAAGAATTCATTTCCACGTTCAGATCTGCATCCTGAACCTGCTGCCATTGAATTTTCATAGGACCATAACTTCTTTTTTCCATTTCTCCCAAACGGCAAACCGGATTGAGCTGAAACTTGGTGAGCATGTTCCTACCATCATGATGCATCTCCCATAGCAAATTCGTGATCAATGGATGCACGGATTTCGAGAAAATTGGAAAATGGCTGAAGATTTCAGAGCTCGATTTCTCGGAAACCGTGCATCGGAATTGGCTGAAACTGCTTGGGTAGGCTACTATCACCCACGTGCATCTCCCCATGAAACAGGTTTTGAAACGGATGCACGGTTATGGAGAAAATGCAAAAATGGCTGATGGTGATGGAGGCTGATTTCTTGGAAACCGTGCACCGGAATTGCATGAAACTGCTCAGGCATGTTTTCATCGACCTTGTACAATCCCCCATAAAATGGTTTGTCAAATGGATGCATGGTTCTCAAGTTATGGCAAAAACAAATTCTGCTCTATGTGTTTTTGGCTTCAAGGCATTTTGCATGTGTTTGCATGGTATGACAAAATGAATTTTTGCTGTGATGCAGGTATGGAGATGATGGAGGATGAGTTGGAAGACTGCAGGAGGACTCTTGAACCTTTGAGGAAGCTACCATGCTTGCAAAACCACTTTTTGAAATGCATGCCTAGTTTCCCACAATTTCTACAGGAAGATCCTGTAGAAGTACAATGAGGGGCACAAGGAGGTGGACGAATAATGGAGAAAGGCAAGGGATGGACACACAAGTGCTTGTAGGCCTAATCAATAGATTCCCAACATTAGATTCATTTTTGAGATTGAATTTGGCTCGTCCAAAGGTTCTACAGGATGTTTCCTGTAGAAATATAGAGCATCCTGTAGAAAACACAGTTTTGAGGAAAGAAGCATAATGACATGAAAAGAATGATGGAAAAGGGGTGAGGAGTGGAAACATAGATGAGTGTAGGCCTCATGGACATATTCCAAGCCTTCAGGTCCTCTTTGGAGATCAATTTGGCTTTTTTTGTAAGCTTCCTGTAGAAGATACGAAACTTCCTGTAGAAGGCACAAAAACTCCTTTGTCTTTGATTTGAGTGCTCCTCCTATCATGAAACGTCCTCCTTTAACCTGCAATGTCATTGCTGCAACATGAAATGGAGATTAGCTTTATTTTTCTTTTTCTTTTTCTCTTTTTTTTGAAAAACAACTAGGGCGCCTCATGGAGGTTTTCACCCTAATTGCCTGCCTTGGGCGCCTCCAAGGGAGGTTTTCACCCAAAGATCTTTTTCTCTTTTATTTTCTTTTCTTTCCAACCCATTGACCGCCTCATGGAGGTTTTCAATCAATGAGCCAATCTGAGGCGCCTCCAAGGAGGTTTTCACCTTAGATTTCTATTTTCCTTTTTTTCATTTTTTTTCTCTTTTTCTTTTTTCTCTTTTTTTTCTTTTTCTTTTTTTCTACCCTACCCTACTTGAAAAAAACAAAATCATTTTCAATTATAAGAATACTTCCAATGGAGCCATGTGCACATCAAGATTAGAGACAAAATGATGTGAAGGCTCAGAATGCATGCTTGGACAAGTATCCAGATCTCATAGACAAAATGATCTGACTTTGAAAGTGCAAAACATAGTTGAGGAAGAGAGTACTGCTGCAACTTAGTGACCTTCTAAAACCATATCTCAATATAGCTTTGATATCCTTGGTTCTTTTGCTGATCTGGATCATTCTTCATGTCACCTTCTATCATGACCTTCTGATCTTCCTCTTTTTGCTGATCTTTCTCTTGAGTACATGGAGGATTTGATGGTGACCATGAGGAAGCTTTCTCGATCTCTGATTCTGATCTCTTTTCTTCACCAAGTGCAGCCCATGGTTCTTTTATCTCCTCTTTTGAATCTTCTTTTGCTTTTGGTCCTTCAATGCTTTCAAGATGATCTCTTTTTTGCATTACTTTTCCTGAGCTTTGGTGAACATCATTGAGCTCACGAGGAATCATTTGCACATGTTGTGCCTCAGATTTGCAATTGGGTTGAGCTGCTCCATTGCATGGTTTTGGAAATGGAGGTACGGGTAGCTGAGTGGAGGTGTGAAATTGAGATGGAGATGGATGGCATTGTGGTTGGGTAGGCATTTTGGGTTGCCTTGGTGGAGGAGGAGGCGATAGTTGTGGATGAGCAGGTGGCGGAGGAAAATGAGCGGGATGAGAGTTATACTGGGGCCTCCACTCCTGATAAGGTGCATTCCACTGAGGCTGTGGCTGAGCATAAGAGTGAAACGAATGAGCAGCTGGTTGGGCATAATATGGATCTGTGAAGGAATAAGGAGAATATGACCAAGGAGAAGGTGTAGACCAGGAAGGATGAGCAGGGGGACCCCAAGAAGGCATGAAGGTGGCTTGGTAAGGGTCATAATAGGTCTCGGGTGTCCCTTGTAGTTACTGCTGGTAGGGTATGGGTCCATGTGGCCTCCTTTGGTTCATATAACAGAGTGATTCAGTGGCTCTTTGATATGTAGCTTTGATTCTGGGCAAGGAAGGGCATAGATCTGTAGGATGGTATTCTTCACAGATGAAACACACTTCTAGAGGGTGCATTGGACATTTGTTCCTAGGATGCTTTTTAAGGCACCTAGGACAAAAAATGACCAAAGCCCTCTTGGCTTCCTCTTGCTTCTTTTGGATCCGCAAGGTATCCAGTTGCATGGCAAGAAACTGCCTCATATCACTCTTGAAATCTTCGATCTGATTTGCAAATTCATCTTTGGACAAGGGACTGCTCCAAACATTTCTGCTTGTAGCCATTTGCTTCAAAGGAATGTTTCTTCTTCTTCTCCCCTAGAGGTTCTTCAGATATGTCTTGATGTCCACCCACGGGTTCTTTCATCACAGCCATCGAAGAAGAACGTTGGCTGTGTGAAGCAGTGGGGGTGTTGTGCAATCATTTTTCTAACTTATCTCTACTCCTACAAAGCATGAAATGAAATATTTTTGGTTGATTTTTGTTTTTTTCTACTTCTACTTGCAAAATTGAAATAAATAGAACTGCAACTAATTATCTTGCTAAAAGGAAAATGCGGAATTGAAATGAAAGCAGGAAAGGACTAATCTATTTTGCTCAAATGAAATTGCAGGAATGAAATGCTAGGCTACGCTTGCGGAATTGAAAGGCTAATCTAGGAAAGCAGGAAATGCTAATCTATGAAAGCAGGAAATACTAATCTATGAAAGCAAGAAATGCTAATCTACTTTTGCATAAATGAAATTGCATAAAGGAAATGAAATAAACTATTTAGCAGAAGGTTGTAAAGGAAAATAGAAGAATAGCAACAATCACCAATACTCTGCCGCTTCCCCGGCAACGGCGCCAAAAAGATGGTGAGCTCCAGTATTGTAGCAATAATGCTACAACTCCTGGGGCTTCCTGTCTCTCATTTTATCAACCCGGTAGTTCGTACAAACTTGGAAGCGACGGTGCTATATGCACAAGTACTAGCTCTTGTCGCAGCTGTCACTTGGTCAGCTGGCACAAGTCCACTAGGGCTCAAGCCAACTTCTATAGGCTCTCAGAAGAAGCTTGCTAATTGATGGACGAAAGCTAATCTCAAAGGAAAGCTACTTTAATTGACAAAAATGAACGGAAAGCAAATCAAAGCATGTAAACCTTGGAAACCCTAATTTAACTAGTCTGATCTCTACAATGCAGGGAATGTAAATGCAACTTCTACCAATGTTGTCATTACCTCTAATAAGTAAGATTGCATGGATCTAAACTACTTGCATCATGAAAGTTATGTTTTTGTATTTTTCCTTTAAGTATGTGGAATGATTGTGATCTTGTGCTAACTAGGGTTTGGTTGTGCAGATGGGATGGAGAAAGAAGGAAAGCGTGGGACAGGTTGGGGAGGCTAGGAGAGGTCCCTAGGGATCCTTAGCATCCATCCACAGAGGTTCCTCGCATTCAGATGCTCAGCAACCAAGAGAGTGGCCTCCTACAGGATGCCTGCAGAGGATCCTACAGGATACTCTGTTTTCTACAGGATGTCTACAAATGGCTACAGGATGACCTACCGTGAGTGTTTGGAGTGATGGAGGAGTAATGGAATGGTAGGGGTAGATGTGTGAGGTAGGAATAAGGCTGGTGATGGCTTTAGAAGTGAAAGAATAGGATGGGAAATCAGATGAAGGAAGAGTGTATGCAATGGTTTGATGATTGGAAGGATGGAACCAACGAAAGTTGAAGGAGATGGAGCTATGTGGGAAATGAGAGAGTTGGAGGGTAAATGAGTGAGACAGAGGTTAAATAGAACTTGAGGAGGTGATGAAGATGATAGAGATGCCCTGCACAATGCTCATTTAAACGAATCAATGAATTCTTGCAAACAAACCAAGTCCTAGCTAACTTAATCTAATTGTCAATGAAATAAATGAACAGCAGCTTTGTTTGGAAAGAGAACCATGTACTTCACGTGAGAAAGAGCATTCCAAAAGATCTAAATGCATAACAAACTCCTACCAATCAATTCTAAGCATAAAAAGCTACGTTACCCATCAAAACCAACTACCATAACAAAGCAAGATCTAAAGAGCAGATTTTTATTTCAAGAACGCAGCAAACACATAAAGATACACAAGGGAGGTACTGGGCGCTTGAGATGGGCCCAACCCCAAGAGCTACAGCCTCCCATGAAAGATTTAGAGCTGGTGCAAAGCTGGATCCATCTTTATTAATCAAGAAATGAAAAGTACATCAAAACTGTCCATAAGGAGAGCTTGAGAATGAGTTGAAAGCAAAGCTAATCCATGGCCTAAAAATCGAACTACAAGCTAGCTAACTAATGGCTAAAACAAAATGACTAACTAGCTAAACGAATTGACTACCAACTAGCTAACCAAAATGAGGCCCCAGGCCTTCTTATTTATACAATTTGAGGACCCAACAGTCCTCCTAAAATTTAGGGACTTGGCTGCCCAAGACTTGGAGTTAACAGCAGTCCAACTTGACTTGCTTGGCTGCCCTTGTGCTCATTAATTTGGTGGCCTTTGAACTCCGAGCTGATGGTGGAGAATTCGAGGTAAGGGTCCATAAATGAGGGGGACACCTTCCTACAAATCCTCTAGCTTGTTCTCCCATGAATTTGGCTTCCAAGTGCTCATTAAGACCTTCAATTTTGTCTCCAAGTTGACCAACAAGGCTACATAAAGCACCCATTAGACTTGTTGGCATAATGACTAACCAAATTCACTCTATTAACATAGAAATAATCAAAAACATGCAATAAACAAATGAGAATGGTGGACTAAGCCAAATTAGGAGGTTGAATGAGCCCAAATAATTGTACATTTTTGGGGCTCATCACCGGTCTTGCCTTCAGAGGTTTCATCTTCAGATGATACAGTCACCGAAGAGAACAAGGATGACACCGTCCAAATTCTCTTCATAAACACAGACTCCAATGAACATGGGGGCAATTTACCCGTTCCTTTACCGCGGGAAGGAAGTTCGTCACAGTCGTACCCGGCCGTCTATTCGGTCCCACCTCCAAGCAACCTAGTTGTCTCCTTCGACTGGAATCAACTAGGCAGACCCCGTTTACCAGCTAGTGTACCATTCTGAATTATTGTTCAAATATATAGAATGGTTATGGCTGGTACCATCATAGATGAGGGGGCTTCTATGAGTATCCTTTCTTCAACTGCTTGGAAAGCGCTTGGTTCGCCATCGCTTGGTTCACCATCACTTTTGCCTGAGATGAGAAATCTGACAGCCTTTGATAAAGGAACCAATCGACCTTTAGGGATCCTTCCCAATGTGCCCATAACATTGAGAAAGAAAACCATTCACATGAACGTGATGGTAGTTCAAGGACCCCTGGATTACAGTCTACTCCTTGGACGAGACTATATTTATTGCATGGGAGCAATTGTCTCCTCACTCTTTAGAGTAATTTGTTTTCCGCACGAAGGAAGAGTGGTCAAGCTCGTAGACCAGCTTTCATTTCCCAGATCACGCATAGCAAATAGTCATATACCATCCCTGAATGGTCTTTTCACGCAAGAAATGTCTCAATATCCAGTCCGTCCACCCGATGAGTGCGAGTGATTCGGGGGGACATGATTGAAACCCAGGGGGCATGCATCCTGGTCTGCTTCGGTAGGAAAACTTCGGATATAAGGTAGGTTTCCACGAGAGAATATGACCTCCGTAATCCCGTCCGTGATTGGAAGAGGGAGTTGGACTGGAACAAGATCCTCTTGTCAAAGTTATGTCAGGGACGGTCATGCTATACCATCCGCTCACCTTTGTTTATTTCGGTAGACATCGCCAAAGAAGTGTTTTGTTTGCGCTGTGAATAGAACAATCTTTGGGTAACCTGTAAGAGGTAGGCCTCTCTCGATAAAACAAATGTTTTAACGAACTAAAGAAGGGGTAACCTTGAAACTCTGTTTTATACCTGGGGGCATGCAAACCTTTTGGAGTGCAAGCGAAGAGCGACTATTTATTTTTTAAATTTATAGGACCTCTAACCCTTTAAACTCGTAGGATTGGTCGTCTCCTAACTTGCATAAAGAAAGGATGTGGGGAAAAACTCTAAAAGTTGTCGTTTTTATATGAGACATTCTTATCATACGACTGGATTAATCGAGCAGTTTTAGCACATAGTTTAAGCTCGTTAAAAAATAAACATAAGACATGAGCAAATGTTTCTACCCGCATTTAAGCTCGTTAAAAAATGAACTATTCCCTGGTAAATAACCATCATGAATGTAGTACTTCATCCATTAAAGCCTTGGTCGTGTTTGCACCATCACCTCCACTTTTTCATTAGCCGATCGTTCACCTCCATTTGATTGTTTACCCATTTTGAGGAACAGCTGCGAAGAGTGATTTCACTAGCCATCCTTGTGACACTGCCGTGATTGGAAAATTCCAAACCTTACCTGGAATCAGTTGCTACCCGTTTTATCACTTGTTCCCAAAAGACGAGTCTCCTTTAAGCTCTTTTCAACTAACTCGTAAAATATGAAAAGATTGCCGAGTCCTTGGCCTTCCAGCTCGTTAAAGGGACAGGAAGTGTTATCCCTCCTCTAGATTTTAATCTTTTTGGACCTGAGGGATTATTACGCAAAAAGATCAAGCGCTTGTTTTGTTCAGCTCGTTAAAAGTATCGAAAATTCATCCCTTCTGTATTGTTTTATAATTTTTCGGACTTAAGGGATCAGATGACGAAAAAGGAATTTTGGAGTTTCCTTTACGTTCCTTTTCAGACTCTCTAAAATTGAAAAGGACCGAGTTATCTTTGTCGTTAAACTCGTTAAAAAGATTAATAGAGACAAACTTGTCTTTAGACGAGAACGAGTTTCACTATCGTTAGGCTCGTTAAAACATAGCGATGGGTTTGCTTGAAGGGAAAATTATAGAACAAGCATATGTTATCCTCCTCAAGCTTGACAAAAATAAAGAGGTACTGGTCAGCAATGACTGGGGAAAATTGGGAAGAAAACTCAAAGAAACCTTATTGGTAGCAAGTCGCTCTTGAACATGACACGTCCACTCCGTATCCAAGTCGGGTTGGGTTGTTTCATTCACCGGTCACATCACCATGGTCACGCCATACCATCCACATTTGGGGTTAATGCTACCAACCATCACATCAGTGTCACCGATATGTTGAAGAGAAGTTCATCCAGAGAAGTCACTTGTGTCTCACCCACTACCATACATTATACTCCATTCTTTCATGACCGCCACCCTGAACCTTATATCACCAGATCGTTTTCACCTCCATCAAAATCATTTGCTCCGTTCCGTGTCATTAATGTGGGATTCATTAGGGCCCTCCTGTGACAAATCACTTCTTGTCAACATCAGCTCATTATCCAAGAAGTTGATCTAGGAACAACCCATTCAGTACTTTGAAGCTTGAATGCCTCAATGGCAGGTTTCTCACTTCCGACGACAGGTTTACATCAATGGCCTTCGACCGAAAGATTTTGAGTGGTGTTCGATGCCAAGTCTTTTATTCACACCATGTGAATTGTACTGCAGTACCTTGAGGGTCATTATCATTATCGGTGATTCCTCTCGCGCTTGTTAACGGTTTACATCATTGACCAGTAATCAAGCGATGTCTTTCCATGTTCGACTTCAAAACATTTCTCACATGGATCGACTTGTACTTCGAGTGAAGATCGGACGAGATTGAAGACACCGGATCTAGTTTCATCCATCCGGGCTGCGATATATATTCAGGAAAATAAAGACATTAAATGTACATCATTTCTGCACAGATAATCATCCACTCAAAAGGATGATGGCTCTTCCAGAATCATCAGTCTACACTCAGACGACTGTTTGTCCTATGTACATGAAAATGAATTTATAAAGCTGAGCATAGGAATGCCCGCCTCAGCCTGATCATGAAAACAGTATGAAGATAATGTATTGTATTGTATCTTATTACAGGTCTCCTCCCAGCATTGAAATAACTTCGGATCCTCATAATAAAGCATTTCACCCGACACCAAAAGGTTAACGGCCTCATACTTTAGGGGGCAACTGTTATAGACATTTTTATACCCTACAACTCCAAGCATGAAATGTCCATAAACCAAGGGCTCCTAAGTCCCTAAAAGTGTTGTTCTAACCCCTAAAGGAACAAGGTCAATAGATTACAGCTTCTCCCAGAAGTTCTCCACCAGAAACTGCTCAGAATAGGTCAAAACATGATCATTTCAGCTGTTCCACTGGCTAGGCGCGTTGCATTTCACCTAAATACATTGTGAGGGTGCATTGCATTTCAAAATTCCCTTCTGTGGGGTGCGATGGGCGAGAAATGACAAATGGCAGTGTCATTCCGCGAGGTGGAGAGACAATGGAAGCTTCCAGAATCTTCTCCTGTGATACTTGCCTCACTAAATTTGACCAAGGATGAGTAAGAGGCCTTCAGTCTCCAAGTGGAAGCAAGAACTGACAGAGAGAAGACACTAATCAAATCACAAGCTGACTCATCCTCCTTACAAATATCTATATATGGATCCCTCATCCCAGAGATCCAGAGGCTGGAATTTTGCGTATCGTAAGGAATTATTGTTGGTTTTTTGAGACAAAGATCAAATTGTTGGGTGATCTATGCTTTGTTTGAGGTGAAGAGGGGCTTCTTTGCTGGGAGGTTGATGTTGGGTCAGGAACCACTGGTTGTAACTCCTCCTAGATCTTTTCTTGTTTATCAATAAAAACTATTTGAGTTTTCCTCCATGCTTTTGTATCATTGATGCTTGTTACATTTGTATGGTTAACTTAAATCTGATCCTAAGTTGTTTATGAATATAGATCCATGTCTTTGTATAGTGTTCTCCTTCTGTGATCTTGCAGGTACTTTGTGAAGCTGGGAAAGTAAGGGAGCAAGTGGCTGGAGACTATCAAAGAAGAGAGGGATTGGATCAAAGTATTAGCGCAAGACAAAGGTTGGTTCTTTCTATTCCTCTCTATCTATAGTTCATAAAGGAAATACAAAAGTAGTTTTTCTCTGTTTGTTTCTAAGGCAGTTGTCACACCTTAGTGGGATAGAGCAGTTCTAAATAGACACTTTTCCCTGTAACAGTGTCCATCAGTTCCCAAAGACTCAACCAAAACTTCCCAACAAATTGAGTGTCTCGATCAGATACAATGGAAGTGGGTAATCCAAAATGAACCCATACATGTTGAAAGAACAAATTTGCAGTTTGTTCAGCTGTAGTCTGCTTATTACAAGGTATCAAAATACACATTTTGTTGAACCTATCCACAACAACATATAAATAGTCATGACCTTTCCTAGATTTAGGCAGTCCTCCAACAAAGTCCATGAAAACACTTTCCCAACGATGAGAAGGAACTAGTAGTGGAGTGTACAAGCCTAGTTTTCTATCATTGGGCTTGCTTTTAGCACACATGGTACACCTTCTTACATATCTAGAAATTGTCTCATTCATTTTTGGCCAATAACAAAATCTTTGCAGCCGTGCAACCGTTTTACTTACCCCAAGGTTACCTGATATTAGAGAAGTGTGTGCTTCTCGAATTATCTTTACTCTTTCAGTTTGTGGAATGCATAGATTCCCACAATGATACAAGAGTTGGTCCTTAATGTGATAATCCAATTCTTCTACTCGTTTTCCTTGACTTAAAGTTGCATATACATCTTTAAAATCTATATCTTGAGCATATTGTTCAATGTAGCTCTCATGCAACATTGAGTTATGCTTAAGTATAGTAGATGCATTTATAATTGGTCTAGATAACATATCTACAACTTTATTGTGTATGCCCTTTTTATATCTGATGACTAAATGAAATTGTTGTAAAAAACCCATCCATCTATAGTGTCTTGATTGCTGCAACTTAGTTTGGGAGTGTAGATATTGGAGTGGTTGATGATCAGTATGTATAACTGTCTCTTTTCCCATTAAGTAATGTTTCCATTTTTTCACACTCTATACTAATGCATACAATTCCTTATCATATGTGGGATAGTTAACTACTACATAATTAAATGTCTCAGAATGATAACATATGGGTTTACTGTGTTGTATCAACACTGCTCCCATGGCATAGTCACTGGAATCCGTTTGGATCTCAAATGGTCTTTGAGGTTTGGGCAGTTCTAGTACTGGTGTTGTACTAATTCTTTCTTTCAAGGTGTCGAAGGCTTTCTGCTATTTTCCACCCCACTAAAACACCTTGTTCAATCAAGTTAAAGCATGTAAGTGAGTTGTAATTAAGGAAAAGTTAGAAATGAACTTTCTCCAATATTGTGCTGCTCCTAAGAAGCTTCTAACTTCTGTTGCAGATTTGGGTTTAGGCCAGTTTACAATGACTACCACCTTAGAGGGATCTATCTTCAATTCACCACCCCCTAGTATATGTCCCAAATAATTCAATATGTATTGCCAAATGAAGTGAACAAAGTTCCTTCTACAAATTAATTACTCCAAAAGACTTGGAATATAAAGATATCCATGAAGATACAAATATATATTAAATGTGTGAATAAGAATAAGAATGAATTACAAATTAGAAGAGAGGCCCGCTTATATACCAAGCAAGTGTCTCTTCATGAAAATTCATGTCCTATTAGACATGCCTCTTCAACCTAATTACTAGCTTAACTAACTATTATTTACAATTATTATCTTTTACATTATATTTATATTATTTATATATTTTATTCGTTACATTGCCTCCTTCCTCAAAGAGCTTTGTCCTCAAAGTCTGTTGATGAAAAAGGCTTGATCTCTTTTTCAGCTTCGAAAGTCTTTATGTCTCAGAATAGTCATCCTCATCGATACAAGTTGATATGATCTTCTTAGTGACAAATAAACTTGTCGAACTGAGAAATAATCAGACCATCCCAGATTAATCTTCTGTATAGCATTCTGATCACTGGAATTTTGTAACGACTTGTTAGCATAAGACTGGATTGAGGTTACATCACTATTATCTGGAACATCAATTTGTTGTTTCGGTTCTGAAAGGTACATATACGTAGCTTGATTGAATTGTCTACTCTCGTGATTCGGATGTCGATATGGAACCTTTTTGGTTTGACTTTCCCTTATTGGGCATGTGGAAATTTTTATATTTTCTTCTGATAAAGGTGTTGTTGAGTTGGTTATGGAACATTCTCTTAGGAATTTCATTGTCTGAACTGCAACATCCAAGCGCGTCTTTTCTTCAACTTTCTTGTCTTCTTCCTAAGCTGTGACATTCACTGAATTGGTATTTGTTGTTTTTTCATCAACTTGAATTCCTACATTTGATGCTTGTTTCTTGATAAGTTGTTGTACCTTTTTTCTAATGATTTCTTATCCTTCTTAAGTTTCTTAATTTGCGACAATAATTTTTTGCTATGGTTTTTAAATCGAGAAACTTCTTCATTTTTGTCAACATCGATTTTTTCAATTTCTTTTTGCGTATTTTTTAATACCTTTTTACCTTTTTGAGACATTACTTTTGAAATATTTGAGATATCTTTTGGTGTTACTGAGTTTGGTTTTAGTGTAAAATCTTGGAGCGTTATTTTCTTCTTCTTGTAAGAAAATGTTAAAAACTCTTTCTTTGTATTTAAGATGACGGATCCTAGAGTTTCCATCCAGAGTAATCCCAAAACAATGTCACTATCGTCAAGAAATAAGGTTTTCACGTTGAATTGCAAGGTAAAAGTGTAATCTCCAATACTTAGGTGTATATTGCTTATGTCATATTGTTTGTTATATTCGCCATAAATATTTGTTTCAACTGTATTTGATTCAGGAATCACCAATTGGTTAGCACAATTAGGAGTAGCATAATTACTTTTTTCAACAGGACTGATAGAGATTATGATATCTCTTCCTGTGAGTGATCCTTTGATTTTGTATGTGTATCAACACATTTACTAAAGGTTTTAGAAAATCTTCCCTCTTTCATTTCTGAACTATACTCAATTTCTTTATCGTCAACAGTGGACTCCATTTTTACTTTGTTAAGATGAACTTGGGATTTTTATTTTTTTATTTTTATTTATTATTATTTTTTTTAAAGTATTATTATTATTATTATTATTTTAATATTTTTTTTACTCTCTTTTTATTTTATATATATAGCTCCTTTTTTTTCTTTTTTTTACCTTTTTGTTCACTCTTTAAAAAAAAAATTATACAATAATAATTTTTTAAATATATATAATTATAAATTATATATATTATATAATTTTAATTTATATGTATTATAAAATTATAATTATATAAAATTTATATATACTTTTTTAAGACCCACTTTTCCTTTTATATGTAACTATATAAGGCTTATATAGTATCTTTTTTATAATTATAATAATATTTTTTTTCTCTGAAAATTTGGATGAGACGTAACTCTTGGTACGATCAGAATCTTTAGATTTGAACGATTAAAATTATTTAGTTCACACCTTTTTTCTCCAATGTTATCAAAATATCTTTTACTTTTAAAATACCATGGGCTATTACCATGGGTTGTTTTTAAAACCTCCTGTAAAAAAGTAATATTTACCTTTCACATAAGAGCTTTTGTATCCTTGTTTTTCTTTAACTTTTAAAATACCATGGGCTATTACCATGGGTTGTTTTTAAAACCTCCGTTAAAATGTTCTCCACGTAAAAAGTAAAACGTATTCTTTTTTTTTTTCTTTTTCTTTTTTTAAATACCATTGGCAATTACCATGGGTTGTTTTAAAAACCACGGGTTTCTCCACGTAAAAAGTTTCAAATATACTTGGTATGGTATTTTGTATCTGTTTTGTTTTTTCTTTTACTTTTTATTTTCTTCTTCTTTTTTAAATTTATTTACTTATATATATATATATATATATATATATATATATATATATATATATATATATAGATATATATATATATATATGTTAATTTTTTTTTATGGCCAAAGGTCTAAAAAATGGAGAATCTCCCAATATATAGCAAAACGCTTCAATTATGGCAGCAACAAGGTTGATGATAGGTTGATAGCCAAAGGCCTGGTGATCAGCCAAACATGGCTATGATACCAAATGAAGCAAACAAAGTTCCTTCTACAAATTAATTACTCCAAAAGACTTGTCATATAAAGATATCCATGAAGATACAAATATATATTAAATGTGTGAATAAGAATAAGAATGAATTACAAATGAGAACGAGAAACTCGCTTATATACCAAGCAAGTGTCTCTTCATGAAAAGTCATGTCCTATTAGACATGCCTCTTCAACCTAATTATTAGCTTAATTAACTATTATTTACAATTATTATCTTTTACATTATATTTATATTATTTATAGATTTTATTCGTTACACCAAATTCACATTTTGAGAGTTTAACATAAAGTTTTTCTCTTTTCAAAACATCTAGTGTCTGCTTAACATGCTTTGAATGTTCTTCCCACGTTTTGCTAAATATAAGAATGTCATCCAGATATACAATAACAAAATCATCAAGAAAAGGTCTGAGTACATCATTCATTATTCTCATGAAAGTAGCATGAGCATTAGTTAAGCCAAAAGGCATAACCAACCACTCATACAATCTTTGCTTTGTTTTGAAAGCATTCTTCCATGCATCTTGTTCTGCAACTCTGACCTGATGATATCCACTATGTAAGTCTAACTTGGAAAAATAAACAACTTCCTTTAATTGATCTAATAGATCATCTATGCGAGGAAGAAGATAACGATTTTTTATCGTTATCTTATTCAGTGCTCGGTAATCAATGCACATTCTCCACGAGCCATCTTTCTTTTTCACCAAAAGGATTGGAGACCCACATGGTGATGTGCTAGGTCTGTGGAACCCCTTCTCGAGCAACTCCTGCACCTGCTTCTTGATTTTTGCATTCTCTAAAGCGGACAACTTGTACATTCCGATATTAGGCAATGGAGCATCTTGCCGGAAATTAATATCATGCACTATTTCCTTTTTGGGTGGAAGACCTTTAGGTTCTTGAAACAAGATATCATATTCTGAAACAACTTTTTCTAAATCAGCTTGTTGTTTAGCATCATAGCCCTCACATACATTAGTTTTATTAGGTTTCTTTTCCTTTACGACCATCAGTAAAAATTGTTTGCATGAATTTACAATTCGTTTCATCTACCCTGAGTTTATGAGAGTATAATTATTCTTGAGTATATGAGCTCTTACAATATATTCGATTCCATCTTTAACGGGAGATACTTGTTCTTAGCTCTATAGAAAATAGCTTTTCTATCATATAGGTAGGGACTTCCCAAAACAATTCCACATATATCCAAAGGAACTATATCTAACTCAACCTCATCTACAAATGTTGACCCAAAAGAAAACTTAAGTTTACATTGTCTAGTCACTTGTAGTTGTGCTTTATCACTTAACCAACCTAATGGGTATGGTTTCTTGTGAGGTGTAGTCAGTAATCCCAACTTCTTTACAATTGCTTCAGAAATTAAATTTACTTGTGAAACACTATCAAACAAAGTATCAATCTTTTGATGCTTGGAAATAACTCGAATATGGAAAAGATCATGTCTTTTTCTCTCATTTTTTTCATTATTAGTAGATTGTGTAGAATTACTAGTAGATGCTTCAGAATTTTTACCTTTTATACCTGTGGCTGCATTGGTTGCTTCATCTCCTGAGTTCGACCCCAAATCTTTCTGAATAGCTGCAACAATCTTCTTCTTATTGCCCTCGAACTTCTTAGGTCTCAGCTCCGGATGCAGGATCCAACAGTGCTCATCATCATGCCCATCCTTCTTACAGTGAGTGCATGAAGACTTTCTTTTCTGTGCAGTGTTGGCCTTCCTCTCTTTCCATTTCTATTTTCTTTTCTCCTTATTCTTGCTTGCAATGGGCTTGGATGATCCCCCAACTTCTGGGTTCCCATTCTTTCCTCTAGCTTCTAGATGCATAGCTTGAACAGATACCTCATCTATACTAGTGGGATTAAACATGAGGATAGTGTGCCTCATGTAGCTGTGTAGACCACCTATGTACTTCAACAGAGTTTCAGGTGAGTCTAATGAAATTCCTAGAATCAAAGCTCTTTTCCTAAATTCTTGGGTGTAACCTTGTACACTTTTCCCTTTCAATTGGCAAAGAGTTTTCCAGCTCATCATGGCTTGCTGCATGTAAACCAGTGGATAGAACTGCTTTTTGATTGCAGAAACAAATTCACTCCAAACAGAAAGAATCTTACCATGTTTCTTCATGTCAGCTTGTGTCCTGCCTTCCCACCATACCAAGGCAGTGCCTCCGAGGCATAGGCTGGCCAGCTAAATCTTACTCTTGTCTGAGTCAATACTCTGCACTCTGTAATAAACATCAATATGTCTGATCCAATTATCCAACTTCTCTACATTCAACTCTCCATCATATATTGGTAAATCAAATTTAACATCTAATTTAATCAAAGACGTCTTCTTTTTATGTTCAGGGCTATTAGGAGGTGTGGGAAAGTTTTCTTCTTTCCCTTTTCCTTTTGAGTGGTCATGGGGGAGAGACTCTTCTTCTCCTTTATCTTGTTTGGAGCCTGATGAATCTTCATCTTTATATTTCCTAAAGTCCCTATACATTTCCTCTACCATGGACCTCATGGCTAGCAAACTATCTATAAATTGGGGGTCTGGTCCCAAGGGACTTTCTTCTGACATTTTCTTTTGAGGATAGACTCTTCCAATTTCCGAGTTAGTTTCAACCAACTCTCCTTCTCCTAATTTAAGCTTTGATCTAGTTAGCATTCAACAACAAAATCCAGCACAAGCTTGTCTAACCTTAACAACCTAGAGCTCTGATACCACTTGATCTGAAATCACCCGTAGATGACCTCAGAGAAATAATGAAGGTATTACAGACTCAAGTGTTGGGGTGTGCCTATGTTATTTTATGCAACGGATCGATAAGATTGCGAAATACATAGACACTAAAACAGTAAGAGAACACAGTAAGCAAACACATAAACACAACAAATTTAATAAGGAGTTCACCCAATCCTCCTGGGCTACGTCTCCTGGTCCAACCTTCAGTGGTGGCCTTTCTATTGTGTCTTAAAGCAGATTTTTTACAATAAGGAGCTCAATTTGAGTCTCACTTAACAGATGATGATCAGTAGGATTGTACTTGGATTCCCCAAGTCTCTAGAGTACACAGACTCCCCTTACTGAATCTCAACCTCAACTGGTCTCAGTGGTATGAGTCCAATTTGGTACTCAATACCTGACAGGTATACATAAAAGAGTTGCTTGAACCTCTCAAGCCTTCTGTGGAGTTCACAGACTCTCGGACTCTCTTTGTCTCTATCTGCTCGATGTTGCTCTTGCTCTGCAGGTCAGCTCGACTTCTCTGTTCTCCACAATTCACTTCTTTCT
The DNA here is from genome assembly GCA_031772625.1 of Pinus tabuliformis. Lineage (NCBI taxonomy): Eukaryota > Viridiplantae > Streptophyta > Pinopsida > Pinales > Pinaceae > Pinus > Pinus tabuliformis. The sequence continues at coordinate 932,666,570 of CM062811.1, read as the reverse complement.
TGCCTCTCGGCTTTCTGCTTCTCTTTCTCTGCCAGCCTTTACTCTTTGTCTATTTGTGGCTTAAAGCCAATATGCTCCCTAACTATTCGTTTTCGCTTCGGGGTTTTCTGGATCTCCTTCCTTTTCCCGCTGGAATTCTCCTGCTCTGCATCATCATCACTATGTAATGCTTCACAGAGAGGTGGCCACTTGTTTCCTCATGAACTGAGTGTCAGTTCTCTTTGAACGGTCCTTATTTCCGTTGCTCCAAGATTGCCCGCGAAACTGATTCCTCTGCCAACTTAGTGGTCATGCCTATTATAGACATTTTTGTGCCTTACAGCATAGAGCATGAAATGTCAATAATCTAAGGGATCCAAAGTCCCTAAACATGTTGTTCTTACCCTTAGAGGAACAAGGTCAGCAAACCACAGCACTGCAAATCAGATCTCCACTAAAAAACACTCAAAAACAGGTCAATTTTGGATCAAAGCAGCTGCTCCACTAAGCATCTGCGCTGAATGTCAAGAGCTCTATGGTGTACCTGCGCTGCATTGCAAGTGCAACAAAGGCTACCTGCGCTGGGCGTACTTTGACATGTGGAGGAATCTTTTTCTCAATGTGCCAGTGCCCAGGAAGCTTCCAAAAAGACACTTGATCAAAAGATTCGCCTAATGATGAGTTAAGAGCTTCTAAAACTCCAAGTGGAAGACAGAAACTCCGAGTGAAGAACTGAATAACAACTGGAGTTGAAGAGGACAACAAGTCACACATCAAGCTGACTTATCTTCACTCCAAAACTCTATATAAGGATCTCATCCCATGGGATCTAGGGGGGGCGGAATTTAGTGCGAATAATTGTTGTTGGTTTACAGTTGTGAGCATTGGGTGATTGCTTGAGGGAGGTGAAGAAGAGATTTCTCTCCGTCGGGAAGGTGATGTTGGATTGGACCTCTCATGGTTGTATCACCGCCTGAACCTTACTTCCATATATTAATAAAGCATTTGAGGTTCTTCTATTCGCATGTGTTTCAATGGTGTATTGTCTTACTTGCGTCTTTGATTTATGCTAATCCTTGAATCGATTATGAATGCATGCTTCTTGTAGTTTCCTTTTCTTGTCTTATTTGCAGGATCTCGTGTAGCTGGGCCCGTGAAAAGACTTGGAGCTGGGAGAAAGCGGCAAACAAAGGAGATTGGATCGACCATTTGTGCAAGACATCGGTAAGTGGATCTCTCCCTTTTATCTCTTGCATGTCATAAAGAAGAAACTTTAGATAGCTTTGCTTTCAGCTGTTGCTAAGGAACTGTCAACCTTAGAGTGGGTTAGGGTCATTCCGAGTTGGATACTTTCCCCCACAACAGACTGGCGACTCCGCTGGGGATCGTGTCTTGTTGGTAGCTTGTGTTTCTTGCTATTCATTTCTTAAACAAGGGAGTACCGAATCAAACTGCATTCGAGTCCTTCGAATGCAAAGTAGAGGGCAGCTACTCTAGCCCAGTGCTGGGCATGTTTATGATTTGAAGAGCTGATCCACAAGGACTCTTTTTAGCTCTTTGTGATAGTGTTCATCTTCCTTTAATCATCCTCTAGTGTATACTTGACTGACAGCCTCTGATTTGGCCAAAAACCGTTGATTTTTGAGCAAACTGTGACCCGGAATCTGAGAGAGACGAGAGTTGTCTCTTCAGTGCAGCTGCAGCAAAGGCTACCTGCACTGCAACGCAGGTCTCGAAGGGGCTACCTGCACTGCATGTCAGATTGACAGTGTAGCACCTGCGCTGATCCAGTTTTGCCTTGTGCAACTGGGATTCCCCACTGTCTGTTGCCCAGTTTTCAGTATTGTTTTTGCAGCCTGTTGTCAACCTGTATACCCAGCTGAAACCACTTCTCTTTGCCTTCATTCCGCCTCAGTTGTATGAAGAAACCATGATTGTTCTTATTGTATTTCTTGTTGTCATTCACAGTTTCCCATAGTGAAAGTGAACTAGTCTTGCTATGACCTCTTGGACCTAGACCTATGAGAAAGTGTCGTTGTGATTCTAAGAGCTAGTTTATTGCTGTTCATAGCTACTTGAGCATTTGCTTTCGTTATATGGTTCGAATTTCAGTATTTCTTGTGTTGAAACGAGTGAATCTTAAGGTGTTCTTTTGATTATTGGACAAACACTTGTTGCTTTCGCTTGAAATTGAATTCGAAATTATACAACAGCTTTCTTTTTGTAATACATCAACATTAAGGAAGGAGAAAAGAAATACTTGCATTGTGCATGTGCATTTTGACAGTTTGCATGTCGATTTAGGAAAAGTGCATCAGTGTGTGCTCTATGATCTGTTTGAAAAGATGATGTCTTTCTTTTCCTTCAGTAGTTAAGGTTTTCATAAGTTGAAAGAATTGAAAAAGCTTGCTTATCATTCTTAGACTGCATTTAGGAGTTGTATCATACATCATGTGGTGATCCATAAAGGCAAACTGCTAAGAAATATCAACCTAAAAAGAACTGAATTTATCTAACAACGCTTTGAAACATAACGAAACACAGTAGAGGTCTAGGTAGAGACGTGAACTGGCGTCGTTAAACATAGTGACTGTCGATCTCTACGAAGGTGGGTGATTCCTCCTGAGGGACGATAGCACTAATACGGACTTGTGCCCCCACGTACCGTCGCGTATATTGGGGGACCCCTATAGGAACAAAGCCTTTATCCATAGGAAGCCGTGTCGGCCGCCCTACTGATCGTGATGCAGTGAACACAGCATTCACGAAGATCGACCACTCGTACCGTAAAACGTATTCTGTGGTTTCGCAAAAGGTTTGGCACACCCTCTGCCTAGAACTCCAGAGTAGTTTCTTTTGGCCTTTTTCAAACTCTATAACTGAAAAAGTCCATCCGAGCATTTGTCACTTCGGGCTCGTTAATACATCGAAGGAGACTAGAGTCATCTTTAGCTTTTTCTCGACTCTTAAAAAGTGAAAAAGCAAGTTGTGTCTTAAAAAGCGTCTAAAATTAATTCATTTCGAAAACACATTTTACCCTGTGCACTGTTGGTTGATCAAGTAATCCGCAACCGTGGAAGAAAGTCAATCGATGAACCGTCGTTCGCGGAGGCGTACGAGTCAACCGTCTTTGTCTCTGGAATCGAAAACAACCCGGGCAAAGCGATCTCGTTCAACTGGTTCCAAATCTCCTGTCAAAGTTAGAACAAGTGTTCCGGCGACATCTGAGGTTCCGGTTACTCCAAACATTTCTGGAAACCCTGCCCCTATTGAAGAAGTTCAACAGCCCCAGAAGGACAGTAACACTGATCCTAGTCTGAGAGCAAATACTTGTGTTACTGAATCAGTTCCAGCAGTGATCGGTTCAGAGAGTCTTGCTCCTCAAACAACTGTCGCTGTCGAAACAACCCCTTCTTCGGCACTAGAAATATTCTACGGACCTGACGGTCTTCCTCTTCCACCCGGTCTGATCGCAATAGAGGAAATTGTAGAAGATTCGCAAGCAACTACTCCAACACATTTTGGAGCAGGGATCACTCTACTTCCTACTGCATCAGAAGCTAGCCTATCACCCAGAGAAGTTCCTGAAGAATCGCTAGGCAATCTATTGGATAGACTCAAAATGTCTGAACAACCGTCAACATCTAGGACTGTGCCAAATGACATAGCGACGGCAGAACTCCCTGTAGTCATTCCGACAATGTTCGTCGGCATACCATCTGTCCCTAACTCTCAACAGCTGGAGGGGGTCCCTTCGGGGGCCATGATGACAGTATGGTCTGTTCCTGTTTGTTCTCCCGGGACAATACCCGGTAACTCCTATGTTGTAACTCAACAGATTGATCCTTTCGGAAATCAGTTTGGGCAATCCGGTCCTCGAGGTGTAATAAATCCTCTCGGTTCCGGACCACCACCGTATGGGAGGCAATATGCTTTTTCATTACCCCCTCCGGGAGGTTACCCATACGGGAGCTCACAACCATACTCAGGTTATACTGGAATAACTACAAGTGGTTGGATACCTATGCTACCCTAGCAACCAAGAGTTGTGTATTCTATGCAACAACAAATGCCTGTGACGAACATCCCGACGACACCAGCAATTGTGACTGTGTCGCAAGTTCAAACGATACCTGTTTCATGTCAACCACAGTTTTCTCAAGTTGTAATGCAACAACCCTTTGACCCTGCAACCCAACCACAATCGCCGACTGGCGGGGAGACACAAGCACAAACGGGTACCCTTACCCCTCATCTTGGCCCAGTGGTAAGCATCGCACAACAACCAATGGTATCACAACCATGGTTGGTGCAGTATCAACAACCGCAGTTCCAGCAAGTGTACCAAGGTACCGAGCAGCAAATTTTTGCGAACAATGGACAACCGTACCTACAATACAGTCAAAACCAACCACTCTATGGTGGAGTAGTCCATCAACCGTATCAATCATATCAGCATCAATTACATTATGCTGGTATGCAAAGACCAACTGCTCAGGCGATTCCATCGTATCCTGGGTACGCTTCACCTAACCTGAGTCAACAGCTGCCATTCGTGGCAACTTTGGAGTTACCCGATTTACATCGGTTGACAAACGATCCGATTGCTTATGCCCCTTGGTGGCCAGCGATTCCTCACAAACTTCCCTCCGACATTCCTAAATTCAATGGAAATCCAGGCGAAGACCCGTCGAATCACATCATGACCTTTCATCTATGGTGTTCATCGAACACTCTGAACGATGATTCAATAAGACTTCGCCTCTTCCAGAGGACGTTGACAGGTCCGGCGGCCAAATGGTATATAGAATTGCCAAGAGCCTCTTTCGACAATTTCAGCTCCTTAGCCACGACTTTCTTAACCCATTTTCAATTACCTATCAGGTATGAAACAGGAACCGAGATACTGACCAACTTCAAACAGACGACAGCTACTCACATATCTGATCATATACATGAGTGGCGTCGCCGTCGCAGGATGGTGAAAACATACGTTCCTGATCAGCTATTAGCTGAATGGTTTATAAAGTCATTACTTCCGGCTATAACGGAAGATGTGGCCAAGGGGGGAGTCGTAACAGAGGAGCAAGTCATCGCTCGTGCTCAATATTTAGACTTGGTATATACTCAGTCTGGCATGCTCTATGACAAAATACACGATGCCCCCAGACCTGAATTTTCAATTCCTCCCCCTCCTAAATCGAGTATTGACTCTCATTCCGGAGATGGCGTGATTGGCACTGCAAGCGCGAAGTCGAGAAAGGCTTCACCTCAGAAAGCCCGTAAGACTTCAGATCGAAATGCCCATGAAGAGATTCTTGCTTCGGAAGTAAATGCCATATCAGCAGATAAAGGCAAAGAAACCAATCAACCAGGAAGCAAGAAGAAGCAAAACAAAGGGAAGAAGAAGCAACAAGATGATCCGTCACCTGAAAAAACTTCTTCTAACTCTCCTGAGAAAGGGAAAAAGAAATGGCCCTGTATGATATGTGACGAAGATCACAAGACATCAGAGTGTCCGTACAAAGCTGAACTCAAGAGATTCTTTAAAAGTCCAAAGAACCCAGCTGTGCTGACTGATCCATTTCCCAATCCAGGTCAAAATATGGTTGATAGGGGAAATGCTTCCCCGTCGCAAGTGCTGATGTTGTCAATCTCTAAGCAGCAAAATGATGCTTTGATTTCGACAAGGAGCAAAGATTATGGGAATCCGCAACTGTCAAACGAAAAAGGTAAAGATCAACCTAGTAGTTCGACAACAACTTCGACAGAAGTTGTCCCACCCATGATGCCAGAATTAACGATAAAACCACCTAAGGGTGTAGTACACAAGTCGACGTTTAATCCTCGTGCCAGAGCGGCGCAGCATTATAACATAGTAGAATATTTGGCTCAATCGCCATCCGCTATGTCGACTCTAGAAGTACTACAAAATTGTCCATCCCAAAGGTAGGCATTGTTATCGGCAATAGGGGGGGTTGATCCTAAGGATTCCAATCTTGTGTCCTTTGATCACGAAGGGTATGACCCCCAGTTACCAGCTCAGCTAGCTTTCCTTATTCAGGTGAAGGCCCTCAACAAGACTGTTCACAGAACAATTATTGACGAGGGGGCATCGACATGTATTATGTCAATGAGTTGCTGGAAAACGCTAGGGTCACCAACCTTGTCGAGATCTTCGACAACACTAAAGTCTTTCGACGGTAGGACATATACCCCTTACGGTATCCTAAGTAACTTGAAAGTTGAACTAGGTGGAAAAACAGTAGAGATTGATGTTGAAGTCATAGATGGAAATCTGGATTACAACATCCTACTGGGAAGACCATGGATCTATGCCATGGCAGCTGTAGTGTCGACTTATTTTAGGAAGATCGCATTCCCGTTTGAAGGAGGGATTACGGTCGTCGACCAACAGAACTTCCTCCTTAATGGTTCGCAAGTTACGGGAAGCATTCCCATGATCCATGAAAGCGACCATTCAATTCAAGATATAGGAGTAGGCTTGTTGAAAGACCCCACGATGATGGGGACTTTCTCGCTACCAAATCATATGTACATAGGAAATGTACCATTGGTGGCTACCTGCAACATGATATCTTCCACGAAAGTCGCAAAAGATAAATTCGTCATGGATCGGGCAATGGTGTTGCACCTGAGCCAATCGAAATATTGTAGCAATCAATGTTTCAGGCATGGGAGGCGAGCCCAAATCAATGCTCGTCAAGCGTTTGGGTAGATAGGTCAGGAGAATTTGGTACCCCTTTGGATCCTTGGTCACGAGTGCATGCAAGTGACGAAGGAATCCTGCAGTCAATGTTGATTGAGGGGGCACCATGGGATGATAACCACCATCGTTCCCTTCCTCAGGAAGATACTCAAGGCGACCTGTATCACCCTTCAGTATTTGAATTCCTAACAAATACTGTAAATACGGTGGATTCCGAGAGAAACCTATCCAATATAGAAGAGACTATAGCCATAAATATCTCGACCAAAACAGACATTGTAGAGAATATTTATGTTGGCAAAGGTTGTTCCCCTTCAGAACAAGAAATATATAAAGCTCTTTTCCGCGAATTTAGAGATGTCTTTGCTTGGTCATATGATGAAATGCCAGGCATTGACTCGAGTATCGTTGAACATGAAATTAAGATGTATCCTGATGTCAAACCAGTGAGACAACGGCTTCGGCAGGTGCACCCCAAGAAAGCCGCTGCTATTAAGGCAGAAGTTGAAAAACTCCTCCATGCTGGTTTCATCTACCCGGTTCCTCTAACCGATTGGGTATCGAATATTGTCCCTGTTATGAAGAAACAAGGAACAATACGAGTGTGCGTCGATTATAGGGATGTAAATCAAGCTTGTCCAAAGGACAACTACCCTACACCCTTCATCGACCAGATAATTGATGAATGCGTCGGATGTGAAATCTTTTCGTTTATGGACGGATTTTCCGGGTATAATCAAATTAATATCCGCCCACAGGACCAGTCAAAGACTGCATTTATTTGTCCGTGGGGCACCTTCGCTTATCGAAAATTACCCTTTGGTTTAAAGAATGCAGGGGCAACGTTTCAGAGAGCAATGAATTATGCTTTCCATGACATCAAGAACATCGTTCAACCTTATCTCGACGATCTTCCGGCTCATTCGCAAAAGCGGACTGATCATCCGCAACATTTAAGAGCAATATTTCTACGTTGTCGACACTACAAGATAAGACTCAATCCGCACAAATGTGTGTTTTGCGTCGGTTCTTGTCGTTTACTTGGCTTTATAGTCTCCAAGGATGGGATTCGTCTCGACCCTTGCAAGGTGCATGCAATCATTAATTTGCCTCCACCTTCGAACTTGCTTCAGATTCAGAAACTCCAAGGGAAAGCAAACTTTCTGAGGAGGTTCATTCCGAATTACGCAGAACTTGCTAAAGGTTATACCCGTCTCCTGAAAAAGGATGTACCTTTCGTCTGTGACCAGGTTGCACAAGCTTCCTTTGATGCTTTGAAAGAAGCGCTAGTCAAAGCATCATTAATGTACGCCCCAGACTATCTAAGGGATTTTAACCTGTATCTGGCTGCAGCAGATACGACCATTGCGATGGTTTTAGTTCAAGAAGTCGATGGAATTGAACACCCTATATATTATTTAAGTAAAAACTTAAATGATACGGAAAGTAGATATTCTCATGTTGAAAAGCTAGCATTGGCAGCTGTTCAAGCGATTCAAAGGTTTCGGCATTATGTCCTCTTTAGGAAGACCACTGTATTGTCAGATTGCAACCCCATGACTTATATACTGTTGCGACAGTTGCTTGGGGGCAAATATTCAAAGTGGATAGCTATCCTTCAAGAGTTTGATCTGGAATTTGTGAAATCCAAATCAAAGAAAGCTTTAGTTTTCGCAGAATTATTATGCGATCTCCCATCATCATCCAACGATGAAACGTCCAAAGAATCGATTGTGGACGAAAGTTTGTTTCTGGTATCAGCAAGTGATGAGTGGTATGGAGATATAATAGTTTATCTCCAAACCCAAAAGTTTCGGCCAGACACCTCTCAGTCAGAACAAAAACGCATTCGATACCAAGCAAAAGACTACATGATCGTCGGTGATAAGCTTTACCGTCGTGGTGTCGATACGGTCCTGAGAAGGTGTCTAACCCATGAGGAGGCTGAAAAAGCCCTGAATGAATGTCATTCGGGCACCTGTGGGGGGCATCAATCTGGATATGCTACAGCACAAAGAATCTTACGAGCAGGATACTTCTGGCCAACCATGTTCAAAGATTGCATAATCGCAGTTAGAAGTTGCCATGCATGTCAGATTTTTGATAGCAAAACCAGAAGACCCCCCGCTCCTCTACAGCCAATAATAGCTGTGGGGCCTTTCGCCAAGTGGGGCATCGATTTCATGCAATGTAACCCCACCTCGACCGGGGAGCATGGGTATATTATAGTCGCAGTTGACTATTTTACCAAATGGGCCGAGGCGATGCCTACATTGGATAACACTGGTGAAACAGCAGCCCTATTCTTTTTTAATCATGTGGTCGCTAGATTCGACGTGCCACAGGCCATAGTAACAGATCATGGATCGCATTTTCGCAATCACATGATGGTTGAATTAACTGCCAAACTAGGATTGTCTCACGACAACTCTACTCCGTACTATCCGCAAGCTAACGGACAAGTTGAAGCGATCAACAAAGTCCTGAAGCGCATGCTGCAAAGGATGGTGGGGGTTCACAAAAGAAGATGGCATTTGATCCTGTACTCGGCTTTGTGGGCCTACCAAACATCGGTAAGGAATGCCACTGGGTTCACACCATTTCAACTGGTGTATGGCCTGGAAGCGATCCTACCAATCCAGTGTGAAATTTCGTCCCTTAAAATCGCAATTGATCTCCTCCCCGGAACCTCAGAAGAAGAAGCTCGTTTCTTGGAGTTAATACAGTTGGATGAAACTCGTCATGATGTCGCCTTGGCCAACGAAGCCCATAAGAAGCGAGTCAAAGCACAGTTCGACAAAAATGTCAAACCCCGTGTCTTCTCGGAAGGTGATTTGGTCTTGCTTTATGACCAAGAATCCGATAAATTGGGAGCTGGGAAATTCAAGTCCTTATGGATGGGCCCTTATATTGTTAAAAGTGTGTTAGCAAAAGGTGCCTACGAGTTGGTAGATTATGACGAAATTCCACTGGCGCAACCCCGCAACGGGTTGTACCTTAAGCGTTACTATGCCTAATAGTAGCGTGTATGCTTTTGTTACATTTTTGTTTTCGCTAAAGCGTTTGTTCCGGTTTAAGTAATCTGCTTTTTACACTTATTGCAGATGTCAAATCCATTGGAACCATGGGTTGGATATGCTGACGGAGCGAGTCATAGTTCGAGGAACCTATCCTCAGCAGCATGGGCCATTTTTAACCCAAGCGGCGAGTTAATGATTTTCAGGGGGGTATGTATTGGTCAATCAACAAATAATATCGCTGAGTATAGCGCGTTGATAGAGCTCCTCTCTGATGCCATTATCCATGGCATACGCCGGCTAGTCGTCAGGCTAGACTCACAGCTTGTGGTACTACAGCTCAAAGGTACCTACTCTGTCCGAAATCCAGCTATTTATCGCAAGTTCCTAAGAGTTAAAATCTTGGAAAGACAGTTTGATTTTATCCAATATCAACACATTTCCAGAAACTTAAACACATTAACCGACTCATTAGCAAATTATGTGTTAGATAGACATTTGCAAATTTGATAAAAAGAGAAGCATCATCGATGTTTCATGCATGGATCACATAAAAACCGAGATAAACCCCGAAAATCAAAAATATATATAACTGTTTACGGTTTACATATAATGTTCTGTAACCAAGACAAAATCGGTCACACGACCCCAAAACTCAAAAATGGCTGGGGGGCACCCTAGCCTAGTGATGCTCATGATAACATGCCACGGCCTGTGCGATCATGCGCAGGAGACGAGACCATCGTCTAGGAACACCAGCAGTATGTCACTGCAATCGCAGAGGCAACTCGTCAATCCGTACATCTGGAATCCCGAAGGTAAGACCCTCGACCTGTTCCTGCACAGCAGCAAGATTCTCGGCCAAGTCAAGGTCATGGAGAATAGCCCTCCCTGGAGCCTCCCCTGCTGGGGCAGCGGTCGGAACTCCCGGACGAACTGCTGGACGGACGGGGCCCACATCTGCATGCACACATGAGTTTGATTAGAGTCTTGATAGAGTAAAGCACAAGGACATTATAAATAAAAAAACAGTAAACGGTGATAAGGTCAAAATATTTACCAAGATCACCCCACTGCTCGCCATCCGGTAGTACCAAATCCGGATCACCTCGGAAATCCATGCCAATATATGGATACTCGGAAAAAGCCATATCCTGCCACTCGAACCACCTAAAGAAGGCATCAGTAAAAGTAATCCGAGATTGACCTGCATGTCTAGCCATGTGGTCAACCCACCTCTACATGCGTGGCTCAGTAGGAGATGGCAAGTCGAGGACAATGTACTGAGGTTGCATCAGGGGTATCTTCTCCAAAGCGAAGGCAGTCAAAACTGAACCAAAGCCAAAATTCTTCAGTCTCTTGTCCTTTACTTTGGTCAACTGGTTTTTCATCTGAACCAGTACTGCATCACACCAGTTAAAAACTTTCGGCTGAAGACACTCCAGGGCGTGCTGCACATATGACCTGTTGGCAACATGAGGGGATGCACTACGGGCCATCCTACAAATCGTGTACAGAATAGACCTGAGAGACCTGTCAGTAACATCACAGATAGAAATCTTGTCGTCTCTGCTCGGCTGGGATCCCTCCCTGCAATACTGACGGATATAATCTTTCACGGAATCACTCCCTCGGGCCGAACCGGACAAGGAAATGGGGGCACCCCGCCTTGACAACCCAGTCAAGAAGTAAATGTCCACTATGGTCAAAGGGATGGACTTGCCCCTAATCTGGAACACTTGGTTAACAGGATCCCAAGCATCAAGCAGGTACTGTAGTAAACGTATCTGTGCCCTCATGCTAGATATGCGGAAGAATTTTAGCAAGCCACAGTTCCGCAACGCGCTCACGGTAACAGGATCATGGAGGGAAATCATGTCCTCCTCTTCATGCTCTAGTTCTCGCCACGTAAGAGTCATTCTGCTCCAGTAAACTCTGCAAAACCAACAAGAGGAGGAGTAAGATCCCTGACTGAGTAAAGAAAATGGCAAAAATCTCATAAAAAATTGTGCAACCAAGATGTTTTCTGCACCCAACGCAGGTAGGGAAGGGTCTCACCTGCGTTGGGAGACAAACTGCCTTTGAAGAGAGAAACCCCCAACGCAGGTTTCGATAGGGGGCACCTGCGCTGATGGAAGAGCGCCCTAGAGAAACCCCAGGGGCTCATGGGGGCAGGAAAACAAGCATAAAACTAAGAAATAAGACCATGAAAAGATAGAGCTAGGGTTTAGCTCCTACCTGGTGGAAACGGTGCTGAAAATCGTCCACGAAATCTCCTGAAATTAGCTGGTGAAAAATCAAGAGGAAGAGGCACCTCCAAAGCTCCAACAAACCAAATGCACATGAAATGGTAAAATGAGAGGTAAAAACATCTTTTAATTGCTTTTTACGTAGTTCAAAGTGAAATATTCGTATTTTTACTTCATGTTATCCGTTTCTAACAAGTTTTTTGCAGCAAATTGATGAAAACAGTACTATCTCTGGAAAAGAAAAACTAGTTGTGGTAAAATATGAATTTGACCTTATCAAACGAGCAGTTTTGGCAAAGTTCATGCTCGTTAAAAAATAAACGCAATATCCGAGCAGTTTTAATGCGGAAATTCATGCTCGTTAAAAAATAAACATAAGCTAGTAAGCAGGCTTCCCCCCAGAGTTCAAGCTCATCCAGAAAAAATGAACCGGTAAATAACCATTTGAGACCGTAAATTCATCAGCCATAAAAGCCTTGGTCGTGTTTGTGCACCGTCACCTCCACTTTTCATTTGGCCGATCATTCACATCCACTTGATTGTTTACCTATTTTGAGGAACAGCTGCGAAGAGTGATCCCACCTAGCCATCCTTGTAATACTGCCGTGATTGGAAAATTCCAACCTGTACCTGGAATCTGCTGCTACCCCTGTTTATCACTCGTTCCTCAAAATACGAGTCTTCTTTGAGCTCTTTTCACTGACTCGTAAAAAAATGAAAAGTTTGCCGAGTTTTGGCCTTCCAGCTCGTTAAAAGGACCGGAAGAGCTATCCCTCCTCTAAATTTTAATCTTTTTGGACCTGAGGGATTATTGCACAAAAAGATCGAGCGCTTGTCTAGTTCGGCTCGATAAAGATATCAAATATTCATCCCTTCTGTATTGTTTTATACTTTTTCGGACTTAAGGGATTAGATGACGAAAAAGGACCCCTGGAGTCTACTTTATGTACACTTTTCAGACTCTCTAAAAATGAAAAGGACTGAGTTGTCTTTGTCGCTGGGCTCGTTAAAAATATTAGATAGCGACAAACTCGTCTTTAGACGAGAACGAGTTTCCCTATCGCTAGGCTCGTTAAAACATAGCGATGGGCTTGCCCGAAAGGCAGGTTATAGATCAAGCATATGTTATCCTCCTCAAGCTTGACAAAAATAAAGAGGTACTGGTCAGAAATGACTGGGGAAAAATTGGGAAGAACCTCAAAGCTTAATGGTAGCAAGTCGCTCTTGAACATGACACTTTTTGCCTCCGTAAATATCGGGTTGGGTTATTATCATTCACCGGTCCCTTCACCATGGTCTCGCCATACCATCCATACATGGGGTAATGCTACCGATCCATCACATCAGTGTCGTTATATGTTCAAGAGAAGTCATTCAGAAAGTGTCAACCGGGTCCCATCCACTACCATACATCATCTTTCATCCTTCCATGACCGCCACCCTGAATCATATTTCATAGATCGTTTTCACCATCATCACTAGCTCCGTTCCGTGTCACTGATGTGGGATTCATTAAGGCCCTCCTTTGACGGATCACTTCTTGTCGACATCAGCTCATTATCCAAGAAGTTGGTCTAGGAACACCCCCTCAGTACTTTGAAGCTTGCATGCCTCAATGGCAAGTTTCTCACTCTCGGCGATAGGTATACATTAATGACCTTCGACCAGGAGACTTTGCGTGGTGTTCGACGTCATATCCTATATTCACACCACGTGAATTGTGCTGCAGTACCTTGAGGGTCATCATCATTATCGGTGATTCCTCTCGCGCTTGTTAACAGTTTACATTATTGACTGGTAATCAAGCGATGTCTTTCCATGTTCGACTTCAGGAAATTCTCACATGGATCGACTTGTACCAGAGTGAAGATCGGACAAGTTTGAAGACCCCGGATCTAGTTTCATCCATCCGGGCTGCGATATATATTTAGGAGATAAAAACATAGACATGTGCAGCAGATGATCATCCTACTAAAAGGATGATAATTAAAAGCAGAGAATTATCAGTCTATTATCAGACGATCGTCTGTTTATGTACGGCAAATGTATTTATAAAGTTGAGCATGGGAAATGCCCGCATCAGCTAGATCATGAAAAGAAAGTATGAAAAAATAATGTATTGTATTGTATTTTGTTACAGGTCACCTCTCGACGATTGAATGAACTTCGAATCCTCCTAATAAAGCATTTCACCCGATAAACGACCTCATACTTTAGGGGGCAACTGTTATAGACATTTTTGTGCCTTATAGCATAGAGCATGAAATGTCAATAATCTAAGGGATCCAAAGTCCCTAAACATGTTGTTCTTACCCTTAGAGGAACAAGGTCAGCAAACCACAGCACTGCAAATCAGTTCTCCACTGAAAAACACTCAAAAACAGGTCAATTTTGGATCAAAGCAGCTGCTCCACTAAGCATCTGCGCTGAATGTCAAGAGCTCTATGGTGTACCTGCGCTGCATTGCAAGTGCAACAAAGGCTACCTGCACTGGGCGTACTTTGACATGTGGAGGAATCTTTTTCTCAATGTGCCAGTGCCCAGGAAGCTTCCAAAAAGACACTTGATCAAAAGATTCGCCTAATGATGAGTTAAGAGCTTCTAAAACTCCAAGTGGAAGACAGAAACTCCGAGTGAAGAACTGAAGAACAACTGGAGTTGAAGAGGACAACAAGTCACACATCAAGTTGACTTATCTTCACTCCAAAACTCTATATAAGGATCTCATCCCATGGGATCTAGGGGGGCGGAATTTAGTGCGAAGAATTGCTGTTGGTTTACAGTTGTGAGCATTGGGTGATTGCTTGAGGGAGGTGAAGAAGAGATTTCTCTCCGTCGGGAAGGTGATGCTGGATTGGACCTCTCATGGTTGTATCACCGCCTGAACCTTACTTCCATATATTAATAAAGCATTTGAGGTTCTTCTATTCGCATGTGTTTCAATGGTGTATTGTCTTACTTGCGTCTTTGATTTATGCTAATCCTTGAATCGATTATGAATGCATGCTTCTTGTAGTTTCCTTTTCTTGTCTTATTTGCAGGATCTTGTGTAGCTGGGCCCGTGAAAAGACTTGGAGCTGGGAGCAAGCGGCAAACAAAGGAGATTGGATCGACCATTTGCGCAAGACATCGGTAAGTGGATCTCTCCCTCTTATCTCTTGCATTTCATAAAGAAGAAACTTTAGATAGCTTTGCTTTTAGCTGTTGCTAAGGAACTGTCACCCTTAGAGTGGGTTAGGGTCATTCCGAGTTGGATACTTTCCCCCACAACAATGCCGGACCTCAAATCTTATATGACTCAACCTATTTCCCCGTCGAATCTGGTCATCCATCGGATAATCTCGACGCCGTTGATCTGGAGCCTCCAGATCCTATGGTCTCCGTCCATATCGGGCAGGTAAGTAGCATGACCTTTACCCACGCGATGTGAGCGGTTTTCTCTCTCATCCGCTGGATGCGTGTCACCTAGTGTATGGCATTAGGCGGGACTCGGTTGAACCCGCTTACCACTTGAAGCCCTTCCGGTATCCTGTCGATTTTAGCGCGGGACCCGTCTTCTAATGGAATCGGCGATTTCCATACGGTTTTATGCTTTTTCCTCGCGACCGAGCGCTTGGGGCTTTCCTTCACTAAGGGGGATGCCCTGCGATACGCGATTAGTGCTTTAATGTATCAGAAACTGCCTTTGTTTTCGGATTTGACCTCCTGTTTGTCAATTTGTGCCAGTGCGTGGTCACCATGGGCCAACAGTCTGCGCGCTTTGATCGAGAGTCCTCGTTGTTCCATGCTGACCACAAATTTCCATTGTTTAGAGGTTATTTTTGATAAGCTTCGACATCCATAATAATTTGAAACTTTGGTATGAGTTTTACAGAGTTTAGGGAACTTTAAGAGTGTTTAAGGATCCAATTCAGATCACTTTTCATCGTGTAAGAGTCAAGATGGGTATTAAGAAGTTGGATGTTGGAAAAGAAAAAGACTTATTTGAACTTCAAGAAGAGTATCTAATGTGGGGGTTGAAAATTCTTGCACCTCACATTACAAAAAATTTCAACAACATCATGCAGCAAGGGTTCCTCAGAGATTAGATAACTAGTCTAACAATACCTCTTTTCAAGTGTGGTGACGTCAACAATCTCTCCAATTATTGGACCATACTGATAAACGCCTTGTTTGAAAAACTATTTGGAAGCACGTTAGAAAATAAAATTAGTAATTAGGCAGACGAAAGAGATAAATGTGCTGAAGGGCAAGCAGATTTTAGACCTAACCATACTATAGTTGATCACGGTATAACTTTAAGGAACATCATTGAAAAATTTTGAGAAAAAAAGGAGGAAACCTTTTGTTGCTTTATTGATTTCATGAAAGATTTTGACATGATCTCTAGGGATAAGTTTGGTGCATAATGGGGGAATTTATGGTTCGTAGGCATCTCAGAGAAGTTGTTCATAAGTTGTATGGGGAGGTGAAATTCAAAATCGAAACTTCAGTTGACATTTCTGAAAGTTTTATGAGTGATATCGAAGTCATGCAAGGGTTCATATTGTCACCTACCCTTTTTCGTTTATATATTGACAAACTTGAAGAGTGGATAAACTCACTATGTGGTGATGGTGTCCATTTGTGCAAGTTTTTATAGCCCTTTATATGCATATGACCTTATTTTGATTGTTAAATCTACTCTTGGATTGCAAGAGAACGTAATTTCCCTTGAGCATTTTTGTAGAAGGGTGGGGATGCAAGTCAATATTTGCAAGCCTAAAGTAGTGGTTTTATCTAACAAATGAAAACATAGCCAACATAAGTTTTATTTTGAAGGAAACACTCTCGAAGAAGTTACATATTACAAATACCTCAGAATTAACTTCAACAAAAATCTAAGTTGGGAAGGCGACAAAAAGAAAAGAATTTTGGGAGGTTGAAAATCACTTTATGCTTTTCAAAATAGGTGCATAGAAGCACAACTATGGGATTGGAAAACCACAACTATTTTTGTGATTTTAGTGATTCCAGTGGTTCTCTATGGTTGTGAACTATGTACCAACAGTAAATGTGACTTATAGTGGAATCAAATTGAGAAAATTCAAAAATGCTTGATCATACACAAGTTCAAAATTATTATTCTTTTCCCTATGATATCATGCTAATGGAAATGGGGGTTGCCCCTATTGAAGTAGTTTCTATGGTGCGACTCATAAGATTTAAAAAAAAAATTGAGCAAATAAAATAAGGCAAATGACCTAAGGCCGTCTTCAATGACATATTGTGCAAAAGAAAGAAGATTTGGATGCGGAAAAATACCAAACAGTTTAGTAAATGGGGTATTTACTTGAACATGTACCCCTTAAATAGCAAGTAATCTTTAAGTGCGACTTTTTGAAAAGTTTTCCTATTTATTCTTTGATCTAATTAGTCTAGAATCTGGTAGAGAATCATTGAAATCACAAGTTTGACAGGTGAATTCTTTACAATCGAAGTGTTGCAGGGGTTTTTGAGGGTGTTGAATCCATATATACAGTTCAAAAACCCGTTTAAACAACACAAATAAAGATTTGGTCACAGATTTTTTTGTTGGATTCCAACCAAAAATCTGTCGAAAACTCCAAAAAGCCACACTTAAAGGCTACTCCCATAAATAGTAAAGAGATAAAGACTTTTGTTATGGATATGCTCCACAAACCTACTTGGAATAAAGAGACAGGGAGAAAGAGAAAGTACTATATTGTAGAGTTTAATCTCACTCGTAATCATCATAAAAGAACATACATCGGGGCCAATATCTCATGGAGACCCAAAATTCTTATTGCTTAGTTAAGAACTAATTCTCATCAACTCGGTAGTGAAATAAAGCATTGGAAAAGACCAAAAAAAAATTAGAGAAAAATAATATCTATTTTTTACATTTTTAAAAAAATAAAACATAAAAACATTTTATTTTAAAATGTAAAACCTTAAAAAATAATTAATATAATTATATAAATATGGTGACTCTTGAAATAATTTATTTAGTTAAAAAACTATTAAAAAATTAAAAACACTTATTTTCACATTACATAACATAGAAAATATTTAAATGCAAAAATGATATTGCCTTCTTGCTCCATAAACTCTCCTTAACCTTGTGAACTTTAAATTCTTTTTATTTTTCCCTTAAATGCCGAAAGTTTGAGATTACCAAAATAGATGTTTGTGTTCTTTTTAGCTCGATCCTATTTTTTTAAGACTTCTAAATGGTTCCTTATGGCATCTTTGGTGGCCTAGTTGAATGTCCCACACCTTCACCTCGAAAGGTGAGTCACGGTGACCTTTGAAAATGACCTATTACAGCTAAAAACTTCAAAATCATTATAACAATACACTTTACTTATTAAAAATATAATATTGAAAATCATTCCTTGAATCAAAAAGTGGTGCTCCTAAAATCATTTTCTTCTTTATTTTTTCAAGGTGAGAATTATAGTCGTTTTTCATCATGGCCTTAAATCTCCATAAAGTTGCAAACAAAAATCGTAAAATTGACCCTTGAAAACAAAAAGTGTTGCTACTAGTATCATCCCCTTCTTTAGGGGATTAAAATTACAACTTCATTGGAATTGTGACCTTGACAACCAACACTATCTCTAACAAAATCCTGAAAATTGACCCAAAAAAAAGTGGTCTTAGCAATAGCATTCTCTTTTTTTATGGTTAACATTGCAACTTCTTTGACCATAATAATCAATATAATTATGAGCCAACACAATGAAATCAACCTTTGAATAAGAACATAGTGTTACAAACATTTGTTTTTTAGTATGAACTTAAAATTACATTTTTTAAACCATAACCTAAAAGGCAGACATAACAATAATATGGTAAATAAATAATAATAATAGAAAAATAAAAAATATAATTTTAAAACAAACAAAAAGAAAGAGAAAAAAACATGTTTTTTTTTAAACAAAAAATTTAACATAACATCTTTCTAAATAGTTATGGTTGAAACCCCTTCGAGAGGAATGAATACAATTCATGAATTAATGAACTTGAAGTTGGAAAAGGAAATAGTGTTTTTATTTAGTCTAAAAGCATCATGGTGCATAAAGTTAATGGAATCCCTATCGACTCCTTAGCCATATGGAACAAAAATTATAAAGTAAATGTATAGATGCTTATTTAACATGGAATTGAAAAGCATCCACAACCTATTGAATGGTGGGATACAATTTTCAGCATAGAGCATGTAATCATCAACTTAATCTAATAATTATGACAACTTCATTATTGAATCAATACATTGTATCAATTATCCCCGATGGGGGTGCGATCGACAAAGGGAATGATGTTTTCTTTGATGCAGTGCTAGGTTTACAGATGCTCCGGCAATGACACAACACACAAAAGGTAATGGGACTTCAGTTTTACACCCAATGTCCATTAATTATAAATTTATGTTGGGTTTTATAGGTTGGAGGTGGTAAATTAAGCAGAGGAGTCTCTGTCTTGTTTTTGAGGCTTTAGACTTTACAGTGTGGAAGGCTCCCTATTTGGGTCCACTTTTATGTTGGTTCTAGCGAGGTGTCAATGTTTTTCATCCTCTATTTGCATTCTACCCAGCTTGTGCCTATCTTCAAATTGGTCGTTATATACTCTAAGTTTCCTCTTATGGATAGTGAGTTTACATGTATTTCTTATCCCTTCCATATTCTGGTTTGTGGATGTTGGTATCCATTCCATTTCTCAATCTAGTTTTAAAGCGAAGAGTTTTCTAGCTTTATCTATAAAGGTTTGGCTTTTATTTTGGGTTTGTGTCATTTTATCTGGTTGGTCGTTGTAAGACTATTTAGGCTGGTGAATTGGGTAAGTCTCAAGGAAATTATGGCCTAAATTTGTGCCCTTCAGTTCACCTACACCTTTTTTATGTTATCAATTGTATTTGGGGTTGTGCCTATTATTGTGGCCTATGTGGGTACTCTTAGTGCTCAATTTTTGGTCTAGTAGTGGGTTTGTTGGTCTGTTATGTCAATTGACTATGGTGAATTTCAAACTCTTCTTGAATTTGAGCCTCTTCTGTGAAATTTGGGGGATGACCTTGTTGTTTTTCAGTATGGTATTGAAGGAGCGATGACTCGTTTGCTTGCTTTTTTCTTCGGGAAGGGTACTCTAAGTGGTTTTCTACATGGTTCTCTCACATCCTATATCACACCTCCTCGACAATGAATGATGAGTTGAAGAGGAGGTGGTGGGAATGCTAGTATAAAACGTGGTTGACCTTTTTATTTTGAAATGGTAGCAACTTTCTTTGATGTTGTTCCCCTTGAGGTGCATAAAGAAATTATGTTATTGGAGTCTCATGCGTCTGGAAAACATCTATACCATTCAGGTTTAGAAGTGGTGGTTGATGGTCAGAAATGAGGTTTTGAACTCGGGCATATTTAGGAAGAAGGGGTTCCATTTTTTTTATTCTCTCTCTTTGCACCAATAGATGGACACTCTATTATGTTTAGTTCTCAAGGATAAACAAGTTGACAAGTATAATTTCTTCTCAGGGTTGGAGAATATTAAGTGCATTTTGCAGAATCATAGGTTTAGTCTTAATGAAATTGATGCTCACTTGAATTATGTGGAGAATTATTTGGTGTCGGACAAAGATTCCAGGGATCTCTACGATCCTCCTTGAGACCCTACTGACCCTCCAGTTAACAATGATCTTGACCTTACTGTTATCTCTTCTGACCAAGATTAGAAACTTGTGTTACTGTTTTGGTTTATATGATTGAACATGCTTTAATGTTGTTGAATTTTTTTTGCCCTCAACAATGGGGATGGCTCATGATATGAAGATGTATTAGTGGTTCCATGTTTTTCCTTTCCTTTCTTCTTTGTGAAGGATTTTGTAGTGCCTCTCTCTATTTTGTTTTAGTGCCTCAAAGTTCTACATTGCTACTCTCGCCTATCAACTCTTGGTTTTGTTCCAATGCTGGAAGTTGTGCCCTTCAATCACAACAATATGTTTTTTTTCTGGCACCAATTGGTATCAACGGTGGACTTTTTTCTACAAGTATCAAGATGTTTGTGCTTGGTGCAATTTACCAAGTCAACCTTTGTTGGATGGTTCATTTTGCAAGTAGTTATTGTTGCCTCATACTTGTGGAAAATTGTGATTAGTTATTGTTTCCTTTCTAGAATAGCTCTTTTGTTGTTGGCTACAATGTTATTGTAACTGCAAACCATTGGCCATCTAGGTTTATGTGCTACTTGGAGGTTGGTTTTTGCTCATATGTCTTCGTCTCTCTCAGCTTATGGAAGTTTGGTATTTAGATTCGGTTTGTAATATGGAATCTGGTTCTATGAATTACTCTATGGTTCTTAAAACTTTTTAATATTGACTTTCAAATTCGTGTGGATATGAATAATGTCTGATATATAATCTCCTTTTAATAGCAATAAAAATCAATATAAGTAAAAAAAATACATAATATAAATTACTTTGAAAATCAAATCATTGTAAAAGCTCTAATATTATTTTCTTGCAACTAAATTTTATCAACATCGTATAAGTAAAAATAAATCCCAAAAAAAATATATATATATATATATATATATATATATATATATATATATTCTACTGTATATCTCATCCCAACACAATGTTTATCTTAAAAATGGAAAAACTTAACCCAACTAAATTGAATTTAACCTACATACAAGCATAAGTTTAATCTTCAACTCCAAATTTATTTAAAATCCTTAACCGAACTAAATAGAGGTCAAACTCTGTCAAAATGTAAATGAAGCACAAATTATTAAAGAATCTCATATGTATCTTTCATGTTTTCAAAAAATATCAAATTGCGAATCTCATATTTGTTGAAATTTATCATCGAAAAAAAGATAAAGTTTGTTCATTGAAAAATTACAATAGGAAGAAGTTTGGCTCTTTATACCTGAAATCTGCCAAAAATGAGAATGTACAAGTTGGAATCTCCTTTAATGAACACTTTGGCTGCACGAAGGATTCCAATTTGACCGTTTATAGCTCTATCTTATTCATTCATTATTTTTGTCTGTTCTAGATCATAATAAAAGATTTATAAAAGATTGTTTTATAAAATTTATATAATTTAAATATAGAGAGGTTACAATATCATAAAGAGTAAGGACTAGTGTTTTACGTTCAGGATTCCATGTTTATTTAGGTTTCTATCAAGATGGTGGACCCTTAGAGAGTTTCTAAAATATCATGTTTTAATGTTCAGTAGATATTAATATAATTAACCACGAAAAGAGGTTGATTATATGTATTTTTTTATTATTAAAATTAAATATTAAGTAAATAATGTAATTATGTTGATATTTATGTTTATTTTAGAATAAGGTTTTAAAATTTTAATTTATTTATCAATAATTATTAAAAGTGGAGGGTAAGGATTTAACATTTATAAAACATTTTAGAATATTTTGGGTAGTATACATAAATGAAAGAGTGAAATTTATTTTTAAAGTAGTTATTTATTTTTTGTTTTTTATTAAATTTATTAATTAAAAAATGTCATATGAAATGAATTATGGTTTTTTGGGCTTGTTGTATTGGCCCATAGTCAAATCATTGCGCGGAGGTGGGTCCCTTGTCCCACAAACAAGGGGGTCTTATACACAAATTTGGTGTCTAGTCGTGACCTTAAAAATGGATAATAATAATAATTAAAACATTCTATTTACAAGTTAAGAATCTCGATGATAAAGTGAGGTGAATCTTCATGATTAATAATCTTATTGCATGTTTATGAGAAGGGTCTTCAACAAAAATCACAGAAGCCTTAATTTAAGGAATCTTATTGCATGTTATTTAAAAATGTATATATATTTAACTTATATCAATTCTTTTTATCATTAATAATAATTATTATTATTATTATTTTAAATAAAGTTATAAGTTAATTAATTCTTATGTTTTTTTTTTAGCTTTTTTTTAGCAACTTGAGATCCATGATGATGAAGATGTTTTGATGCTTATTATAGATGGATGCTTATCGGCATTTACCATCCACTTAATTTAAATGGCTATGCTAATTATAAACCAACCTAGATCCATCTTAACTACGGATCTACCAAGCACCGAGAGGCATCAAATCTCGAAAAACAAGACTCAAACAAACAATTCATTTGGTTTAAAATATGAAAAAATGGAAATCACATTAGAATTGCAACATGTTATTTTGCTTTGCAAGTTTCAAAAACTTGCAAATGTATAGGGCTTGACCACAAAGGCCCCTTTACAACCTTAAAAATGGATATTGCAATATATTCTCAGCTTGGTGAAGTTATGAATGCAAGAATTGCAAGTGAACAAACTAGCATTCTTTGTTGTAAACAACATTGTGATCCTATTTGGCTTATAAAAGAGAGTAATCATTCTTGGACAAGAATTTCATAAGACAACAAAGGTTGCAATATCTTTGGGGAACAATTACTTACTCTATGTGGGGGCACTTGACTTACTCATTAACAATAGTTTGGTAGATGGGGGAAGTCTGGTAATTTCACTTGTACTACATACAATGCAACAAGTGTACCAGATTATGTAATTTGTTCACATGGTCTATGTAGAAAATGGAGGAAGTTTTCATAAGAGAATAGCTTTGGGCTTTAAAATATAATTACAAACAAATTTATTTAAGCTTATCTTGGATTGAAAAGAAGCAACTTGGGATGAAAACTCAATGTATTCAACAAACTATCTCAAAGGGAATAATTATTTTGAGTCCAAAAAACTATAATACCTTCAAAATAATGTTATAGAGGATTTTTTAGAAGGAGAAAATTTCATTCCATGGCCTTCACAGCCATAAGCTAACACATTTAATTCAAAGTGCACTTGCAGAATGCAAAAGAGAAAAAAATAGGAAGGTTTAAAACAAATTGTTTTTCGGTTAATTTTTGATTCAATGAGGAATGAAAAAGGGTAATAAAATTGTTGAAAGAGTCAAACAAGGATAACATAAATCTCAAAGCATATTTTAAGAAAAAAAAAATATGATTTCATGGTCTCAAGGAGGGAAGAACTAATCTTCCTTGGGAAAAATAACCCCAAGTTATTTTGGAAGGAGTTCCAATTGAGAAAGAAGCAAAATGAAAATAATATTACAGCTTCTTAGTGGTTTGGTTATTCAAGGTAGCTTTATGAGCAGGATCCCAAGGTTGAGCCTCCCCCCTTGGTCAACACTACTACTAAGCCTTTTGATCTGAAATCACCCATAGATGACCTCAAAGAAATAATGAAGGTATTATAGACTCAAGTGTTAGGGTGTTCCTATGTTATTTTATGCAACGGATTGATAAGATTGCGAAATACACAGACACTGAAACAGTAAGAAAACACATAAACACAACAAATTTAATAAGGAGTTCACCCAATCCTCCTCGGCTACGTCTCCTGGTCCATCCTTTAGTGGTGGCCTTTCTATTGTGTCTTAAAGCAGAGTTTTTACAATAAGGAGCTCAATTTGAGTCTCACTTAACAAATGATGATCAGTAGGATTGTACTTGGATTCCCCAAGTCTCTAGAGTACACAGACTCCCCTTACTGAATCTCGACCTCAATTGGTCTTAGTGGTATGAGTCCAATTTGGTACTCAATACCTGACAGGTATACACAGAAGAGTTGCTTGAACCTCTCAAGCCTTCTCTGGAGTTCACAAACTCTCAGACTCTCTCTGTCTCTATCTGCTCGATGCTGCCCTTGCTCTACAGGTCAGCTTGGCTTCTTTGTTCTTTGCAATTCACTTCTTTCTTGCCTCTTGGCTTTCTGCTTCTCTTTCTCTGTCTGCCTTTACTCTTTGTTTGTTCGTGGCTTAAAGCCAATCTTCTCCCTAACTGTTCGTTTCCACTTCCTGGATTTCTAGATCTCCTGACACTACCTACTGGAATTCCCTTGCTCTACGTCATCATCACTGTGTAATGCTTCACAGAGAGGTGGCCACTTGTTTCCTCACGAACTGAATGTCAGTTCTCTTTGAATGGTCGTTATTTCCGTCGCTCCAAGATTGCCCGCGAAACTGATTCCTCTGCCAACTCAGCAGCCATTCCGGACCTCAAATCTTATATGACTCAGCCTATTTCCCTGTCAAATCTGGTCATCCATCGGATCATCTCTCTGTCGTTGATCTGGAGCCTCCAGATCCTACGGTCTCTGTCCATATTGGGTGGGTAAGTAGCATGACCTTTACCCGCACGATGTGAGTGTTTTCTCTCTCATTTGTTAGACGCGTGTCACCCAGTGTATGGCATTGGGCGAGACTCGGTCGAGCCCGCTTACCACTTGAATCCCTTCCGATATCCTGTCGGTTTTAGCGCGGAACCCGCCTTCTGACGGAATTGGCAATTTCTGTACGGTTTTATGCTTTTTCCTCGTGACCGAGCGCTTGGGGCTTTCCTTCACTGAGCGAGACGCCCTAATCGCGTATCAGAAACTGTCTCTATTTTCATATTTGACCTCCCGCTTGTCAATTTGTGTTAGTGCGCGGTCACCATGGGCCAATGGTCTGCACGCTTTGACCGAGGGTCCTCGTTTTTCTGTGCTAACCACAAAATGCCATTATTTAGAGTTTATTTCTAATAAGCTTCGACATCCATAATACTTTGAAACTTCATTATGAGTTTTATAGAGTTCAGGAACTGTAAGAGTGTTTAAGGATCAAATTTAGATCACGACCTTCCCACTGAAAAAGCTTTTGGACCACCAAAAGTTGGTTTTCAAGCATCGACTAAGTGAGGGTATAGCTATCTCACTTGTCCAATCTCCATCCATTTTACATTGCTTGGCTTTGAACCCTTGAGTCCAATCTTGAGGTACTCAACATCTCCCCTGCGCGTCGTCCTTACCTTTCTGTCCAAAACTGTATCTTCCTGTAATTCATTTAGATGTTCAGGTAACAGATCATTAACCGAAGGCAATTGACTCTACTATTCGGGATCTTCAATTAATGAAGGTTCAAATAGTCTCAAACTGTCTGCATTAACAACTGAGTAGATGTGAATGTAAGCTGGTAAATCAAGGTGAAAAGCACTCTCACCAATTTTCTCAAGTACCTTGAAAGGTCCATACCTTATTGGCTTTAGCTTTTT
The DNA here is from genome assembly GCA_031772625.1 of Pinus tabuliformis. Lineage (NCBI taxonomy): Eukaryota > Viridiplantae > Streptophyta > Pinopsida > Pinales > Pinaceae > Pinus > Pinus tabuliformis. The sequence goes on along the minus strand of CM062811.1, from coordinate 932,640,486 downwards.
ACCTTCACCTTGCATTCTGTCTTTGTTGATATACAGCTATACTTGATCACCAACTTAGAAACTATGCTCCATCCGATGCTTGTCATGCCTTGCCTTGTATTTGGCTTGGCTCTTTTCTAGTTGTTCCTGTACTGCCTGGTGAATCTCTTGGATTTGTTCAATGAACTTGGTTACCTTGTCCACATCACTGTGTCCATCAACTCCTATGTCTTTACCAAAGACAAAATCCAAGGGAGACCTTGGTGTGAAACCAAAACAAGTCTCAAAAGGATATCTCTGTGTAGAAGAATGTTTTGCTCAGTTGTAAGCATGTTGCACATAACAAAAATTTTCATCCCAAAGTTTGGGATGCTTGCTGCAATAGCCTCTAAGCAACTAGATCACTGTCCTATTGACCACTTTTGTCTGGCCATCTATCTATGGATGAAATGTTGTGCTTTTCTTTAGTTTGGTGTCCATCAGTTCCCACTGACTCAACCAAAACTTCCCAACAAATCGAGTGTCTCGATCAGATACAATGGAAGTGGGTAATCCAAAATGAACCCATACATGTTGAAAGAACAAATTTGCAGTTTGTTCAGCTGTAATCTACTTATTACAAGGTATCAAAATACACATTTTGTTGAACCTATCCACAACAACATATAAATAGTCATGACCTTTCCTAGATTTAGGCAGTCCTCCAACAAAGTCCATGGAAACACTTTCCCAAGGATGAGAAGGAACTGGTAGTGGAGTGTACAAGCCTAGTTTTCTATCATTGGGCTTGCTTTTAGCACACATGGTACACCTTCTTACATATCCAGAAACTGTCTCATTCATTTTTGGCCAATAACAAAATCTTTGCAGCCGTCCAACCGTTTTACTTACCCCAAAGTGACCTGATATTAGAGAAGTGTGTGCTTCTCGAATTATCTTTACTCTTTCAGTTTGTGGAATGCATAGATTCCCACAATGATACAAGAGTTGGTCCTTAATGTGATAATCCAATTCTTCTACTCATTTGCCTTGACTTAAAGTTGCATATACATCTTTAAAATCTATATCTTGAGCATATTGTTCAATGTAGCTCTCATGCAACATTGAGTTATGCTTAAGTATAGTACATGCATTTATAATTGGTCTAGATAACATATCTACAACTTTATTGTGTATGCCCTTTTTATATCTGATGACTAAATGAAACTGTTGTAGAAAACCCATCCATCTATAATGTCTTGATTGCTGCAACTTAGTTTGGGAGTGTAGATATTGGAGTGATTGATGATCAGTATGTATAACTGTCTCTTTTCCCATGAAGTAATGTTTCCATTTTTTCACACTCTATACTAATGCATACAATTCCTTATCATATGTGGGATAGTTAACTACTACATAATTAAATGTCTCAGAATGATAACATATGGGTTTACTGTGTTGTATCAGCACTGCTCCCATGGCATAGTCACTGGAATCCGTTTGGATCTCAAATGCTCTTTGAGGTTCGGGCAGTGCTAGTACTGGTGTTGTACTAATTCTTTCTTTCAAGGTGTCGAAGACTTTCTGCTATTTTCCACCCCACTAAAACACCTTGTTCAATCATAACAATGTAAACTTTGAAACGGGAACTGATACTGTTACCCGTTTCGTAGAGATAGCAAAAAAGTGACCTGATTTTGAAAAGGGGTGATGCAGAACAAACATGTTTTTCTTAGAGCATAGTTTTTGGCACTTTAATTTTTTTATGTACATTACGTTTTAGAATCATAGTGATTTTCATGCTGATTTAAAAAAGTGAGTATTCTGCATCACCCCCTTTTTTTAAAAGACCTGTTTTTTGGCTTTAAATTTTCTAATGTATAAAATGTAAATAATTATTTTCTAAATTTGATCATTTTTTAAGTGGTCGTTTTCTTCACATTTTCTTGTTTTTTATTTTAATTTTAACTTTTTTTTAGTGAGGTTTTTATTGTTTTGCATTTTTAAATTAGGAGGTCGATATTTAGAATTTTCGATATTCTACATATTTATACATCCTTAATTAATTTTTCAATCCACGTGAAATAATTGTTTTTAAAAAACAATATTTTTTAACAATGGACATAAAAATAACCATTTTTAACATAAATATAACTAAAAAACTACAAGTTTTGATAATTTTTTGCTAGAATTGACATGTCAAAATCGCAATTTTTATATGATAATTTTAACTAAAAATGGTTAAATAATAGCTTTTTTTATGAATTTCATGTCAAAAAAATAATAATAATCACTTTTTTTTTTCAAAAAATAATGATTAACATAAAAATCAATGCGAAAATCACATATTACAGATATTGAACGTATAACAACCCTAATTGAGTGTTTATTCTTCTCATAACATGTCAAAGTCAAAACATTGCAAAGCTTGATTTACAAGCATAACTTAAATTTAATCAACAATGTCACGTAATCCAATCTCTTCGTCCTCTAGAGTTTCATCATTGCCTTCTTCCACAATATTTTATGTTTCCTTTTGCTCATTTTCCTCTTCTAATGGGTCTTTGATGTCTGTGAATCTCGCACACAACCCCTGGCGCCCCAACCCTCTCAACCCCCCCCTCCACCGGCCCGGGCGCCCTCACCCGCCCCCCCAACCGACACCCCACCCTACCCCGTCGCCCTCACCCACCCTCACCCGCCCCCCACCCCGGCCCGGGCACCCTGCCAACCCCACCTGCCCAGGAGCCCACACAAACCCCCGCGCCCCAACCCTCTCAACCACCCCCGGCTCGGGAGCCCTCACCCGCCCCACCAACCGCCCCCCCACCCAGCCCCGGCACCCTCACCCGCCCCCCGGCCCGGGCGCCCTCACCCACCCTCACCCGCTCCCCCACCCGGCTCGGGCGCCCTCACCCGCCCGCCCTCACCTGGCGCCCTGCCAGGCGGGGGCGCGGGCTACCCAGGTGGCGCGGCCGAGGCAGGCGCCACCCAGGCGGCCCGCGCCCCCGCCTGACAGGCGGCAGGGCGATTACCAGAATCACCCTGCCACTTTCCGGGTTGGGGCGGGGGCCGCCCGGGTGGCGCGGACGAGGCAGGGTGGGTGAGCGTGCCCCGGGGGGAGGATGGGTCAGGGCGCCTGGGCAGGGGGGCGGGCGGGTCAGGGCGCTGAGCGGGTGAGGTGGGTGAGGGCACGGGGCGGGCGGGCGAGGGCGCCGAGCGGGTGGGCGAGCGAGGGCAGGCGGGCAGGTGAGGCCGGTGAGGGTGCCGAGCGGGCGGGCGGGCGAGGGCGCCCGGGCGGGTGAGGCGGGTGAGGGTGTCGGGCATGCAAGGGCGTCAGACGGGTGGGCGGACGAGGGCGCCTGGGGGGCAAGGCAGGTGAGGGCGCCGGGCAGGCAGGCGGGTGAGGGCCCCCCGAGCGATTGCCGGAATCACCCTGCCGCCAGATGGGGGGGTGCGGCCAAGGCAGGGTGGGTGAGGGTGGCCGAGGGGGTCGGCGGGTCAGGGCGCCCGTGCGGGGGGCGGGCGGGTCAGGGCACCTGGCGGGCAAGCGGGTGAGGGCGCCGGGCGGGCGGGTGAGGGCGCCGGGGCGGGCGGGCGGGTGAGGCTCGTGAGGGCGCCGGGCGGGTGGGTGAGGCTGGTGAGGGCGCCGGGCGGGCGAGTGTGGCGAGTAACGGCGCCGGGCGGGCGAGCGAGGGCGGGCGGGCGAGCGAGGGCGCCGGGCGAGCGAGGGCAGGTGAGGCGAGTGAGGGTGTCGGGCGGGCGGGCAGGCAAGGGCACACGGGCGGATGAGGTGGGTGAGGGTGTCGGGCGGGCGGGCGAGGGTCGGGCAGGCGAGGGCGGGTGAGGCGGGTGAGGGCGCCGGGCGGGCGGGCGGGCAAGGGTGCCCGGGCGGGTGAGGTGGGTGAGGGTGCCGAGCGGGCCGGCGAGGGCACCCGGGCGGGTGAGGCGGGTGAGGGCACCGGGCGGGCAAGGGTGTCGTGCAGTAGGACGGGTGAGGGCGCCGGGCGGGCGAGGGCGCCGGGCGGGCGGGCGGGTGAGGGCGCCCGGGCGATTCCCGGAATCGCCCGGGCGCCCTCACCCGCCTGCCCGCCCGTGCCCTCGTCCGCCTGGCGCCCTCACCCGCCTCACCCGCCCGGCGGGCGGGCGGGTGAGGGCGCCCGCCCCCCTCACACGCCTCACCCGCCCGGCGGGCGGGCGGGTGAGGGCGCCGGGCGGGCGAGGGTTCCGAGCGGGCGAGCGGGTGAGGGCGCCCGGGCGATTCCTTGACCCGCCTCACCCGCCCTCGCCCGCCCGGCCCTCGCCCGCCCGGCGCCCTCGCCCGCCCGCCCGGCACCCTCACCCGCCTCACCCGCCTGTGTGCCCTCGCCCGCCCGCCCGCCCGGCACCCTCACTCGCCTCTCCTGCCCTCGCCCGCCCAGTGCCCTCGCCCGCCCGCCTCGCCCGCCCGGCGCCCTCGCCCGCCCGCCCTCGCCTGCCCGCCCGGCGCCGTTACTCGCCACACCCGCCCGCCGGGTGAGGGCGTCGGGCGGGTGAGGGCGCCGGGCGGGCAGGCGAGGGCGCCGTACTCGCCACACCCGCCCGCCGGGCGAGGGCGTCGGGCGGGTGAGGGCGCCGGGCGGGCAGGCGAGGGCGCCGGGCGGGCGAGGGTGGGTGAGGGCGCCCGGGCGATTCCCGGAATTGCCTGGGCGCCCTCACCCGCCCGCCCGCCCGTGCCCTCGTCCGCCCGGCGGGCGGGCGGGCGGGTGAGGGTGCCCAGGCGATTCCCTGACCCGCCTCAACCACCCTCGCCCGCCCGGCGCCCTCGCCCACCCGCCTCGCCCGCCCGCCCTCACCCACCCTCGCCCGCCCGGTGCCCTCGCCCGCCCGCCCTCACCTGCCCGCCCGGCGCCGTTACTCGCCACACCCGCCCGCCGGGTGAGGGCGTCGGGCGGGCAGGCGAGGGCGCCGGGCGGGTGAGGGTGGGTGAGGGCGGGCGGGCGAGGGTGTTGGGCAGGCGAGGGCGGGCGAGGGCGGGCGGGCGGGCAAGCGAGGGCACCGGGCGGGCGAGAGTGGGTGAGGACGGGCGGGCGAGGGCGCCGGGCAGGCGAGGGCGGGCGGGCGAGGCGGGCGGGCGAGGGTGGGTGAGGCGAGTGAGGGTGTCACGCCCCCAATCTTTTTTTTTTTCTTATTGGGTGGAGCGCGGCACCACTGAGTGCCCACCCTTAACTGAATACGCACTTATGGACTACACCTTTCCAACAACCACTTAACTTTATTTCTAAAGTTTATTAACATTCATCATCAACATGCATATTAAACATAAATAATGCATAAACCGAATTAACAGCAGTAAAAGATCCACAACTTCACATAAATAAACTCCTTTTATTTATTTGTAAACATATTACAATCAGAGGGGCGACCGCCCGTACTCACCCACACGGCGGTCCGCCCGAATTACAAGAGTTTAAATACAATACAGTCAAGTGACCGCCCGCGCTCCTGCACGTCGGTCCACTAAATACAGATCCCCGAGCTGCTTGGGCAGACACACCCACGCCCTGCACGATCGTTCCCCGAGATACTTCGCTCAAGTGCGCCCGCGCTCTGCACGTCAGTCCACCACAATATTCCGCCCAAGTGTAATTCGGTCAAGCACCCCCGCACTCTGCCCGACAGTCCACCGAGGCGCTTTGCCCAAGTGTAACCTGGTCGAACGCTCCCGCGCTCCGCCCGGTAGTCTACCGAGATATTTCACCCAAGTGTAGTTCGGTCGAGCGCACCCGCGCTCTGCCCGACAGTCCACCGAAATACTTCGCCTGAACGCACCCGCGCTCTACCCAAAAGTTCACTGAAATACTTCACCCAAGTGCAACTCGATCGAGCGCGCCCGCGCTCTACCCGACAGTACACCGAAATAATTCGTCTAAGTGTAGCTCGGTCGAGCGCACCCGCGCTCTACCCGACAGTCCACTGACAAACTTCCACCCGACCCGCCAACTCGTCTTCGGCCTGCGGCCCACGTCCGTCACCCGTCGATATCTCTGGTTCAGATCACCCGACCTCCACCCGCTCAACGAACTCATTCGCTGTATAGTTGCGCGCTAGAGATAAGTGCGCACTACCTTAGGAATTGAAGACCGAGTTCGTTGTTCCCCAAATGAGCTTAGGCTTGGCGTATTTATATGCTCCCTTAGAGCATCTCAACCGCCCCAAGCCGACGCTCCATGTCCACCTACACGCCACCATTCGTTAATTTAATTGTCGGCCCGCCCTCCAATTAGTTTTACAATGGTCGGCTTGTCATGTGGTTAACCGCCTTATAAAATGGGCGAGCTCACCATTTGAGTCTATTTTACACTACCCACCACGGTTCGCTCGCGCCCACTTGCCATTTTTACATGTTGAAGGAGTGCGCGCTCGGGTGAAGCTGCCGCTCGCCCCTTCGCGCGCCCGGGTAGGAGCGCAGGTCGTCACACTCTCCCCCACCCGAAATCATTGTCGTCCCGACAATTCCTGCCTTCCTCCTCAATTTTCTGTCATACTTTGCGATCTTATTCTTCCATCTCCAAAGCGAGTCTTCTGTCTCCCAGCTCTCTTCTTCCGGTGCATCCTTCCATCTGCAAAGAAATTCCCGTCGTCGATGGCAGCCAACGCCTGTAGTCCTGAGGCTCACAATTTTCTCTAACTCCAGTCCTGGTCTGTCCACGATCCCAGCTGGTCCCCTTGTTGGTTCAACTCTCTCCGGATGGTCGGAATCAAGTCGGCATCTTTTCAATTGACTCACATGAAAAACGGGGTGCTTCATGTTCATGTGGCGTGGAAGCTCTAGTTCGTAAGCCACTTCCCCCATTCTCCTCTTTATTTGGAATGGCCCCTCATATTTCCGTGTCAGCTTACCCGTCGTTCCCTTGGCTGGCTGAAACTGCTCCCCGGTAATCCTGAGAAATACCATGTCCCCTTCACTAAAGCGTGCTTCCCGTCTCCCACGGTCAGCATACTTTTTCATCCTTCTTGCAGCATCGTGCAAGCGCACCCTTGCTAACTCCAGGGTCTCTTCCCACGCCTTCATGAATCTCTTCGCATGAGGATTCCTCAAGATACCCCCCGTTACTACAGTATGCGGTGCAACCGGCATCTGCCCATTTACCAACTCGAATGGACTGTACCCTGTTGCAGAACTCTTCTGGAGATTGTAGCTAAACTGAGCAATATCCAGGAGCTCCGGCCAATTTTTCTGATCAGCTGTCACATAGTGTCGCAAGTAGTCTTCCAGCAACGCGTTGATCCTCTCGGTCTGTCCATCTGTCTGGGGATGGTAACTCGAGCTCATCAATAGTTCTGTCCCGACCAGCTTGAACAATGTTGTCCAAAATCTCCCTGTGAACCGTGGGTCCCTGTCCGACACTATGCTTAACGGCATTCCCCAATACTTCACTACGTTCTTAAAGAACAATTCTGCTGTCCGCTCAGCTCCACAAGGTATCTTTGTAGGAACGAAGATAGCATACTTGGAAAAACGGTCAACCACAACCATGATCCCATTATACCCCTGAACTTGTGGTAGCTGGGTGATGAAGTCCATCGAGACACTCATCCATGGTCTCTCTGGAATCGGCAAAGGCTGCAATAGTCCTCCTGATCTCTGGTTATCTGATTTGTCCTGCTGACAAATGATGCATGTGTGCACATACTCCTCTACTTCCTCCCTCATCTTCTCCCAGAAGAAACCCCTCTCCAATAATGATAGGGTCCGCCGCTGTCCTGGGTGTCCCGCCCATGGAGAGTCGTGACATTCCTTCAAAAGGTGTCTTCTGAGTCCTGATGATTTTGGAACATAGAGCCGGTTCCCAAAGAACAAGAACCCATCCCGTAGGAAGAATTTCCGTGTCTTCCCCTCCTTCACCTGCTTCACTATATTTTGTGCCAAAGTATCGGTCCCAATGCTTTCCTTGATCTTCTTCTGCATCTCTTCCGTCATCTGAATCCGACTTCTACCCCTGGTGGCCTGATCCTCTCCTCCCTCCAATGCTGCTAGCTGCCCCTTCCTACTAAGGGCATCTGCCACCGCATTGTGTCTCCCCGGCCTATACTCGATAGTCATGTCGAAATCTGCCAAGAAATCCTGCCACCGAGCTTGTTTTGCTGAAAGCTTCGGCTGTGATGCAAAGTAGCTTGCTGCAATGTTGTCTGTCTTGACAATGAACGGCTTCCCGACCAGGTAATGCCTCCACACATGAAGACAGTGGATAATAGCGGTCATCTCCTTCTCATGAACCGGATACCTCTGTTCCCTATCCTGCAACTTCCGACTCTCGTACGCCACTGGATGCCCATCCTGCATGAGGACTCCTCCTATAGCAAAATCTGAAGCATCGGTGTGTACTTCAAATGGTCTTTCGAAGTCAGGCAGCTTCAATACCGGAGCGGTGACCATCCTCTTCTTCAAATCATCAAATGCCTCCTGACATTTGTTCGTCCAATCCCATCTCTTGTCTTTCTTTAGTAGGTCTGTCAGTGCCGATGTCACCTTGGAGTACCCCTCTACGAACCTTCGTTGGTAGTTGGTCATGCCCAAGAACACCCTCATCTCATGGACACTCTTTGGTTCAACCCAGTCTTCAATTGCCTTCACTCTGCTTGGCTCCATCCGTATGCATCCTTGTCCAACAATATGACCAAGGAATGGAATCTCAGTCTGGGCGAACACACACTTGGATTTCTTCAAGAACAACTGATTTGTTCTTAGTGCCTCGAACACCATTGCCAAGTGTTTCTTGTGATCTTCCATGTTGTCACTGAATACTACTATATCGTCCAGGTACACCACCACGAACGAATCCAAGTATGGCCGGAGGACATCATTCATCAAGGTACAAAATGTGGCAGGAGCATTACATAACCCAAACGGCATAACAAGGAACTCAAAACTACCATACCTTGTTACTATGGCGGTCTTCTTTTCATCTCCTTCCGCTATCCGCACTTGATAATATCCCTGCCTTAGGTCCAGCTTGGAAAACACCCTAGCTTTCGCAAGCTTGTCGAAACAATCAGCTGCTAATGGCAAAGGATATATGTTCCTTACCGTCTGTTTATTCAATGCACGGTAGTCACAGCACATCCGCAGCTCGTTCGTATCCTTCTTTCGTTGGAACAGTACCGGGGCTCCATAAGGGGACCTTGAGGGCCTGATGAATCTTGCCTCAGTTAACTCCTTTAACTGGCGCTTCAACTCTTCCAATTCAGGTCCCGACAACCGATAAGGTGCCTTGGCTGGGGGTTGCTTCCCAGGCTCAAGTTCGATGCTATGGTCTACTGCACGTCTTGGTGGAAGCTTCTTTGGAAGCTCATCTGGCATCAAATCTGCATATTGGGTAAGTACTTCAGATATTTCGGTTGGAACGGGTGTCCCCTTTCCTCCTTCCTCAACATCCTTGAACATTACCGCATATGTTTCCATGTTTGAGTCCTTCATGGCCTTCTCAAAGCTTAGTGCCGAAACATGCTGCACCCTGGCTTCCTTCCTTTGCCCATGAGTGGGTAAAGTCCAAACTTGTGATTGCCCAATCAGCACCACTTCATCACAGAAAGGAACAACAATAGCTTTGTTCCCTTTCAAGAAATCCTGCCCCAGTATTACGTCGAAGTCGTTCATCTCCATCACTGTGAAGTCCAACCGTCCCTTCCATTCTTTTATCTGTACGGGTACATCGTGTACCAATCCCGCCACCTTAGCTCTAGAGTTTACTGCCTTTACCTCCATGTTTGATGGGGTGATAGTCAGCCCTGCCTCTTTTGCTAACCGTGTCGTCATGAAATTATATGTGGCCCCTGTGTCCACCAGGGCTTGGATGGTTTTACCACGAACCACCAAGTCTACAAATCCCAAACGATTCATCCATGCTTTCTCCATTGTTTCACCTGTCACGAGCAACCTTTGCTCTGATACCACCTGTCACGCCCCCAATCTTTTTTTTTTCTTATTGGGCGGAGTGCGGCACCACCGAGTGCCCACCCTTAACTGAATACGCACTTATGGACTACGCCTTACCAACAACCACTTAACTTTATTTCTAAAGTTTATTAACATTCATCATCAACATGCATATTAAACATAAATAATGCATAAACCAAATTAACAGCAGTAAAAGATCCACAAGTTCACATAAATAAACTCCTTTTATTTATTTGTAAACATATTACAATCAGAGGGGCGACCGCCCGTGCTCACCCGCACGGCGGTCCGCCCGAATTACAAGAGTTTAAATACAATACAGTCAAATGACTGCCCGCGCTCCTGCACGTCGGTCCACTAAATACAGATCCCCGAGCTGCTTGGGCAGACACACCCGCGCCCTGCACGATCGTTCCCCGAGATACTTCGCTCAAGTGCGCCCGCGCTCTGCACGCCAGTCCACCACAATATTCCGATCAAGTGTAATTCGGTCGAGCGCCCCCGCACTCTGCCCGACAGTCCACCGAGGCGCTTTGCCCAAGTGTAACCTGGTCGAACGCTCCCGCGCTCCGCCCGGTAGTCTACCGAGATATTTCACCCAAGTGTAGCTCGGTCGAGCGCACCCGCGCTCTGCTCGACAGTCCACCGAAATACTTCGCCTGAACGCACCCGCGCTCTACCCGATAGTTCACCGAAATACTTCACCCAAGTGCAACTCGGTCGAGCGCGCCCGCGCTCTACCTGACAGTCCACTGAAATACTTCGTCTAAGTGTAGCTCGGTCAAGCACACCCGCGCTCTACCCGACAATCCACCGACAAACTTCCACCCGACCCGCCAACTCGTCTTCGGCCTGCGGCCCACATCCGTCACCCGTCGATATCTCTGGTTCAGATCACCCGACCTCCGCCCGCTTAACGGGCTCATTCGTTGTATAGCTGCGCGCTAGAGATAAGTGCACACTACCTTAGGAATTGAAGACCGAGTTCGTTGTTCCCCAAATGAGCTTAGGCTTGGCGTATTTATATGCTCCCTTAGAGCATCTCAACCGCCCCAAGCCGACGCTCCATGTCCACCTACACGCCACCATTCGTTAATTTAATTGTCGGCCCGCCCTCCAATTAACTTTACAATGGTCGGCTTGTCATGTGGTTAACCGCCTTATAAAATGGGCGAGCTCACCGTTTGAGTCTATTTTACACTACCCACCACGGTTCGCTCGCGCCCACTTGCCATTTTTACATGTTGAAGGAGTGCGCGCTCGGGTGAAGCTGTCGCTCGCCCCTTCGCGCGCCCGGGTAGGAGCGCAGGTCGTCACAGAGGGTGCCGGAAGGGTGGGCGGGCGAGGGCACACGGGCGGGTGAGGGTGCCCGGCGGGCGGGCGAGGGCGGGCGAGGGCCGGGCGGGCGAGGGCGGGTCAGGTCGCCGGGCAGGCGGGCGGGCGAGGGCGCCCCGGCGGGTGAGGTGGGTGAGGGTGCCGGGAGGGCGGGCGAGGGCGCCCGGGCGGGTGAGGCGGGTGAGGGCGCCGGGCGGGTGAGGGTGCCGTGCGGGCGGGCGGGTGAGGGCTCCGGGCGGGCGAGGGCGCCGGGCGAGCGGGCGGGTGAGGGCGCCCGGGCGATTCCTCACCCGCCTCACCCGCCGGGCGGGCAAGGGCACGGGCGGGTGAGGCGGGTGAGGGCGTCGGGCGGGCGAGGGCACGGGTGGGCGGGCGGGTGAGGGCGGCTGGGCGATTCCGGGAATCGCCCGGGCGGCAGGGCGATTCCGGGAATCGCCCGGGCGCCCTCACCCGCCCGCCCGCCCGACGCCCTCACCCGCCCGCCCGCCGGGCGGGTGAGGGCACTGGGCGGACGAGGGCACGGGCGAGCGGGCGGGTGAGGGCGGTGAGGGTGCCGGGAGGGCGGGCGAGGGCGCCCGGGTGGGTGAGGCAGGTGAGGGCGCCGGGCGGGCGAGGGTGCCGTGCGGGCGGGCGGGTGAGGGCGCCGGGCGGGCGAGGGCGCCGGGCGGGCGGGTGGGTGAGGGCGCCCGGGCGATTCCTCACCCGCCTCACCCGCCGGGCGGGCGAGGGCACGGGCGGGTGAGGCGGGTGAGGGCGCCGGGCGGGCGAGGGCACGGGCGGGCGGGCGGGTGAGGGTGCCTGGGCGATTCCGGGAATCGCCCGGGCGGCAGGGCGATTCCGGGAATCGCCCGGGCGCCCTCACCCCCCCGCCCCCACGGCACCCTCGTCCGCCCGGCGCCCTCACCCACCTCACCCGCCCGGGCGCCCTCGCCCGCCCGCCCGGCACCCTCACCCACCTCACTTGCCCGGGCGCCCTCGCCCGCCCGCCCGCCCGGCGCCCTGACCCGCCTCACCCGCCCTCGCCCGCCCTCGCCTGCCCGGCGCCCTCGCCCGCCCGCCCGACACCCTCACCCGCCTCACCCGCCCGTGTGCCCTCGCCCGCCCGCCCGCCCGGCACCCTCACTCGCCTCACCCGCCCTCGCCCGCCCGCCCTCACCCGCCCTCGCCTGCCCGGCGCCCTCGCCCGCCCGCCCTCACCCACCCTCGCCCGCACGGCACCCTCGCCTACCCGCCCGGCGCCCTCGCCCGCTCGGCGAGCGGGTGTGGTGAGTAACGGCACCGGGCGGGCAGGCGAGGGCGGGCGGGCGAGGGTGGGTGAGGGCGGGCGAGGGCGCCGGGCAGGCGAGGGCGGGCGGGCAAGGCGGGCGGGCGAGGGCGGGTGAGGCGAGTGAGGGTGCCGGGCGGGCGGGCGGGAGAGGGCACACGGGCGTGTGAGGCGGGTGAGGGTGTCGGGCGGGCGGGCGAGGGCGCTGGGCGGGCGAGGGCGGGTGAGGTGGGTCAGGGCGCCGGGCGGGCGGGCGGGCGAGGGCGCCCGGGCAGGTGAGGTGGGAGAGGGTGCCGGGCGGGCGGGCGAGGACGCCCGGGCGGGTGAGGCGGGTGAGGGCGCCGGGTGGGCTGGCATGTGAGGGAATCGCCCGGGCGCCCTCACCCGCCCGCCCGTCGCCCTCACCCGCCTCACCCGCCCGGCGAGCGGGCGGGTGAGGGCGCCGGGCGGGCGAGGGCGCCGGGCGGGCGGGTGGGTGAGGGCGCCGGGCGGGCGGGCGGGTGAGGGCGCCCGGCACCCTCGCCCGCCCGGCGCCCTCACCCGCGTCACCGGCCGGGCGGGTGAGGCGGGTGAGGGCGCCGGGCGGGCGGGCGGGTGAGGGCGCCTGGGCGATTTTGGGAATCGCCCTGCCGCCCGGGCGATTCCCGGAATCGCCCGGGCGCCCTCACCCGCCCGCCGACCCGGCGCCCTCATCCGCCTCACCCGCCGGTCGGGCGAGGGCACGGGCGGGTGAGGCGGGTGAGGGCGCCGAGCGGGCGAGGGCACGGGCGGGCGGGCGGGTGAGGGCGCCTGGGCGATTCTGGGAATCGCCCGGGCGCCCTCACCCACCTGCCCGCCCGGTGCCCTCATCCGCCTCACTCGCCGGGCGGGCGAGGGCACGGGCGGGTGAGGCGGGTGAGGGCGCCGGGCGGGCGGGCGGGTGAGGCCGCCTGGGAAATTCTGGGAATCGCCCGGGCGGCAGGGCGATTCCGGGAATCGCCCGGGCGCCCTCACCCGCTCGCCCGCCCGGCGCCCTCGCCCGCCCGGTGCCCTCACCCTCCCGCCTGTCGGGCGGGTGCGACGGGTGAGGGTGCCGGGCCGACGAGGGCACGGGCGGGCGGGCGGGTGAGGGCGCCCGGGCGATTTCGGGAATCGCCCTGGCGGCAGGGCGATTCCAGGAATCGCCCGGGGGCCCTCACCCGCCCGCCCGCCCATCGCCCTCACCCGCCCGCCCGCTCGCCCGTCCGTGAGGGCGCCGGGTGGGCGGGCGGGTGAGGGCGCCCGAGCGATTCCCGGAATCGCCCGGGCGCCCTCACCCGCCCGCCCGCCCGTGCCCTCGTCCGCCCGGCGCCCTCACCCGCCCTGCGCCCTCGCCCGCCTCACCCGTTGGGCGGGTGAGGGCGCCGGGCGGGCGAGGGCGCCGGGCGGGCGGGCGGGTGAGGGCGCCCGTGCGATTCCGGGAATCGCCCGGGCGCCCTCACCCACCCGCCCGCCCGGCGGGTGAGGCTGGTGAGGGCGCCGGGCGGGAGGGCGGGTGAGGGCGGGTGAGGTGGGTGAGGGTGCCGGGCGGGCGGGCGAGGGCGCCGGGGCGGGTGAGGCAGGTGAGGGCGCCGGGCGGGTGAGGTGGGTGAGAGTGTCGTCCGGGCGGGCGAGGGCGCCCGGGCGGGTGAGGCGGGTGAGGGCGCCGGGCGGGCGAGGGCGCCGTGCGGGCGGGCGGGTGAGGGCGCCGGGCGGACGAGGGCGCCGGGCGTGCGGGCGGGTGAGGGCGCCCGGGCGATTCCTGGAATCGCCCTCACCCGCCCGGGCGCCCTCACCCGCCCGCCCGCCCCTGCCCTCGCCCGCCCCGCACCCTCACCCGCCTCACCAGCCCGGCGTGCGGGCGGGTGAGGGCGCCCGACGGGCGAGGGCGCCGGGCGGGCAGGCGGGTGAGTGCGCCCGGGCGATTCCCGGAATCGCCCTCACCCACCCTTCCGCCCGTGCCCTCACCCGCCCGACGCCCTCACCCGCATCACCCACCCGGGCGCCTTCGCCTGCCCTCCCTCCCGACGCCCTCGCCCGCCCGCCCGACACCCTCACCCGGCTCGCCCACCTAGGCGCCCTTGCCCGCCCGGCGCAGGGCGATTCCGGGAATCGCCCGGGCGCCCTTGCCCGCCCGGCGCAGGGCGATTCCGGGAATCGCCCGGGCGCCCTCACCCGCTCGCCCGGCCGTGCCCTCGCCCGCCCGGCGCCCTCACCCGCCTCACCTGCCCGGGCGCCCTTGCCCGCCCGACGTCCTCGCCTGCCCGCCCGGCTCCCTCACCCGCCTGGGCGCGCTCTCTCGCTCGCCCGCCCGGCGCCCTCACCCGCCTCACCCGTCCTAGCGCGCTCGCCCGCCCACCTGCCCGACGCCCTCGCCCGCCCGCCCAGGCGCCCTCACCCGGTCGCCCGGGAGATTCCCGGAATCGCCCTGTCGCCTGCCGGGAGGGGCCGTGGGCCGCCCTGGTGGCGTGACCGAGGCAGGCGCCACCCGGGAAGCCCACGCCCGACAGTCGGCAGGGCGATTCCCGGAATCGCCCTGCCGCCTGCCTGGCGGGGGTGCAGGTCGCCCGGGCAGCCCGCGCCCCCGCCCAGCAGGCGGCAGGGCGGAACCCGGAATCGCCCTGCCGCCTGCCAGGCGGCTCGCTCCGCCCCCCAGCAGGCGACAGGGCGATTCCGGGAATCGCCCTGCCACCTGCCAAGAGGGGGCGCGGCCGAGGCAGGGTGGGTCAGGGCGCCCAGGCTGGTAGGCGAGTGCCAGGCGGGTGAGGGCACGCAGGGGGGGCGGGCGGGTGAGGGCGCCAAGCGGGTGGGGGCGCACGGGCCTGGCGGGTGAGGGCGCCCGGGTGGGGGGGGGGGGGTGAGGGCGCCGGGCGAGGGGGCGGGTGAGGGTGCCCGGGCCTGGCGGGCGGGCGGGTGAGGGTGCCCGGGCCGGGTGGGCAGGCAGGTGAAGGTGGGTGAGGGCGCCCAGGCCCGGGGGTGGGTGAGGGCGCCGGGGCCAGGTGGGGGGACGGTTGTGGGCACCCGGGCTGGTGGGAGGGGGGGTTGAGAGGGTTGGGGCGCGGGCGGTTGTGTGGGCGCCCGGGCGGGGGGGGGGGTTGGCAGGGTGCCCGGGCCGGGTGGGTCAGCGGGTGAGGGTGGGTGAGGGCACCAGGGCCGGGGGGCGGGTGAGGGCGCCCGGGCTAGGGGAGGGGGGCGTTGAGAGGGTTTGGGCACGGGGGGTTGTGTGGGCGCCCGGGCGGGGAGGGTTGCAAGGCGCCCCGGCCGGCGGGGGGGGTTGGGAGGGTTGGGGGGGCGGGGGTTGAGAGGGCACCCGGGCCGGGCAGGGGGAAGGGTGAGGGCGCTCGGGCAGGCGTTGGGTTGGGTTGGTAGGGATTAAAGGGGCCAGGGGTGTGGGTTGTGCGTGAAGGTAGTAAGGGTGTCGAAAGGGGGGTTAGAGGTAGGGGACGAGTCGCGTTGTGGCGCCCACCCTAGCATGTTATGGTTGAAAACATGTTAAATTTATACTTAGGAAAGAAAAATGATATTCTACCAAAAACATTAATGTGTTTTTTTCCTCATAAACAACTTTGTTTGACACATAAAAATTTGGTTTTATTAGCATTTTTTAAAAATGTTGAAAATTGACCCTAAAAAAAAAATCATTATTCTAGTATCATCACTTTCATTTTGAAGCTATATTTTGCACGAGAATTTCATAGTAAAGTTCGTAGTTGCTGTCATTTTTAAAACATGTTCAAAATTAACGCCTAAAAAATAAAAACATCGTTCTAGTATACACACTTTTCGTTTTTAGCACTGTTTTTGATGTTTTTTTTGGGGTTTTTTGGCCAGAGTTCCCGTTTTGAGTTTATAGTTCCCTTTTCAAAGTTTACATTGTTTCATGTTAAAGCATGTAAGTGAGATGTAATTAAGGAAAAGTTAGAAATGAACTTTCTCCAATATTGTGCTGCTCCTAAGAAGCTTCTAACTTCTGTTGCAGATTTGGGTTTAGGCCAATTTATAATGACTGCCACCTTAGAGGGATCTATCTTCAATTCACCACCCCCTAGTATATGTCCCAAATAATTCAAATATGTATTGCTAAATGAAGCGAACAAAGTTCCTTCTACAAATTAATTACTCCAAAAGACTTGGAATATAAAGATATCCATGAAGATACAAATATATATTAAATGTGTGAATAAGAATAAGAATGAATTACAAATGAGAAGAGAGGCTCACTTATATACCAAGCAAGTGTCTCTTCATGAAAATTCATGTCCTATTAGACATGCCTCTTCAACCTAATTACTAGCTTAACTAACTATTATTTACAATTATTATCTTTTACATTATATTTATATTATTTATATATTTTATTCGCTACATTGCCTCCTTCCTCAAAGAGCTTTGTCCTCAAAGTCTGTCGATGAAAAAGGCTTGATCTCTTTTTCAGCTTCGAAAGTATTTATGTCTCGGAATAGTCATCCTCGTTGATACAAGTTGATATGATCTTCTTAGTGACAAATAAAATTGTCGGACTGAGAAATAATGAGACCATCCCAGATTAATCTTCTGTATAGCATTCTGATCACTGGAACTTTGTAACGACTTGTTAGCATAAGACTGGATTGAGGTTACATCACTATTATCTGGAACATCAATTTGTTGTTTCGGTTCTGAAAGGTACATATACGTAGCTTGATTGAATTGTCTACTCTCATGATTCGAATGTTGATATGGAACCTTTTTGGTTTGACTTTCCCTTATTGGGCATGTGGCAATTTTTATATTTTCTTCTGATAAAGGTGTTGTTGAGTTGGTTATGGAACATTCTCTTAGGAAGTTCATTGTCTAAACTGCAACATCCAAGAGCGTCTTTTCTTCAACTTGCTTGTCTTCTTCCTGAGCTATGACATTCACTGAATTGGTATTTGTTGTTTTTTCATCAACTTGAATTCCTACATTTGATGCTTGTTTCTTGATAAGTTGTTGTACTTTTTTTTTAATGATTTCTTATCCTTCTTAAGTTTCTTAATTTGTGACAATAATTTTTCGCTATGGTTTTTAAATCGAGAAACTTCTTCATTTTTGTCAACATCGATTTTTTCAATTTCTTTTTGCATATTTTGTAATACCTTTTTACCTTCTTGAGACATTACTTTTGAAATATCTGAGATATCTTTTGGTGTTACTGAGTTTGGTTTTAGTGTACATCTTGGAGCGTTATTTTCTTCTTCTTGTAAGAAAATGTTAAAAACTTTTTCTTTGTATTTAAGATGACGGATCCTAGAGTTTCCATCCAGGGTGATCCCAAAACAATGTCACTATCGTCAAGAAATAAGGTTTTCACGGTGAATTGCGAGGTAAAAGTGTAATCTCCAATACTTAGGTGTATTTTCTTATGTCATATTGTTTGTTATATTCGCCATAAATATTCGTTTCAACTGTATTTGATTCAGGAATCACCAATTGGTTAGCACAATTAGGAGTAGCATAATTACTTTTTTCAACAGGACTGATAGAGATTATGATATCTCTTCATGCGAGTGATCCTTTGATTTTGTATGTGTATCAACACATTTACTAAAGGTTTTAGAAAATCTTCCCTCTTTCATTTCTGAACTATACTCAATTTCTTTATCGTCAACAGTGGACTCCATTTTTACTTTGTTAAGATGAACTTGGGATTTTTATTTTTTATTTTTATTTATTATTATTATTTTTAATTATTATTATTATTATTATTATTATTATTTTAATATTTTTTTAACTCTCTTTTTATTTTATATATATAGCTCATTTTTTTCTTTTTTTTTCCTTTTTGTTCACTCTTTTAATAAATTTTTTATATAATAATAATTTTTTTAATATATATAATTATAAATTATATATATTATATAATTTTAATTTATATATATTATAAAATTATAATTATATAAAATTTATATATATTTTTTTGAGACCCACTTTTCCTTTTATATGTAACTATATAAGGCTTATATAGTATCTTTTTTATAATTATAATAACATTTTTTTTCTCAGAAAATTTGGATGAGACGTAACTCTTGGTACGGTCACAATCTTTAGATTTGAACAATTAAAATTATTTAGTTCACACCTTTTTTCCCCAATGTTATCAAAATATCTTTTACTTTTAAAATACCATGGGCTATTACCATGGGTTGTTTTTAAAACCTCTTGTAAAAAGTAATATTTACCTTTCACATAAGAGCTTTTGTATCCTTGTTTTTCTTTAACTTTTAAAATACCATGGGCTATTACCATAGGTTGTTTTTAAAACCTCCGTTAAAATGTTCTCCACATAAAAAGTAAAACGTATTCTTTTTTTTTTCTTTTTCTTTTTTTAAATACCATTGGCAATTACCATGGGTTGTTTTAAAAACCACGAGTTTCTCCACGTAAAAAGTTTCAAATATACTTGGTATGAGATTTTGTATCCATTTTGTTTTTCTTTTACTTTTTATTTTCTTCTTCTTTTTTAAATTTATTTATATATTGGTTAATTTTTTCTTTTTATGGCCAAAGGCCTAAAAAATGGAGAATCTCCCAATATATAGCGAAACGCTTCAATTATGACAGCAACAAGGTTGATGATAGGTTGATAGCCAAAGGTCTGGTTATCAGCCAAACGTGGCTATGATACCAAATGAAGCAAACAAAGTTCCTTCTACAAATTAATTACTCCAAAAGACTTGTCATATAAAGATATCCATGAAGATACAAATATATATTAAATGTGTGAATAATAATAAGAATGAATTACAAATGAGAACGAGAAACTCGCTTATATACCAAGCAAGTGTCTCTTCATGAAAAGTCATGTCCTATTAGACATGCCTATTGAACCTAATTATTAGCTTAATTAACTATTATTTATGATTATTATCTTTTACATTATATTTATATTATTTATAGATTTTATTCGTTACACCAAATTCACATTTTGAGAGTTTAACATAAAGTTTTTCTCTTTTCAAAACATCTAGTGTCTGCTTAACATGCTTTAAATGTTCTTCCCACGTTTTGCTAAATATAAGAATGTCATCCAGATATACAATAACAAAATCATCAAGAAAAGGTCTGAGTATATCATTCATTATTCTCATGAAAGTAGCATGAGCATTAGTTAAGCCAAAAGGCATAACCAACCACTCATACAATCTTTGCTTTGTTTTGAAAGCAGTCTTCCATGCATCGTGTTCTGCAACTCTAACCTGATGATATCCACTATGTAAGTCTAACTTGGAAAAATAAACAACTTCCTTTAATTGATCTAATAGATCATCTATGCGAGGAAGGGGATAACAATTTTTTATCGTTATCTTATTCAGTGCTCGGTAATCAATGCACATTCTCCACGAGCCATATTTCTTTTTCACCAAAACGATTGGAGACCAACATGGTGATGTGCTAGGTCTGATGAACCCCTTCTCGAGCAACTCCTGCACCTGCTTCTTGATTTCTGCATTCTCTAAAGCGGACAACTTGTACATTCCGATGTTAGGCAATGGAGCATCTTGCTGGAAATTAATATCATGCACTATTTCCTTTTTGTGTGGAAGACCTTTAGGTTCTTGAAACAAGATATCATATTCTGAAACAACTTTTTCTAAATCATCTTGTTGTTTAGCATCATAGCCCTCACATACATTAGTTTTATTAGGTTTCTTTTCCTTTACAACCATCAATAAAAATTGTTTGCATGAATTTACAATTCGTTTCATCTGCCCTGAGTCTATGAGAGTATAATTATTCTTGAGTATATGAGCTCTTACAATATATTCGATTCCATCTTTAATGGGAGATAATTGTTCTTAACTCTATAGAAAATAGCTTTTCTATCATATAGGTAGGGACTTCCCAAAACACTTCCACATATATCCAAAGGAACTATATCTAACTCAAGCTCATCTACAAATGTTGACCCAAAAGAAAACTTAAGGTTTACATTGTCTAGTCACTTGTAGTTGTGCTTTATCACTTAACCAACCTAATGGGTATGGTTTCTTGTGAGGTGTAGTCAGTAATCCCAACTTCTTTACAATTGCTTCAGAAATTAAATTTACTTGTGAACCACTATCAAACAAAGTATCAATCTTTTGATGCTTGGAAATAACTTGAATATGGAAAAGATCATGTCTTTTTCTCTCATTTTCTTCATTATTAGTAGATTGTGCAGAATTACTAGTAGATGCTTCAGAATTTTTACCTTTTATACATGTGGCTGCAATGGTTGTTTCATCTCCTGAGTTCGACCCCAAATCTTTCTGAATAGCTGCAACAATCTTCTTCTTCTTGCCCTCAAACTTCTTAGGTCTTAGCTCCGGATGCAGGATCCAACAGTGCTCATCATCATGCCCATCCTTCTTACAGTGAGTGCATGAAGACTTTCTTTTCTGTGCAGTGTTGGCCTTCCTCTCTTTCCATTTCTATTTTCTTTTCTCCTTATTCTTGCTTGCAATGGGCTTGGATGATCCCCCAACTTCTGGGTTCCCATTCTTTCCTCTAGCTTCTAGATGCGTAGCTTGAACAGATACCTCATCTATACTAGTGGGATTAAACATGAGGATAGTGTGCCTCATGTAGCTGTGTAGACCACCTATGTACTTCAACAGAGTCTCAGGTGAGTCTAATGAAATTCCTAGAATCAAAGCTCTTTTCGTAAATTCTTGGGTGTAACCTTGTACACTTTTCCCTTTCAATTGGCAAAGAATTTTCCAGCTCATCATGGCTTGCTGCATGTAAGCCAGTGGATAGAACTGCTTTTTGATTGCAGAAACAAATTCACTCCAGACAGAAAGAATCTTACCATGTTTCTTCATGTCAGCTTGTGTCCTGCCTTCCCACCATACCAAGGCAGTGCCTCCGAGGCGTAGGCTGGCCAGCTAAATCTTACTCTTGTCTGAGTCAATACTCTGCCCTCTGTAATAAACATCAATATTTTTGATCCAATATCCAGCTTCTCTACATTCAACTCTCCATCATATATTGGTAAATCAAATTTAACATCTAATTTAATCAAAGATGTCTTCTTTTTATGTTCAGGGCTATTAGGAGGTGTGAGAAAGTTTTCTTCTTTCCCTTTGCCTTTTGAGTGGTCATGGAGGAGAGACTCTTCTTCTCCTTTATCTTGTTTGGAGCCTAATGAATCTTCATCTTTATATTTCCTAAAGTCCCTATACATTTCCTCTACCATGGACCTCATGGCTAGCAAACTATCTATAAATTGGGGGTCTGGTCCCAAGGGACTTTCTTCTGACATTTTCTTCTGAGGATAGACTCTTCCAATTTTCGGGTTAGTTTCAACCAACTCTCCTTCTCCTAATTTAAGCTTTGATCTAGTTATCATTCAACAACAAAATCCAGCACAAGCTTGTCTAACCTTAACAACCTAGAGCTCTGATACCACTTGATGTGAAATCACCCGTAGATGACCTCATAGAAATAATGAAGGTATTACAGACTCAAGTCTTGGGGTGTGCCTATGCTATTTTATGCAACGGATCGATAAGATTGCGAAATACATAGACACTGAAACAGTAAGAGAACATAGTAAGCAAACACATAAACACAACAAATTTAATAAGGAGTTCACCCAATCCTCCTGGGCTACGTCTCCTGGTCCAGCCTTCAGTGGTGGCCTTTCTATTGTGTCTTAAAGCAGAGTTTTTACAATAAGGAGCTCAATTTGAGTCTCACTTAACAGATGATGATCAGTAGGATTGTACTTGGATTCCCCAAGTCTCTAGAGTACACAGACTCCCCTTACTGAATCTCGACCTCAACTGGTCTCAGTGGTATGAGTCCAATTTGGTACTCAATACCTGACAGGTATACATAGAAGAGTTGCTTGAACCTCTCAAGCCTTCTCTGGAGTTCACAGACTCTCGGACTCTCTCTGTCTCTATCTACTCGATGCTGCCCTTGCTCTACAGGTCAGCTCGGCTTCTTTGTTCTCCACAATTCACTTCTTTCTTGCCTCTCAGCTTTCTGCTTCTCTTTCTCTGTTGGCCTTTACTCTTTGTCTATTCGTGGCTTAAAGCCAATCTGCTCTCTAACTGTTCGTTTTCACTTCGGGGCTTTCTGGATCTCCTTCCTTTGCCCGCTGGAATTCTCCTGCTCTGCATCATCATCACTATGTAATGCTTCACAGAGAGGTGGCCACTTGTTTCCTCATGAACTGAGTGTCAGTTCTCTTTGAACGGTCGTTATTTCCATTGCTCCAAGATTGCCCGCGAAATTGATTCCTCTGCCAACTTAGCGGTCATGTCGGACCTCAATCTTATATGACTCAACCTATTTCCCCGTCGAATCCGGTCATCCATCGGATAATCTCGCCGCCGTTGATCTGGAGCCTCCAGGTCCTATGGTCTCTGTCCATATCGGGCAGGTAAGTAGCATGACCTTTACCCACGCGATGTGAGCGGTTTTCTCTCTCATCCGTTGGATGCGTGTCACCTAGTGTATGGCATTAGGCGGGACTCGGTTGAACCCGCTTACCACTTGAAGCCCTTCCGATATCCTGTTGGTTTTAGCGCGGGACCCGTCTTCTAACAGAATCGGCGATTTCCGTACAGTTTTATGCTTTTTCCTCGCTACCAAGCGCTTGGGGCTTTCCTTCACTAAGGGGGATGCCCTGCGATACGCGATTAGCGCTTTAATGTATCAGAAAATGCCTATGTTTTTGGATTTGACCTCCCGTTTGTCAATTTGTGCCAATGCGTGGTCACCATGGGCCAACAGTCTGCGCGCTTTGATCGAGAGTCCTCGTTGTTCGGTGATGACCACAAATTTCCATTGTGTAGAGGTTATTTTTGATAAGCTTCGACATCCATAATACTTTGAAACTTTGGTATGAGTTTTACAGGGTTTAGGGAACTTTAAGAGTGTTTAAGGATCCAATTCAGATCACTTTTCATCGTGTAAGAGTCGAGATGGGTATTAAGAAGTTGGATGTTGGAAAAGAAAAAGACTTATTTGAACTTCAAGAAGAGTATCTAATGTGGTGGTTGAAAATTCTTGCACCTCACATTACAAAAAATTTCAACAACATCATGCAGCAGGGGTTCCTCAGAGATTAGATAACTAGTCTAACAATACCTCTTTTCAAGTGTGGTGACGTCAACAATCTCTCCAATTATTGGACCATACTGATAAACGCCTTGTTTGCAAAGCTATTTGGAATCACGTTAGAAAATAATTAAGCAGACGAAAGAGATAAATGTGTTGAAGGGCAAGTAGATTTTAGACCCAACCATTCTATAGTTGATCACGGTATAACTTTAAGGAACATCATTGAAAAATTTTGAGAAAAAAAGGAGGAAGCCTTTTGTTGCTTTATTGATTTCAAGAAAGATTTTGACATGATCTCTAGGGATAAGTTTTGGTACATAATGGGGGAATTTATGGTTCGTAGGCATCTCAGAGAAGTTGTTCATAAGTTGTATGGGGAGGTGAAATTCAAAATCGAAACTTCAGTTGACATTTTTGAAAGTTTTATGAGTGATATCGAAGTCATGCAAGGGTTCACATTGTCACCTACCTTTTTTCGTTTATATATTGACAAACTTGAAGAGTGGATAAACTCACTATGTGGTGATGGTGTCCATTTGTGCAAGTTTTTATAAGCCTTTATATGCAGATGACCTTATTTTGATTGTTAAATCTACTCTTGGATTGCAAGAGAACGTAATTTCCCCTGAGAATTTTTGTAGAAGGGTGGGGATGCAAGTCAATATTTGCAAGCCTAAAGTAGTGGTTTTATCTAACAAATGAAAACATAGCCAATATAAGTTTTATTTTGAAGGAAACACTCTTGAAGAAGTTACATATTACAAATACCTCAGAATTAACTTCAACAAAAATCTAAGTTGGGAAGGCGACAAAAAGAAAAGAATTTTGGGAGGTTGAAAATCACTTTATGCTTTTCAAAATAGGTGCAGAGAAGCACAACTATGGGATTGGAAAACCACAACCCTTTTTGTGATTTTAGTGATTCCAGTGATTCTCTATGGTTGTGAACTATGGACCAACAGTAAATGTGACTTATAGTGGAAGCAAATTGAGAAAATTCAAAAATGCTTGATCATACACAAGTTCAAAATTATTATTCTTTTCCCTATGATATCATGCTAATTGAAATGGGGGTTGCCCTTATTGAAGTAGTTTCTATGGTGCAACTCATAAGATTTAAAAAAAAATTGAGCAAATAAAATAAGGCAAATGACCTAAGGCCGTCTTCAATGACATATTGTGCAAAAGAAAGAAGATTTGGATGTGGAAAAATATCAAACGGTTTAGTAAATGGGGTATTTACTTGAACATGTACCCTTAAATAACAAGTAATCTGTAAGTGCGACTTTTTGAAAAGTTTTCCTATTTATTCTTTGATCTAATTTGTCTATAATCTGGTAGAGAATCATTGAAATCACAAGTTTGACAGGTGAATTCTTTACAATCGAAGTGCTGCAGGGGTTTTTGAGGGTGTTGAATCCATATATGTAGTTCAAAAACCCATTTAAACAACAGAAATAAAGAATTGGTCACAGATTTTTTTCGTTGGATTCCAACCAAAAATCTATCGAAAACTCCAAAAAGCCACACTTAAAGGCTACTCCCATAAATAGTAAAGAGATAAAGACTTTTGTTATGGATATGCTCCACAAACCTACTTGGAGTAAAGAGACAGGGAGAAAGAGAAAGTACTATATTGTAGAGTTTAATCTCACTCGTAATCATCATAAAAGAACATACATCGGGGCCAATATCTCATGGAGACCCAAAATTCTTATTGCTTAGTTAAGAACTAACTCTCATCAACTCGGTAGTGAAATAGAGCATTGGAAAAGACCAAAAAATTTAGAAAAAAATAATATATATTTTTTACATTTTAAGAAAAATAAAACATAAAAACATTTTATTTTAAAATGTAAAACCTTAAAAAATAATTAATATAACTATATAAATATGGTGACTCTTCAAATAATTTATTTAGTTAAAAAACTATTAAAAAATTAGAAACACTTATTTTCACATTAAATAACATAGAAAAATATTTAAATGCAAAAATCATATTGCCTTCTCTGCTCCATAAACTCTCCTTAACCTTGTCAACTTTAAATTCTTTTTATTTTTCCCTTAAATGCCGAAAGTTTGAGATTACCAAAGTAGATGTTTGTGTTCTTTTTAGCTCAATCCTATTTTTCTAAGACTTCTAAATGGTTCCTTATGGCATCTTTGGTGGCCTGGTTGAATGTCCCACACCTTCACCTCGAAAGGTGAGTCACGGTGACCTTTGAAAATGACCTATTACAGCTAAAAACTTCAAAATCATTATAACAATACACTTTACTTATTAAAAATATAATATATTAATGGAAAAAAATAAATAAAAAATAACAATCATATGTTTTTTATCACCCAAATCATACTTTTTAATTATAGAGATCTAATCATTCCTTTTAACTATTCAAACAACAAATTAACGAGATTTAAATATGATAGTAATTTTTTTTCCCACCAAAGGTAAATAATCCCATATTCAAGGATTAAAATAAAAAATCAATGTGCTTATTTATAGTTTCCAAGTCAGCGTTAGGGAAAAAAAAAAAACCATTGAAAAACCCAATTGGATCCTTCCAAGATTGCAGTGGAAAACGACCAATCATAGTCAATCTCATGTTATTGCAGCTTTATCATGAAGAATTTTAAAATGTGGAGCGAAGAATTCAACGTTGTTCTAGACAACACAACGGCGCCAGAATGGAAAATAGAAATAGCCGTGGGCTGTCACTCATTCCAAAATCAAACTAATATATAATTCCACGGGCGGTATCTGAAAGACGGTCGGTGTAGCCGCCTGTGAATTCAGGGGGCGGTCACATATTTTACTTGGACAGCAAACCACAAACCACCCAGAATGTTCGAGATAGAGTTACATCGTATCCCCTTTCGTCATGCAGTACCAGGATCAAAAAGAAAGCCAAACAGTTACAAGTGTTGCCAAGTGGTAAGATACGTCATCGATAAGAAAGCCATATGCCGCGCCAGCGCAGACAGTTAGCAACCATTGTGCAAAGTCTACCATAACCATTCCTCGGGGGTAATTGACCGACCCTGGTAATGCTCTAAGGAGGGTTCAATATCTCGAAAACCCAGTAATTCCCCTGTTGTCAGGGAAGACATAAAATATTTCTATATAAGCACATCTGTGTTCCTCTCTTCCAATCATAGTAAATCTGCACTTCTCCTCTATCTTGTTTCTCGAAAAAATATTTCAGCTCGCAAGCTTTGTATCTTACAATGGGTGAGTGCCTTGATTGGCTGGGCGATGTTATATTTTCTTTGCTTCTTGTCTTTTATCATTCCTTTTGATCTTTAATTGTGTTTTCTTTGCCCTGTTTGTGGCGGTTTCGTTATGTGCAGGTTCTACTGGAAAGATCAAGATTGGAATCAACGGTAAGTACTGGACAGAGATTTGACAGGCGTTTCTGTGTTGGAGGTTTTCCCTGTTTTTGTCTCTGTTTCAGAATGATTTTTTGGCGATTTACGGTGGCTTTTTCGCTGTGTAGGTTTTGGTCGAATTGGAAGGCTCGTCGCCCGTGTGGCTCTGACTCGCGATGATATCGAGCTCGTGGGGGTGAATGATCCGTTCATTTCCACCGATTATATGGTACGTATGCTGGTTGTGGTCTCGCGACTTTGTTGAAGCATTTGGACATGCATTTGTAGCTTTGCGCATGGCCTGGGCTTACCTTTGTTTTGAAAATTTTTGAGGGATTTATTTGTCTAGTCGGTTGATTTTAGATCTGAATTTGGAAGATAAAATACTACCTTTTAAGCATTTATTAATAAAACAGAGTAATCCTATTTACCTAGTTCCTTTTATGGCGGTTTACGAGTTGGCAGGTAAAGATTGCACCGTTTAAACCCTTGTTTACTCTTAGTTACAGCAAATGCATATTTTTAGCCGTTGGGCTGCGGGTCTTTTGAGTTTGATATTGATAAAAGATCTCTGCTGAAGCTCTAAATGACCTTTAGCGGACAGTTTTTTAGATTCAGGGAAAATTGGCACAAAATCAATCAGGGGAATTACCGATCTTTAAAATTTTGAATAGCTCGATACTGTTGTCTTCCTGGATCATATGCTAGGAATTAGACCGTGTTTTAAAATATTGGTTTTGAGGCCAGAACTTGTTATCAGGGATTGATTTCCTCTCTTTCAATCCTGTCCGATCGTTATACAGGATATCTTTTAAGAATATTTGAGGTTCGTTTGCATAGTAAATACATTATTCTTTGGCAAGGTCTCGCTGTCAATTAAATTAGCAACTTATTTAATTTGAGCCACTTTTCATGCGTTTTTAAGTACGGAACGAAAATAAGGGAAAACTAGGAGTATTTGTACAGCATTCTGCTGATAATTTTTGATCGGCTAACTAAAGATTGTTTTTTTTCTTTTTCTTCTTTTTCTATTCACGAGGAAAGATATGTGGTCTTTTTTGTTCCTTGATTTATCCTCAACAGCATTTAAGTTTAATCGAGAATGAAGTTTGAAGTTTTTATGAACTCATTTGATTGTTTTATTCCACCATATTTTACTGATTCAAGAACAGTACTAATTTCTGTGTACCTGTTAATTTTTCAGAGTTATATGTTCAAATATGACAGTGTCCACGGCAAATGGAAGCATCATGAAGTCAACGTCAAAGACTCGAAAACTTTACTATTTGGAGAAAAATCCGTGGCCGTTTTCGGTTGCAGGTAATACACTTTTTATGGCCATGAATGAAAAGTTTCTTAGGTCAATTACCTCTTGGGGAGAACTCGATGCATGCTGAAGTTCTTTCTCCTACTTTTTTGGGGTCAAACATTTAACATTTTGGTGTGAATGCTATAGAAATCCTGAGGAAATACCATGGGGCGAGGTTGGCGCAGAGTATGTGGTTGAATCCACTGGTGTATTCACCGACAAAGAGAAAGCATCTGCCCACTTGAAGGTTTGAATATTTCCATTCCATAGTTCAATCATTATTATTGATCTTCTTTCTTTCAAAGATTGTCTGGTATCCTATTCCCTAAAATTACAATGAACCCAAAAAATGATAAATGATATTTGAACTAGAGGGTTGTCACACATAATACCTCTCCCTACGTGAACAAGGAGAGTTAGCATGTTTGCTTTGGCTCTATCTCAATGTATAGAATTGATATTCCTGACATTTTTGGTTTATATCTGCATAACCAACTGTATTCTAAGTTGAAATATCTCCCTAAGGGAACGGGGTAGTCTCGTGAAATGTTGCGTAGATATCTATGAATTTTTATTTGTGTATAGAAAAACATTTGAGTGGCTATTGACATATCTAATTCTGATAACTTTCAGACAGCTTAAAATGCAATGATCACAATTTACAATTTGAACTCCATAAGATAAGATTTGTTTGTTGATCTTTAACAGGCAGGTGCTAAAAAGGTAGTTATCTCGGCTCCCAGCAAGGATGCCCCCATGTTCGTTGTTGGGGTTAATGAGCACCAATACAAATCTGATGTGAACATCGTTTCAAATGCAAGCTGTACTACTAACTGCTTGGCCCCTTTGGCTAAGGTTCGCAATGATACTTTCGCTGACAGTTATAACAGTTTTAATTCTCTAGGTGTATTTACTTGAGAAAAACTCATCTTGTTTGGGAAGAACTCATGCTTATGTTAAAAATAAAAGAGAAACTCTTTGCTTCTGGCAGGTGATCAATGACAAGTTTGGCATTGTTGAAGGTCTTATGACAACCGTGCATTCCATCACAGGTACGCTTGTTATCTGAACAAAACTCTTATCTCTTTTGATCTAGGAATATGCCCTTGAAAGGCATTTTTTCAAGGCATCTACAAGTTGCATTGATTTGTATTTCATATGTAAACAGCAACTCAGAAGACGGTTGATGGACCGTCAAACAAGGACTGGCGAGGTGGCAGAGGAGCTGGTTTCAACATTATCCCTAGCAGTACAGGAGCAGCTAAGGTAGCAATCAATGACTTATTAATGTTCATTAACAACATTTAGAACCCTCAGTAACATCTTGCTTGGTGATTCTTATTTGCATAAACAGTTATATGGTTAGTCCTGTTATTCATTTTTCACACAAAATTCATTTGTTTCTTTCGTCTTAACTGAAAACATTATTAATCAAATTTGGCTTAAAGGAGAAAGGCCGAAGTTTGCCTAGACGTATCCCTGAGAGTACTCATATATCATCCCTTCTTGAAAAGTCACGACTGGGACCTTACCTGGACCAATATTGGTATGGCCAGGATCTTACATGAACAACAATCAGTATCACCATCAGCTTACTGTGCCTAGTGACAAAATATAGCTTGTTACCCTTACTTTCACACTGTTATCAAAGCTGACTTTTGTTGGAAAACTACTGCTCAGCTTGTTTGTTTCTTTCCACCAGTGTTAATTCATGCTTACGGTTGTACTCTACGAGAGCACACAGGAGTGTACATAGCAATCTGCTAACCTTGACGCTAGTGCCATTGAATCCCCACAGCTAAGGCTATTCGTCAGATGATATTAGCAGGCTCTGTTTTGGGTACTTCCTTGGTGCCATTTATCATAGTAAGAGCAACTACACAGTTGCTTTGACATTGGTTCCCATTTGAGTCGTACTATTTTTAAAACTAATTTTGACATATTGAATCCCCATAGCTAAGGCTATTCGTCAGATGATATTAGCAGGCTCTGTTTTGGATACTTCTTTAGTGCCATTTATCATAGTAAGAGCAACTACACAGTTGCTTTGACATTGGTTCCCATTTGAGTTGTACTATTTTATGAACTAATTTTGGCATTTTAGCGCATCGTTCAGGGTGAATGGGCTTTATTTATCATTGGATTTCTTTGGAGGCATGCTAGTGGCTGGACTTAAGCAGTTTGGTTCACTTTAATTAATTGTTAATTGGTTCACTCTCTAATTAATTGTCTTCTGCACATTTGCTTTATAATTTTGATAATATGAATCCCTTGCAGCTTGTCTCTTATGATCTCACTGACACTGCCTGTGACTGTATTATTGAAGGCTGTTGGCAAGGTTTTACCAGCCCTCAATGGAAAGTTGACTGGAATGGCCTTCCGAGTACCCACACCAGATGTTTCAGTTGTTGATTTGACTGTTAGACTTGAGAAGTCTGCTACTTATGATGAGATTAAGGCGGCCATCAAGTAAGTTGTCACTCTTATCCCCTGAGAGGAGGAAGGATATAAACAATCTCTGACAGGAATAAGGCTCGAGGTTGTGTGTTTAATTCTAACTATATTATGGTGCGTATCATTTTATAGGGCGGAATCTGAAGGAAATTTGAAAGGAATTCTTGGTTACACAGAAGACGCTGTGGTATCTACAGATTTCATTGGGGACAGTCGGTATGTTGCGAATCTGTCCGTCATCCTATTTGTTTATTTTTTACTCTTGCTATGCATTAGTTGTGATATTGACTGTAACTTCCTTATGCTTGTATAGATCAAGCATATTTGATGCGCAGGCAGGGATAGCCCTGAGTGACAACTTTGTGAAATTAGTATCATGGTATGACAACGAGTGGGGTTACAGGTGAGAATTGAACCACCTGTAAATTTCAAGTATGGTAAATGAATTTCATAATTTTCAACAGTATTACTGCAATGCTTATGATATTAATTTAGTCCCTTTGATTCTTTGTTTTGCAGTTCACGAGTGGTAGATCTGATTGTACATATGGCCGCTACACAATAAGTATAAGTTATGATAGTTCTTCATAGTCCATGTCTTGGACTTTCTTCTTTGGATAGATTTAGTGGAGTTTAGTGATTCTGGTTCTTAGAGGATTATCCGCATTTGAATAAAAATAAAGAACTTGCAAAAATTATATCTTTGCATGTAAAGAAACGCATGCCTTCCATGACGGTTAGCGCATGGATAAGATTGTGTTTTAAATTTTTGGCAAATAAAATTGAGGATATATGAATGGCTTTCTCTTATTTGTTGTGTGGTTCATGTAAATAAAAAAAAAAATTGTTAGTTTTGTTTGTTTGCATTATTTACATATACAATCCAATTGTTATGTGGTTAGGAATACGAGTTTCAAATATAATTCTTGCTTTCATTAGTTACATATCTAATCCAATTGTTATGTGGTTGGCAATGTAATTGTTATGTGGTTGGGAATGTAAGTTTGATATATAATTCCATTGTTATATGGATGGGAATATTTGATTATTTATCCAACCCGAACAAGATTATTAGTTGCTCTGTCCATCTCAAAGTTTTGGCAAATAAAATTGAGGATATATGAATGGGCTCTCTTATTTGGTGTGTGGTTCATGTAAATGAAAAAAAATTGTTAGTTTTGTTTGTTTGCATTATTTACATACACAATCCAATTGTTATGTGGTTGGGAATATAAATAATTCTTGTTTGCATTAGTTTCCAATTGTTATGTGGTTGGGAATATAAGTTTGATATATAATTTGATTATTTATCAAACACAGACAAGATTATTAGTTGCTCTGTCTATATCATCATTTTGGAACCTTTGGAAGTTGATTTTGTTTGTTTCCATTGATTTGATATATAATCAATTGTTATATAGAATTTTAGTTCCATATATAAGTCATGCGGTGTGAATAGGAATATTGATTATTGGATATAGGAATATTGATTATTTATCCAAATTGTTGAGTAGACCGGGACATCTTATTTCTTATTTGGAAATTGATCATGAATCTGTTTATCTTATTTTTTATTTGGAAATTGATTATGAATCTGAACAGCTGATGTAAAAGGGACGTGCAAATTGTGTATATTGTGTAGGGTTGTAGGTAGATAATTTGAAGAGGATAGTGTAAATTGTGTTTATTGTACATATTTTGAAGGTGATAGTGCAAATTGTGTTTACATATTTTAAAGGTGCAGATTGTACATATTTTGAATATTTTGAAGGGGACAGTGCAAATTGTGTTTATTTGAATATTTTGAAGGGGACAGTGCAAATTGTGTTTATTTGTGTTTACACATTTTGAGGGGGAAAGTGAAAATTGTGTTTATTTGTGTTTACATATTTTGAGGGGGATAATGTAAATTGTGTTTATTGAGGGGATAGTGCAAATTGTGTTTATTGTGTGGGGTTGTAGGTACATATTTTGAAGTTGTGAGGGGATTGTGGTTACCTATTTTGAAGTTGTGAGGGGATTGTGGTTACCTATTTTGAAGATATATGATGTGTGGGGATTGTTGTTACATGCTAATTGTGTTGTATTTCTTGTGTGCGGTTGTGTTTATTTGTGTTTACATATTTTGAGGATGATAGTGTAAATTGTGTTTATTGAGGGGATAGTGCAAATTGTGTTTATTGTGCGGGGTTGTAGGTACATATTTTGAAGTTGTGAGGGGATTGTGGTTACCTATTTTGAAGAATTGTGTTTATTTGTGTTTACATATTTTGAGGATGATAGTGTAAATTGTGTTTATTGAGGGGATAGTGCAAATTGTGTTTATTGTGCGGGGTTGTAGGTACATATTTTGAAGTTGTGAGGGGATTGTGGTTACCTATTTTGAAGATATATGATGTGTGGGGATTGTTGTTACATGCTAATTGTGTTGTATTTCTTGTGTGCGGTTGTGGTTACCTATTTTGAAGATATATGAAGATGTGCGAGGATTGTGGTTACATGCCAATTGTGTTGTATTTCTTGTGTGGGGTTGTGGTTACCTATTTTGAAGATATATGAAGATGTGTGTGGGGATTGTGGTTACATGCCAATTGTGTTGTATTTTTTTATATGGGGTTGTGGTTACCTATATGTAAGATATATGCGGGGTTGTGGTCATATATTTTGAAATTATATAGTCGAAAGATTTAACAATGTATAATGGAAGTTTTTAGATTATTTTTTTTGTGAGAGATGGTAGGGTAATCCAAAAATGTCCATAGCTTTGGTGATGGAGGTAACCTCATAATTTAGATTTTTAGTTTCCTGTCTTTGATTAAGATAAATGGAACTGAATTAAAGATTTTATTTCTATGATAGATAAATCAAGCATGAATTTTATATCAACTTAAATCAAACCTGAAAGGGTCTTTATTCTCTTTTATAGAGCATAACCTTTTAACCTTGATTCAAGGTTCTAAGCCTGAATTATTCGAACAAAAAGTGTTCAAACAAATGGAGCGTAATTAAAGATTCTATATCAACATAAATAAGGCATGAACTTTATATCAACATAAATCAAGCATGCATTTTATATCAACATAAATCAAACTTGAATGAATTTTATATCAACATACATCAAGCATGCATTTTATATCAACATAACCAAACCTGAAAGGGTCTTTATTCTCTTTTACAGAGAAGAATCTTGATTTGAAGCTTGAATTATTCCAACAAAAAGTGTGCAAACGTAATATTCATTTGAGATGAAACAAATCTTGAGCAACATGAATGTAAATAAGTTAACATGAACTTCTGAGAATAGATTATGTTAGGAAAGGTCTATTTTTCAACTTAAATAAATTAAAATAAACCAAACTTAGATCCAAACAACATATGAAGCATGCAAGGACAAGAAGTGTTATAGGTTTAGGGTTATTGTTACATGCTGAAAAGTGTAATTACTATGTTTTATTTAAAAGAAAATATAAATGCTTCAACACTAGGGTTTATTATAATGAGCGGTCATTATCATATTGAGATCAAGTCTAGCTATGTCCCTTTTTAGAGAATTTAAGATCAATTATTTTAAATTTTTTATACTGAAGTTGCAAGGCATGAGTGTACTAACAGAAAGATTTCAAAGCTTTTCATAAAAGTTTTTCCATTATAGTTTTTATCTACCAATATAGATTGGTGGTTTAGAGGTAATGGGTTTGCTTGGTGTGGGTAATGTCGTGAGATGCAATATCCACAACATAAGCAGTAGTAGAGATGCTATGCTTTACCTATGTAAGCATACTTATTAGCATTAGAGATGAAGCTATGCTCCACTTAAACTTCTTCAACATTATGAATTTATTGTGAATTTTTTAACCAATAGATGAAGTTATGCTCCATTTAAACTTTTTCAACATTATGAGTTTCTACGAATATATGAGTGAGTGTTCTCCTAGAATGTAGTTGTAGACCTTTCATTGCTTAATTGAGCCCTTGGACGAAATTTGATGCTTTGGTGGCCTTGGATGACTCAAATAGGGATTGGTCCATGGCATGGTGGAAAGGAGAAGATGATTGGAGGGCAAAGGATTAGGGGAGATAGTTGAAGGCAAAGGGGAAGATAGGGGGTGAGAAGATCCACTCACAATGAGATGGCAATGGAGGTTGATGACAAATGAGGAGGAAGTGATCCAACAAAACACCAAAAGAGTGTTTGAGAGCCCATAGGAGAGTGGAAAGCAAAGAAAGGTTAATTGGGGAGTGAAACCTCGTTAGAATTTTCCTTATAGAGCCTAGGATTAGGGGAGATAGTTGAAGGCAAGGGGGAAGATAGGGGTTGAGAAGATCCACTCACAATGAGATGGCAATGGAGGTTGATGACAAATAAGGAGGGAGTGATCCAACAAAACACCAAAAGAGTGTTTGAGAGCCCATGGGAGAGTGGAAAGCAAAGAAAGGTTAGTCGGGGAGTCAAATATTGATTAATGATAAAGTTATTATGCACACCCTTTATAGTTGGCGGTGATTTTTGAGACCTTGCATAAAGGAGCAAAGGCCTTTGGAATAAACTAGCCTAAGATTGAGGTAATCCAAATTACTAAATGTGTGTCCTTAGTTGGTGGGAATGTCATTTACATGCCCAAAGAGGTTGGTGAATGGTAGTTAACATGGTCAAGGGAGGGTCCCTATTGTGGAATAATTAAAATAATAATGTTATTGAGAATTTTATTGAATAAAAATTACATTTATTTACATTTTTATCATATTATTTTCTATGTTTATCTAGTTCTCATGGCTTTCAAAGCAAAACTTTGTAACTTACATAATGATGAGCCTAGTTTCCACTAGCTTTGTATGCTTTATGTTTATCAATGTTCATAGTCTAGTTTCCACATAGACAAACTAGAACTCATCAAAGAATCTAGATAGAGATGTATTATACATATTCAACAATATAATATAAATATCTTGGTCATCACCAAAATGGTTGGTGGCAATGCCATTTACGCGCTCAAAGAGGTTGGTGAATGTTAGTTAACATGGTCACAAGGGTTGTGGGAGGATCATTATTGTGGAAGAATTAAAGTAATAATGTTATATTGAGAAATGTATTAAAAATGTTTTTTTTCATATTATTTTCATTCATATTATTTACTATGTTTATCTACTTCTCATGGCTTTCAAATCTAAGTTTTGTAACTTATGTAATGGCAAGCCTAGGTTCGACCAGCTTCGTATGGTTATGTTTATTACTGTTCATAGTAATAATCAACATATTCAACAACATAATATAAACATCTTGAGCTAACATCTACAGAGTAACATTCAAATCCATTTACTTTACCTTTTCTGATTACTTTTCTCATGTTTATACTACCATCGTCCACTTACCACAATGGACCCAATCAGTCCAACCAATTCTTGCCTTCAACTGCCCTTATACATGCACCGAGCTTCATCTAGGTCTTACCTTACCTGTCGGGTACCACACATCTCTCCTTGAGCTCCATTAACTTCCTCATTCCATAACCAATTCCCAATACTCTAAAAACAATAAAGGCAATATCGAGAAGCAAACAAGAATAAAACCATGGAAAACCAACAACAATACGACACCACAAACAAAGTGGCATGGCCATGCACAAGACGCAAATAAAATGCAATCAAGCACAACAAACTAGCAAAAGACCAAAAGCACAAAACTGAAAATGGACACCATGACTCAATCCTCATGGTTCCCATGGAAAGCTCCACACGAGCATTCTTTAGAATTTCATGGCAGTCTCTTTTCCATGCAACTCCCTACATCACACTACCATAAACACAATTGTTCATGTATAAATAAACATAACAACATAATAGTTAACTTACCTTGTTGTGCCAAGCACACTGCCTTGTAACTTAACACGTCCATGCCATCTCTCAAGGGACTCCAATTCCCTTAACGAATCCATCCATCTATAACTAGAAACTAGCTTATATACCTGCCAATTACATGTTCATGACTATAGCATATATCTGCATGATGTCAAACAAAATCAAGGTTAAGAATAATTCTTGTATGCAAAGCACCTTTTCGTTTGGAATTAGGGTTTCCAAACATAGCCAAATGAATTCTTGCCTAATTCCTTTTTTTTACCTTTCTTACCTTGTTGCAATTGAGGCTCACTATGTGCTGCCACGTCACCCAACTCTTAGTTATATAAACACATCAATTGTTACATTGTCACTCTAATACCAAGCATGTTTTCGTGCAACTGCTCACACATGTCAGTCTCACGTTCCAAACATCAAGCCATCATGTATATTAATTTCAAATCAACCTTTACCAAGCCTAACAACCATGTCATACTCAACAATCAACTCACATTCATCAGTAATAATACATAATGCTACAAATATCACCTACTTAGACTCAAGTACATATCAGTTGTATCAACACATATGTGTTAGTGCAACCATCTTAAAAAAAAATCATTCTTCATGAAATCTGACATACACAGTCATATTATGCAATTCATCAAACAGTCAACCAACTTACAAACATACCATGTTAAATAAATCCACTAGACGACATAATGAAATACTCAAACATCAAATAGACGACATAATCAAACGTTCAAGCAAAAACTAGATGACATAAGAAAGCTCGTACCTTAATGTATCTCTGGGGAAGCTATCTTGTCTGCACAATTAAGCTAGATTAGCACGATATAAATTCACAACATATCAACTCAACCGTAAATAAGATCATGATATCCATGACAGTGACTAACTAACATGTTCACATCATAAGCTCATAAACATTTGTCGTTCATGCATAACAATCACATATGTATGATCAATCTAGATTAGTACAACACAATGTCACAATAAGTAAAATCCTACCTGAATGTCATAACTCCAACCATATGCATAGGCAAATCAAATTTAGCACAATACATATAACATCAAGATATTAATGCTATAACCTTAATCATCAAGTTAAATAACATATAACAACAATAAGTTGAACATATAGCATGCTCATTAACAACATATAACATAATCATCGAGCTAACTACAAGTTAACATATAACGTATTCATCAACGACTTATAACATAATCATCAAGTTAACTAACATAAAACAACAGCAACATATAACAACAAGTTATTATCATTCATGACTATCTGATACATATGCATATGATTTCACTAATCAACTAACATTTATCATACATGTAACCATAACAACAATAAAATGAAAAGTATATAAGTAACCCTAATTCTTATAACAACCATTAACCGCATACGTGCATGCCAAACATACAATACTTGTATGACGATCTTCTCTTACCCTGAAGTCTAGCGTTGCAACTTCACTCTAATGGTCTACATCACCTGCTCTATCTTAGTTAACACATTAGAATCATAACATAACAACTACATCATGATGACATAACCACATCCAATGACCTCATAGTGCATATCTAACCTATCATATATGCATAACTATAACCATGACAATGCATGTATATGGACATGGAAATGCATAACAATACATATACACTCATACACTTATGACGACACATCCCACAACAACAACATCAACTTTCACATGGCAACATCACTACAACCATGATCAACATCATGCTAATGCAACAAGAACATTAACGAAAATCCTAAGGAACACATATGTAATCGACATGAATGCATGACCAACACACCACCAATCCAGTCTGAGGGGTGAACCATGCTCTCATATCACACTACAGGGGTAACCATGTGACAAGAGGCTACTATGATATGATTCAACCTCCTAGGTGACTTTAAGTAAGTGGAAGCGATGATCCACATCAAACATACCTCCCACATCAACAACAACACTCTTAGGAGCCATTCTAACCACACAGGTATCATGCCCATAGGTCCCTAACGGGCCTCTAAATTAGAGATAAATTAAGGCCCATGCCTCTGAATTAAACATAACTTAAGGCTCATCTAACTATTCGTCAACACATTAAACCTCTCTTTTTGCATTAGATAATTTATTTTCAACTTTAATATATTCATTAGGAAGGTTTATGAATAATTGCATTTATGCGCCTAATATTATTTATTTTTGTGGAATATTATGAGAACATTGGGTAGATTATGAAGATTTGGAGGAGGAGATAATTAGGGACTTGCTCCCTACTACACATGATCAATATTAAATAAACAAGATATTATGGAATTATGGCACAAATTGTGGAACTTCAATGATTGAGAAAATCTAGGAATGTGTTCCCTGCCATTTAATGCAGATTCCTAGTATTAGTAACCAAATACACTAATCAATGGATTTTGGTGGAGAAAGGTTCCTCCTTTCATGGAGAATGATTTCTAATCATTTTTTATAAGTATTGATCCGAATTGGATCCTTAAACTCTCTTACAGTTACCCGAACTCTGTAAAACTCATTCCAAAGTTTCAAAGTGCTATGGATGTCAAGCTTATCAGGAATAACCTCTGAACAATGGCAATTTGTGGTAAGCAAGGAGCAATTAGGACCCTCGGTCAAAGCGCGCAGACCATTGGCCCATGGTAACCGTACGCTGGCACAAAATTGGCAAACGGGTGGTCAAATCTTGAAACGAAGGCAATTTTTGATACGAGATTAGTGCTAAAGCGCTAACTGTGTATCGCAGGGCGTCCCCCTCACCGAAGGAAAAACCCCAAGCTCTCGGTCACGAGGAAAGAGCATAAGACCATACGGAAGTCGCTGATTCTGTCAGAAGGCGGGTCCCACACTAAAACTGGCAGAATATCACGAGCACCTCAAGCGGTAAGTGGGTTCAGTCGAGTCTGGCACAATGCCATACACTGGGTGACGCGTGTCTAGCAGATGAGAGAGAAAACCGCTTACATCGCACGAGTAACGGTCACGCAACTTACCCGCGAGATATGGATGGAGACCGTAGGATCTGGAGGCTCTAGATCAACGGTGGAGAATTGATCCGATGGATGACCGGATTCAACGGAGAAATTAC
Organism: Pinus tabuliformis; assembly: GCA_031772625.1. Classification (NCBI taxonomy): domain Eukaryota; kingdom Viridiplantae; phylum Streptophyta; class Pinopsida; order Pinales; family Pinaceae; genus Pinus; species Pinus tabuliformis. The sequence continues at coordinate 932,600,793 of CM062811.1, read as the reverse complement.
ACTGAGTCATATGAGATTTGAGATTTGACATGACTCTTGAGTTGGTAGAGGAATCAGTTTCGCGGGAAGCTTGGAGCAACGGAAATAATGACCGTTCAAAGACAACTGACACTTAGTTCGTGAGGAAACAGGTGGCCACCTCTCTATGAAGCGTTACAGTGATGATGACGTAGAGCAGGGGATTCCAGCGGATAGAGGCAGGAGATCTAGGGAGCCGGGAAGCGGAAACAAACAGTCGAGGAGTGGATTGGTTTTAAGCCATAGATAGAGAGAGAGTAAAGCAGGCAGAAAGAGAGAGAAGCAAAAGCTGAGAGGCAAGAAAGAAGTGAATTGCAGAGAATAGAGAGCCGAGCTGACCTGCAAATCAAAGGCAGCATCGAGCCAGACAGAGACTGAGAGAGTCCAAGAGATTGTGAACTCCAGAGAAGGCTTGATAGGTTCAAGAAACTATTCTATATATGTCTGTCAGGTATTGAGTACCAAATTGGGCTCATGCCATTAAGACTAGTTGAGGTTGAGTTTCAGTAAGCGGAGTCTGTGCGTTGTAGAGACTTTTGGGATCCAAGTACCATCCTACTAATTATCATTTGTTAAGGGAGACTCGAATTGAGCTCCTGATTGTAAAAACTCTGCTTTAAGACATAATAGAAAAGGCCACCATTGAAGGCTGGACCAGGAGACGTAGCCTAGGAGGATTGGGTGAAATTCTTATTAATTTTGTTGTTTTTATATGTTTGCTTACTGTGTTTCTCTACTGCTTCTGTGTCTGTGTATTTCACAATCTTATCGATCCGTTGCATAAAATAACATACGCACACTGGTGGGCTCCAGTATTGTAGCAATAATGCTACAACTCTTGGAGCTTCCTATCTCTAATTTTATCAACCCGGTAGTTCGTACAAACTTGGAAGCGACGGTGTTGTATGCACAAGTACTAGCTCTTGTCGCAGCTGTCACTTGGTCAGCTGGCACAAGTCCGCTAGGGCTCAAGACAACTTCTATAGGCTCACAGAAGAAGCTTTATGAATGATGGACGAAAGCTAACTCAAAGGAGACTAGTCTAATTGCAGAAAGTAACTGAAAACTAATAAAGCATGAAAACCCTAGTAAACCCTAATTTAACTAGCTAGACCCTAACTATGCAAAACTGTGAATGAAACAACTACCAATAATGCCATTACTTGCAGTGAACTGAAAGACATGCATCTAAGCTACTTGCATATGAAAAGACATGTTTTTGTATTTTTTCATTAAGTGGTTGGATTTATTGTGATGATGCTTTTGATTAGGGTTTGGTTGTGCAGGAGCGGTTGGAATGGAAGGAAAGCATGGGCAAGGTCAGGATGGCTAAGGGAGGTCCCAGAGGGTCTCCAGCATCAGTCCACAGAAGCCTACCACGTTCGGATGCTCAGCAACCGAGTTTGCAGGTTTCTACAGGAAGTCTGCAGGGGATCCTACAGGAAACTCAGGGGTTTCTACAGGAAGTCTGTGCAATTCTACAGGATGTTTGGCCGTGGAAGTTTTGGGAGGGTGAAGTGTTGGAGTGATGTGGGAGGATAGGTGAGATGGAGATGGAGCTGGTGATGGCTCAGGAGCAGAGAAATCAGATGGAGGAAGAGTGCATGCAGTGGTTTGATGGTTGGAAGGATGGGATCAACGAAAGTTTAAGTAAATGGAGCTAAGTGAATAATGGATGAGTTGGAGGGTAAATGAGTTGGACAGAGGCTGAGTAGGTGGATTGAGGAGAGATCAAGAAGGAGAAGAAGAAGGTGGAATGATAAGGAGCAGCGTAAATGAAACAAATGACTTATGCACCAAAAACGAGAAATTCATTAACCTATGATAACTGTGCCATGAAACCTATGAGCAGCAATGGAAAACCAAGAAATGAAACTCGTGCATGGAAGTGAAATGTAGAAGTATGGTTCAATGTCAAAAGTGCATGGATCGATCTTCAACGAAAATGTCTATGTTGCAGCTTGCATGGAAGTGAGAAGAACTGCGTTTCTTTTTGGTGGTTGGTTATGGACTGTACCCCAATCCCTAACAGAGATGGCAGTGAGGCTTAACAACCTTTTGCTGGAGCTCCAATAATTTATAACTGTCCTCCTATCGAATCTAAGCAACTGAAACAAATTCACCATAAACTAATCCTATCTAAGCTCATGAAAAAGACTAAACTAACAAACTATAAATTCGAATTGCATGTGAAAGTAAAAACTCAAAGTGCTGGAACGAAATGCAAACACATTAAAACACCGAGGAGATCTATTGCTCTCAGGTTGGGCCCTAACCTGAGAGCTATAGCTCCCTTAGAAACTCAGAATGAGATCAAAATCTGCCTGCCTTTATTCATAAACGAAAGTCTGATGACATGCCAAAATTGGCTTACAAAAGGAACAAAAAACCGAGCTGTAGCTCGTATTTCCCAATTACAAGAGTAATACCAAAGTTCAAAAAGCTTCTATCCAAGGCTGCGGCCTCAGTATTTATGCCAAATGATCATCCAACAGGTGTCCTTGATTTTAGGAGCTCGGCTGTCCAACTAAAGTTTAAACTGTTGATCCTGTAGGACAGTCATAACTGCTGTTCCTGTAGAACAGTTATAACTGTTGTTCCTGTAGAACAGTTGGCTGCTTCTAAGCTCGGTGGGGAGATGGATTGGAGCTCGGAGCTATGGTGGGAATCACAAGGAAGGTCCCCAAGACCGTGGACACCCTCTCCTAAAAACCAGCAGTGCCACCTCATTGTCTCCTTGTCTCCTTTCTCGTGGTCTTTTCTCCCTTTTAATGCCAAAAACCTGAAAGCATCATGCATTAGTCACGTAGATAGAATGCCTACCCTTCTTCCTACAAACAACACGAATAAACCAAGAAATGAATGCATAAGCAATAAAAAATGAATGGTTTGAGCAGAGCAAGTAGGCCAAATGAGCCCAAATTGTACCAAAAATTGGAGCTCATTATCACCCCCCAGCTAAACTATTTGCTCATCCTTTAGCAACTTTGCCTTGGCTCCTCGTCTTTGGCCGAGAACTAGAGCCCGGAGCATGCTTTTCCTTCCCTGTTTTTGGTGGTTCAGCCTTTTCTACCAAGGGTGGCGCTTCTTCCTTTCCTATTTTTGGCGGCCTTGCCTTTGCTGCCCCTGGTGGTGACGAAGGTGGTGCTTCTTCCCCCTTCCCTATTTCCTTGAGTCGGGCTTCGAAAGGCGACTGGCCTATTTTTCGTGTCCAGGAAGTTATTTTTGGGCTTCCCTTCTCAGGGGTGGCTGATGTTTTAGAGGGGGTTCTTGCACTGGGTGAAGTAGGGACATCCCCTAAAATGGTTTGGCTGCTGGGTGGAGGCTGTGGCTTGCCTGTGGTCATCCTCTTGCTTCTCCTGGCTTCAGATGGTAGAGGGGTCTCCCTCTCCCTTTTCTCCTTCGGTTTTGGATGTGTACTGAGGGCGGCCAGCGCCGCTGCTGCCTCCTTTTCTCGAATACCAGCCTTCTCTTTCTTGCGCTTTGCTCTCTCAGAGCTCCTTGTAGAGGGCCCCTCCTTTTCAGATTTCGGGCTTCCTGTAGAAGACCCTGCTTTGCCCACTTCCGGGCCTCCTGTAGAAGATTCTTTCTTTCCCGCTTTTGGGCTTCCTATAGAAGACCCGGCTTTAGCCACTCCCGGGCTTCCTGTAGAAGGCCCTCTCTCTGTCTTCAGACTTCCTGTAGGAGGCTGTTTCTCAATGACTTTCGGGCTTCTGGTAGAAGCCCCTTTTTCCAATTTCGGGCTTCCTGTAGAAGCCCTTGTCTCTGTCTTCGGGCTTCCTGTAGAAGCCTGTTTTTGCAATTTCGGGCTTCCTGTAGAAGCCTTTGTCTCCGTTTTTGGGCTTCCTGTAGAAGCCTGTTCTCCAACGATTTTCGGGCTTCCTGTAGAAGCCTTGGTCTTTGCTTTTGGGCTTCCTGTAGAAGCCTGCTTCTCAATGATCTTCGGGCTTCCTGTAGAAGCCTTTGTTTTTGTTTTTGGGCTTCCTGTAGAAGCCTGTTTCTCAATGATTTTCGGGCTTCCTGTAGAAGCCTGTTTCTGCTTTCCTGTAGACACAGGTGTCGCCACCTCCGCTTGCTTGCCTGCCTGAGTTTTACTTTTTGCTTTGGTTGCAGGTGCTGTTGAGGTACTTGGGCTGACGTGGACCACCTCAGCTTTGTCCATTCTGCTCTTCATCCTCTTTTCCCTTGCTGACAGGATAGGTGTGCCACCTTTTTCTTTGTCCTCCTTTCCCTCATGCTTCTTCCTTTGTTCTCTCTTCTGTACTGTTGTCGGGGTCTCTTGGCCTTCTTCTCTCTATTCCTTGGCCACTGCTTCGTGTTCCTCGCTGCTGGAGGAACCCGTTTCTTCGATCAACATTTTAATGTCCCCATCTTTTGTCAAATTCCGAAAGGATTCCCATGAGAGGGGAACCTTATATCAATGCAATGCATCCTCCACAAGAATCTTGATCAACCCATGGTGGGCTATCTGATCTGGTATGCCCTCTTTCAGCTTGGTGGCACACTCCATTAGAGACTGCAGGAGGTAATAAGGGATGCTCAGTTTTTGTTCTACAGGAAGGTCAATTCGGTGCCTCAATTCAGTGAGCAGCCGAAAGTGATATGCATACACGATGCTGAAACGACCTTCACAAGTGATATATTTCATGATTTGCAAACTGACTTCATTCCATGGTGGCAACAGGCTCGTTCTTCGCACCCCATTTTTGTCCTCCGAGAATTCTTCCTCAGGTGGAAAGAATTCTTTCTTTGCCTGCTGACTCAGCTTTCGTTCTTCCTTATCCCACGGCAAACCCATAGGAAGTTCTGTGATCCGACTGATATGTTATGGGGTGAGCTTGAGGCTTAGACCTCTGAAGTTTACTGTGGCCAGTGTCTGGGATTTAGGCTTCAGAGCCTGCAAGAATTCTTCGGCTACTTCATCATCGTAACCCTGCAGCTTATCACAAAAAGGCATCCATTGTGCTCTGGTGAAGAGCTCTACCACTGCCAGGTTTCTCCTTAGTTTAGTTGAATCAGTGGGTTCCCGTCTTATAAACCCACCCGGCATGATGAACACGGTCGTTTTAATTAAAGGTGGCAAATGCAAAAGAGATTTGGTCTATTAAGACAGAGGATGCACATAATCCACAAAATTCAACATAGTCTACTTATACCGACATCCTGTAGAACGACAGCATAGGTACAGCAAACAACAATTCCACCAATATCTTTATGACCTGACTGTGGACGATGGTCTTGCCACTTCTACTAACCAGTTGCATGAAGAGTTCAGGGTTACCTCTTTAATTGGCCACCTTTTTCGTGAGGCACCCGCTTTCCTGTAGAAGACTGCGTTCCTGTAGACTGTGTTCCTATAGACTGCGTTCTTGTAGACTGCGTTCCTGTACACTGCGTTCCTGTAGAACTGCGTTCCTGTAGAAGCAGTGCGCAATTCTCGTGGAGGACTGTAGTTGGCCCGCATTCGAAGTGTGATTTACCGGCGTTCTGGTAGCCAACAGCTCGGCGTATCAAAGTGCAGAGGAGATCAGAATAGCCGCCCGAGTTTGAAGTGTTGGATGATAAATGCATGCGGATGATCTAGCCGATTAGATTTTGAATCGGCGCAATCCGTGGCGCGGGGGATGAGCTGTCCCCGCCGGACCGTTGGGCGACGTCATCCATCATTCGCCTGCGTATTCACTTGCTGCCGCATCCATTCCCACCGATTTGCCGCCGCCTCTTCCTGTTAACTCATGCTCTGACGAGAGTGTTCTCACGTGTGTGCCGTTCATTCTCCTTGTCGTGGCCGCCACCCAAACATCCAATTACACTTTAACTAGCCGACGTGGCCAGTCGACTGGCCATACGGCCGCTCAACCATTCAATTTTACGCTTTGCAAACAATTTCAAAGTAAGATTCATGCGATTTGATGGAAGGAAGGGTTGAGACACTTACCTGCGTGGCTGCACACGATTTTTCCAGTTCTTGGACGATGGTGAGTGGATCTACCTGCTGCATGCGACTTACACAGACCCGGAGGCTCGTGGTTACAGGCTGCCAACGATGGAGTGGATGTTTTGCTTGCATGCGCCCGCGTTTCATTTCAGATGGCGGTACTGTGAATGGTATCCACTCGAGCAGGTTGAACTGTTACAGGATTCCCGCGAGGGGTCTCGTAACAGTCCTTTCTCCTTGGGTGCATGCTGTACGACGGAGGTTCTGGCCCTTCAATAACGTTCCCGGAGCTTTTGATGCCTACGGTATGAGATCCCAGCATTTATTTAACTTTGAAAATGGTTTTTCCCGCGAGAAATCATCGATCTTCTTTGTTGGTGCAGGGAACTTGGTCGCATGACGACAAGGATGGTGGAGCAAGGTGACAGCAATGTGCAAGGATGCCAACAGAGGCTTGCATGCATCCAAACCAATCCATAGTCGCTAAATCTCCTTTTAAGATGAATTATGGCCATCCAAAACTCCTACAGGAAGTTTCCTGTAGAACACAGAGCTTCCTGTAGAAAGTTCGGCCTTCCTGTAGAAAGTCTGCACTTTCCTGTAGAAAATCCGCGCCTTCCTGTAGAAAGATTGCACCTTCCTCTAGAAAGACAACATCTTCCTGTAGAAGATTCAAACCATGATAAAATTGCACATACCTTGAAAAAACATGGGTACCCTTGGAGGAGGTGCTGGTGAGGTTCCTTGACAGCATGATAAGGACCCTTGGCTTTGAGTTGAAGGGCTTCCTCTTCTCCATAGAGCATCTGCAACCTGCATGCAATTTTACCATATTTTTCTTATTGTGTTTTCTTTTTTCTTTTCTTTTTTTGAAAGATAACAGGGGCACCTCAAAGAGGTTTTCACCCGTACCATCTGCCCTGAGCGCCTCAGAGAGGTTTTCACTCAAGGATCTTTTTCAACCTTTTCTCTTTTTTTTTTTGAAAGACAATAGGGGCGCCTCAATGAGGTTTTCACCCCTACTACCTGCCTTGGGTGCCTCAGAGAGGTTTTCACCCAAGGATCTTTATTTATTTTTTTCCCTTTTTTTTTTTTCTTTTTTTTTTTTTTTTTTTTTTCATTTTTTTTCTTCAGGGTATGCCAAAAGCAGAGGCAGAACCCTTCTCTATGACCAATACAGATTTCTCCATAGTTTTGATGAACTCTTGTCTTGAGAGAGGTCTCTTGTAGATCTTCAAACGATGCCCATTGACAAGCATGGGAATGGCTTCCTCATCAATGGTTCGAATGAGGATAGATCCATTGTCATGGCATTTCTCCATTGCATATGGTCCTAGCCATCTGGTTCTCAGCTTCCCCTTGAAATCTTTGTATCTTGAGTCATACAACAAAGCCCAATCTCCCGGCTAAAATTGCTTGTCATGGAGATGTTGGTCATGCCACACCTTTCTCTGAAGTTGAACCACTTCTGAGTGAAGGAGGGCCTGCATTCGGTGCTCATCCAAGCCATTCAGCTGCAGCAGCCTTTCTTGTTGTGCATGGCTGAGATCTAGATCCAGCTGAGCTGCCATCCTCAAAGTGTTGTATTCAAACTCAATGGACAGCAAAGCTCTCTTCCCATAGACCAGCTCATACGGTGTGAAGCCGGTGGTGGTCTTCCAAGTGGTGTTGTAAGCCCATGTGGCTTCAACCAGGCGATCTGCCCAGTCCTTTCTGCTGCTGCTCACAACTTTAGTCAAAATCCCTTCTAATGCTCTATTGGTGACTTCCACCTGCCCATTTGCTTGAGGGTGATAAGGGGTGGAAGTCCTATGCTTGATCTTGTGATGAGCTAGGAGATCTTCAACCAGGTTGGAAGTGAACTGGCTCCCTTGATCGGTGACCAGCTCTCTTGGATAGCCAAACTTATAGAAGATGTTCTCTCTTAGGAACTCGGCCACCTTTTCTTCTGTTACTGCTTTGATTGCTTTGGTCTCTGCCCACTTTGTCAAATAGTCAGTACACACAATGATGTAAGTCCTTTGCCTCGAAGAGGGGTTGATTGGGCCCACAAAGTCCATGCCCCACTTCTCAAATGGCTCAAGAGTCACTTGAGGTTGGAGAGGCATCTCATACCTTTGGGTCGGTTTCCCCATTATTTGGCATTGGTCACACTGACTGACATATCTTCTGACATCTTGATGAAGTGTGGGCCAATAGTAGCCTGCCTGCAGGATCTTGAAGGCAGTTCTCTTTGCTGCAAAATGTCCTCCACAAGGCCCGTCATGACAAGTGAGGAGGATATCAAAGACTTCCTCCTCCCTTACACAATGCCTTAAGATCTGATCGGGGCCAAGCTTGAACAGATTTCCCCCTATCCAAGTGAATGAGGCACTTTTTTTGATGATTATGCTCTTCTCTCTGGAAGATAGGTGTGGAGGGAACTGTGCTGAAACAAGATAGTTTGCTATATCAGCAAACCATGGAGAGAGTACTGAAATAACAAACAGATGTTCATCAGGCATCTGGTCGTCCATTGTTCCATCCTCATCTGCAGACAAATCCAATCTAGATAAAAAGTCAACAACAACATTTTCTCTACCTGGTTTGTCAACAATGGTCAAATCAAACTGCTGCAATAAAAGTAACCATCTAATAATACGAGCATTCACATCTGGTTTATTCATTAAATATCTAATAGCAACATGGTCAGTATGTACAAAGGTCTGGTAACCAGTAATATAATGTCGGAACTTGTTCAATGCATGGACCACAACCAAGAATTCTTTCTCGGTTACAGTGTAATTCAGCTCAGCTTTGGACAAGTTTTTGCTAACAAAGTAAATGGCATATGGAAGTTTATGCTCAACTTGTCCTAAAGCTGCACCTATGGCTTTGTTCGAGGCATCAGTGTGGATGTGGAAAGGTAGGGCCCAGTTTGGACCTCTCAAGATTGGGGCTGACACCAACTTGTCCTTCAATTCATTTAAAGCCCTCTGACAATCGTCAGTCCAATTAAACTCCACATATTTTGCCAACAGGCCAAACAATGGCGAGGCTAGCTTGTTGAAATCTTTAATGAATCTCCGGTAGTATCCTGCTAATCCCAAGAAACTCCGGACATCCCTGAGTTTTTGAGGAGGTGGAACCCTTTTGATGAGAGCAATTTTGTTAGGATCCACCTGCAATCCTTGGCAAGAAATGGTATGGCCTAGCACGGTCCCTTCAGTCATTAGGAATTCACATTTTTCAGGACTAAGGGACAAGTTCATCTCGGTGCATTTGGTTAGGAATTTTCCCAGGTTGGATAATGCTTCCTGGAAGTTGGCCCCATAAGGAGTAAAGTCATCCATATAGATTTCTACTGCATCATGGACCAGCTCCGAGAAGATGCTCAAGACAGCTCTCTGAAAGGTAGCAGGAGCATTGCATAGCCCAAAGGGAAGGACTCGATAGGCAAAGGTACCCCAAGGACAAGTGAAGGTGGTCTTATCTTGGTCTTCCGGGCTGATTTGGATTTGGTTGTACCCGCTAAACCCATCCAGGAAAGAGAAGAACTTCTTTCCTGCCAGTCCATCCAACACTTGATCTATGAATGGTAGAGGGAAATGGTCCTTCTTAGTAGCTTTGTTCAGTTCTCGGTAGTCCACATAGATTCTCAATTTCCCATTTTTCTTGGGAACCAACACTAGAGGGGACACCCATTCACTATCTGAGATGGGGTAAATGAATCCGGCATCCAACAGTTTTTGCAATTCTTCCTTAACAATGTCCTTAAGGGCTGGATTCATTCTCCTCTGAGGTTGCCTAACCGGCTTACAATCCTCTTTGATGTATATATGATGGGTACAGATCGAAGGATGGACTCCTTTCATTTCCTTATAGCTCCAAGCGAAAGCATCAAGGTGGTTGGCCAACAGACTACACAGCTCCTTTTCCTGGGAAGGAGATAGGGAGGAGCTGATCTTCAATGCTTTCTCAGGGCCGAACTCCACATTCTTGACTCTGGGAGTAACAGGGTTGGTTGTACAAAGATCCACTAAGGTGCTAGCTTGGGCATCCTCCACCAATTTCTCTAAGGGTAGTGCACTGGAAGGTGGATTCTGGATCAAGGTCTCGATCAAGTCATCCTCGGTTGGGGGGTCTCTTCTAGTGGTATCTAAGGTGCACAGAGGTGCTGAGTACACCTCATCTTCCTCTCCTTCTTCCAACCAGAGTGGTAAGTCATGCTCTAAGGAGGGTTGGGCAGGAGGGTATAGGACTAGCTGCTTGGACATGGGACCATTTTTGATGGTCATGTTTCCTGCACGACAACTTATGTAAGCATATGCAATAGCTAACCAAGGCGTTCCCAAAATGAGAGGATATCCAGTAAGCTTGGCCTTTGGTTGCAGAACCAGGAGGTCTGCAGGGTATTCCCAAGAGTCAATAGAGACCAAGACATCCTCCACAATCCCTTCGGGAGTCACGATGGAGTGATCTGCTAATTGCAGTACTGTCGAGGTCTTCCTCAAGGAACCCTGAAGATTAAGCTTAAGCATGGTATCCCTGGTCATCACATTAATGGCAGCCCCCAGATCAATCAAGGTGTGAGGTATAATAGTGCCATTGATGTGAACATCTACTACAGGAATTCTAGGATCTAGGTACTTTGGGTAGATGACTTGTCCTAACATAAGGTCAGACAGTTGTCCTATGACATTGATAGTTGAGGCATCTTTCTTCCGTCTGCCTGGGTGTTTGAAACACTTCTCCTTAACCAGCTTGTTGTATATCGGCACATCCTTGATGGCTTGGAGAAGTGGTATTTTTACACACAACTGCTTGAGCTAACCCAGAAGCTCATCCTCCTCTGGGTTGGGTTGTGTGGTGGCTGTTAGTCTCTCAGGAAAGGGTGGAATAGCCTTTGGTTCACTTTCCTGTTTATCTTCCTCATCCTCTGGGGGAGGAGGTTGGCAATCTGGTAGAGTCTTTCCAGATCGAAGATTGATCTCCTGGATCTCCACAACATAGGTAGGGCATGAGGTTTCCCCAGTGTATACCTGTTGGGCCTGTCTATTGTTGGGGTTCGGGTTCGGTTGAGTAGGCATTTGAGGTTGCCTTGGAGGAGCAGGAGGTAATGGCTGAGGTTGAACTGGTGGTGGAGGCAAGATGGTAGGAGGAGTGTTGTATTGGGGCCTCCACCCTGACTGAGGTGCATTCCATTGAGGCTGTGGTTGGGCATGTGAGTGATATGAGTGAGAAGTAGGTTGAGTGGGGTACTGAGGTGGATAAGACCATGGAGGAGGCATGGACCATGAAGGAGGAGCAGGGGGACCCCAGGAAGGTATAGGAGTCGATTGGTTGGGGCTGTAATAAGCTTGAGATGCCCCTTGCATCCCCTGCTGATAAGGTCTAGATCCCTGTGGCCTCCTCTGGTTGAGGTAATAGAGAGGCTTTGTGGGAGCTTCTGTCCCTTGGTACATGGCTTTAAACCCAGGTAAGGTTGGACATTGATTTGTGGGATGGTCCTCCTCACAAACGAAACACACTTCAACCGAATGCAATGGACATTCGTTCTTAGGGTGCCTCCTTGTGCACCTAGGGCAGAAGACAGCCAAGGCTCTCTCAGCCTCTTCTTTCTTTTGCTGAATCCTGAATGTGTCAAGCTGCATGGCAATGGTTTGTCTCACCTCACTCTTAAGATCTTCTAATTGATTTGCAAGCTCATGTTTAGAGAAAGGGACACTAGTTGAGAGGTGGTTTCCTCTACCTCGTTTCTGAGTTGCCCTGGAGTGGTTTCTAAACACAGTATTGATGTACTCATAAGGCAGTTGGTAAATGTCCCCCCCAGCTAACATGTGAAGGGTATCTAAGAGGTCTTCAGGGACTCCTCGGAGCAGGACCAACTTGAGGGATTCAGGGTCAAGTGTGCACCTGGCCCGCTTATAGCTTAGTTGGAACCTCTCCTCATAATCCTCTAAGGACTCATCATTTCCCATGGACATCCGAAAGATTTCCCCCTTTTTTTCCTTGGACCTACAGTAATCCCGGTACTTGGTGTTGAAAGCTTGCTGCATCTGAGCCCAAGTGGTGATACTATTCCCAGGTAAGCCCATGAACCAGCGTAGTGTTGCATCCTTAAGAGTGGAAGGGAAAAGTTTCAACTTTTTCTCATCTTCAGTATAGTCATAGGTTCTACAAAGGACAACAAACTCAAATAGGAAGGTATCTGGATCTTCAGTGGTCAGCCCATGGAAGTGAGGTAAGGCGGAGGGGCTAATGTTTTTCATTTTCATCTCTCCATTGGTCTCTTGGATGGGGAAGGCACCTTCTATTCTCTCATCTTCTCTTCTATTGTCAACCATAGCTTCAGATGGAGTGGTCTCTAACTCTTCTTCGACTATAGGGTTTTTGGATATCTCAGGATGTTCACCTGTAGGTTCTTCTGGGTCACTGTCACCAAAGAAGAGAGAAGGGTGACTCAGTGATGTGGTGGGGGTGTTTGGTAGGAATTTGCCTGATCTATCTCGGTTCCTACGAGGCATGAAATGGAAAAGACTTTCTTTTTCTTTTGATTGCTTTTGCTTTGCTTTTCTTTTGGTACCTGCAAAACTGAGATAGATTGATCTACAACTAACTATGAAAGATGCGAAATTAAACTGAAAGCAGGACAGAACTAATCTACGTTGCTCAAAGGAAATTGCAAAAATGGAAATGCTAGTCTACTCTTGCAGAAAGGAAATGTTAATCTATGAAAGCAGGAAATACTAATCTATGAAAGCAGGAAATGCTAATCTATGAAAGCAGGAAATGCTATGCTACTTTTGCAGAATGGAAATGAAGTAAACTACTTAGCAGAAGGCAAGAGTAAGGAAGTAGAAGAAAAGCAACAATTACTAATACTTTGACGCTTCCCCGACAACGGCGCCAAAAAGATGGTGGGCTCCAGTATTGTAGCAATAATGATACAACTCTTGGAGCTTCCTATCTCTAATTTTATCAACCCGGTAGTTCGTACAAACTTGGAAGCGACGGTGCTGTATGCACAAGTACTAGCTCTTGTCGCAGCTGTCACTTAGTCAGCTGGCACAAGTCCACTAGGGCTCAAGCCAACTTCTATAGGCTCACAGAAGAAGCTTTATGAATGATGGATGAAATCTAACTCAAAGGAGACTAGTCTAATTGCAGAAAGTAACTGAAAACCAATAAAGCATGAAAACCCTAGTAAACCCTAATTTAACTAGCTAGACCCTAACTATGCAAAATTGTGAATGAAACAACTACCAATAATGCCATTACTTGCAGTGAACTGAAAGACATTCATCTAAGCTACCTGCATCTGAAAAGACATGTTTTTGTATTTTTTCATTAAGTGGTTGGATTTATTGTGATGATGCTTTTGATTAGGGTTTGGTTGTGCAGGAGCGGTTGGAATGGAAGGAAAGCATGGGCAAGGTCAGGATGGCTAAGGGAGGTCCCAGAGGGTCTCCAGCATCAGTCCACAGAAGCCTACCACGTTTGGATTCTCAGCAACCGAGTTTGCAGGTTTCTACAGGAAGTCTGCAGGGGATCCTACAGGAAACTCAGGGGTTTCTACAGGAAGTCTGTGCAATTCTACAGGATGTTTGGCCGTGGAAGTTTTGGGAGATGGTGAAGTGTTGGAGTGGTGTGGGAGGATAGGTGAGATGGAGATGGAGTTGGTGATGGCTCAGGAGCAGAGAAATCAGATGGAGGCAGAGTGCATGCAGTGGTTTGATGGTTGGAAGGATGGGATCAACGAAAGTTTAAGTAAATGGAGCTAAGTGAATAATGGATGAGTTGGAGGGTAAATGAGTTGGACAGAGGCTGAGTAGGTGGATTGAAGAGAGATCAAGAAGGAGAAGAAGAAGGTGGAATGATAAGGAGCAGCGTAAATGAAACAAATGACTTATGCACCAAAAACGAGAAATTCATTAACCTATGATAACTGTGCCATGAAACCTATGAGCAGCAATGGAAAACCAAGAAATGAAACTCGTGCATGGAAGTGAAATGTAGAAGTATGGTTCAATGTCAAAAGTGCATGGATGGATCTTCAACGAAAATGTCTATGTTGCAGCTTGCATGGAAGTGAGAAGAACTGTGTTTCTTTTTGGTGGTTGGTTATGGACTGCACCCCAATCCCTAACAGAGATGGCAGTGAGCCTTAACAACCTTTTGCTGGAGCTCCAATAATTTATAACTATCTTCCTATCGAATCTAAGCAACTGAAACAAATTCACCATAAACTAATCCTATCTAAGCTCATGAAAAAGACTAAACTAACAAACTGTAAATTCGAATTTCATGTGAAAGTAAAAACTCAAAGTGCTGGAACGAAATGCAAACACATTACAACACCGAGGAGATCTATTGCTCTCAGGTTGGGCCCTAACCTGAGAGCTATAGCTCCCTTAGAAACTCAGAATGAGATCAAAATATGCCTGCCTTTATTCATAAACGAAAGTCTGATGACATGCCAAAATTGGCTTACAAAAGGAACAAAAAAACCGAGCTGTAGCTCGTATTTCCCAATTACAAGAGTAATACCAAAGTTCAAAAAGCTTCTATCCAAGGCTACGGCCTCAGTATTTATGCCAAATGATCATCCAACAGGTGTCCTTGATTTTAGGAGCTCGGCTGTCCAACTGAAGTTTAAACTGTTGATCCTGTAGGACAGTCATAACTGTTGTTCCTGTAGAACAGTTATAACTGTTGTTCCTGTAGAACAGTTGGCTGCTTCTAAGCTCGGTGGGGAGATGGATTGGAGCTCGGAGCTATGGTGGGAATCACGAGGAAGGTCCCCAAGACTGTGGACATCCTCTCCTAAAAACTAGCAGTGCCACCTCATTGTCTCCTTTTCTCCTTTCTCGTGGTCTTTTCTCCCTTTTAATGCCAAAAACCTGAAAGCATCATGCATTAGTCACGTAGATAGAATGCCTACCCTTCTTCCTACAAACAACACGAATAAACCAAGAAATGAATGCATAAGTAATAAAAAATGAATGGTTTGAGCAGAGCAAGTAGGCCAAATGAGCCCAAATTGTACCAAAAATTGGGTCTCATCACACACCACAACACATGAGTCTGTAATACCTTCATTTATTTCCCTAAGGTCATTTACAAGTGATTTAAAATGAAGTGGTATCAGAGCTTTTAGGTTGTTAAGGTTAGACAAGCTTGTGCTGGATGTTGTTGTTGAATGCTAACTAGATCAAAGCTTAAATTAGGAGGAGAGTTGGTTGAAACTAACCCAAAAATTGGTAGGATCTATTCCAAGAAGAAAATGTCAGAAGAAAGTCCCTTGGGATCAGACCCCCAATCTATAGATAGTTTCTTGGCCATGAGGTCCATGGTAAAGGAAATGTATAGGGAGTTTAAGAAAGGAAAAGATGCAGATGCATCACACTCCAAAGATAAAGAAGAAGAAGAATATCTTCTCCATGACCACTAAAAAGGCAAAAGGAAAGAAGAAAATTTTCTCACACCTCCTAATAGCCTTGAGAATAAAAAGAAGACATCTCTGATCAAATTAGATGTTAAATCTGATTTACCAATATATGATGGAGAGTTGATCCAGAGAAGCTGGATAATTGGATCAGACAAATCGATGTTTATTGCAGAGTGCAGAGTATCAACTCAGACAAGAGTAAGATTCACCTGGCTAGCCTACACCTCGGAGGCAATGCCTTGGTATGGTGGGAAGGCGGGACACAAGCTGACCTGAAGAAACAAGGTAAGATTCTTTCTGTCTGGAGTGAATTTGTTTTTGCAATCAAAAAGTAGTTCTATCCACTAGTTTACATGCAGCAAGCCATGATGAGTGTTGAGTCCCAAACCTGCACTTCCCTATATACCCTTTCAACCTTCTTTTTCCATTTACTTCATCCACCAAGCTGTCAAATCATAGCATATTAGTCTAAAAATAGCTTATGAAATGGCTTCCTAACTATGTTTATGACTGTTTTTTGATTTAGATTTTTGTTCAAACAGCTGCGGAAACTTGTCACTTTCCGCAGCCAGCTCAAGTTTCCACAGCCATTTTGTTAAAGGCTATGTTACAGGTGTCCAATGGAGAAACCAGACACATGGGGAAGCTGCAAGTGACATGTACATGGAGCGTGTCCCCTCAGTTCAGCCAAATCACTCATAAACGGTCATGGTCAACGACGGTCAAAGGAAGGGCCAAACAAGGAATTTTGCAGTGGCACGACTCTGTTTTGCCCACGTGAAGGTTTGCGTGGCACGATCCTCAATTTCCGGAGGTATTGGCACACCTGTAGATCAACCCGTGAACTGAATCGAGCAGCCACCACTCCATGGATTTAACTGTCATGATGACCATAACGCTAGATCTCAGGCCGTGGAGATTTACGTGTCTCTTTGGCAGCATAGAATCTAGGAATTAGTTGCAGCATTTTCACTTATAAATAACGCGTTGGTATACGCTGGATAGTTAGCTTTTCAGATGTAATTTTGACTGTTGTTATAAGCCCACTGTACTGTGCTTTACTTTGTCTTATTACTGCACTTTAAAATATGAGAAGACAACATTCCTGAATTCAATTTGTGACTGAGTATTGACTAGCTGAGGTTGCAGAGGGCCCCTGTACATCAAAGCTCTGTATAGTTTCTTACTTGCTTTCATTTACTGTTTTTATAATCATTGCTTGTATATATATTGCGTTGTTCTGATGTTCATTGCTATACCTATTTCCTTTATGTTTTTTTCATAACTGTTAGCTGATCAGTGCTTCTCTTACAGGTTTTTGTAGGCAACCCGGGAAAATTTACATATTTTTAATAACTACTGACATGAGATCATCTTGTCCTTTCTGATGATTTTCATTTACTGATTTTAATTCCAACATTTTTATTTCTTTCAGTTTTGCTTTGCTTATTTACTTTTTGGCCACTTAGACATCATATTACTCATCTGTTTATGATTTCCTTTCTATAGCCAAGCGACTCAATTAGTGAGGAATCATAATATTACTTGTTATAGTATGATTTAGTTTGCTTTCCTGCAAGTTAGAGATTGAATTACTTATATCATTTTCGAGAATTGAAATATGAATGAGTAGTTAAATTTTAGTTTCCTTTTATGCAATTTAATTTCCTGCAATTTAGATATCATATTACTCAGCTTGTTTATGATTACTTCCTATAGCCGGAGCGAGTCGAAAGGTGAAGGGTCAGAATGTGGGTTGAAGTAGTGTGATTTAGTTTGCTTTGCTTTCAGTCTTTGAGTTGCTTTAAGTTCAGTTTTTATTTTCTTTTTCATACAACAGTAAGGATACTAGGCCATTGTCACTAGTTCACTGTTTTGGTACATTTATTTCCTTTTGAGATTTGATTTCATTATAGTCAGTTTGAAACCTTCTTTTCGAGAAATTTTAAGTTTGGAAAATCATCGTAGAAATCACCATTACCATCCATACTTAACTTTCAATTTCGCCATCTCACACTAGGGAATCCATAGAAGATAAACCCAAAAACAAACTAAAAAACTCAAAAACGACAAAAGACTAAGAAAATGGTTATCTTGCACATACAGTGCACTTCACTTCATCAGTTTACGACTCCTAAATTGACATTTTAAATAGCAATTTAGGACACACTAAATTGACCAAACATTTTGGCGTCGTTGCTGGGGAAGTGAAACTAGGTAGCCAATTTCTTAAAAAAATATATATATAAGAAAATTTCAAGGAAGGAAAATTGATAACCTCTCAAAGTATGCTCTCCTCTTGCACTTAGTGTGACCTAGAGGATCGGAAAAGAGTAAGTTATTGGTTTAATAGTTTCTTGAGTATGCTCTCTTCTTGCACCTAGAGTGACCTGGAAGATCAGAAAGAGAATTATTAGCCCGACTTGAAGAAAAATAAAAAATGACATGCATAGAGCAAGAGATTCTAGGGGAAGGTTTTTAGCTAGAGCCAAGTGTTATCACAAAATCAAGCACTGGAAGGCTGCTGACCAGATAGACTCTGTGTAACTATTTCAGACCAATCTTTTGACTAAGGCTTAGCCTCCTTCGCCTGAGAGGGCTCTCTCAAAAGGTTATTGATTTTGAATATTGATAAGATGGCTAACTCTTGCAAGGTGAATTTAACAAACATGATGGCTGGACAGACATTACAAAGACTTCCATTGGGCTTATGGAGTTAATCATCCTTCAGTAAACTATAACAAAACTCATTCATAGAAGTCAGGGCATGTAATGTTTAAATACTCAAAACACAACTCATAGAAACCTCAGCTTACAAATACACACAGGAAATCAGAGCAACAAAGTGAATTCTGAGTGATTGTGTATCTATACAACTGTAAAAACATAAAGGACAAAACAAAACCACATATATTGAGCATTTGAAACACCGTATGAATCCTGAGAAGAAAAGCAGTCACTTGTATTACTGAAAATGAGTTTGTACACAAGCCAAAATAAACTCTGTTTTCTCAAAATATCCAACCCTCATTACATCAAAGTCTGATCTATATATAGAGATACAACCTTAACCACTATGAGCTTCCTCCTCCAGCATGAGGGGAGCTCGAAGACTATTACTAATTACCCCTATCTATCAATTAACTAATTCATTAAATACATCAAGTGCTGACTGTAATTACAAAGAGTGCTAATTAAACTACATATCTAATTCTATCTTCCTCGTATCATGATCCTTCTTTGCTCTTGGACACCTGTCTCCTTTCAGTTTGGCCGAGATAACTGAGAAGTGGATGCAATGAACAAGGTTAGCATTGGATACTGAATGCGCTGATGGTTCATTGATCATAAGAACAAACCCCTGTTTTTCCGGTCTTTGTCTCCCACCATCCTTCGAAAGTTAAGCAACATGTTCCCAGCTCTTTAATACCCCAAAATTTATGAGCATCACCATATTTTAGATGTGTTGGAGGCTTCATTGATGGACATGTGTATAAACCAAAACAATACTCCTCGTATGCCATTTCTGCCAAATCCTAACTGGTCATAAAGTACCTTTATAAAAGTTT
This sequence comes from Pinus tabuliformis, assembly GCA_031772625.1. Classification (NCBI taxonomy): domain Eukaryota; kingdom Viridiplantae; phylum Streptophyta; class Pinopsida; order Pinales; family Pinaceae; genus Pinus; species Pinus tabuliformis. Next base: position 932,581,838 of record CM062811.1, on the reverse strand, counting down.
TAACTTGAGACAAAATATTTCACCTTTACAAAAAGGCACACTTGTCATTATCTGAATGGCTAGGATAGCCTCATGTGGTCTCCCTTATGTTACTTAGGCGTTTCCTTCAAAAATTTGCTGATCTTACCATTAAACTGTTTGTCTTCATTCAAAAACAGCACCTACAGCAGTTTCGTAGCGCGCTACGAAACTGCTGTTTTTGCTAAAACAGAGTGTATTTGCAGTAAGGAATTTTTTGCTTGAACTTCTAATTTTTTAAATCTTCTTTACAGGTGGCAGAGACCTATATGTCTTCAAAACAATGGAGCTTTAACAAAATTTGCCAAAAATTAGAAAATGACCTCTCTCACCATCAATGAGCAGCTAGTTAACCTAGCTGTGCTTTTAAACTTGCAATCTCCCTCCTCAGGGCTTTGTTTTCAGCTCTTAGAGTCATGTTCATTTTACTGATGAATTTAGCTTGTTTAATAGCTGGAACTGTCCATGTATACACATCAGCCACTGAATCCACTTGACTCACTAGATTTTTACTACCCTTTAACACAGCTCTTCGATAGTTGGCATACTTGACTGCACACTCTCTAATGACATTCTTTGCTTTGGCAATTTCATCTTTTGCTGTCCCCGCTTGATTCTTTATGGCTATAACATTTCCTCCTTGGGTAATAATAACTTTTCTGTTCTTGTCTTTATGCTTGACTGCCTCCACTGTTTTGGACAATACTTCAATTACCTCTGTTCTGGGCATCTTTACAACTTTCTCTCCTTTATGCACTTTCTCAGCTTCTCTAACTTGTTTCCTTGTAACCAGCCTTCGTGGTTTGAAAATAAACTCCTCACTAGGTTCATCAAACCTTAGTCTCTTCGAAGCTTTGGATTTCTTAGTGCTCTCCGGTGATGATTGAGTCAAATCAATATGCATGGGTTCAACATGCACTGGTTCCACCTGTTCAAACTCAATTGCCTCAAGAAAATCACTCAAACTGGCCTTAGATATTGGACTTTCCTCAACAGCTACTGATTTGCCCTTCTCTTTGCTTAATTGACTCCTTGTCTTAACTCTTGATACTTTTTCTAACCCACTTGATCCAGGTACATCTTTCTTGTGCTTGACCTCTTCTTTTGATGATGGCTGAGGTGGCTCTTTAATAACCAAGGGCTTCACTGATTTTTTCAATTTAGACTTGGTCTTCTTTTTATCCTTTACCTCCTTTCTGAGCTCAGCTATTGTGGGTTCCTCAACTGATTCTTCTCTTTCTCTAACCGGCTGTGGAGTAAGGCCTGTTTTACTCTGAAAACCAGCCATAAAGATAAAAGAGTTCCAATCCCTACCAATTTTCTGAAGACCATCCAGCACTAACAGTTTCACTAAACCATGGTGAAATAATGATGTCTCACAGTCATCCTTCCTTAATTGAACTTTATCACACATTTTGCTGAGACTACGAAACAGGTAAAATGGAATATCTATGGATGCTTTACCAGTAAAGTGCAACAACAACTTAAAGTGATAGGAGTAAACCTTGTTATATCTACCCTCACAGGTTAAATACTTTTGAATACAAGTAAGCAGAAGGGCATAGTGTTCTTTAACATAATTTCTAGGTACAGCCTTTGTTAAATCCTCATTCACATATGCCTCTTTAAGAAATTCTTTGCAGGGGTTCAAATCAAATTTAAAGTTCTTAAACCACTCCTGCCCTCCTCTTGGAATTTCAGTTACATTAGCAATTGCCTCTGGAGATACTTGAAATTCTAACATAGATACTTTAGAATTTAAACCTGTAAAGTTCAAGGCAAACTCTTTTGTTACCTCAGCATGGCCACCCTGCAGCTTCTCACAGAAATTCCAACAGCCAGCATCCTTGAAAGCTTTCCTAACACCTTCATCTCTTAATGCAAGGTCCAATCCTTCAGGTTCTATTCTCTGACATCTTCCAGACCGATGCTCCTTCCTCTCTATTCCGCTTTCGAAATTTTTTGCACAAAGAATCACCACCAGCTTCAACTCAAATGGCAAATTCAAAAATTTTTTAGAACGCAGGCTCGCTTGAAAAAGAAACTCGGGCTCGTTTGAACTCGAGCTCATTTGCAATTCAAATATCTTATCACACAAGCTGGCCACTTTATGCATCATTTACAAACATCATAAAACATGCATGCATGACAAAACCGTTAGAATGATTTTTATGTGCATGCCTATGGATCTATTGGTGGAGTGATGGCTCATAAGTGTTTGGGAGGTACGCCAACTGACAATAACCGGACGGAGACAATGACTCATCCCCAGATGTGACCCTTTAGGAATCTGCGCTGCAAAATGCCCGAAACTGCGATTTCGTAGCGCAGATAGTTATAAATTAGCAAAATGCGCTGCAAAATGGCTGGATGCTGACGCGCTACGAAAAGGCTAAAACATCATTGCGCTACAAAATCAACCAATAAGATTGCGCTGCGAAAGTACGGAAAGGACCAGTGACATGTACAAGATAAGACATGGCTTATGCAATCATGATGGAGGATGCCCAATAGTATTAGATAATGATTCACATCAAGACCCTTTAAAAACATGACCCCTAAGTAAGGAACATAGGACAAAACCCATTTGACACCAATTTTTGACAGTGAACTTTGGACAACAATTATATACATGTGACTGTATTTCTAGGTGATAACAGTGGCTCGACTTGGGATAGTGTGCTCCTGTAGTACACTAAGAACTCATAGAACCAGTGCTTTGTCCATTTTATAAAACAAACACACAACTGACAAGCATTCCTTTCTAGCTTTGTGGGCCTTCTCCTCGGGCTAAAGCTTTTCTGTTCAGCTTGTCATTTATTTTTAACAAGAAAACTTCATAAAACGGTTATATACAATGCTCATGAGATACTTGGCAGACTTTCACTGATTGTAATGCTTTAAGAACCTGCCATTAACAGGCCCTCCAGCATATGGTGTTCCATCAACTTCCTGCAGAATGTAAGTGTTGTTTCCATGGAAAGCAGAAATCTGAAATGGCCCTTTCCACAAATTTTCAAATTTGCCATGTTTACCTTTCTCTTCAATTCTGGCTTCCCATTTTAGGACTTTATCATTAATCTGAAATATGACCTCTTTGATCTTCTTGTCAAAAGCTCTCTTGACTCTATTCTGGTTTTGTTGATGGTCTTCAAACACCTCATTCCTTTTCTCCTGCAAAGCTATCAACTGATTAATCCTTCGCTGTATGGCATTTGGTTCCTCCTCTAATCCCTGAATTAGTTTCATAACTGGTACCCCAAGAGATGTTGGGAAAATTGCCTCTGCTCCATACACAAGTTCATATGGTGATGTTCCAATGGACCTCTTTGTGCAAATTCGATCAGCCCACAAGGCATACTTCAATTTCAAATGCCAAGCCTTTTTATTATCCTGCAGCAGCTTCTTAATAATTCTCACAAGACTCTTGTTTGAACTCTCAGCCAAGCCATTTCCCTGTGGATAGTAAGCAGTGGAATGACCAAGGGAAATATGGTACTGATGACAAAAATTTATCATTCTTTTGGACTTAAAATCCTGGGCATTGTCTGTGATAATCTTGAGTGGACAACCAAACCTTGATAAGATGTTATTTTCTAAAAAGGAAATAATCACTGCATCATTTGCTTGCCTGGTAGGTATTGCCTCTATCCACTTTGTAAAATAATCAGTGGCTGTGAGAATCCAGCGATGCTGTCCTGAGGAAGGAGGATGTATTTCCCCTATAAAATCTAATCCCCACTGCTGGAAGGGTGCCTCAACATAGATAGGAACCAATGGCAATGGCATGAGCTTTCTCCTTCCTTCAAATACTTGACATTCATGGCATGCTGCTATCTTTTTATAAATGTCTCTGAACATAGTTGGCCAAAAATATCCAGCTCTCAAAACTTTATTTGCAGTGGCTTTCCAATAGTGATGGCCTCCACAATCTCCCTTATGAAATTCATCAATGACCTTATCAGCTTCTTCTTCAATGAGACAATTTAGCAAAATTCCTCCTGCATCCTTCCAAAATAAATTTTGCTCATATACAAAATATCTAAGGGACTTCAACTTGATGAACCGAGCTTTAGATTTGGAAAGGCTATCAGGGGCTCTATTGTACTGCAAGACAAATGCCACATCCTTATACCATTCTGATGTCAAAAACTTTTCATTGATTTGGATTAATTCTTCTTCATTCTCAGAAATTTCTGATATTTCTGTGCTAAAATTGATACCAATACAGTCCAGATTTGACTGAGTCAGCAATTTTGCTAAGCCCTGACCCTTTACCAACTTGGTGGGCCTGATCTCAATATCATATTCCAACAGCTTGGCTATCCATTTTCCTCTTTTTCCATCCGGGTCTGCTTGTGTAAGAATATCTTTTATAACAACACTTGGCACATATGCAACAATATGAGAGTGCAACACATAAATTCTGAAATCCTTAATTGCTTTCACCAATGCATATGCCTGCTTCTCTAAGATATTATATTTCAATTCAGCATTAGCCAATGTCTTGCTAAAGAAAGAAATGGGCTGTTCAGTACCTTGACTTCCTTTCTGCAGTAAAACTCCAGCAATTGTGTCTTCAGAAGCAAATGTGAAGATCAAGAACTCCTTGGTAAAATCCGGGCTGATGAGGACTGGTGCTTGAGTAAGTGCTTTCTTGATCTCTTCAAATGACTTCTTTGCTTCAGCTGTCCACTTAAAATCTGCTCCTTTCCTTAGCATCTTTGTTATATGTTTGACTACTTCAGCAAAGTTAGGAATGAATCTTCTAACAAAATTAACCTTACCAAGAAAGGATTGAACCTCTTTCTTACTCCTTGGCAAATCTAGCCTTTGAATAGCACTGACCCTATTAGGATCAATCCTAATTCCTTCTTCAGAAATAATATGTCCAAGCAATTTGCCACAAGTTAAAGCAAAGATACTTTTGGTTGGGTTTAAAGAAATACCAAACCTCCTACACTTTAGCAAGATCCTTTCAAGGTGCTTTAAGTGGTCTTCTTCCCTTTTTGAAAAGACTGTGATATCATCAAGATATACCACCACTGATTTATCTTTTTCTTCAGCAAAAGCAATGTCCATAGCCCTTTGGAAGGTCGCCCCTGCATTCATGAGACCAAAAGGCATCTTTGCATACATAAATGTGCCCCATGGTGTAGTGAAAGCTGTCTTCTCCTGATCATCTGGATGAACAAGGATCTGATTATACCCTGAGAAACCATCCAGCATAGACATTCTCTGGGAACCAACAATATTTTGCAAAATAAGATCCATTTTAGGAAGAGGGTAATTATCTTTCAGTGAAGCCTTGTTTAAGTTCCTGAAATCTATGCAGATTCTAATCTCCCCATTCTTTTTCCTAACTGGTACCAAATTAGCAAGCCAGTTTGAGAATCTGATTGGAACAATAATTTTTGCATCAAAAAGCTTTTTCACCTCCTTTTCAATCAGTGGCATCAGAAGGGGATTAATCCTTCTTAATTTCTGCTTAAAAGGCTTCTCATTTTGCTTAATTGGGATGGTGTGTTGTATAATTGAAGAATCATACTGCTTCAAATCAGCATAGCTCCATGCAAAAACATCAATAAATTTCTTCATCATTTCAACATATTTGACCTTCATATCTGCTGATAAAAACTTTGAAATCTTGACTAACTTGGGCACAACTGAATCACCTAAATTACAGCTTTCTATTTCTTCTTCATTAGCTTGCAATCTTGGTGCTTTAAACACATCATTCTGATCAAATAACTTTTCCAGTGGAATGAGGCCTTTAGGGATTAGGTTGTTTTGCAGCTGCAACACTTCAGATTTGTCCCTTGTCTCTGCTAACATATTTTGCTGATCTATTTGATTATGCTCAAACTCCTCTTTCAACTCAAGAAAATTTCTTACCTGCTGATCATCTTCAAATACTTGCCAATTTATGATATTATCTGGGATGACTGGTCTATGGCGAACCTTCACTTCATAGCTATCAGAAGAATGCTTGGGAATAATAAAAAGACTGGCTGCAACAGCAAGAGAATCTGCAACAGAATTTTGATCTCTGGTTTTTATACTGAAGGTATAGGATTGAAATTTTTCCAACAATTCCAACACTAAATTTCTGTAGGCTCTCATCCTTGCATCCTTTGTTTGATATGCACCTTGAACTTGCTTTATAATTAATTCAGAATCTCCACAAACAACAATGTTCTTTGCCTTCAACTCTATCAAGGTTTCTAAGCCTAATACCAGAGATTCATACTCAGCCATGTTATTGGTACAATCAAAGTTAAGTTTGTATGACAGAAACTTACTTTCTTCAGTTGGACTAGTGATCCAAATCCCAGCTCCTACGCCTTCTTTTCCTGCTGCTCCATCAAAGTATAGGGACCAGCAACCAGTGATGTCTCTTTCATTTCTTTGCTGTACCTCCTGACACTGATTTTCTGCATGTTCATCTTGTGATTCTTTTCCAACTGATTCATTGAAAAGAATAGCTGATCCAAGGCCTGTATCACAAGAGTAAATAGGAAAATTCTGAGGCTTGTCCTTGCTGCTTACCATATATGCCATCCTTGTTTCACGATACAACCTCCTTTGTTCACCAAACACTGGAATGGTAGCATATGTCAGATCCATTTGCATGGTACCCTTGATTTTTGCAGCCCATGACCTTGAAAGAAGCATCCCAAACTTAGGTGGAATGTCTGCAACAACAATGTCCATGACAGTTGTTTTTGCTGGGATTTGTGTGAGTGCTACAACAACATCTTTTATCAACCCAATGCAATGAACTCTCTTTGAATCAAAAGAAAATAAATCTTTATATGGTCTAGTTACTTCTAATCCCATTCTTTCCATGATTACCTTAGGCATGAGGTTATGTGATGCCCCTGAATCCAGCATAGCATTATGTAGAGTCATATCATGGATATTAATGCTTATATAAAAAGGAGGGAACTCATCACTTTGTTCATCTTCAAGTCTTGGTCCTAAACAGATAATAGGATTATCCTCTTGCACACTTAGAATATCAGCCCCTCCTGGTGGAGAATTAAGCATTTCCACAATCTTGCTTCTATATTTGTCTACTTTCAGAATTTCATTAAATGGGACTGATATTTTGATTTTTGCAATCTCATTTTCTATATTAAAAACAGAACTAGACCTTTCAATTTCCTTAGGAAGTGCAGGGTTTTGAATATCCTTTTTATCAATAGAAGAATCACCTTTACCATCAATCTGCTTTGACTTTTCCTTTTTGTCTTCAACTGCTTTTGAAACATTTTTCTTGGGCTGCGCTTTATTTGTTGTAATAGGGACATCTCGGTTTCTGAGATTATACTGCTTCTGAATTTCAAATATAGCATGCTGATAACCTTTTAAGAAATCAGAAGGTTCCTCTTCTACCTTTACCAAACTAGACTCATCATGTTCCTCTTTTGTTAAGAAAATTTCTGAGTCTTCTTCACCAAAGCAATGAATAGACTCCTCAGGTACCTCAGGATCTTCCTCTTCATCCACCATGTTTTGTTGGAAAGGAGGTCTCACTGGAGGATCTGCTTGCTGATTTCTATTTTCCCTTGGCCTTTGCTGATTTTGAGGCCTTCTAAATTGAGGGTTCCTGAACCGAGGTTCTTGTTGTGCTTGAGGAGCAGCAGTATTCCCAAGTGCTAATTGATCCATCAACTTCTCCATGGTTTTCATCATGGTTTCAAACTTGTCTTCTTGAGCAGAGGTAGAAGGTTTCTCCTCTTCTTTTATCTTAGTCTTTGCCATCTTTGACTTCTTAGCAGCTAGCATATTCCCCTCTACCTTAACTGCATCATTCTGCATGTCAGCAAGAGTAGCAGACTCTCTTTCTCTGAGTAAAAGAGAGAAATCTGAATCAAATGACTCAGCATATCTTAACTGTGCCAAGGCTCCAGGAGGCTTCAAATGTGCTGGAATGGAATTATATACCTTATTAAACCTCTTAGAAAAATTTTGAACAGTTTCATCTGGAGCTCTTCTTAAACTATTATATTCGTTAAGGGCTTGAACAGGATTGGTCCTATTTCCCCATTTTCTCAGAAAACTATCTTCAAATTCAAGCCAACTATGAATGCTACCAGCTCCAAGGGCTTTAAACCATTTTCGGACTTCCCCAATAAAGGTTTGAGCAAACAGTCTTAACTTTACATCTTCATCATCTACTTCTTCCCTATCAACAAAGTCATTGAATCTATCCACATGTTCCTCAGCTGAAATTTCATCATCTCCTCCCCATGTTGGAATCCTAGCAGCATATTTACTAGGAAGATCATGCAAAATAGCAGGGAGAGCTAGAGGAGCATACCTAGCAGGTACAGCCATAATGAAAGGAGGAGCAGGGGTAACAAGTACTGTGTGACTAGGGGGACCAGAACTAATATGAGATGTTGTCTGAGGACTTTCTGGACTAGCAGAGGCAGAGGATAAAGTATGAGTACAGAAAGGGCTATTGGGACTTTGTAAGCCACTGACAAAAGAAATCCAATTTGGGAGAGGTAAACCAGTTTTGGATTTAAGCAAGACTTCAAAAGGGTCTAGCTCTTTAAGCTGTTTCAAATCCTCTTTCTCTAATAACAATTCAGAAGTAACAATTTCCCAAAACTCTTCTTTATCTCTTTGTGACACTAAATATGAAGTATCAATACCTTTCTTTTGTAGATCCAAAATAATACCAATAAGCTCCTCTTCGTTTTCAGACCTCAACAACACTTCTTGGATTTTATCATCAACAATTTTATCTTCAGGACTTCTAGAAAACTCAGGAAACAAAGACTTTGAAATATTTGAAGTACCTGGTATATCAGAAAATATTTGTTTACTCCTTGAGATGATATTAGGATTTTCCACAGGACTAGGTGGGTTTGGGTCAGGATTACTCCTTGTATACCTTCCTCTCGAAGCCACCTTTCAAACTTTAAAATTCATGGAGTCACCAAGGTAGAATGCAGCCTCGAAAACCTTTTTGAACTCCTGCTACCTTCAGAAATTCAATCTTATAACTACGGGAATGAGTAATCTTCAGGCTCCCGGTAGACGCACCAAAATGTTATCACAAAATCAAGCACTGGAAGGATGCTGACCAGATAGACTCTGTGTAACTATTTCAGACCAATCTTTTGACTAAGGCTTAGCCTCCTTAGCCTGAGAGGGCTCTCTCAAAAGGTTATTGATTTTGAATATTGATAAGATGGCTAACTCTTGCAAGGTGAATTTAACAAACATGATGGTTGGACAGACATTACCAAGACTTCCATTGGGCTTATGGAGTTAATCATCCTTCAGTAAACTATAACAAAACTCATTCATAGAAGTCAGGGCATGTAATGTTTAAATACTCAAAACACAACTCATAGAAACCTCAGCTTACAAATACACACAGGAAATCAGAGCAGCAAAGTGAATTCTGAGTGATTGTGTATCTATACAACTGTAAAAACATAAAGGACAAAACAAAACCACATATCTTGAGCATTTGAAACACCGTATGAATCCTGAGAAGAAAAGCAGTCACTTCTATTACTGAAAATGAGTTTGTACACAAGCCAAAATAAACTCTTTTTTCTCAAAATATCCAACCCTCATTACATCAAAGTCTGATCTATATATAGAGATACAACCTTAACCACTATGAGCTTCCTCCTCCGGCATGAGGGGAGCTCGAAGACTATTACTAATTACCCCTATCTATCAATTAACTAATTCATTAAATACATCAAGTGCTGACTGTAATTACAAAGAGTGCTAATTAAACTACATATCTAATTCTATCTTCCTCGTATCATGATCCTTCTTTGCTCTTGGACACCTGTCTCCTTTCAGTTTGGCCGAGATAACTAAGAAGTGGATGCAATGAACAAGGTTAGCATTGGATACTGAATGCGCTGATGGTTCATTGATCATAAGAACAAACCCCTGTTTTTCCAGTCTTTGTCTCCCACCATCCTTCGAAAGTTAAGCAACATGTTCCCAGCTCTTTAATACCCCAAAATTTATGAGCATCACCATATTTCAGATGTGTTGGAGGCTTCGTTGATGGACATGTGTATAAACCAAAACAATACTCCTCGTATGCCATTTCTACCAAACCCTAACTGGTCATAAAGTACCTTTATAAAAGTTTTAACTTGAGACAAAATATTTCACCTTTACAAAAAGGCACCCTTGTCATTATCTGAATGGCTAGGATAGCCTCATGTGGTCTCCCTTATGTTCCTTAGGCGTTTCCTTCAAAAATTTGCTGATCTTACCATTAAACTGTTTGTCTTCATTCAAAAACAGCACCTACAGCAGTTTCGTAGCGCGCTACGAAACTGCTGTTTTTGCTAAAACAGAGTGTATTTGCAGTAAGGAATTTTTTGCTTGAACTTCTAATTTTTTAAATCTTCTTTACAGGTGGCAGAGACCTATATGTCTTCAAAACAATGGAGCTTTAACAAAATTTGCCAAAATTTAGAAAATGACCTCTCTCACCATCAATGAGCAGCTAGTTAACCTAGCTGTGCTTTTAAACTTGCAATCTCCCTCCTCAGGGCTTTGTTTTCAGCTCTTAGAGTCATGTTCATTTTACTGATGAATTTAGCTTGTTTAATAGCTGGAATTGTCCATGTATACACATCAGCCACTGAATCCACTTGACTCACTAGGTTTTTACTACCCTTTAACACAGCTCTTTGATAGTTGGCATACAAGACTGCACACTCTCTAATGACATTCTTTGCTTTGGCAATTTCATCTTTTGCTGTCCCCGCTTGATTCTTTATGGCTATAACATTTCCTCCTTGGGTAATAATAACTTTTCTGTTCTTGTCTTTATGCTTGACTGCCTCCACTGTTTTGGACAATACTTCAATTACCTCTGTTCTGGGCATCTTTACAGCTTTCTCTCCTTTGTGCACTTTCTCAGCTTCTCTAACTTGTTTCCTTGTAACCGGCCTTCGTGGTTTGAAAATAAACTCCTCACTAGGTTCATCAAACCTTAGTCTCTTCGAAGTTTTGGATTTCTTAGTGCTCTCCGGTGATGATTGAGTCAAATCAATATGCATGGGTTCAACATGCACTGGTTCCACCTGTTCAAACTCAATTGCCTCAAGCAAATCACTCAAACTGGCCTTAGATATTGGACTTTCCTCAACAGCTACTGATTTGCCCTTCTCTTTGCTTAATTGACTCCTTGTCTTAACTCTTGATACTTTTTCTAACCCACTTGATCTAGGTACATCTTTTTTGTGCTTGACCTCTTCTTTTGATGATGGCTGAGGTGGCTCTTTAATAACCAAGGGCTTCACTGATTTTTTCAATTTAGACTTGGTCTTCTTTTTATCCTTTACCTCCTTTCTGAGCTCAGCTATTGTGGGTTCCTCAACTGATTCTTCTCTTTCTCTAACCGGCTGTGGAGTAAGGCCTGTTTTACTCTGAAAACCAGCCATAAAGATAAAAGAGTTCCAATCCCTACCAATTTTCTAAAGACCATCCAACACTAACAGTTTCACTAAACCATGGTGAAATAATGATGTCTCACAGTCATCCTTCCTTAATTGAACTTTATCACACATTTTGCTGAGACTACGAAACAGGTAAAATGGAATATCTATGGATGCTTTACTAGTAAAGTGCAACAACAACTTAAAGTGATAGGAGTAAACCTTGTTATATCTACCCTCACAGGTTAAATACTTTTGAATACAAGTAAGCAGAAGGGCATAGTGTTCTTTAACATAATTTCTAGGTACAGCCTTTGTTAAATCCTCATTCACATATGCCTCTTTAAGAAATTCTTTGCAGGGGTTCAAATCAAATTTAAAGTTCTTAAACCACTCCTGCCCTCCTCTTGGAATTTCAGTTACATTAGCAATTGCCTCTGGAGATACTTGAAATTCTAACATAGATACTTTAGAATTTAAACCTGTAAAGTTCAAGGCAAACTCTTTTGTTACCTCAGCATGGCCACCCTGCAGCTTCTCACAGAAATTCCAACAGCCAGCATCCTTGAAAGCTTTCCTAACACCTTCATCTCTTAATGCAAGGTCCAATCCTTCAGGCTCTGTTCTCTGACATCTTCCAGACCGATGCTCCTTCCTCTCCATTCCGCTTTCGAAATTTTTTGCACAGAGAATCACCACCAGCTTCAACTCAAATGGCAAATTCAAAAAAAATTTAGAACGCAGGCTCGCTTGAAAAAGAAACTCGGGCTCGTTTGAACTCGGGCTCATTTGCAATTCAAATATCTTATCACACAAGCTGGCCACTTTATGCATCATTTACAAACATCATAAAACATTCATGCATGACAAAACCGTTAGAATGATTTTTATGTGCATGCCTATGGATCTATTGGTGGAGTGATGGCTCATAAGTGTTTGGGAGGTACGCCAACTGACAATAACCGGACGGAGACAATGACTCATCCCCAGATGTGACCCTTTAGGAATCTGCGCTGCAAAATGCCCGAAACTGCGATTTCGTAGCGCAGATAGTTATAAATTAGCAAAATGCGCTGCAAAATGGCTGGATGCTGACGCGCTGCGAAAAGGCTAAAACATCATTGCGTTGCAAAATCAATCAATAAGACTACGCTGCGAAAATACGGAAAGGACCAGTGACATGTACAAGATAAGACATGGCTTATGCAATCATGATGGAGGATGACCAATAGTATTAGATAATGATTCACATCAAGACCCTTTAAAAACATGACCCCTAAGTAAGGAACATAGGACAAAACCCATTTGACACCAATTTTTGACAGTGAACTTTGGACAAAAATTATATACATGTGACTGTAGTTCTAGGTGATAACACCAAGAGTTCGATTTTCACAACTCCATCTGCTTCAAGGAATAGACAAGAGACACCTCCATCATCTCCAACTCACACTCCTAGCCTTAGGATTCCTGGAATTCAAGAGGAAGTAGTTGAATTAGGAGACTCTCCCACACCATTCATCGAATCTGAATTAGGAAAATATCCTTTCTTTCCTTCTACAGGGAGACACATTGTAATTGAAGAAGTAGAATCACCTGACGAAGAAGAGGGAGAAATTCCTCCTCATTCGCCATTAGTAGAGGAACTAGAGGACTCTGAAGTCTCTGAGGAAGCTATCATGACAGAGGAGGTAGTTAACGGATTTGGTAGAGGTAGAGGTAGAGGAGGGGGAGGAGGAAACAATGGAGGAGGTAGAGGTAACAATGGGGGAAATAGGGATGGAGATAACTCATTCGGATTTCCTATAGTCGATGAGGATTCTCGAACAACAATGAAAAAATTTCACCATCTGTCCTCCCAAAATTTCATGGGTTAAGAAATGAGGATCCTGAAACATTTCTATTTGAGTTTGAGGTCGTGTGTCGAACTTATGATTATCTGGAAGACTCTCAAAAAATCAAACTGTTTCCTTCAACATTGAAAGGAGCTGCTTTGAAATGGTTCATGGGATTACTCACCCAATCCATTAGGACTTGGAATGATATGAAACAAACATTTTTGGATAGATACCTGGACTATTGTATGCCCACCAATCACAAGGATGAAATATTCAAAATGGTGCAAAGAGAGGAAGAAAACTTGGAGGATTTACTTGAAAGATTCCAATACAACCTGAAAAGAGTACAAATGAGTAACTTAGATGAGGAAACCTTGAAAGGCCTTCTATTAAAAGCCATTAGAGATGAATGGATATATATTTTGAACATGATGGGAAAAGGAGATATATCTCAACTTCCACTTCATGATATAGCAGAGCTATGTGTCCATCTCTCAAGGGGAAAATCTAAAACTGGAAAAGGGCCTAGAGATCCTTCTCTCATTAGAGCAAACAAATCTGCAACTGGATCAGTAAGTAGGGCTGAGATTGGCAATATGCTTGATGAATTCAAAACTGATATCTTAGGGAGTCTTAGTGAGCAACTAGACACCCTTAAGATACAAAATAAGCAGAAAGCAGAAGCTAAAGCTTTGGCCATATTTTTCCCAAAATGTAGAAAGAAACATACTCTAAGGGAATGTCCCTTGGATGCAAAAGTTGTAGAAACATGTGTGATTTGTTCAGAGAATCATGAGACCAAGGATTGTCCTTCAATTCCTGGGTTCAAAGCTGTCTTTCAAGAAGATCCAAATACAATTGAGTCTCTCTGTTTTGTTGCAAGGAGACCTTGGCAGGGGCAACAAAACCAAGGGTTTAACAACTCTATGAACTTTCAAACCCCACCAAATTGGAATCCTTGGCAACAACCTTGGTCCCAACCTCAAAATCCTTTTCAATCATGGGTACAAGGCATGCAAAATTCTTATGGGAGATTTGCTCAATTTTATCAATATCCTCCATCTTTTCAAAACCAACAAGCTCCAAAACTTCCAAATCAAAATCCACAACTATCATTGCCATTTCCACAAAAACAACAACCTTCTCAACTGAATCCAAATTCTCAACTCTTGCTTCCATTCCAACAGAAGCCAAATCAACTTCCTTCCCAGCCATTGCCAAACCCCAACAATAAAATCCCTCAAAATTCTTACATGGTAGAAGGTCAACAATTTCCTACCTATATTATTGTTCCTCTCAATGATGTACAACTCAGATCTGGTAGAGTTTTAGATAAACCTTCTATAGATTCCCAAAAGCAAAGAATTTCTGAGGAAGATTCTATTGAAGCCAATAAAGGTTTTGAAGCATTTCTTCAAAACCCAAGCATTAAAAAAGGAAAAGAAAAAGAGTTAACCCCCACAACTCCTATAGTTGATCAACCTGCATCTTCATCCACACCTCCTTTTCTTGAAAGATTAAAAATTGACAAAGGGGTGGAAAAGCAAATCTTGTTGCCTGACTATGATTTTCTAGATGAATTGAAGAATGTCTGTATCAAGATTCCCTTGTTACAAGCCATTAGAGAGATTCCTATTCTAGCAAAAACAATAAAGGAGTTGAGTCTTAAAAGACCAGGAAGGAAACCAAGAGATACAAGAAGAATCCACCTGGTAGGAAAAATTGCATATATCATGATGGGAAAAATTACTATGCAGAAGTATGTAGATCCCAGTAGTCCAATTGTCAAAACACATATCAATGGGGTAGAAATTCCAAATACTTTGATTGATTTAGGGGCTGCTATCAACATTATGAGTAGACAGACTATGGAACAACTGAAACTTCCTAATCTTATTTTTACACCTACTTTATTGCAACTTGCAGATTGATCAATTATCAAACCAAATGGTGTATTAGAAGACATTTCGGTCTCCTTAGACTCTTGGGAATATCCAGTAGATTTTGTTAGCCTCCTGTTGGAACAGGTGTTCATCTTTCATGATTAACAGTTGAAAGTGCCAAATATGTCATACTTTGCATGCTGCAATGCTCCATATTTCCAAAAGAGGCCAAAGAAAAGGCCATGAAAGTGTGCCAATAGAAATGCCACTGCTCTATTCCAATTTTGATAAGTTATTCCTTTTTGAAGAATTTTTTGTTAAGGGAAGGCCAAACAGCTTAATCTTGGCTTCCCTAGGTTTCAATTTCTTGTTCTAGAATGTAGAGAATGAAAATCTGTCCAAACAGTTTAATCTTGGCAGATTTGTAGGTAGGTAGAGAAACAAAGGAGCCTAACTGTTTAATCTAGGCCCTTGGATGAAATAAGTGTAGATCTAGATAGGAGGACAACAAAAAGAAAAAAGGATAATCAGGGTCTGCAAGTCCAAGTGCACCCATGCAAAAAGAAGAAAAAAAGCTAGGTAAGTAGGCTGGGTAAGTAGTTTTGTAGTTGCAGAATCAAGCTGTGTGATCCATTTCATGTTTTCAAGTGTTATATCTATTCAGATCACAAGTGCAAGGCAATTCCCCTTTGGAGGAGCTCAAGCGAGGCATGTCTAACTCCCCCTTTTTATCATTCCCCAAATCACTCACTAACATCCCCTTAAGGACTTTGGGATCTGCCCAACCAATCCTGTTATCACTTCATTTTTGTAAAGCACCAAGTCAAGCTTTGACTTTCTTCAGTGGAAAGAAGCCACATTTCTTGTGTAAAAATCATGTCTCCACAGTCCACTCACTTCCTATGTCTAAGTTTCAGCTCACAAACTTAGCCTCTCCCCTACACTTCACCTCATCAATTCATATTAACTCCTAACTCTACTATCTATCTCCCTAGATCATTTCCCTACCCCCTATTTTAGAAAAAACTATATAAAACCCAAAAAATATTATATATCCCACCCTACAGCACTATAGCTATGTACATACAGTTCTGGGATATGATAGTCCACCTGGGACTATTATGAACCCATCCGTGTCATAACTCTGGGATTGGTCTAAACCTCTGGTTAGGCCAATAACCTATATCCACCCCTTTACCCTTAAAAACCTTATAATTCTACCTCTGCAATCATTTACCCAATGTCTAATGTTTAATAGTTTTTTGGTTAAACATTAAATTAACCCGTGACCCACATTAACCAAGTTTTTTGACCCCCTCGGCGCGTTTTTATTTAAAAATGTCCGGCGGGTCCTGTCCCTAACCCCCTATCACCTCACCTTTACTGCCAGCCGTTTGATGGATAGCACCCGAGATCAACGGTGGGCGGTTATTCCTGCGCCCCGATCTGTCGGAGGTTAACGTCCGGGGGATGGGCAGTTTCCCCGTCGTACCCCCGCCACGTGTCGGCCTCCCGCTGTGTTCGGAGGCCCCTTCCCTAATACCGCCGGTGCCAAAAGGTGGTGTGGGAGAAAACCAGATACCGCTTTCCACCCTCCTACGTCAACACCACATCATCATGATGTCATCATCCTGCGTCGGCCTCCTGTCACCGTGTCCTTGCCACGTCGCTGCCACCGTACTGCCACGTCATCACCCCTACTGTACCGCCACATCACCCGGCCATACTGTTGATGTCACCCTGCTGATGTCACCCTACCACGTCACCGCTGTACTGGGACCCACCGCTGACGTCATGTTGACGTCATCGTCAAAAAGGGCGAAGCGTGAAATCTGCACAACAGATGCCAGGAATGAAAAACCGAGGCAGTTTTTGATGCACAATTAGCGCTTAGCACTAATTGTGCATCGCTAAGGGAAATAGGCCAAAATAGAAGCCCTCGTAGCGTGGCTACCAGCGGGCCCGAAATTCGCAAATTCACAGGAATTTCTTCACATAGGTTCGAAAAAGGGGCAAAGACAGTTCTAAAGGCAACAGAGGGTCGAACATCAGCCATAAAATGTCGATGGGACAATTTAAAGCATTCAAAAGACATTAAAGAGCCCAAGGTCAGTGAAAGTGTATCAGAGGAAGCGGCGAAGACTATCAGTTAGTGTTTTGGTGGAAATCCGTATTTCCAAAGCAGGAGAACATTGAAGGCCCCAAGCAAAGTCAAAGAAAGCGGTGAAGCTATTTCAAAACTCTCAAATCACAGTTAATGCACCTCAGAACCACTCAAGAGCAGGGGATCAAAACCCAAAGCACAGTTATGACTAAATGATCAGCACAGAGCCATAAAGACAACACATTAACTCTTTTTGATACAGCTGCCCTCAGCGCAGCTCAAAGATATTTTCTTGCATTTATTTCAGGCATATGTTAGGTTAAAGGCACTTATTATATCAGATCTATCTCAGATCTGATTCTTGTAGATATTTTACTTATAAAACCACCCTAATTTACTGTTTAGAGGGTTGGTTGGTTAATTCCTTCCAAGAGAGACTCGCTCTGTATATCTGATATGTTTTCTTTAATCAAAGACTGCTAAAAGCTTGGAGGACAGACTGTCTACTGTGTTATTAATGTTTTGAAGAATGAATATGGAATCTTTGTGCTGCAACATGACTCAATAAGTGTTTCTTATCTCTGTTTTAAATTCATATATGTTTATATCATACATATATCACCATCTAAATAGAAGAAAGAAAGATTAGCTTAGAACTTGCTTGGCTGCACTCTATGCTCAATTTATGCTGTTTCTTTATGTTTTCATCTGAATTGGTAATGAATGTGAATTCCCTTTGGCTCATATTCCCCCTAATTCACTCATGTTTGACAGTTATCTAGGGATTATTGACTGCTCCTAGATAGAGCTCATTCACCTTCCCTCTGTTAAGCTGAATGAGAAATTCTTAATTGCTTCTCATTCCTTAGTCCTCATTCCATCCTTTTAGCTTGAATCATTGTTTCATGTGCAGCTAGCTTGCTCCATATTCTTCTTGTGACCAAGAAAACACACTAGCAGTCCTAATCCTCGACTCCATGCTCAATGGTTTGAAACTCTCACACTATACTTACCTCTCTACTTGGAAGCCTCATCTATCCCACCAAACTCAAACAAAACCCCTTGAACTCAATAACTAGCCTAAAATCATCATCAACAAAGTTAAATCATAAACAGAGAGCCCTCTCTGATTGCAGGTGGGCTAGAACCTGCAGTCCAAAGATTGGTTTGTGGTTACCTCGGCCGTATTCCCTTGGGAGTCAAAATGAACAACCTGAGTGATAACATAATGGTGACTCCACTAGGGAACCAATGAATTTTCCAATTGTTGTATATTCCTTAAAACTACAGATGAAGCCTGAATGTCAGCCAGGGAGCCTTTGAAACTGTTCTTGCTTTACATTTACAGGAGTAAATAAATGCTGCTTCAGTCAATCTTCATGGTAGTTTTAAGTTATACATAGTCATTCTAACATTTGATCAATTCCTTGCTAATTCTAAAAACATTCACAGAAAATACCAAAACAGGTTCAGAATCTGGCTCCCAAAAGGAACTCATGTTATACAAGGTCAAATCCATACCCAAATCCCCCAGCTTCTTTTGAAAATCCCAATTTGATCCAAAGAAACCTCAGGAAGCTAGAACGAAGAGAAGATTTTGCTGATTCTAGTCCTGAAACAGTCCAGCCAAGCTGTGTTCCAACCCCTGTCAAAGTTTTATTTTGTTCAACCCCTACTTCCCTTGGTTCATCGTCCACCTCTCAAAGCACTCCTTCCACACCTCCATTCACTGCACATACTCCCATTACCACCACTGGTGTTACAGCTGTTCCAGTTGTTCCTGTTGTCCCACTTATCCCTGTGAATATGGCGAATAGATATGCTTCGTTACAGTTGCCTACTAATCTAGGGGCTATGCCTCGGGATTACCAATCTAAAATCACATATTTTGATGGAACTGGTTCTTTCACAACCCTTCAGCATACCAAGAAAATGCAAGACTATTTTGAGAACTACGAGATTGATGATGATAGCGTGAGAATGAAGATTTTCGTCCAAAGTTTGACAGGTGATGTCAGGACTTGGTTTAGAGCACTCACAGCCAATTCCATAGTAGACCCAGAAGCCTTATACCAGTCATTTATCAATAGATGGGAGAAAAAGAAGGACCCCTTACACATATTATCTGAATATGACACCATCAAAAGAGGCCCTCAAGAGTCTGTCTTGGACTATTGTGCAAGATTCAATAATGTTTATAATGCAATACCACAGAACTTAAGACCTCCACCTGATATTTCTTTGTATAAATTCCTTGATGGTTTTGATACTAACATGGCTTATCAGTTAAGGGAAAGAGCCCCTCAAACCCTTGCAGACATGCAAAATGTTGCTGTTAGCGTAGAGGCAAATCTTATTGCCAAAAGAAACAGAGCTAGAACTGAGAGAAGAACCACCTTTAAAGAGGAACCCTCAGCCTTAGATCAAAAGCTGGATGCTATTATCAGTGGCATGCACAGGCTGGGAGACAGAGTGGAGAGTTTTGAGAGGAAGTCATCATGGGAAGGACAACAACCTAATACCATAAGGAACCCAAATTTCTGGAAAACTCAGAACACAAATGCTGGTAGGTCTATCCCAAACCATGATGTAAGGCCTCCTTTTCATGAAAATTATGTTGAAGCATCTACATCTAGTGAGCCCACAGAGGACACTCACATGAACTTGATGGATTTGAAGGCTGAGCAACAAATTTTCCTAACCCAAGCAGACCATGATGAGCATGACTTTAATCAATTTCAAACTAAGTCTGGTGAGTCTTTTGACTTTAAACAGGGTTATGATTCAACTGTTTATGAGGTCCACAAACAGTACAAGCTGAGGACAAGAACCATAGATGTGCCCGAAAAGGTTAAACCAAGTGATACCAAACAGCCTAAGAAGATCAAAGAAAAGGCTGCCATCATAGAAACTGCTGATAAAACAATTCCAAATCCAAAGGATGTCACCACAGAGGATGTCACAGACACGCAGCCATCTAATGATCACTCTCTGCCACTTTCTTCCTCAAAAGAAGATTTGAACAGCCATCCTAAAAAAATTTCCAAATCAGAAATTGTTCAAGAAATCAACGAAGAACAAGAAAAAACCACTGAAAGTGCAATTGAAAAGGGAAAATCTACCAGTCACAATACTAAATCAAAGTCAGAAAAACCTTTTGATTTAGAGGAAGAAATAGGTAAACTGAAGATATCCATCCCTTTATCTGAACTTGCCAAACATGATATCTATAGGCAGAAAATCAAAAGATCGCTGCAAATGCCAGAAAATAGGGATGATGTGAATGTATTAGATGATCAACCTGTTCTCCTTTTCGGTCCTGAAGTCAATGGTAAAACAGGACATGGAGCTGTGTTACCATTCTATGTCAGTTTGCACATTCATGATAAAGTATTGCATAATGCTATGTTTGACTCAGGTGCCTCACACAACCTTATGCCCAAAGCTGTAATGGAGAAGCTAAACCTTGATGTTACAAGACCCTACAAAGACTTATTTTCCTTTGACTCAAGTCAGGTCAAGTGTTTAGGCTTAATCAAAGAATTATGTGTCTCCTTAGTCCAATATCCCAACAAGACAATCCTCATGGATGTGGTGGTTGCTGACATTCCACCAAAGTATGGCATGCTATTGTCAAGATATTGGGGAGCAAAACTCCAAGGATCTCTCCAACTAGACCTCTCTTATGCCACTATATCTATCTTTGGGCAACCAAAGAGACTGTATAGAGAAACACTGATGAAATATGTGGTAACTAGTGAGGACAACCCCCAAAATTCTCTTTTTTCAATCCATTTTGATATGGATTCTTTTATTTTATTTAATGATGAAACAAGTCCTCCCAATGATGATAAGCCATTGGCTTTAGAACTGGACACACACATCAATGAAGAATTGGTTACCCATACTGATGAAACTGTCAAAACAATCAAGGCAACCAACATACAAGAAGAACCTCCCCAAATAGAAAATTCAAATTTGCCCACTGCAAGAAAGACTGAAACTCTTGATACTAATCACAAGCAAGAAATCACATGGTATTTAGAGTTTGATGGCTCTGTCAACAAGTTAGGAGCATGGGCAGGTGTATGGATTCACAATACACATAACAATCATGCAGAAGGCCATGCCTACAGATTGAATTTCAAATGCACTTATAACATTCCAGAGTATGAGGCTCTCCTTTTAGGCCTTAAACTGCTCAAAGCTCTAGGAGCTGTGAAAGTATCCATTCTAGGTGACTCAGATTTAGTCATACAGCAAATGAAAGGCAACTTTGTTACCAATGACAATAGAATGAGAGCCTATAGGACTATTGCCACTAATATACTCAATGCATTCACTGAATCCAAGCTTGCCAAGATTTCAAGAGATCATAACATTCATGCACACAACCTAGCCACTTTTTCTAGTACATGCAAGCTTCCCTGTGAGCCAAATCACCATTTCACTGCTAAGATAAAACATAGGCCTGCTATCCCAAATAATGTTAAAGATTGGCAAGTGTTTGAAAATGATACCTAGATTAACAATTTCCTCACTCTTGAACATGAGTTTTCAAATATTAACATTGACATGGATGCTATGACGGATGAACAACAGCAAACAAATGAAAATTAGCAGGTTGCAACCGCTGTAATAGCCAAACAAATGCTAAAACCAACTGTTTTTGACAATGCAAACATAGAAGAGATGAAACAGATGCATTTGGAGGAAATAGCCAAAACAGAGGCCGAGATCGTTGATCTAAAAGATAACTTTCTCCCTGCTGGCCTCACTCCGTTAGAAGATATGTTTGATGCAAATGATGTTTCCAAAAAACAAAAAATGCAGCCCTTAAACGCTGCTATAGAAGAACACAACATTGGGACAACAGAGAAGCCCAAAATGATCAAACTATCTCAATCTTTGCCACATGATCAAAAGCCCAAATATGTTGATTTGTTCAAAGAATTCCAAGATGTATTTCCTCGGAGTTATGAGGACTTGAAGTCCTATGACACCTCAGTGATCCAACACACCATTCCCTTAAAACCAAACATAAACTAAGGAGAATCAATCGTGTGCTTCTCCCATTGATTGAAAAGGAAGTGAAAAGAATGTTTGAAGCAGGTATCATAGCACCCATCAGATTTTCTGAATGGGTATCCAATCTTGTTCCCACAAGAAAGAAGACAGGTGAGATTAGGCTATGTGTAGATCTAAGAAATTTAAACCAAGTCGCCCTAAAAGACCACTACCCATTGCCAAAAATGGACCACATCCTACAAAGAGTAGTGGGGTCATCTAGAATCTCTTTGCTAGATGGCTTTTCAGGTTTCAATCAAATACTGGTTCACCCGGATGACCAAGACAAGACAGCCTTTACCACACCGTGGGGAACATTTAAATATGTGAAGATGCCTTTCGGACTTAAAAACGCTGGTGCTACCTTTCAAAGGGCGATGGATATTGCATTTGCCAAGGAAATACATGATTTCCTAGTTGTCTACCTCGATGACTTAACCCCTTTCTCCAAATCTGATCAAGAGCACCTAAAACATTTGAGGCAAATATTCATGACATGTAGGAAATATGGCATTTCCTTGAACCCCAAGAAGTCTCTCTTTGGCCTTGAAGAAGGTAAATTACTAGGCCATATCATATCAAAAGATGGTATTAGAATAGATCCGGAAAGGATCCAAGCCATTTTGCAAATCCCATATCCAAGAAACATAAAAGAGTTGCAAGCATTCCTTGGAAAGATCAATTTCCTAAGGAGATTTATCCCAAATCTAGCCGAGCTGATAAGACTGTTAAGCAACATGTTAAAAAAGGATGCCAAGGTAAAATGGTATCTCGAAACTAAGCAAGCCTTTGAGAGTATCAAAACTGCCTTAACCCAAGCCCCAGTCCTCACAAGTCCACAATTTGATAGGGACTTCATCATATTCTCATTTGCATCTGAGCACACCATAGCTGTTGTCCTTTTGCAAAAGGATGATCAAGGAGCTGAAAATCCAATTGCATTTTTCAGCCGAGCCTTAAGAGATGCCCCTTTGAAGTACCAAATCATGGAGAAGTAGGCCTATGCCCTTGTTAAAGCAATCAAATATTTCCGAGTTTACATTCTATATTCACATGTGATTGCCTATGTCCCAAATGCTGTTGTAAAAGACATATTAACCCAAGAGGGGCTAGAAGGCAAAAGAGGCAAGTGGATTGCTAACATCCTTGAGTATGACATAGAAATAAAACCAACCAAGCTCATAAAGGGACAAGGTTTAACCAAACTGATGTCCGAAACAAACTTTCAAGCCTTAGACATTAACCAACTGGACAATGAACAGGAGCTGGCGACTCCACAGATTAGTGAAACCTTTTTGCAATCCCCATGGTATGTTGACATATGTTTTGTGTTATTAAACCTGTTTTCTCCCCAAAGATTGTCCAGAACCAAGAAAAGATTTTTGAAAATGAAGGCTTCAAAGTTTTGTGTCATAGATGGTGCCTTATTTTGGAAAAATCATGAAGGCATACTGCTTAATTGTTTAACTATGAATGAAACTAACAATGTCATGAAAGAATTCCATGCAGGGGACTGTGGAGGACATCTATATTGGAAGTCCACTGCGGATAAAATTTTAAGGGCTGGTTTCTATTGGCCCTCTCTGTTTGCAGATGTAAAGAAGTTTGCTATCTCATGTCATAAATGCCAAATCTTTGAGGGCAAAAGAAAGCTGTTACCTCTGCCTCTTAAGCCCATCTCAACCAAAAAGCCTTTTCAAGAATGGGGTCTTGACGTCATTGGAGAAATCCACCCCTCTTCCTCAAGCCAGCATAAGTGGATTCTAACAGCCATCGACTATTTCACTAAATGGATTGAAGCCATCCCATGTAGATAGGCCAATGACTCCATCATTATCCAATTCCTTGAGACCAACATCCTTTCTAGATTTGGCTGCCCTGAGAAGATCATTATTGCGCTGCTGCCTCCAAATCCAAAAAGATGATCAATTTTTGCCATAAATTTCACATTACCTTGGGCCACTCCACAGCCTATTACCCTCAAGGAAATGGCTTGGCCGAATCATCCAACAAAAACCTCATCAACATCATAAAGAAAGTGCTAGAAGAAAACAAAAAGAACTGGCATAGATAGCTCATAAATGCCCTATGGGCAGATAGACTTTTAACAAAGAAATCCATTGGGATGAGCCCTTATGAGCTGGTGTATGGCATGGAGGCCAGATTTCCATCTTCCTTGGGCATTCCTATCATCAAGCTGTTACAAGAGATCCAAGCAGAACCAAATGATATTCAAAGAAGAATAAACCAGACCATTCATCTTCAGCAAACAAGAGAACAGGTCTATAACAGAGCTCAAATTTTGCAAGAGAAGCTCAAAAAGATGTTTGATAAGAGAGTTAAGGCTGAGGATTTCTTTATTGGCGATAAAGTGTTAAGGTGGGACTCACGAAGAGAAGACAAGGGAAAGCATGCAAAATTTTATATTTTATGGAAAGGTCCATTTTTTATCAGCGTTGTGCAGGGCAATAACACATATTTCCTCAAATCTGTAGAGGACGACATAACTGAAGAAGGCCCTATCAATGGCTGAATGCTAAAGCATTATTACGATCCCTGTTGTTGAACACAACGCAGTTGTATTATATTTGTACATAAATACTTGTATTTTCATCACTTTATTTTTTTAGCAGGCCGAATAATGGAACAGTGCAGCAAAGTTTTTTAAAGGCAGAACCAAAGCAAGTCCTCCATTCAAATATCTGTCATTACATTAATACAAGCAAAAGAGCAGGCAATTCTTTCCGACAATGGTATTAAAAGAAAAGAGGATGTTCAATTTACATCAACACCCTTTTTCAAGATAGAATCAAGGGAAGTGCTCCAGTTTTGTTCCCCTATGTTGTGTTTATTTCAAAAGCAGGTTCTCAGGCACAGGTGCATGTAATAATAGAGCACGCAGAAGAAAGAAGTCGATGCTGTTATGCTATAAAAATTCAGTTGTTGAGAATGTTGCGTTCAGGTTTTAAAGTTTCAATTATTTGACAGCCAGCACAAGGGAAGTTTCAGTCTACAGCAACAATAGAAGATCAAGGCAGTCTGACCCGTTGTTCTTGGCTTTTCACAAGGAAAAGCCATCCCCAAGTGGAGCCACTATTAGCCTCTTGTTGCAACAGGTGTTCATCTTTCATGATTAACAGTTGAAAGTTCCAAATATGTCATAATTTGCATGCTGCAATGCTCCATATTTCCAAAAGAGGCCAAAGAAAAGGCCATGAAAGTGTGCCAGTCGAAATGCCACTGCTCTATTCCAATTTTGATAAGTTATTCCTTTTTGAAGAATTTTCTGTTAAGGGAAGGCCAAACAGCTTAATCTTGGCTTCCCTAGGTTTCAGTTTCTTGTTCTAGAATGTAGAGAATGAAAATATATCCAAACAGTTTAATCTTGGCAGATTTGTAGGTAGGTAGAGAAACAAAGGAGCCTAACTGCTTAATCTAGGCCCTTGGAAGAAATAATTGTAGATTTAGATAGGAGGACAACAAAAAGAAAAAAGGATAATCAGGGTCTACAAGTCCAAGTGCACCCATGCAAAAAGAAGGAAAAATGCTAGGTAAGTAGGCCGGGTAAGTAGTTTTGTGGTTGCAGAATCAAGCTGTGTGATCCATTTCATGTTTTCAAGTGTTATATCTATTCAGATCACAAGTGCAAGGCAATTCCCCTTTGGAGGAGCTCAAGCGAGGCATGTATAACTCCCCCTTCTTCTCATTCCCCAAATCACTCACTAACATCCCCTTGAGGACCTTGGGATCTGCCCAACCAGTCTTGTTATCACTTCATTTTTGTAAAGCACCAAGTCAAGCTTTGACTTTCTTCAGTGAAAACAAGCCACATTTCTTGTGTAAAAATCATGTCTCCACAGTCCACTCACTTCCTATGTCTAAGTTTCAGCTCACAAACTTAGCCTCTCCCCTACACTTCACCTCACCAATTCATATTAACTCCTAACTCTACTATCTAGCTCCCTAGATCATTTCCCTACCCCCTATTTTACAAAGAACTATATAAAACCCAAAAAATATTACATATCCCTCCCTATAGCACTATAGCTATGTACATACAGTTCTGGGATACGATAGTCCACCTGGGACTATTATGAACCCATCTGTGTCATAACTCTGGGATTGGTCTAAACCTCTGGTTAGGCCAATAACCTATATCCACCCCTTTACCCTTAAAAACCTTATAATTCTACCTCCACAATCATTTCCCTAATGTTCAATGTTTAATAGTTTTTTTGGTCAAACATTAAATTAACCCGTGACCCACATTAACCAAGTTTTTTGACCCCCCTTGGCACGTTTTTATTTAAAAATGTCAGGCGGGTCCCGTCCCTAACCCCCTATCACCTCACCTTTACCGTTAGCCGTCCGATGGATAATGCCCGAGATCAATGGTGGGCGGTTATTCCTGCGCCCCGATCTGCCAGAGGTTAACGTCCAGGGAACGGGCGGTTTCCCCGTCGTACCCCCACCACGTGTCGGCCTCCCATTGTGTTCAGAGGCCCCTTCCCCAATACCGCTGGTGCCGAAAGGTGGTGCGGGAGAAAATCGGATACCGCCTTCTGCCCTCCTACGTCAGCACCACGTCATCATGACGTCATCATCCTGCGTCGGCCTCCTGCCACCGTGTCCTTGCCACGTCATTGCCACGTCGCTGCCACCGTACTGCCACATCATCACCCCTACCGTACCGCCACGTCACCCGGCCGTACTGCTGACATCACCCTGTTGACGTCACCTTGCCACGTCACCGCTGTATTGGGACCCACCGCTGACGTCATCATCAAAAAGGGCGAAGCGCGAAATTTGCACAACAGATGCCCGGAATGAAAAAACCGAGGTAGTTTTTGATGCGCGATTAGCGCTTAGCGCTAATCGCACATCGCTAAGGGAAATAGGCCAAAATGGAAGCCCTCTCAGCGCGGCTACCAGTGGGCTCGAAATTCACAAATTCACAGGAATTTCTTCACATAGGTTCGAAAAAGGGGCAAAGACAGTTCTAAAGGCAACAGAGGGCCGAACAACAGCCATAAAATGTCGATGGGATAGTTTAAAGCATTCAAAAGACATTAAAGAGTCCAGGTTCAGTGAAAGTGTATCAGAGGAAGCAGCGAAGACTATCAGTTAGTGTTTTGGTGGAAATCTGTATTTCCAAAGCAGGAGAACATTGAAGGCCCCTAGCAAAGTCAAAGAAAGCGGTGAAGCTATTTCAAAACTCTCAAATCATAGTTAATGCACCTTAGAACCACTCAAGAGCAGGGGATCAAAATCCAAAGCACAGTTATGACTAAATGATCAGCACAGAGCCATAAAGACAACACATTAACTCTTTTTGATACAGCTGCCCCTAGCGCAGCTCGAAGATATTTTCTTGCATTTATTTCAGGCACATGTTAGGTTAAAGGCACTTATTATTTCAGATCTATCTTAGATCTGATTCTTGTAGATATTTTACTTATAAAACCACCCTAATTTACTGTTTGGAGGGTTGGTTGGTTAATGCACTCCAAGAGAGACTCGCTCTGTATATCTGATATGTTTTCTTTAATCAAAGACTGCTAAAAGCTTGGAGGACGGACTGTCTACTGTGTTATTAATGTTTTGAAAAATGAATATGGAATCCTTGTGCTGCAACATGACTCAATAAGTGTTTCTTATATCATACATATATCACCATCTAAATAGCAGAAAGAAAGATTAGCTTAGAACTTGCTTGGCTGCACTCTATGCTCAATTTCTGCTGTTTCTTTATGTTTTCATCTGAATTGGTAATGAATATGAATTCCCTTTGGCTCATATTCCCCCTAATTCACTCATGTTTGACAGTCATCTAGGGATTCTTGACTGCTCCTAGATAGAGCTCATTCACCTTCCCTATGTTAAGCTGAATGAGAAATTCTTAATTGCTTCGCATTCATTAGCCCTCATTCCATCCTTTTAGCTTGAATCATTGTTTCATGTGCAGCTAGCTTGCTCCATATTCTTCTTGTGACCAAGAAAACGCACCAGCAGTTCTAATACTCAACTCCATGCCCAATGGTTTGAAACTCTCACGCTATACTTACCTCTCTACTTGGAAGCCTCATCCATCCCACCAAACGCAAACAAAACCCCTTGAACTCAATAACTAGCCTAAAATCATCATCAACAAAGTTAAATCATAAACAGAGAGCCCTCTCTGATTGCAGGTGGGCTAGAACCTGCAGTCCAAAGATTGGTTTGTGGTTACCTCGTCCGTATTCCCTTGGGAGTCAAAGGGAACAACCTGAGTGATAACAGATTTCATGATTTTAACTCCCAAGAGTAATTTAGGAGGAAACCCTCTCATCTTAGGAAGACCTTGGCTAGCCACAGCTGATGCTTTTATCAGTTGTAGGTCTAGGGATATGTATATTTCTGATGGTAATTCGACAAAGAAATTCAATCTATATCCTCCAGCAAAAGCAATTACAGAAATAGGAGATAATGAGTGGGTTGATGATGAGGATACTATACAACCTGTCTTTGCCATTTCTGAAGTCAGTGAAGATAGTCAAATTCTGAACACATTAGAAAACTTTGAAACATCTTCAGAATATGACCACACACAATTTTAGTTAGATTCTGACATTGAGTATCTATCATCTAGACAAATGTCTCTTTTCTCTATGGAAGAGTTTGGTAGTTCCGCCATTGAGATCTTTCTAGGTAAAACATTGAATATCAACAAAAACTTGGAAAGATCACAATAGGGAGAGCTAACCAAAATCTTGCAAAAACATTCTACTGCATTTGCATGGGAGTATACTGATATGAAACGTATTGACCCTAAGACTTGCATTCATCACATCTACATCGAGGAAAACAATAGACCAATCAGACAACCTCAGAGAAGGATGAATCCAAACCTTAGGGAGATAGTGAAAGAATAGCTCCAAAAACAACTCAATGTAAACTTCATTTATCCAATTTCAGATAGCCGATGGGTTTCTCCTTTGGTTATAGTACCTAAAAAGAATGGTAAATGGAGGGTATGCATTAATTACAGGGAATTTAACAAAGCAACTTTGAAGGATCACTTTCCTTTACCATTTATCGATCAGGTATTAGATACTTTAGCAGGCAAAAAGTATTTTTCATTTTTGGATGGTTTTAGTGGCTATAATCAGATTCAGGTAGCACCTGAAGATCAGGATAAGACCACATTTACCTGTCCATGGGGAATTTTTGCTTACCGAGTACTTCCTTTTGGATTATGTAATGCACCCGCAACATTTCAAAGGGCAGTACTAGGAATCTTTTCTGATCTAATCCATGATTGTGTAGAGGTTTATATGGATGATTTTACAGTTTATGGTAATTCGTTTGAAGAGGCATTAGAGAATTTGGAAAAAGTCCTTAAAGAAACAAACCTATCGTTGAGTCATGAAAAATTCTTTATGATGTTTACTGAAGCGATTGTTTTAGGACATCATATTTCAGGGGATGGGATTAAAGTTGATAGATCAAAAGTTGAAGTCATCTCCAAGTTGCCTATTCCAAATTGGCAAAAAGATGTTAGAAGTTTTCTTGGATTTACTGGATACTGTAGAAGATTTATTGAAAACTTCACCAAAATAGCATCTCCACTCTTCAAATTACTTACAAAAGAGACTGAATTCAAATGGGATCCTGATTGTCAATCTGCATTTGAAACTATGAAAACAAGAATATCTGAAGCACCCATTTTGAGAGGGCCAAATTGGAAACTTCCTTTCCATATTTCTACAGATGCTTCAGATACAGCTCTAGGAGCTGTGTTGGGTCAAAAGGATTTAGTTCCTTATGCCATTTACTACACCAGTAAAAATTTGACTCCCACCGAGTTAAACTATACTGTGACTGAAAAAGAGTTTTTAGCTGTTGTTCATGCAATCAATATGTTTAGACATTATATAACATGCTATGAAACTTTTGTCCATACTGATCATTCTGCAACTAGATATCTAATGAACAAACCTGTTACTAATGGCATAGTTACAAGATGGCTCTTACTTTTACAAGAATTCAATATTACTGTGTTGGATAGACCAGGGAAACAAAATACAGTAGTTGATTTCTTGTCTAGAATCCAAAATACTAATGAAGATTCTCCTGTAGAGGATAAGTTTTCAGATGAGTATTTATTTGCAGTAACTACTAAGACTCCTTGGTATGCAAATATTGCTAACTATTTGGTTACAGGAAAGCTACCTCCACATTTATTTCCTAGTGAAAAAGAAGAATTATTCAGGAGAGTTCGAATTATTCATGGATTTCTAATGAATTGTTTAAAACAGGGCTAGATAGTGTGATCAGAAGATGTGTTCGGGAAGATTAAATGCCTGACATCCTCAAGGCATGTCATGATGAACCATGCGGTGGACACTTTGCTGACAAAAGGACAGCCTATAAAATCCTTTCTTTAGGATATTATTGGCCTTCCCTTTTCAAAGATGCAAAACAATATGTCAGAAGGTGTGACAGCTGCCAAAGAGTTGGGAGACCGACTCTTTCAAATGAAATGCCATTACAACCACAGGTACTCATCGAACCCTTTGAAAAATGGGCTTTAGATTTCATTGGACCCATTAATCCACCATCTAAATAGAAGAAGTATATATTGGTATGCACTAATTATGTCACTAAATGGGTAGAAGCCAAAGCATTGCCTTCTGCCACTGAAAATTCAGTTGTTCATTTTCTTTATGAGGATATTTTTACTCGTTTTGGTATCCCAAGAGAAATTGTGACAGATCAGGGAAGCCAATTTATATCTAACTTGATGGAGAAGCTGATGGAAGAATACAAAATCAAGCATAGAAAATCTACTCCTTACCATCCGCAAGAAAATGGCCAAGTGGAGTCTACAAACAAAGTTCTTGAGAGAATCATCACCAAAAATGTCCATCTACACAGAAGAGATTGGGCAGAAAGGCTTCCTGAAGCCTTGTGGGCCTACAGAACTACATGGAGGAATACAACAGGACATTCTCCCTATGAACTTGTTTATGGGAAAGAAGTCCTGCTCCCCAATGAGTTTCAAGTCAAGAATTTCAAGATGGCAGTCCAGTTGGGGATGAATCTATCAGAAGCCCAAAAGCACAGAATGGAGCAGCTGAATGAGCTAGATGAGATCAGACAAGAAGAAATTTTAAGGATTGATCTAGTTCAAAATCAAAGAGCTAAGTGGCATGACAGATACATCAAAGAGAAAAAGTTTCAAGAGGGAGATTGGGCGCTACTGTTTGATTCCAAGTTTAAAGACTTCAAAGGTAAATTTCAAACCCATTGACTTGGGCCATATGAAATTGACAAAGTTTTTAACAATGGAGCGGTAAGAATCAAGACCATTGATGAATTTCAGACTCCTCTTATTATGAATGGCCACCGATTGAAAATTTATCATAAGCCACTCTCAAAAGAGGAATTTGTCAAGATGTTCCAAGAGAATTCTGCAATAAGGCTGGTGAAGAAGAATCCTTCTTCCCCACCAACCTAGCCTTTGTTTTTCTGTTAAAAATTTTTTTTTGTATAAGCTTGAAAACCAATCATAGATTGGCGGTCTTATACAGAAAATATGGAGTGAAAATCAGGGACACCTAACACTCTATATTTTCCAAAAAAAAATCTCTCCTCTCCTTCTTTCTCCATCTTCACTCCACCTCATTTGCCATTTCACTCCATCTCCATCTCATTCATATTTTCGTTTCACTTCACTCCGCTTCACTTTCACTCCATTCCACTCATTTCATTTTCATTTCCTCAATAAAAGTCCCTTTCAGAACTATTTTCACTCAGTTAGTTCTTTTCTAACTATCTTTGTTCAGCTAAGTGGGTGTTGTCCCAGTTTCTGCAGTTGGAAGCAGGTTCCGCAGCCAGAAACAGTTTCTGCAGCCAGAAACGATTTCCGCAGCTACCACCACTCTGTTTTTCAAATTCACAGTCAAAATGTTAGTGCAATAATAATGAAAATGCAGGTGTAATTGAGCAAATGCCATGAAGACATGGAGCATCTCCAAGACATCAAGGAATAACAGTTGGTTAAAAGCTATGAGCAAGAAATGACAAAGTTTCCAAAGGTATGAGCAATTTTTTTTTATCAAATAACAATTAAAGTCATGATTATGCATAGTTATCAAACCATAAAAAGTTCTACTATGTGCAATGATTCGATATGATAGCTCCATTACCCACTCCTATTCCACGATATTACTCCACACACCATGCATTCATTTCTTAACAGTCTCATGATTGATTTTTTGGTTTAAACTCAAGTTGACTGCAGTTTCATTTGCCACCTGCACTCATGAGATGTGACCAATCCCATTACGGCTCCTCTCCACCGCATTTCCCGCAGCCATCCATCAAAACATGTGATATTCCGTACGCAGCCGTTAATTCAAAAAAGATCTCGACTCCACTCCGTTCACTTACCATTTCATTAAAGATCATCCTTTTCATATACACGCATTTCAATTTGTGAACTTATTTGCGGCTGCTCATCCTCTGTTCCGCCTGTAATCTGAAGCATTCCCATTACCTGCTACCGATTGCAGCCACTGCATTTTACCATAAACCCTGCAACCGAGCTACCTTCCCTCTGCTAAATCCTCACACGCAATTGAATCCTCAGTTGAAATTCAAAACAGAGGAAGGAATGGGAAAACTACTAAGGGCAGAGCCAGAAGGACTGAAATATTTAGAAGGTTACCCTCAAGCAAAAGATTTGCTGAAGAAAGCCAAATGGTTACGCTTCATCCAAAAGTTTAAAGGCTATAATAAAGAGGTAACCAAGGCTTTTGCACGGTCTTTCGATGGTCAAATGGTGGAGATTGGAGATTTGAAGCTCACGGTGACCGAAACAACAGTAGCAGCTGCCACAGGCTTACCCCAGGAAGGTGAGCGATGGTTCAAAAACAAAAGTGTGGATGAACAGGCATGGAGAATTATGCTAAGAAACCCAGGTATGGACACCACTGTTTTTACTAAAGGAATTCATGTTCATGCATTGAAGGAAGAATGGGCCAGTCTGTTGTTAGTTATCCAAAAATTTGTCTCTTGTGAAGGACACTTTGGTTCAATGTACATGTACCATGCTAGACTGTTGATGAATTTCTTAGAGAATCAGACTCTTAATTTGCCTTATTTCTTACTGTTGAGTTTGAAGAAGATGAGTATTACAGTCCAAAAACACATAGGCAATATAGAACCTCATCTATATCATCATGGACTTGTAAAAATTCTCATTAAGGACCAACTGAAGAAAAACAAAGATACCTGGGAACAATTCTTGATAAGAAACTACTTCCAAGAGCCATCTGAGGCCTCTGAAAGTAGTACACAAAAGACACCAAGAAAAAGTAGAAGAAAAGAAAAGAGTACCATAGTCCAAGACTCCCCTACTACAGAAACTCAAGAAGTTGGTCAAAAAGAAGAAGAAAACAGAATTAAAAACAAGAAACGGAGAAAAGAGAAAGGAAAAAGGACCATCCAAGAAGTCTACTAATCACTTGAGCCATCCATAGAGGAGGATTATCAACCACTGTCAGAAAGATTAGTACATCTTCAGGCTACTATAGCAAAGAAAAAGGAAACAGGGAAACAAAGTATACAAGAAAAGAGTACTAGTCCACCATACTTAAGGAGAAGCACCAGGCTAAGAGGAAAGGGGAGTAAAACACAAATAAAACGGCCCCACTTCATCGACTTGGGTGGAGAGACACCTGAGAAACCTCCAGCTGGCCGTAGTCCACCTCGTCCTTAGCCAAGCATTGAAACTAGTCCTCCACATGATGAAAGCCCTTCTCGGCTAGAGCTAGAGAGCAGTCCTCCTCCTCCACAAGATTTTGAACTCAGTCCAAGAAAGACACCTGAAGTAGATCCCAATCAACAGGAGGTATATGACTACTTGGAATCTTTAGAAAAATCAACTGCAGGTCCGAGTACCACTCTGTCACTAGATGCACAAGTTCAGTCCTTAAAGCAGGAGGTATTTGAATTAGAGGTCCTAAACAGGCATATTAAGTAAGAAAATGAAGCACTCAAGGAGTAGAGAAAAGTAGATAAAATTATTCATGATAACACTATGCTTCATTTGGGACTATGGCAAAATAAAAACAAGAAACTGAAGAAAAAGTGCAAAAAGTTGAGCAGAGCATTGATCAATCTCAAATTCAGATGTCTAATAAGGAAACACAGGATGGTGGTAGCACCAAAGAAGAAGAAAAGAGGGCTAGATGTCTTAGCAGAAGCTTCAGAACATATGGATTAGAGGGGAATGACTAAATTTTAGTTGCGTGAGGACATGCAACACCTTCACAGTGGGGGTATGTTGAGTCCCAAACCCGCACTTCCCTATATACCCTTTCAGCCTTCTTTTTCCATTTACTTCATCCACCAAGCTGTCAAATCATTGCATATTAGTCTAAAAAGAGCTTATGAAATGGTTTCCTAACTATGTTTATGACTGTTGTTTGATTTAGATTTTTGTTCAAACAACTGCAGAAACTTGTCACTTTCCGCAGCCAGCTCAAGTTTCCGCAACCATTTTGTTAAATGATATGTTACAGGTGTCCAATGGAGAAACTGGCCACATGGGCAAGCTACAAGTGACATGTACATGGAGCGTGTCCCCTCAGTTCATCCAAATCACTCATAAACGGTCATGGTCAACGACGGTCAAAGGAAGGGCCAAACAAGGAGTTTTGCGGTGGCACGACTCTGTTTTGCCCACGTGAAGGTTTGCATGGCACGATCCTCAATTTCCGGAAGTATTGGCACACCTGTATATCAACCCGTGAACTGAATTGAGCAGCCACCACTCCATAGATTTAACTGTCATGATGACCATAACGCTAGATCTCAGGCCGTGGAGATTTACGTGTCTCTTTGGCAGCATAGAATCTAGGAATTAGTTGCAGCATTTTCACTTATAAATAACGCGTTGGTATATGCTGGATAGTTAGCTTTTTAGATGTAATTTTGACTGTTGTTATAAGCCCACTGTACTGTGCTTTACTTTGTCTTATTAGTGCACTTTAATATATGAGAAGACAGCATTCCTGAATTCGATTTGTGACTGAGTATTGACTGGCTGAGGTTGCAGAGGGTCCCTGTACACCAAAGCTCTGTATAGTTTCTTACTTGCTTTCATTTACTGTTTTATAATCATTGCTTGTATATATATTGCGTTGTTCTGATGTTCATTGCTGTCCATATTTCCTTTATTTTTTTTTCATAACTGTTAGCTGATCAGTGCTTCTCTTACATGTTTTTGTAGGTAGCCCAGGCAAATTTACATATTTTTAATAACTATTGGCATGAGATCATCTTGTCCTTTCTGCTGATTTTCATTTACTGAGTTTAATTCCAACATTGTCATTTCTTTCAGTTTTGCTTTGCTTATTTACTTTTTTTCCACTTAGACATCATATTACTCATCTGTTTATGATTTCCTTTCTATAGCCAAGCGACTCAATTAGTGAGGAATCAGAATATTACTTGTTATAGCATGATTTAGTTTTCTTTCCTGCAAGTTAGAGATAGAATTATTTATGTCATTTTCAAGAATTGAAATATGAATGAGTAGTTAAATCTTAGTTTCCTTTTATGCAATTTAATTTCCTGCAATTTAGATATCATATTACTCAGCTTGTTTATGATTACTTCCTATAGCCGGAGCGAGTCGAAAGGTGAAGGGTCAGAATGTGGGTTGAAGTAGTGTGATTCAGTTTTCTTTGCTTTCAGTCTTTGAGTTGCTTTAAGTTCAGTTTTTATTTTCTTTTTCATACAACAGTAAAGATACTAGGCCATTGTCACTAGTTCATTGTTTTGGTACATTTATTTCCTTTTGAGAATTGATTTCATTACAGTCAGTTTGAAACCTTCTTTTTGAGAACTTTTAAGTTTGGAAAATCATCGTAGAAATCACCATTACCATCCATACTTAACTTTCAATTTCGTCATCTCACACTAGGGAATCCACAGAAGATAAACCCAAAAACAAACTAAAAAACTAAAAAACGACAAAAGATTAAGAAAACGGTTATCTTGCACATACAGTTCGCTTCACTTCATCAGTTTACGACTCCCGGATTGACATTTTAAATAGCAATTTAGGACACACTAAATTGACCAAACAATGAGGTGACAAACTCTTCGCCAATTGAAAGGGCAAAGTGTACAAGGTTACACCCAAGAATTTCAGAAGAGAGCTTTGATTCTAGGAATTTCATTAGACTCACCTGAGACTTTGTTGAAGTACATAGGTGGTCTACACAACTACATGAGGCACACCATCCTCATGTTTAATCCCACTAGTATAGATGAGGTATCCGTTCAGGCTACACATCTAGAAGCTAGAGGTAAGAATGGGAACCCAGAAGTTGGGGGATCATCCGAACCCATTGCAAGTAAAAATAAGGAGAAGAGAAAACAAAAATGGAAAGAGAGGAAGGTCAACACTGCACAAAAGAGAAAGTCTTCATACACTCACTGTAAAAAGGATGGGCATGATGATGAGCACTGTTGGATTCTATATCTAGAGCTAAGACCTAAGAAGTTCGAGGGCAAGAAGAAGAAGACTGCTGCAGCTATTCAGAAAGATTTGGGGTCAGACTCAGGAGATGAAATAACCATTGCAGCCACAGGTATAAAAGGTAATAATACTGAAGCATCTACTAGAAATTCTGCACATAATGAAGAAAATGAGAGAAAAATACATGATCTTTTCCATATTTGAGTTATTTCCAAGCATCAAAAGATTGATACTTTGTTTGATAGTGGTTCACAAGTAAATTTAATTTTTGAAGCAGTTGTAAAGAAGTTGGGATTACTCACCACACCTCACAAGAAACCATATCCATTAGGTTGGTTAAGTGATAAAGCACAACTACAAGTGACTAGACAATGTAAACTTAAGTTTTCTTTTGGGTCAGCATTTGTGGATGAGGTTGAGTTAGATATGACTCCTTTGAATATATGTGGAATTGTTTTAGGAAGTCCTTATTTGTATGATAGAAAAGCTATTTTTTATAGAGCTGAGAACAAGTATCTTCTCGTTAAAGATGGAATCGAATATATTGTAAGAGCTCATAATCTCAAGAATAGTTACACTCTCATAAATTCAAGGAAGATGAAACGAATTGTAAATTCATGCAAACAATTTTTACTAATGGTTGTAAAGGAAAAGAAACCTGATAAAACCAATGTATTTGAGGGTTGTGATGCTAAATAAGAAGCTGATTTAGAAAAAGTTGTTTCAGAGTATGATATCTTGTTTCAAGAACCTAAAGGCCTGCCACCCAAAAAGGAAATAGTGCATGATATTAATTTGCAGCAAGATGCTGCATTGCCTAACATCGGAATGTATAGGTTGTCCGCTTTAGAGAATGCATAAATCAAGAAGAAGGTGTAGGAGTTGCTCGAGAAGGGGTTCATCAGATCTAGCACATCACCATGCGGGTCTCCAATCGTTTTAGTGAAAAAGGAAGATGACTCGTGGAGAATGTGCATTGATTATCGAGCACTGAACAAGATAACGATAAAAAATCATTATCCCCTTCCTCGCATAGATGATCTATTGGATCAATTGAAGGAAGCTATTTATTTTTCCAAGTTAGACTTGCATAGTGGATATCATCAGGTCAAGAGTTGCAGAGCAAGATGCATGGAAGACTGCTTTCAAAACAAAGTAGGGATTTTATGAGTGGCTGATTATGTCTTTTGGCTTAACTAATGCTCTTGCTACTTTCATGAGAGTAATGAATGATGTGCTCAAACCTTTTCTTGATGATTTTGTTATTGTATATTTGGATGAGAAAAATTGGGAAAGAACATTTAAAGCATGTTATGCAGACACTAGATGTTTTGAAAAGAGAAAAACTTTATGTTAAACTCTCAAAATGTGAATTTGGCAAAACATCTTTGAATTATTTGGGAAATATAGTAGGGTGTGGTGAATTGAAGATAGATCCCTCTAAGGTTGCAGTCATTGTAAACTGGCCTAAACCCAAATCTGCTGCAGAGGTTATAAGCTTCTTAGGAGTAGCACAATATTGGAAAAAGTTCATTTCCAACTTTTCCTTAATTTCAACTCCTTTACATGCTTTAATAGGATTGAACAAGGTGTTTCAGTGGAGAGGAAAACAATAGAAAGCCTTCGACACCTTGAAAGAAAATATTAGTACAACACCAATACTAGCACTACCCGATCTTCAAAGGCCGTTTGAAATCCAAACATATGCCATTGACTATGCCATGGGAGTAGTGTTGATATAACACGGTAAACCCATATGTTATCACTCCGAGACATTTAATTCTGTAGTAGTTAACTATCCCACATATGATAAAGAATTGTATGCATTAGTACAGAGTGTGAAAAAGTGGTAACATTACTTAATGGGCAAAGAAACAATCATACATACTGATCATCAACCACTTCAATATCTGCACTCCCAAACCAAGTTGCAGTAATCAAGACATTATAGGTGGATGGGTTTTCTACAATAGTTTCATTTAGTCATCAGATATAAAAAGGGCATACACAATAAAGTTGCAGACATGTTGTCCAGACCAATTATAAATGCATATACTATACTTAAGCATAATTTAGTATTACATGAAAGCTACATTGAACAATATGCTCAAGATATAGATTTTAAAGATGTATATGCAACTTTAAGTCAAGGCAAACGAGAAGAAAAATTGGATTATCATGTTAAGGACCGAATCTTGTATCATTGTGGGAAGCTATGCATTCCACAAACTGAGAGAGTAAAGATAATCCGAGAAGCACACACTTGTCTGATATCAGGTCACTTTGGGGTAAATAAAACAGTTACATAGCTGCAAAGATTTTGTTATTGGCCAAAAATAAATGAGACAGTTTCTAGATATGTAAGAGGGTGTACTATGTGTGCTAAAAGCAAGTCCAGCAATAGAAAACTAGGCTTATACACTCCACTACCAATTCCTTCTCATCCTTGGGAAAGTGTTTCCATGGACTTTGTTGGAGGACTGCCCAAATCTAGGAAAGGTCATGACTATTTATATGTTGTTGTGGATAGGTTCAACAAAATGTGTATTTTGATACCTTGTAATAAACAAATTACAGCGGAACAAACTGCAAAGTTATTCTTTCAGCATGTATGAGTTCATTTTGGATTACCCACTTCCATTGTATTTGATCGAGACACCTGATTTGTTGGGAAGTTTTGGTCAAGTCTGTGGGAACTGATGGACACCAAACTGAAGAAAAGCACAGCCTTTCATCCACAAACAGACGGCTAGACAGAAGTGGTCAACAGGATAGTGATCCAGTTGCTCAGAGGCTATTGCAACAAGCATCCCAGACTTTGGGATGAACATTTGTGTTATGTGCAACATGCTTACAACCGAGCAAAACATTCTTCTACACAGAGATCTCCTTTTGAGACTTGTTTTGGTTTTACACCAAGGTTTCCCTTGGATTTTGTCCTTGGTAAAGACATAGCAGTTGATGGACACAGTGATGTGGACAAAGCAACCAAGTTCATTGAACAAATCCAAGAAATTCACTAGATAGTACATGAACAGCTGGAAAAGAGCCAAGCCAAATACAAGGCAAGGCATGACAAGCATCAGATGGAGCATAGTTTCCAAATTGGTGATCAAGTTTGGCTGTATATCAGCAAAGACAAAAGGCAAGGTGAAGGTAAAAAGCTAAAGCCAATAAGGTATGGACCTTTCAAGATAATTGAGAAAATTGGTGAGAATGTTTTTCGCCTTGATTTACCAACTTACATGCACATCTACTCAGTCGTTAATGCAGACAACTTGAGACTATTTGAACCTTCATTAATTGAAGATCCCGAAGAGCAGAGTTAATTGCCTTCTATTGATGATCTATTACCTGAATATCTCAATGAATTGTAGGAAGACACAGTTCTGGACAAGAAAGTGAGGATGACGCGCAAGGGAAATGTTGAGTACCTCAGAATTGGACTCAAGGGTTCAAAGCCAAGCAGTGCAAAGTAGATAGAGATTGGACAAGTGAGACAACTATACCCTCACTTAGTCGATGCTTGAAAACCAACTTTTGGTGGTCCAAAAGCTTTTTCAGTGGGAAGGCCGTGATCCAAATTGGATCCTTAAACTCTCTTACAGTTACCCGAATTCTGTAAAACTCATACCAAAGTTTTAGAGTGCTATGGATGTCAAGATTATTAGGAATAACCTCTGAACAATGGCAACTTGTGGTCAGCACGGAGCAACGAGGACCCTCAGTCAAAGCGCACAAATCGTTAGCCCATGGTAACCGCGTGTTGGCACAAAATTGGCAAACGGGAGGTCAAATCCTGAAACAGAAGTAGTTTCTGATATGCGATTAGCGCTAAGTAGGGCGTCCCCCTTAGTGAAGGAAAAGCCCCAAGTGCTTGGTCACGAGGAAAGAGCATAAGACCATACAGAAATCGCCGATTCCGTCAGAAGGCGGGTCCCACGTTAAAACCGGCAGGGTATCCCGAGCACCTCAAGTGGTAAGTGGGTTCAGCCGAGTCCCGCGCGATGCCATACACTGGGTGACATGTGTCCGACGGATGAGAGCGAAAACCACTTACATCGCGCAAGTAACGGTCATGCAACTTACCCGTGCGACATGGAAGGAGACCGTAGGATCTGGAGGCTCCAGATCAACGGTGGAGAATTGATCCGATGGATGACTGGATTCGACGGGGAAATTAGGATGAGTCGTATGAGATTTGAGATCCGACATGACCGTTGAGTTGGCAGAGGAATGAGTTTTGCAGGCAATCTTGGAGCAATGGAAATAACGACCGTTCAAAGAGAATTGACACTCAATTCGTGAGGAAACAGGTGACCACCTCTCTGTGAAGTGTTACAATGATGATGACACAGAGCAGGGGATTCCAGTGGACAGAGGCAGGAGATCTAGGGAGTCGGGAAGTGGAAACGAATAGTCGGGGAGCGGATTGAACAATGTAAACTTTGAAACAGGAATTGATACTGTTACCCGTTTTGTAGAATAGCAAAAAGATGACCCGATTTTGAAAAGGGGTGATGTAGAACACACATGTTTTTTTAGAGCATAGTTTTTGGCACTATAATTTTTTTTATGTACATTGCATTTTAGAATGGTAGTGATCTTGATGTTGATTTAAAAAAGTGGTAATTCTACACCATGCCCTTATTTTAAAATGCTCCTTTTTTTTTTTTTTAATGTATGAAATTCAAATAATTATTTTGTAAATTTAATAACTTTGGAAGTGGTTTTCTTCTTCATATCTTCTTATTTTCATTTTCATTTTTATTTTATTTGTAGTGACGTTTTTATTTTTTTGCATATTTAAAGAAGAACGTCGATATTTTGCATTTTTGATATTCTACATATTTATACATCGTTAATTAAATTTTCAATCCACATGAAATAATTGTCTCTAAAAAACATATAAAAAAAGACAAAAATAAAAAATAAAAAATGTTAAAAAAAATTATCTCATAAACCATAAAATAATTTGGAAAAAAAAATAAAAATAATATATATATATATATATATATATATATATAGAGAAATTAAAAAAAAAACATTAGCAAAAACTAGGAAAAAATAAATAAATAAAAACAAACTCGTTAAAAAAAATAAAAAATTAAAAAACTATTGAAACTGGTCGCTCAATTAATCAAAGGATCAGTGAGCATGTAGCAGACTTGAGGCATGGTAGGGCCAAGTCCTCAACCCTGGCTGAGCATGCCGAAAAAACTAAACATCAAGACTGTATCGAAGAGGCTCAGGTTATCGCAAGAGTGGCGCAATTTCACCATCGTAAATTGAGGGAAGCCCTTGAGATCGAGAAAAGACCTTTGAATCTCAATAGGGATGACGGCTGGAAGATTAGTAGGTGTTGGATCCCAGCCCTTTTACCTTAGCCTCTTCTTCGCCTGACCCCTCTCTGTTTGTTTAGCTGGTCGGTGTTTTCTCTTGATATTACTGGTTTAGTAATAATAATATCACCCTTTTAATTATTCACCCTAGACCTGAATTATTAACTATTGCAATTTTATTCATTTCACTCATATATTAAATATATATATATATAT
This sequence comes from Pinus tabuliformis, assembly GCA_031772625.1. Lineage (NCBI taxonomy): Eukaryota > Viridiplantae > Streptophyta > Pinopsida > Pinales > Pinaceae > Pinus > Pinus tabuliformis. The sequence goes on along the minus strand of CM062811.1, from coordinate 932,539,393 downwards.
ATATATATATATATATATAAAAGAAAAAAGAAAAAAGAAATAAAAATAAAAACAAAAAATAATATTAATAATATATATATATATATGTATATAATAAATCAAAAATTAAAAAATCAAAATAATAATAATTTTAGCTGAGACGAATATTATTAATATTAATTGAGAATTAACATTATAATATTAGCTTGGAGTTAATCTTATAATATTACTAAAGGTTATTACAATAATATTACTATTAATGACAATAATTTAATAATTTAATATAAAAATAAAAATAATAATTAATAATAATAATAATAAATAAATAAAAATTAATAATAATAATAAAATATAAATTACCCTAATCTATTATTGATAATAATATTCAAAAATGTTAATTTAAAATTAATATAGTAATATTAGCTTGAGGTTAATATAATACAATAATATTACTGTAAATAAATAAATAAATAAATAATCAATTAATAATAACTAAAATAATAAAAATAATAAATATATATTTATATTTATATATTTTAACTGTTAAAGGACTTTTTAACCCTTGCCTGTTCATATAGCCGTTGAAGGACCTGCACACTCTATTTAACGGATCACTCACACTTGTTTCTCAACTTGTCCTGACGATGAACCACACTAGTTGGTTCGAAACGCGTCGACAAATGATTCTCTATGTGATTTTGTTGAAATCTCTAACAATTTAGTAAAATTAATATTAAAAAAACAAAAATAAACTCAAATTATAAAAAAAACCAAAAAAATATGAAAATATTAAAAATACCAAAAAAAAAATTATAATATATATATATATATATATATATTATAAATTTTTGTTTTTAACAATTTTTTTTCTTATTTAAAAAAATCATTAATTTTTTTTTTTAATTTTTTTAAATGAATTAAAATTGTTAATTTAAAATTTAAATTTTTTTTAAAATTATTTAAAAAAAAAAAAATTAAAAATTAATTAATTAATTTTCTTTTAATTTTAATGCCCTGCCGCCTGTGGTGGCGCGGCCGTGGGCGGAGGGTCCCCATGGCCATGCCACCACGAGTGGCCGGGGGATCGGACGCTTGCCCCCCAGCCGCCCGTGGTGGCGTGGCTGTGGGCAGAGGGCCTGCGCACAGGACCCTCCGCCCACGGCCGCACCACCAGGGGCGACGGGGCATTAAACAATTATTATTATTATTTTTAATTTTAAAATAATTTTTATAAATTTTTAAATTTTAAATTAAATTTTTTATTGTTTTAAATCTTTTTAATGATTATTATTTATTATTATTATTTTTAAATATGAAAAAAATGTTTAAAAAAATATAATAATTATTTTCTCGATAAGGGAAAAAATTGTTTTTAAAAAAATCCATAATTCATTTTTATTTTTAAATTTTAAATTTTAAATTAAAAAATTTAATTCATTTAAAAAAAATTTAAAGATTTTTTTGTAAATAAGGAAAGAAATATGTTTTTAAAAAAAGCTAATAATAATAATTTTTTTAATAAAAAAAGTTGTTTAAAAAAATAATTTTAATTTTAATTTTTTTTATTATTTTTTTTTTTTTTGTTTTTTTTTTTAAATAATTTTCATATATATATATATATATCAGTTTTTGTTAATGTTTTATATATATATTGTTTTCCAAATTCTTTTATGGTTTATGAGATAATTTTTTTTTTTTAACATTTTTTTTTTTTATGTTTGTTTTTTTAAGTAATTAACATTTTAATCTTAATTTTAGTAGTTCTTATTTTTTTTTTAAATCTAGTTTGTTTTTAATTTTTAATTTTTAGATTATTTTTATTATTTTTTTTACCTACTTAATTTTTAATTTATTTTAAATGTTATTTTTTCTTTTTCATATATATATATTTTACCAATTTATTTATTTATTTATTTTTTATGGTTTAGAAGATATTACTATTTATTTGTTTATAATGTTTTTTTTTTTTATATAAGTATATATTTTAATTTATGTTTTGTTTTTGTTTTTTTATTATTATTTTTTTGGTTGTGTGTTTTTTGTTTTGTTTGTTTTTTGTTTTTCTTCTCTTTTTTCTTTCTTTTCTTTTTTCCTTTTCTCTTTTCTTTTCTTTTTTTTTTTTTTTTTTTTTTATTTTTTTTTTTTTATGTTTTTCAACGTTATGATAAAATATTTTACGCCATTATTTCGAAATGTTGAAATTTTACTTTTGGAAAAAAAAAAGTGTTTTCCCCACGTTAACACTTTTCGTTTTGAGGGTGTTTTTTGGACAATTTTTGCGCAAAAATTTGGTTTTCACCGCCATTTTTAAAACATGTTGAAAATTTACCCAAGAAAAAAAAAGGTGTTATTCCAGCATCAACACTTTTCGTTTTTAACATTGTTTTTGATGTTTTTTTAAGGTTTTTTGGTCAAAGTTCTCGTTTTGAGTTTATAGTTCCCATTTCAAAGTTTACATTGTTATTGGTTTTAAGCCACGGAGAGACAGAGAGTAAAGCAAGCAGAAAGAGAGAGAAGTAAAAGCTGAGAGGCAAAAAAGAAGTGAATTGCAGATAACAGAGAGCTGAGCTGACCTGCAGATCAAAGGCAGTATCGAACCAGACAGAGACAGAAAGAGTCCGAGAGTCTGTGAACTCCAGAGAAGGCTTGAGAGGTTCAAGCAACTCTTTTGTATATGTCTGTCAGGTATTGAGTACCAAATTGGGCTCTTGCCACTAAGACCAGTTGAGATCAAGATTCAGTAAGGGGAGTTTGTGCACTGTAAAGACTTGGGGGATCCAAGTACCATCCTACTGATTATCATCTGTTAAAGGAGACTCGAATTGAGCTCCTCATTGTAAAAACTCTGCTTTAAGACACAATAGAAAAAACCACCACTGAAGGCTGGACCAGGAGACGTAGCCTAGGAGGATTGAGTGAAATCCTTATTAATTTTATTGTGTTTATGTGTTTTCTTACTGTGTTTCTCTACTGCTTCTATGTCTGTGTATTTCACAATCTTATCGATCCGTTGCATAAAATAACATAGGCACACCCTAGCACATGAGTCTGTAATACCTTCATTTATTTCCCTGAGGTCATTTATGAGTGATTTCAGATCAAGTACCAATTTTTCCTCTAGAGATAAGATTTTTATTAGTCTTCTTCTGGAGAGAACTCGTATTTTTGCAACTCCATTGTATTTTCTTACAGGGATGTAATTGTATTGATGAAAATAATGAAGATTGGTGTCATGTTCAGCTTCAAAATCTTGTTCTCCTCCATAGGTCTCTTATTTTCCTTTATCTTGGCCATCTCAAGAGCCTCATAACCCTTTTGTAGCATTTTTTTTTTCTTCTTGTCACTTCTTATTCACATGCATCTCTTGTTTTTGTTTCTTTCCATTTCTACATTTAGTATTAACGATTTCTTGTTGTAGGATTGAATTAAATGGTTGATGTAAGTTATTTTGTAGGACCAAAATAATAATTTCATCATTAGAAAATATTTTGAAGGTCATAGTAATCATTGAGCTACTTGGATTAGTCTTTTTATTCCCAAATCTAGATTTCTGGAACTCCTTTGTAGCAAAGAACAATAAATTTACGCTATTTTTTATAGCATTCTAACGAGCTTCAATCAAGTTGGTTCGACTTGAATTATATCAAAAAAACATGTTATTTAATAACAAAGTTTACTCCATTGCATTTTCACTTGATTAGGTTAGACATTTGATAGATTTACTAGCTCACTAGTTCTCGAATTTTTTGATTTTAGACTAGTAATTTTCCATTATTTAAGAAATATTTTCCATGTATAGATGAATATGTGGATAGATGAAGATAATAATGTGTGTTGTTGCAAGAGGTTCTACATTGCAGGGAGACCTCATCTCGCTTCATCCACCCATGTCGCCAAAATCCACTAAAGTCTCAATCTGAATTCTTGTTTCATAAGCCAAAATTGCCATTTCCATTGAGAAAATCTACCCATCTTGAAGCCCTTGCTTGAGTTTTGGGTAGTGTCCACCACCTCCATGCCTTATTCTTCCATTATCCACCTTTCCCAAGCTCTATTCCACCTTCTAGACCACCTCTTAAGCTTTCGGCCTGCTTTTTGTAATAAAACAGGGAATCCTGTAGACATCTTGTAGGAAATCCAGTAGTAGTTTGTTTTGAGCTTGAATTAAGAAAAATCATTATTTAAGATAGGATTAGGACTCTACTTGACCTCCAAGCCATCAAAACCATTTTAACCCTCTTCCTCCACACCTATCTCCCCTATCAAAGAATAACGAAAGATTAACATTTGCATTTATAAAATGAAAAGATAAACAAAATTAGTTCTTTTAATTTATTAATTAACACATGCATGCAACAATTATTACTCCCTAGATCAGATTCCATTCTCAGTTAGTTTAAATCATCACATGTGATAAATAGGGTAGAGTTAGGTTTATTTTACATTCAATTCATGATCTTTATGCAATTAGAATATTTTGTTTCCTTGTACTTTATTTCTTGCAATAGGTTAGGGTTTCCATTTCTAGCTGTTTATTTTCAGCAATTAGTTTAGGATTTGATTTCAGTATGTGCACTCCATTACATCATGACAACACACGAAGGACACATTGTATGATACCTCTTAAGTTTGTATGAACCTCGAGTTGATAATTAAAGTCGGTAGCCTTGGGAGTTGCAACATTCTTGTTGCAATACCGAGGCTCATCAGTCCCACTGAATTTTTAATCTATTAAACCTCTGGAGGCTCCCATGCTATGGGCATGCCAGTTTCCAGAGAGCTTTGGACACTCCCCCAAGCCTACATGCCTGCATCCAGGGACTATTTCCAGTAGACTTATGCTAGAGTCTGTAGGATTTAAGGCACTTTTCAAGCCTAGAATTTTGGCCACTTTTAAGAACTTGTTGTAACTTATGGAATCCATTAAAAACATGATGACAAGACTAATAAACCAAAAACTAACTATAGGACTAGGCCTTACTATCCCCAACCGGGATTGAAATTTTGTCAAACACTTGGCATCAATGCAAGCTACAGGTGTAAAGAATAGATTTAAGCACATGGATCTCATACTTATATGAGAATTTCTAAAAGGCATCGTTCCCTTATATCATTTGTTGCATTATCATCTAATAGGTCATGAATATATTGTGTATTATTTTACAAATAGAAACATGAGGAGAGTCATAAATCATCACTGTCAGAATACATGCTCATGACCAACAACATAATAACATAAATACCATGAATACATCAGACATAGAATCCACATATAAACCAGTACATTTACACATGAAAAATCAGGGGATTAAATTTCTCATTAATGAATGTAGAAACCAATTGGGGATGGAACTACCAAATTCCACTCGACCATAGATTGGCTCAGCCAAATATATCTTCATCCAATCACCCTCGTGCCATATTCCAAGCATGAATGAGGGACTCATAACCAAACAAAAAGAACCAAACAAACAAGGATGTTGTCAGAGTTCTCCACCTACACTGCGGGGAATTTTAGTGCCTCCTAGTCTCTAAGTATTTACCGTAATCCGTAGTATGATCCAGGGATCACTAGGCCCTGCATCAAGATCCACTCTCCAGGATTTACTGTAGATCCCATCTCGGGACTACTAGGCCCAACGGAGAGTAATCTGCCTCTTGGTTTTGCTGTATATCTCGCCATTCACCAGCAAGGATTCCTGGGCCCACCGAGGCATACAATCTTGGCTTTACTGCAACCCACAGTCTAGCTCAGGTGTTACTAGACCAATGTCTTTAATATGATCCACAGTCCGGTTCAAGGACCAATAGGCCATGTGTTTGTCATTTCGGAGATCCACCTAACTCAACTTTGAATCCATCAGGAAATCCATCTCAATTGAAGTATGAGAACCCATCTCATTAAGGCTATCTGGAAATGGAAAGGCTAGGCTGAAAACATTGTCACACCTGGAAAAGCCCATGCCACGACAGAAAAGAACCACATGCAATACCATGCATGCCAAGTCTAGCAAGGAAATCACACATGCAAATCAATACCTACAAATAATCTTGTTGTAGCTACTTTATCCTACTCTTCCTTGCTTGCTCCTTCCTTTTTCTTGTATTATTTTGCCTTTCTTGCTCCAATGCCAAGTGATCCAAGAAAACTCTAAGTGTCCAAGAGTGAGATAGAGAGAGAATAGTGAGAGAGCTCCAAAACTAAACTGACCAAGCCTGCCCACTAATCCTCGGAAGCCTTTTTATGAATGAGGCCTTTATTTTCTACAGTTTCCATTATTTTCCTTCATTTTCCTCCTCACATGAAACTTGTGACCTTTCACCTCCCTTTTCTCCTAATTTCCTTTATTTTCATAAATAAAATGCCAATATATGCCTCATGCCTTTTCAAAGCCTTTTCCATTGCCTTTGTCAATTTCCTTTGCCATAATAAACCGAATGAACGCCCACTAGGATGTTTTTCCCAACATTCAGTTTGGAATACGTGTCCCATGACCTTGGCATTATATATTTTTACATGGATTTTTAACCGGGGTTGTTACAACATGTTCATGCAATCTTAAGCCATCTTTTCTAATGCAACATACATACAAAACTTAATTACCAACTTGACAAGCATTGTGAGCTCAGAACGAGAACTATATCCTTAGAAACCCATATTTTTTAGTCAAAAGCACGAAAATCAATCCTTGAATCAAAAAGTTGTGCTCCAAAAATCATTTTCTTCTTTATTTTTTCAAGGTGAGAATAGTCATTTTTCATCATGGTCTTAAATCTCCATAAAGTTGCAAACAAAAATCGTAAGATTTATCCTTGAAAACAAAAAGTGTTGCTACTAGTATCGTCCCCTTCTTTAGGGGATTATAATTACAACTTCATTGAAATTGTGACCTTGACAACCAACATTATCTCTAACAAAATCTTGAAAATTGACCGCAAAAACAAAAAGTGGTCTTAGCAGTAGTATTCTCTTCTTTTCATGGTTAACATTGCAACTTCTTTAAGAATTTGACCATAATAGTCAATAAAATTGTGAGCCAAAACAAGGAAATCAACCTTTGAATAAGAACATAGTGTTACAAACATTTTTTTTATTACGAATTTAAAATTACACTTTTAAACCATAACCTAAAAACTTGACATAAAATAATATGGTAAATAATAATAATAATAATAGAAAAAAATATCAAATATAGTTTTAAAACAAAACAAAACAAAGAGAAAAAAACATATATTTTTTAAACAAAATAATTAAACATAACATCTTTCTAAATAGTTATGGTTGAAACCCCTTTGAGAAGAATGAACACAATTCATGAATTAATGAACTTGAAGTTGGAAAGGGAAATGTTGTCTTTATTTAGTCTAAAAGCATCATGGTGCATAAAGTTAATGGAATCTCCATCAATTACAGACCCCTTAGCCATATGAAACAAAAATTATAAAATAAATATATAGATGCTTATTTAACATGGAATTGAAAAGCATCCACAACCTATTGCATGGTGGGATACGATTTACATCATGGAGGATGTAATCACCAACTTAATCTAATAATTATGACAACTTCATTATTGAATCAATACATTGTATCAATTGTCCCCAAGGGGGGTGCAATCGACAGAGGGAATGATGTTTTTTGTTTTGCTTTTGTTTGTTTGGATTTTTTAATTTTTTTTTTCACTGTAAAAATTGCAATCTTTCATTAATTTTGAAAAATTACATGTTGTAGATGCTATTAGCATATGCTGTATCCTTCTTGCCACTAAGGGCTCTGTCAAAATTTATAGTTTACCAAAAACTTGTGCTACTTTGAGCTTTCATCACCACGCAGGGTGTTCAGTCATTTTCTGTTATGGAGAAAAATATATAAAAGAGTCTGTTATATGGTTGTACATATGCCACACAGGGAAATAAACGTAAATATATAATCTAAAATATATATACACAGAATTTCCAAAACATGATCATCAAAAATTTACAAAAAAAGCAGTAATTAAGGGCTCTCTGCCCTGTGGTAGATTTGATCAATATAGGGCCGGTGGTAATAACAGTGTTCATTTGCCCCTCGTTGTTCCTAGATCATCCACTCTCCTCGGGGAAGTGTCGTGGCCTCCTTGGATAGCCCGTCAACATAGCTGTTATGTTCCCTGTAAATGTGATTGCATGAGATAATGTTAAACTGTGCCTTGAATATATTTATTTCATCCAAAATATTACTGAGTGTGTGAGAGTGACAAACAGTAATATTATTGAACCAATTCACAATGATCTTTGAGTCCCCAAATATATTTAGACTCATGCAATTATGACCCAATGAGAAATGCAGAAGATGACAGATGATGATGAGTTCTACAAAATTATTTGTTCCATCTCCTAGTCCCATCTTTACTTTGTAGAAATGCTGATCATTTAAGTAAAGAATGAAACCACCACCGCATCCATGGTGTTGTGCCGCGCCATCGAAAAATGCCCAAGGTATATTTTTATCAATAGGTGCAGGGTCATGTGGCCTCCGGGGTCGAGGTTGATGAGGTTCAGGCAACTCGTTATAAGCAGATATAATGCGGGCTATGGTGTGAGGCTAGCACACAGGTCTGTTGTCAAATATAACACGATTCCAAGCCAGCCATATATGCCAACTGATGATAAGGGGTAGGATTTGTAATTTTGAACCCTTATGTTGATTACACCAGCTTTCCCAAGCTCGACCAATGTCTTCACCTTCCCAATGCCCGGAAAAATGAATGGAAGTAGATATATTTTGCCAAAGATTGATCAGAGATTGGAATTTAAGAAATAAATGGAGGGTCAATTCAGAAGAATCCTTGCATAAAACACACCAATGTGGACCATGAAAAGATTGATGGGTGAGAGACTCTTCTGTGGGAACTTTGTGTCTAAGAATACACCAAAAGAACAGTCTGGTCCTTGGAGGCAATGTTAATTTCCAAATACTCTTCCACCAAAAAGTAGTATGCTCCAGCTGTTTGTGGGAGATCAGGTTAAGGTAACTGGTCTTTGTAGAGTATATGCCATTCTCATCAAGACACTAGACCAGTTCATCAGGTCCCTCTTTAATCCTGACGTGAGATTCACATAATTCAGAGATGTATTCTTTCCATTCTTGATGCCAACGAGGGGGTGTATCAAGCTGCTAGACAGATTTCCATCCTTGGGAGAAGATGTCGGTATTCTGAGGGTCCACAATATGTGCTATCACCTTGATTTCTCGGGAGTGAAGATGATGTATGAGATCTCGAGACAGCTGAAACCTACCACCACCTCCAGTCCAAGGATCCAATCCAATGCGGGCCTTTGATCCATCATTTATTCTCCAAACGAGATTGTCCCTGATGCTGGGCAGGGAGTGTAGAAGTGCCTTCCAGACAGATGATATACCAGATTTAGGCCAGCTCGGCATGCGAACCCAATCCATGATTTGCTGTGACCATATATACTTATGATATGTGATATAAGTCCAAAGATTCTGTCTAGTCAGAAGAGTCCAACCCATTTTTACTGCCAAGGCTTGTGCAAAGAGAGGAAGGTCTTTTAGTCCCAAGCCTCCCCATTTTTTGGGCAGAGCTATCTTGTTCCAGCTGATCCAACAAATATCTTTTTGTCTTGGTGCCCATTCCAAAGATATCTATTACAAATTTGTTGTAATCTGGCCAGAATGTTCCTAGGGATCCATGCAAGTGCCATCCAAAATACGGGAGTGGCCTCAAGAAAAGATTTGATAAGAACTAATCTACCAACTCTGGATAAGTATTTGTGACTCTAGATTGAAAGCCTTTTTTCCAGTTTGGTGACAAGCCAGACCCAATCTGCGATTTTCTGATTGAGAGGCTTTATCCAAAAACCCAAGTATTTGAAACCCCTATCCAGGGGTATGATACAATAAGGGAAATGCTGTTGAGCAAGTTGTGACTCCTGAATGGAAGAGTGGGCTAAGGTAATGGTAGATTTTGCATGATTAGCCTGCATACTAGTAGCTGCCGAGAAGAGGGAGAGAATTTTGGATAAAGTGAGGGAGTCCCGAATGCTCCCATCCAGGAAAAGGAGAACATCATCCACAAACAGGAGATGAGTAAGGTAACATGCATAAGATATCTTAATACATCGAAAGCTACCATCTCTCTTAGTCGAGGTGAGCAAACGAGGGAATGATGTTTTATTTGATGCAGTGCTAGGTTTACAGATGTATCCGACAATGGTGCAACACACAAAAGGTAATGGGACTTCAGTTTTACACTCATTGTCCATTAATTATAAATTTATGTTGGGTGTTATAGGTTGGAGGTGGTACGTTAAGCAGAGGAGTCGAGGTGAGGCTCACTCCTCAACCTCCTACATCTGGTCTTGCTATTTGACCATTGTAATGCTCTATCTGGTTGTTGAGGGTTTAAACTTTCTCTGTGTGTAAGGCTCCCTATTTGGGTCATCTTTTATGTTGGTTCTAGCAAGGTGTCAATGTTTTTCATCCTCTATTTGCATTTTACCTAGCTTGTGTTTGTCTTCGAATTGGTGGCTATATACTCTAATTTGCGTCTTATGGATAATGAGTTTACATGTATTTCTTATCCCTTCCCTATTCGGGTTTGTGGATGTTGGTATCCATTCCATTTCTCAATCTGGTTTTAAAGCGAAGAGTTTTCTAGATTTATCCATAAAGGTTTGGCTTTTATTTTGGGTTTTGTGTCATTTTATATGGTTGGTCATTGTAAGACTCTTTGGGCTAATGAACTAAGTAAGTCTCAAGGAAACTGTGGCCCAGTTCCCTTCAATTCGCCTACACCTTTTTTATGTTGTCAATTATATTTGGAGTTGTGCTTATTATTAAGGCTTATGAGGGTACTCTTCGTGCTCAATTCTTGGTCTAGCGGTGGGTTTATTGGTGTGTTATGTCAATTAACTAGGGTGAATTTCAAACTCTTCTTGAATTTGGGCCTCTTCTGTGGAATTTGGGGGATGACCTGGTTGTTTTTCAGTATGGTCTTGGAACAGTGACTCATTTGCTTGCTTGTTTCTTCGGGAAGGGTACTCTAACAAGTTGTCTACAGGATTCTCTCACATCCTATATCACGCCTCCTTGACAATGAATGATGAGTTGAAGAGGTGGTGGTGGGAATGCCATTATAAGATATGGTTGACCTTTCTATTTTGAAATGGTAGCAACTTTCTTTGATGTTGTTCCCTTTGAGGTGCATAAAGAAATTATTTTATTGGAGTCTCATGAGTCTGGAGAACATCCATACCATTTGGATTCAGAAGTGGTGGTTGATGGTTAGAAACGAGGTTTTGAACCCGGGAATATTTAGGAAGCAGGGATTGCATTTTTTGTATTCTCTCTCTTTGCATCAATAGATGGACACTCTATTACGTTTATTTCTCAAGGATAAACAAGTTGACAATTATAATTTCTTCTCAGGGTTGGAGGATATTAAGTGCATTTTATAGAATCACAAGTTTAGTCTTAATGACATTGATGATCACCTGAATTCTATGGAGAATTATTTGGTGTCGGACTCAGGCTCCCGGGATCTCTATGATCTTCCTAAAGACCCTGATGACCCTCCAGTTAACAATGATCTTGACCTTATTGTTATCTCTTCTGACCAAGATTAGAAACTTGTGTTATAGTTTTGGTTTATATGGTTGAACACACTTTAATGTTGTTGATTTTTTTTGGCTCTCAACAATGGGGATGGCTCATGATATGAAGATGTATTGGTGGTTCCCTGTTTTTCCTCTCGTTCTTCTTTGTGTGATATTTTGCAATGCCTCTCTCTATTTTGTTTTAGTGCCTCAAAGTTCTACATTGCTGCTCTCGCCTGTCAACTCTTGGTTTTGTTCCAATGTTGGAAGTTGTTCCCTTCAATCACAAAAAGATGTTTTTTATGGCGTCAATTGGTATCAATGGTTGACTTTTTTCTACAAGTATCAAGATGTTTGTGGTTGGTGCAATTTACCAAGTCATCCTTTGCTGGATGGTTCATTTTGCAACTAGTTATTGTTGTCTTGTACTCGTGGAAAATTGTGACTCTAGTTATTGTTTCCTTTCTAGAATGGCTCTTTTGTTGTTGGCTACAATATTATTGTAATTGCAAACCATTGGCCATCTAGATTTATGTGCTACCTTGAGGTTGGTTTTCACTCATATGTCTTCGTCTCTCTCATCTTTTGGAAGCTTGGTATTTAGATTCGGTTTGTAATATGGAGTCTGGTTCTATGAATTGCTCTATGGTTCTCAGTGCTTTTTAATATTGGCTTTCAAAACCATGTAGATATGAATGATGTCTAAAATATAATCTCTTTTTATTAACTATACAAATCATTATAATTTAAAAAAAAATACATTATATCAGTTCTTTGAAAATCAAATCATTGTAGAGGCTCTAATAACACTTTCTGGTCACTAAACTTTATCAATATTTTATAAGTGAAAATAAATCCCCAAAAATTATATTTTTCCATAATCTATATCTCATCACAACACCATGTATATCTTAAAAATGGCTAAACTTAATCCAGCGAAATTGAATTTAACCTACATACCAGCCTAAGTTTAATCTTCAACCCCAAATTTATTTAAAATCCTTAACCGAACTAAATAGAAGTCAAATTCTGTCAAAATGTAAATGAAGCACAAATTATTAAAGAATCTCATATTTATCCTTCATGTTTTCACAAAATATCAAATTGCGAATCTCATATTTGTTCAAATTTATCATGGAAAAAAAGATAGAGTTTGTTCATTGAAAAATCACAATATGAAGAAGTTTGGCTATTTATAAGGATTGCTGCCTCAAATCTGCCAAAAATTAGAATGGAAAAGTTGGAATCTCTTTTAATGGACACTTTGGCTGCAGGAAGGATTCCAATTTGACCGTTTATAGTTCTAACTTATTCATTCATTATTTTTTTGTCTATTCTAAATCATAATAGATAACAAAAGATTGTTTTATAAAAATTATATAATTTTAATATAGAGAGGTTACGATATCATAAAGAGGGTTACTTTTCTACGTCCAGGATTCCATGTTTATTTAGGTTTCTACAAAGATGGTGGACCCTTAGAGTCTAAAACATCATGATGTTTTAATGTTGAGGTAGATATTAATATAATTAATAATGGAAATAAGTTGATTATATGTGTTTATTATTATTATTAAGAGTAAAGATTTAGTCAATGGTGTAATTATGTTGATAAGTATGTTCATTTTGAAATAAGTTTTTCACAATTTTAATTAATTTATTAATAATTATTAGGTAGAGAGCAGGGATTTAATATTTATAAAATATTTTAGAATATTTTTGGTAGTATACACAAATAAAATGTTGAGATTTATTTCTATTTTATTAAATTCATTAATTAAAAAAATGTCATATTAACAAGTGTCATATGAAATGAGTTGTGGTTTTTTGGGCATGTTGTATTGATGAGCCATGGTATTGGCCCATAGTATTATAACAAAGTCTATTTGCAAGTTAAGAATCTCGATGATAAAGTAGGATGAATCTTCATAATTAGGAATCTTATTGCATGATATTTAAAAATGTATATATCTGTTTAACTTCTATCAATTTTTTTTATCATTAATAATAATAATAATTATTATTTTAAATAAAGTTATAATTTAATTAATTTTTATGTTTTTTTGGTTTTTTTAGCAACTTGAGATCTATGATGAAGGTGTTTTGATTCTTATTATAGATTGATGCTTATTGGCATTTACCATCCACTTAATTTAAATGGCTATGCTAATTATAAACCAACCTAAACCATCTTAACTATGAATCTATCAAGCACTGAGAGGGATCAAATCTCTAAAATCAAGGCTCAAATGAACAATTCGTTTGGTTTAAAATAATGGAAATCGCATTAGAATTGCAACATGCTATTTTTCTCTGCAAGTTTCAAAAACTTACAAAAGTAGAGGGCTTGACCACAAAGGCCCCTTTACAGCCTTAAAAATGGATATTGCAATCTATTCTCAGCTTGGTGAAGTCCTCAATGCTAGGACTGCAAGTGAACAAGCTAACATTCTTTGTTGTAAAGAAGATTGTGATCCATGATTTGGCTTATAAAAGAGAGTAATCATTAATGGGCAAGAATTTCATAAGACAACAAAGGTTGAAATATCTTTGGGGAGCAATGGCTTACTCTATGTGGGGGCACTTGATTTACTCGTTAACAGTGGTTTGGTAGATGGGAGAAGTCTGGTAATTTCACATGTACTACATACAATGGAGCAAGTGTAGCAGATTATGTAATTTGTTCGCATGGTTTATGTGAGAAAATGGAGGAAGTTTTGATCCGAGAATAACTTTGGGCTTTAAAATCTAATCACAATTTTTTTTACTTAAACTTATCTTGGATTGGAAAGAAACAACTTGGAATGAAAACTTAGTGTATTCAACAAACTATCTCAAAGGGAAGAATTGTTTTGACTCCAAAAAACTAGAATACCTTCAAAATAATGCTAAAGGGGATATTTGAGAAGGAGAAAAATCCATTCCATGGCCTTCATAGCCATGAGATAACACATTTACTTCAAAGTGCACTTTGCAGAGTGCAAAAGAGAAAAAAAATAGGAAGTCTAAAATAAATTGTTTTTCAGTTAATGCTTGGTTAAATGAGGGATGCAAAAGGGCAAGGAGAATGTTGAAAGAGTCAAACAAGGATAACATAAGTCTCAAAGCTTACACGCATATTTTAAGAAAGAAAAAAGATGATTTCATGGTCTCAAGGAGGGAAGAACTAATCTTCCTTGGGAAAAATAACCCCAAGTTATTTTGGAAGGAGTTCCAATTGAGATAGAAGCATAATGAAAACAATGTTACAACTTCTTAGTGTTGTGATTATGAAAGGTATATTTATGAGTAGGATCCCAAGGTTGAGCCTCGCCCCTTGGTCAACACTGCTACTAATTTTTTTATTGTGCAAGAGGTCGAGATGGGTATTAAGATGTTGGGCATTGGAAAAGAAAAAGACTAATTTGTACTAAAGTGGGGTGACATCAAGCAGAGTAGCTAAATTGGGGTTTGAAAATTCTTGCACCTCATTTTACAAAAAAAATCAACAGCATCATGCAGTTGGTGTTCCTCGGAGATTAGATAACTAGTCTAGAAAAATTTCTTTTCAAGAGTGGTGACATCAACAATCGATCAAATTATTGGACCATGATGATAAAGCCCTTGTTTGCAAATCTATTTGGAAGTATGTTAGAAAATAAAATTAGCAATTAGGCAAAAGAAAGAGACAAATGTGCTAAAGGGAAAACATATTTTAGACCTAACCATTCCATATTTGATCACCGTGTAACTTTAGGGAACATCATCGAAAAAGTTTGAGAGTAAAAGGAGGAAGCCTTTTGTTGGTTTATTGATTTCAAGAAATCTTTTGACACGATCCCTAGGGATAAGATTTGACACATAATGGGGGAATTCAGGGTTCCTAGGAATCTTGTAGAAGTTATTCATAAGTTGTATGGGGAGGTGAAATTCAAAATCAAAACTTCAGTTAGCATCTATGAAAATTTTAGGAGTGATATCGAGGTCAAGCAAGGGTGCCCATTGTCCCCTACCCTTTCTCCTTTATATATTGGCAAACTTGAAGAGTGGATAAACTCACTATGTGGTGATAATTTCCATTTGGGAAAGTTTGTTATAAGCCTTCTTTTATATGTAGATGACCTTATTTTGATTGCTAAATCTACTCCTGGCTTGCAAGAGCACTGACTTTCCCTTTTTTTGTAGAAGGATGAGGATCTGCAAGTCAATATTAGCAAGACAAAACTGGTGGTTTTCTCTAACAAAAGAAAACATAGCCATAATAAGCTATATTTTGAAGGCAATACTCTTGAAGAAGCCGTGGATTACGAATACCTCTGAATTGACATGAACAAAAATCTTTGGGAAGGCTACAGAAAGAAAATAATTTTGGGAGGTTGAAAAACATTTTATGCTTTTCAAAATAGGTGTAGAGAGGAACAACTATGGGATTGGAAGATCACTCAAACTCTTTTTGGGAATTTAGTGATTCCAGTGGTTCTTTATGGTTGTGAACTGTGGGACAACAATACATCTGATTTATAGTGGAAGCAAATTAAGAAATGATTGATTATAAACAAGTTCAAAATTAATTTTTTTGTTCCCTATGATATCATGCTAAGTGAAATGGGGGCTACTCCTATTGAAGCAATTGTTATGGCACGACTCATAAGATATTTAAAAAAATTGAGCAAATAGTAGAGGGCAGATGGCCTAAGGTTATCTTCAATGACACATTGTGCAAAAAAAAGACTTGGGTCCGGAAAAATAACAAACAATTTAGTAAATGGGGTATTTACTTGAATATGTGCCCCATAAATAACGAGTAATCTTTATGTGCGATTTTTTGGAAAGTTTTCTTATTTATTTTTTGAACTAATTTGCTAGAATCTGGCAGAGATTCATTGAAATCACAAGTTTGACAAGTGAATTCTTCATTATCGAAGTGCCCCAATGGTTTTTGAGGGTGTTGAATCCATATATGCAGTCCAAAAATCCGTTTAAACAACACAAATCAAGGTTTGGCCACAATTTTTTTCGTCGGATTCTAGCCAAAAAGCCGCCAAAAACTCCAAATTGTCACACTTAAAGACTACTCCCATAAACAGTAAAGAGATAAAGGCTTTTGTTATGGACATGTTCCACACGTCTATTTGGAATAAAGAGCTAGGGAGAAAGAAAAAGTATTATATTGAAGAGTTTAATCTCACTCTTAATCATCATAAAAAAATATACATCAGGGCCAATATCTCACAGAGACCCAAAATTCTTATTGCTCAGTTAAGAACTAACTCGAATTAACTCTCATCAACTCCATTGTGAAACAAGGTGTTGGAAAAGACCAAAGAAGTTTGGGGAGAAAAATTGTGTATTTTTTGCACTTTTAGAAAAATAGAAACATAAAACATTTCATTTTAGAATATAAAGCCTTAAAAAACAATACAAATAGCTATTACGCCATAAGGTGTTTCCCTTTGAAATCAATTCCCCTTATTGCCCACCTGTCATCATTGTGAACCCCATGATTATGTGTTAGACAATTCAAAATGGCACATTCATCCTATCATGAGACGATAGTTACAAATTCGTTGTAGACTGTAGTTACAAATTTGTTGTATATTGCAGGCCCTTAATCTCTCTCATGAAGAAGGAGGAGAACAGAGATGGTAATGGGCCCTTGGGGTCACATTAATCTTTGCCCTTAGAGAGATTTGCAGCAGGCTTCTTGATGGGAGGCCTGGAAATTGTGGTGTCAAAGACAGTTGCAACACCTACTGAAAGAGTGAAGTTGTTGATGCAGAACCAGGGTGAATTACTCAAGAGGGGTTGCCTTGCCTACCCTTATAGTGGGATTGGGCATTGATTTTCCCGAGTAATGTGTGAGGAGGGTCCTCTGTCTTTCTGGAGAGGCAATGGGGTTAATGTGATTCGCTACTTTCCCACCAGGCCCTTAATTTTGCATTTAAGGACTACTTCCAGACTTTTCTTGGGTACTCAAAGGAGAAAGATGGCTACATGAAGTGGCTTGCATGGCTTACAGGGAATATAGCTTATGGTAGGGCCACTGGTGCAACCACATATCTTTTTTATATCATTTGGACTATGCACGAACACGACTTGGTACAGATGCACATAACATTCAAGAAGGTGGTCAGTGCCAATACATAGGATTGTTGGATGTCTGTAAGAAGACCATTTCCAGTGATTCTTTTAGGATTCCTGCTTTTCTTTTATGATTCTGTCCATCTGCGATCTCTAGAACACTGTTTAGATTTTGGCTCAAATGTCAGTTTCAATAAGAGTGCGAGTAATTGGCAGAAAGATGTTGCTACCTTTCTGGACCTCCTTAGCTTCCATATTCTTCATCTGATGTTGAACTGTGTTTATTCGCAAGACAACATTATTCTGGTCATATCTGACTCGCTTTTCGTTTGTAACTTTACTTTCCAAAGTAGCATGCAAATTTTCACCAAGATCAGTAACTTGGTGGGAGGTTGGCTAGCCTCTGTACCCTGTTTCCTTTTACAACTCCGTCCATTTGCATACTCGAGACCGGTGTTCATATTTTGGCTCAAACCATCAGTTTGTTCCGCATTCATGAAAAAGACAACATTATTCTGGCCATATATACTTGCTTTTTGTTTGTAACACAGTTTTCAGAGTCCATAACATCAACTGGGTTCTAATTTTCTGACTAGGACTCTTTAATCTCAAAGTCTCTCACTGCCTCATTAGTAGAACTTTTAGAAGCTTCGTTGGGATAGTGAATTTCAATTCTTCTCTGAATGTATGACTAGAGATCAGACTTGCCCTGATCAAAGAACTCTTGAGAAAGTGTTGTCTCATGTCCAACTTATTTCCTGCAAAACAGACATGCTGAGAAATTAAATGTATTACCTTGTGCTTATCTGAAATTGCTATATCTTATATAGGTTTCGAAAAACAAATCTGACCCTGTCGAGTTATTTACTATTTTTTCTCCATTTTACTTAGAGCAAAACTCAAAATGACTGGTGATCTTAATGGACGACAGTAATCCCTGCACATGGCAGCCTCAACACTTTGTTCTACAATCAATCTTGAATTCCCTTTCAGAGTGAAATAAGATAGATTTTCAGTGCTCAGGTAAAATCCAAAATTGGGGATTCCTCCTTGATTTACATTATCTCCTTTCTTGTCCTCGTCACTCTTTTCCAATACAACTTTGGTAGTTTTTCCAGAGGTGGAGAGACTGTGGATTGGCTGTTAGAAATGGCAACTAATCCTCTGTTAAAGCTCATCAGTTTGTTGGGCTTCAAAAGCAGTGCAAAAACTATAGACTGGTTATTGAATCAAGCACAGCCGAGCATTGCTGCAGCAAAAATGAATGGATTCAAACCCTCTGAGCATCCCAAGTTATCATCGGCCATGAATGTCACTCCACAATTTCCATCCACACAATGGGAGACACCAGGGTTTCAAACTCCACAATTCCACAATTTTGATGGACAATCTCACAACCAATTGCAGAGCAATCATGGCCAAAGTTTCACAGAAAAGCAGCAGCAAGTTCAATTTGACAGTAATGGTATTGGTGAGTTCGCAGAGTACCAATCTTTGAATGGGAGTGGAGACCTTTCTGATCGGTCCAGTGGGGTTAACTGGAGAAGACAGGAGGCCGAGTATAGCAATCATGCTGGGAACCACTTACAGAGTCAAGATCCTTCTAGGCACCGAGGGAGTGAGACAACAACACAAATTGGAAGGGCCACAACTAATTCTGCTCAAGGTTTAGGGCAGAACCCTAATATGGGGTTTGATGTGGGTTATGTCGAACATGTGCAGAACAACAACATGATCGAGGGAAACACTAGTCAGCAGAATGAATTCTCAGGCCAATTTCCTGATCCAAAAGCTCTTTAGGATTTTTATTTCGCCAACCAACACCTTGCTAAGATATTGGATCCCAGAGCATGCTTAAAGTATTTTATGCCTAGAACCAGAACTAATTTGTAAATATTAATTCCTAAAATCAGAACCAATTTGTTAATAGTCATGATCAGAACGAGAACCATGTTGAGAATATACAACCTAGAGCCAGTTTGAAAATATTCATGCCCAGAATCAAAACCAATTTGTCAATAATCATTCCCAAAACCAGAAGCAATTTGTTAATGATCATGATCAAAACTAGAACCTTTGTGAGAATATAAATCCCCAGGGCCAGTTTGAAAATATTCCTGCCTAGGACCAGTACCATAACCAATTTGTCAATATTCATGCCCAAAACCATAACCAAAACCAATTCGTCTCTAGACCAGTGTTCAGATTTTGGCTCAAACTATCAGTTTCAATAAGAGTGTGAGTAATTGGCGGAAAGATGCTGCTGATTTTCTGGACCTCCTTAACTTCCATATTCTTCATCTGATGTTGAACTGTGTTTATTGGCAAGACAACATTATTCTGGTCATATCCGACTTGATTTTCATTTGTAACTCTACTTTCCAAAGTAGCATGCAAATTTTCACCAAGAAAAATAACTCGGTTGTTTGTGGGAGACTGGCTAGCCTCTGTACCCTGTTTCCTTTTACAACTATGTCCATCTACATACTCCAGACCAATGTTCATATTTTTGCTCAAACCATCGGTTTGTTCCGCATTCATGAAAAATACAACATTATTCTGGCCATATATACTTGCTTTTTGTTTGTAACACAGTTTTCAGAGTCCATAACATCAACTGCGTTCTGATTTGCTGACTGGGACTCTTTAATCTTAGAGTCTCTCACTGCCTCATTAGTTGAACTTTTAGAAGCTCGGTTGGGATAGTGAATTTCAATTCTTCTCTGAATGTATGACTGGAGATCAGACTTGCCCTGATCAAAGAACTCTTGAGAAAGTGTTGTCTCATGTCCAACTTGTTTCCTGCAAAACAGACATGCTGAGAAATTAAATGTATTACCTTGTGCTTATCTGAAATTACTATATCTTATATAGGTTTCAAAAAACAAATCTGACCCTGTCGAGTTAATTACTATTTTTTCTCCATTTTACTTAGAGCAAAACTCAAAATGACTGGTGATCTTAATGGCTGACAGTAATCCCTGCACATGGCAGCCTCAGCACTTTGTTCTGCAATCAAACTTGAAGGACCTTTCAGAGCGAAATAAGATAGAATTTCAGTACTCAGGTAAAATCCAAAATTGGGGATTCCTCCTTGATTTACATTATCTCCTTTCTCATCCTCATCACTCCTTTCCAATACAACTTTAGTAGTTTTTCCATAGGTGGAGAGACTGCGGATTGGCTATTAGAAATGATAACGAATCCTTTGTTAAAGCTCATTAGTTTGTTGGGCTTCAAAAGCGGTGCAAAAACTATATATTGGTTATTGAATCAAGCACAACTGAGCATTGCTACAACAAAAATGAATGGATTCAAACCCTTTGAGCGTCCTAAGTTATCATTGGCCATGAATGTCACTCCACAATTTCCATGCACACAATGGGACACACCAGGGGTTTCAATCTCCACAATTCTACAATTTTGATGGACAATCTCACAACCAATTGCAAAGCAATCATGGCCAAAGTTTCACAGAAAAGCAGCAACAAGTTCAATTTGACAATAATGGTATTGGTGAGTTTGCAGAGTACTAATCTTTCAATGGGAGTGGAGACCTTTTTGATCGGTCCAGTGGGGTTAACTGGAGAAGACATGAGGCCGAGTATAGTAATCATACTGGGAACCGCTTATAGATTCAATATCCTTCTGGGCACCGGGGGAGTGAGACAACAACAATTGGAAGCGCCACAACTAGTTCTGCTCAAGGTTTAGGGTAGAACCCTAATATGGGGTTTGATGTGGGTTATGTCAAACATGTTCAGAACAACAGCATGATCAAGGGAAACACTAGCCAGTAGAATGAATTCTCAGGTCAATTTCTTGATCCAAAAGCTCTTTAGGATTTTTATTTCGCAAACTAGCACCTTGCTGAGATATTGGATCCCAAGAGCATGCTTAAAGTCTTTTATGCCCAGGACCAGAACCAATTTGTAAATAATAATTCCCAAAACCAAATCCAATTTGTTAATAGTCATGATTAGAACGAGAACCATGTTGAGAATATACAACCCCAGAGCCAGTTTGAAAATATTCATGCCCAAAATCAAAACCAATTTGTTAATAATCATTCCCAAAACCAGAACAATTTCTTAATGATCATGATCAGAACTAGAACCTTTCTGAGAATATAAATCCCCAGAGGTAGTTTGAAAATATTCCTACCCAAGACCAGTACCATAACCAATTTGTCAATATTCATGCCCAAAACCAGAACCATAACCAATTCGTTCATAGTCAGGATCAGAACCAGAACCAATTCGTCAATATTCATGCCCAGAACCAACGTGGAACTCAAGGAAATCAGGGAGGGAATTCAGGATCATATGAAGAGAAGAAGAATGCGGGCACTGTTAATAATTGGTTTGTGAATGGCTTAGCTCCTTAAGAGGTTGGTGCTAACCTTGAAAGCCGGTAAACTTGAAATTTTCTAAGCGTTTTTAACTGGTAGCCGTTATGATACTGTAGTATTTTCTTGTGTAATTTTAAAGATGATTCCACAGACCTGGATGTAATAGATGATTGAATTTCAGGTAGTGGCTTATGAATTTCCATATTTACTTACTTTTGGCATATTCCTATTTGAATTTAGCATTACAAATGATCCTTTGTGCATGTTTCTACCCATCTCTGAATAAATGGGCATCCATGTTATTACCTAATATTCAATATTTGATAGTCCCATATTTTTAAGCCTTGTGTCACTAATTTTTTTTTTTTTTTAAATTGTGAGTCATTTATTGTGTAGTAGTTGATCAAGGTTTGTTTTTTCACACAGATTGAATTTTGGGTTTTTAATGACGATTTAACATACATGAATGCCCAATGTTAATGTAAATGACAATATTGTCAAATATGGTATTTATTTAAATACAAGGTTAATGTAAATGTATATATTATTATTATAATATTGTTAAATTTAGTTTTATGGTATTTATTTAAATACAAGGTAAGAAGAAGAAACGTAAAATATTTTCAAAATTTTTACCAAAAAAGCTCACTTTTTCCATTTTGTTTACAGCCTATAAAATGGGAAAGAAAAGAAAATTGATTGCAACAAGATAAGTACTAGAGTTTATAAAAAAAAAATTAAAAGGAGAAGAAAATCGAGAACCTAAAGAATATAACTAGCAATTGTCCCAAAAGGTACAAAGAGAGGCTGATAGGATTATTAAATTAGAGTTGTTGAATTTCTCTAAAAGAGATATTGGTTGAAGCCTACAAGGAGCAAAGAGATTTGATGTTTGGAGTTCTATGCTATCTGGACATCATATTTCTTTAAATACAATGTAATTTTTTATAAAAGTTCAAGCCCAATGCAGTTCTGCCATGCAAACAGTTCTGCCATGTAAACATACACTTAAATCACCACTGGACTTATGATATTGACAAAGTTAAAGTAAAGTGGTATACAAGAGAATGTATCAAGCTAAACCACAAGTTACACATCTTCAGACCTGAAAAAGTACATAACAATGGTCTGGCAAATCAATAGCGATATCATACTTGCTTTTCCTTCCACATACATACAATTGCTCCAAAGGCAAGGACAAGAAAATTTTCAGCTCTAGTGAGCACCAGTGGGTCACTAAAACGAGTGACCACAAGAAGAGACACAATTGTATTAATCGAAAGAAAATACAAAGTTGCTAATTAGAAATCTATTGTCAAACACTATTGTTCTCATAAGTAGTGTTTGTTATCACATGCGTTTACAGTGGCCATTCAAGTTTCAATTTTATTATATCAGTTAGAACTTGTTTTGGTTCACAATCAATATTTTCTATTCAACTATATGTGTTTTATGTTTTGCAGATAACATAAAGAACAAAACAGTAAATCTCATCCTCTCATCAATAATCACTATTAAGTTGTCTTCAGTGAGCCAGTGAAGTGTAATTAAGATGGCCATCATTCCAGTGTCAGCCAATGGAGTGTAATCATAAACTCATCCTATAGAGATCAATCACAAGAATAATGTCAAGCTGTACCATCCAACAATAAGTTTTTCTTTTCAATTAACAAGCTACTAGTTCTTTGGCTGTCACATAAAATATAAATTGAGGAGTTAAAAGACACTAGGGCCATTATAGCTAAATATGCATCAAGGTTTACTGCTTCACCTGACCAGAATGAAAAAAGAAATGCTACAACCCAATAGCAATGGATTCATCAACGAAAATTGGCTAGACTTTAATTAATTCACAAAAACGTTGAATGATATCAATTGTTCAAAAGTTTTAAACAAGTAAAGAAACATAAGAGAAAAGACAAGAAATGCTCACCAAAAGACAAGAGATGTGCAAATGATTAAATTAGTTACTGAGGTGTGCTGAAATGCCTTAAAGTGCTTATAGACTTTAACTATATTTATTAAGGACCCCAACTCGAATTTGCAGAGGAAAAGGTTTTGCCCCTAGGTTTGTTATTATCATGTTCTTGTTCTCTAAAAGTTTGCTCCAAGTAGATCAAGTGGGCAAGGGAATTTACATGGACTCCACTCAACTTCAGACACAGATTTAGCCATTATGCAGAGTGATTGAAATTGAACACAGCTAAGTAGTGACATTGGCTCACAGTAATACACCAAATATAAGATATTAAAGTTTTTTTTTTTTTTTTTTTTTTTTTTCCGAAGAAAAAAGCGAACTTTTTATGAAAATAAAAAGTTACAAGCATATGCAAGTAAGAAAAATTATAAGATATTGAAGCTTTTACAGAAGCAAGCAGTAAGAAAAATTATGAAGCTCAGAGAAGTAGATTTAAAATCTGGACTACTGTTTGATACCAAATCATCATCAACTCCAAGCATTGCAAGTGATAGATGAGTTTGGATGTCACAACTCCCAGAGTTTTCTCCAGATACATTCTCAATCAATTCATCTAATTCCATGGACATTGTCGATTACCTCTTGGTCCAATAAGGTAGGTCATCTCCTTCTCCTCGTAGTAATTTCAACAATTTTCCTTCAACCGATCATTTTGGGTGCCTGTTTGAGGTACTGGAGAATAACGAAGATGAGCTTAGGAAGGACAATGATGATCAAGAAAGGTAGAGACCATCATCCACAGTCTGCAGTTCTATAAAATAAAGAACATGACAAAGATTTTACGTGATAAGATAATGTCTGCTGCTCAGGCACTGCATCAATGTATACTGTATTGTTCTCATCAATCTCCCCACTGATGAGCATCCAAGATAGCTGAGTGAGAACTTTACTTTTCAACCATCGTTGCAAGGGGCGAGCACCATAAACCTGCAAGTACCACGTTACCACGTTATCCATTTAGAGGTTTTAAATGAGAATCCCCAACTAGGTCTTGCATTTTACTCACAAATTTTGACCTAAATTGCCCGTAAACCACAAAGGCTAATAATGATCCTGCCTGCTTCACTAGTATTAACAAGTAAACAATGCATTAATTTATATTAATCGGCAAACACACCAAAAACATCCCTTTACTATATACTTTGAACTAAGTTCGCCGAGTACGCAGAGACAGGCAACACCCCATTTTTAAAGTTCAAGTGCGAGAGGAAAATGTTAAAATTTAAAGAACAGAACTGAAATTTATATCGATGGGATCCATACAGAAGGAAGAAAATCATGTGAAAATTAGAAAATCCGAAATTGAATGTGAAAATTGAGAAAATTGAAAATCTCAGAAAGCAACTCTGTAAACTGAAGAGTTCACAGCTCGTAAAGATCAACCGTTGGCCACCACAACCAACTACCAACAAAAATATCAGACTAAAATTACTCCTTAGACAGGTTCATGAAAAATATATGACAGACCATTGAAAATCTGAGAAAATGAAATTGTAAACTGAAAAGTCTTGCGCTTTTAATATTCACTGTTGGCCACCACAACCAAAACTCTGCAAAACATCACACTCCTAGAATAACTTTCCACACAGGTTTATATGACAGGGCATGGAAAATAGAAATCAAACCTTGAATAAAATCATTGTACATGAAGAACATCGAGCAAACATTATGAATGAAAAATACCAGGCATCAGAATATAACATATAAATCGCAATTCTAGATTGTTTCAAAGAGAGGTAAGTCGAATTTAGTCAGGGAACCCTCCCACAACATCTCCTACGATGTTGAGACATGTGTCCAAGGAGTGGGTCATGTCCCCTGCAATAGGGAAAGGGAGGACTCGTGAAGGAGATGCGGTGTCAAGTTTATTAGGGTAGGGGGCACATCCCCTAGCAAGTTAGACTGAATAAAACAAGAAACAAAGTCATTACTTACAGGATCATAGGCTTCGTGAACAACAAGATCCAGAGCGGCATTTGTAAACCTTAAAGCAACACCTCTCTCTGCAAGACGAATTGCAACATATTTCATCTGTAGTCTAGCAACTTTCTTGAGCTCATCATGAGAAAGAGGATCAAATACAACTATCTCATCAAGTCTATTTAACTGTGGCCTGAAATGCCTTCTAACTTGCAACAATATTCAAAGGCATGTCAAAGCACCACAGCCAACTTCGTGATAAAATTATATGAAAAAGATGCATACACAGAGTCCAGGAATGCGTGTGCATACTTCTTGCGTGACATTCTCTCTTGCGGTTTTTACTGTTGTGTGGCCAAACAATGCAACAAGCAATGATAATGACTCTGTTTGAGAAACTAACAGTGCGATCTTGGCCATCCGTAAGTCTACGATCATCAAGCATTTGAAGCAAAGTGTTGAGGACTGAAGTGTGTGCTTTCTCAACTTCATCAAAAAGAACAACACTATAGGGTCTTCTCCTTATTATTTCTGTCAGTTGCCCCCCTTCTTCATAACCCACATAACTGCCATTACAACATCAAATCACTTTAGTACATTACAACAACAAATCAAGCAAAAATATAAATACAAATATACAAAAAAAAGGCGTCTTGCTGTCAACCAATTGAGTGTCTGGCTATCAACTAATCTCAATTAGAAACATCTAGCTATTCACATACCCAGGAGGAGCACCTATGAGCCTTGCAACTAAATTTTGCTCCATATATTCAGACATATCAATATGGACCAACTGATTTTCATCATCAAACAATTGAGCTGCAAGAGCCTTTGCAAATTCCGTTTTGCCAACTCCAGTAGGCCCCAAGAATAGGAAAGATCCAGTTGGCTGTTGAGGTCTTTCAAGTCTGGCCCACGATCTTAACACAGCTTCGGCAACCGCTTGAACCGCCTCATCTTGTTCAATAACTCTTTCATGCAACCTATCTGCCAGAACTATCAGTCGCTCATTTTAATTCTGACCAAGTCTTGTAACAGGGATACAGTCCAGCAACTCACAACCCCACTCACCTTCCACAAATTTTCGGTCTCAATCACGCTGGATTGGGGTTCGATTCCTTAGGTACTAATCCTGGAGATCGTCCAAAGAGGAGCATCTCGTCTGTGCTTCCAGAGCTCCCGAACCCACGCGCAGGATTTCAGAAAAACAGAGTCACTGGATTGTTGTTGTATTGCTGTTGTCGATTTTGCTTTTGTCTGAAGGATTTGATGTACAAAGATGAAGAAGATGCGTTGAAATTGCATTGAGAATTGGACTGAGAATCCATTAACAAAGAGCATGAGCTCTGAGAAATTTTGACCCCCCTTAAGAATTGCAGGCTGAGAACAGACCCAAATCAAATTGCTCTTGGCTCTTGCCATGTTGCTATAGAAAAAGGAGCAGTTGGATTTCTGCGCGAATATATACACGGCGCTATACTAACCTACTAACCTCTAAACCCTATCGAATGTAGAGGGAAGAGTTTGTTCAGACAGGTGCGTGCACCTGGACTTGGGATTGTGCTGCACGCAAATGCTGTCCTGGAACTCCGACGTAAAATGGGTAACAACTCACTGTAAAATCGGCTGTAGAAACCACTCCGACGTAAAATGGGTAACAACTGACTGTAAAATCGGCTGCAGACATTCCACAATCCACGTATTAACAATGCATACAGTGGCATTAACAAATGTGAAACTGCAAGATGTCAATTTGGCTGTTGTTGAAAAAAAATGCCAGGTGTCAACCTTAGAATGAAAAGGACGACGAAAGTCCCTTTCAAAGGAAAGCCTATCGGCCTAAATATTACATATTTCTCAAATTAAAATTTAGCCCAAAGAAAATAGAGAATATTCATTTTAAAATATTTCCACTCGACATTAATTTAAAAAAATAAATAGAGAATATTATTTAAAAATATTTCTAGAATATACAAAAAAGGTGCTTTCGCGTTGCAGGTATAAAGTATATTCATTGTGTATTACTATAAGCCTTGACAAATTATTGAACACATCAATTACAGTAGGTTCAATAGACGCATTAGATTCAAAATTGCACCAGGAGTCGCAGTAAAACCCTTTTAATATAAAGATATTAGTGTAAGGAAATATTAATAGGTTTTGGTAGTTTGAGAGTGTACGTCAGTGGTGAGATTTATAAATTCATCCAAATTTCATTTCCCGATTCTTTAAATCGCTTTCGGTGAAAACGACCATACATGATCTTTGTTTGTTTAAGTTTTTCAAAAAGGACATTTAGATTGTCCTGCCCATATCAGAATTCGGTGTTATCTAATTATAAGACTTTGGGGAGTTTTAAGTTGGGAATATGCGGTAAATAATTTTTGGTTAAATTATGGTTATTTGGTTAGTTAAAATGTGTGTAGGTTCTTGATATCAAATATCTTAGAAAAGATGTGAAGTGTCTCCCAATGCATATTTTTGTAATTGGACTTGGCATTTGTAGTTTACTTGTGTAGGAAAAATAGAAGGGTAGGGTAAGATGAATTTTCATGAGGTGGAGTTTTACTCTTTTTTGCAAGTAATTACTTTCTTCTATCATTTTTGAATAAAATGAGAAAATTGAAAGTCCTCATAATATTCAATTATGGGTCCAAGAGAGCCACAATGAAGGGTCTGCCATTGCTATCATCACTCACTCAGCTCAAGACTATTCGTTTGGAGAGGTTGATTGTGTCCCCACTTCAAGAGCACAGTAAAGTCTTACAGAACTTAGAGAAGCTATCTTTGAGCTTATGTGAAGGGCTTGGAAATATGTCCAGGTTCAATGGCATCCAATCGAATCTAAAGCTTCCCATAATGCTAGATTTTAACATGGATCATTGTTGTGATTTGGAGGAGTTTCCCCTTGGCATTTGTGACATGTCTTTAGTTAAAAAATGGTCTATTAATTGAATCTAACGCTTCCCATAATGCTAGATTTTAACATGGATCATTGTTGTGATTTGGAGGAGTTGCCCCTTGGCATTTGTGACATGTCTTCAGTTCAAAAATGGTCTATCACTAACTGTCACCTTCTTTGAAAGTTACCTGATGATCCAGGTGGATATTGGTGGCCACCTGCCAAGTCCACCTGGACCCCCACCATTGTCTTTCTCAGCATTTTCAGTTTCCTTAATTGTAGCACAACTTACTATTTTTAGCAGTTTTTCGGGTCCTGAACTTTCGGAGCCGTTTTGAGGCCCTAAACGACGTTTTTTGGGGAATCCGGGGGCAACATGGGTCTCTCTAATGAGCTATTGTACGCGTCAAACGAAGATCATATTCCAAAGTTACGACCCCGGGAAGTTGATGTACCAATTTACCCCAAACGGGGCCCACAGTTTGGCATTTCATCTCCTAGGGTTAGGTTTTGGAATGTTAAGGGTTTTTCCATTGTTTCTCAACAATAAATAGGCCTTCGAGCCTCATTGTAACAGAGTTCAGAGGCATGTAGCCATCACATCTCTTCTCAGAGATAAGCTACCATCGCCCTAGCTGGTTTATTTCCATTTCTAGTTGTAAGCATATTTCAGTATTTTCCATTAATGAAATGAAGTATTATTTCCGCTGCATCTTTGTGTATATGGTTATCTCTATAATTTGTTGCGTTCCTGTTTAAATCCGGATCAAAGGTATCAGAGCGGTCTGCTTTTTCTCTGTTTTTCTTTGCATGTCCCCAACAAGGTCGGGATATAAGGAGTTAGGGTTTGAACTGGTTGAACCTTTGCAAGACCAGCCTCGCAAATCCCGACGGCCTCCCATGGCGGACGAGAAGAAAGACGAGGGGGCAAGAGATCCCATCAAAATCTTGCTCGAAGAAGCCCTCGAGCGGCAACAGAACGCGATGATGGACAGCTTTGCCCAGATCCTTCAGCAGCTACCCAGAAGCGGCGCATCAGCTTCCAACAGCTCCTCTGGAAACGCCACACCCTTTAAGGTACAAGTTAATTTTGAAATCCCCATATTCGAGGGTCAGATAGACGCCGATGCCGTAGATAAATGGTTAAATATGCTAGAGGGTTATTTTTCTGTTCATGAATTTTCGAGTTGGGAAAAGATTGTTTTTGCTCTTCTCAAAGCAGCCCCCCACATCAAGGACTGGTGGGAAACCTACTGCGAGCAGAAGGATGAAAGTACTGGCTCACTATTTTCAGCCGCACCCACCTGGGACTCATTCCGGGATGCCATCAAGGAGCAGTACTACCCTGTCGGAAGCTATGAGGATGGATACATAAAGTGGACCACGCTGCGGCAGGGAAGGGACCAAGACGTGCCGGGGTTCACCAATCTTTTCCATACCCTTCGCACAAAGTTGGGTATCAAGGATTCAGAGCAACATTTGATACTCAAATACCGTGGCTGCCTGCACAAGTACATCCAGGAAGAATTACAATTCCTAAACATCCCCTCGCTCGGCGCAGCATACCGATATGCCGTCAAGGTCGAGCAGAAGTTTAAGCAAAAGAAACAAGACTTTGGATCTGCGAATCCAAAGCAGGGGAAAGGTGCCCCTAAACCACAGAACAAAGGACAGAGCCAAGGCGGGACAGCCCAAGACAACCAGCCGAAACTGCAAGCAAAGAACAACGCCACGAAGCCGAGAAAGGACACTGGAAAATGGTGCGAGTTCCATAAGAGCTCCACTCACAACACAAGTGAGTGTCGGGCCAAGCAATCACTGGTGGCTGAGCTAAAGGTTTCAGAATCAGATGCATGTTCCGACTCTGAGTCAGAACCCGATAAGGGGTATGAAAAAGGGAAGCAGATCATTGATGCGGATCCCAACGCCACTGTTGCTACCGCAAAGATCCAGAAAAATGAACCCGAAGATCCACAGGAGGAGGAGCGTCTCTTCCACTCCCAGATGTGGGTAAAGGGCTCCCCGATACAGTTCATTGTTGATAGCGGGAGTCAAAAGAACCTCATTTCGGCAAAGGTCGTGAAGCGGTTGGGCTTACCGACCATAGCGCATCCACAACCATACACCATTGGGTGGCTTCACCAAGGGCGAGATCTTTGCGTGAGCCAGTAGTGTCGCCTTCCATACAACATCAAGCCCTTCACGGATGAGGTATTGTGTGACATTGCTCCCCTTGAAGTTTGTGATGTATTACTAGGACAACCATACTTGTGGAAGCGACATGCTGTGTATGAATCAAGGCCCCGTGCTGTTATTATTACATTGGGAAATAAGTTGTTCAGGATACCAGTGGTAGCACCACCTGTCGCCATCTCTTTGATTATTGCAAAACAATGCAATAAGATCATTTCCAAAACCAGGAAATTTGTTTTCCTGATGATACGCCCTCAAGGGAAGAAGAAGACAGTGGCCGCGACCTCCAAACAGGGTCCCTCTGCACGACAGCTACAGATGGACAAGATTGTGGAGGAGTACGAAGACATCTTCACCTCCCCAGCAGGGGTTCCTCTGCACTGTCAAGTCAAGCACTCCATCGATCTGACCCCAGGTGCGCCACTACCCAATGGACCAATTTATCGGCGTTCCGTTCTGGAGAACAATGAAATCAAGAGGCAGATTCAGGAGCTCCTGCAGAAAGGTCACATCCGTCCGAGTTCATCGCCCTGTGGGAGCCCGATCGTGTTGGTACAGAAGAAGGATGGGACGTGGAGACTCTGTATTGACTATCGCGCGCTGAACAAGATCACTGTCCATAATAGGTACCCGATCCTGCGGATTGATGACCTCCTAGACCAACTAAAGGGGGCGAAATATTTCAGCAAGATTGATCTGAAGTCAGGATATCACCAGGTACCAATCGAACCCTCAGATGTGTGGAAGAATGCCTTCAAATCCAAGGAGGGCCTCTTTGAATGGTTGGTCATGCCTTTCGGATTGACGAATGCTCCTGCAACCTTTATGGGGCTAATGGATGACATCTTGCGGCCATTCACCAACTCCTTTGTAGTAGTATACTTGGACGACATTCTGATCTTCAGCCAGAGTTGGGAAGAGCACCTCCACCACATCCGACAGGTTCTCCAAACACTGCGGAAACACAAGCTATGTGCCAATTTGGAGAAATGCACTTTTGGCATGACCGAGGGTCAGTATCTGGGATACATCATTGATGAACAGGGGGTGCATGTCGATCCAGCCAAGGTCCAAGTCATTCGAGATTGGCCCTCTCCAACCACTCTAACAGAGCTCTGCAACTTTCTAGGTCTTGCCAACTTCTACCGCAGGTTTGTGCTGGGGTTTTCTCATATTTCTTGGCCCTTGAGTCAAGTCACCAAGGGAGGGGCGAAAGCAAAATTCTTTTGGTCTGAATCTCAACAGAAGGCATTCAGGGAGTTGAAGGATCGCCTCTGCACGGCACCAGTGCTCGCGTTACCAAATTTACAACAACCATTTGAGGTCGAGACAGATGCCTCTGACTATGCTATTGGGGCAGTCCTTACTCAACATGGACATCCAGTGGCATATCACAGTGAAACGCTTTCAGACACAGTCCGGAAGTACCCCACTTATGATAAAGAGATGTATTCCATTGTACAGGCCTGCCGACAATGGAAGCATTACATTTTGGGGAAGGAAACGGTCATCCACACAGACCACCGACCCCTGCAGTTCATACAGACCCAAGGGAAATTGCAGAATGATCGCCATCAGAAGTGGTCTACATACCTGCAACAGTTTCACTTGAATATCAAGTATAAAAAGGGCAGCACCAATAATGTTGCAGATTGCCTCAGTCGACCACCGATCATGGCGCTGACCACCGTGCTCAACTCTTGTGGGCACGAGACTTCTGATTGGCCACTTCTCTACAAAAGCGACCTAGAATTTGGCCACACATACCAGACACTCTTGGAGGGTCGGCATGTTGCAGATTTTCACCTCCAGGATGCCCTATTATGCCACCTCGGTCACCTTTGTGTTCCTTCAAGCGAGCGTGCCAAGATGATTTGGGAAGCACACTACAGTCGGGCTGCTGGGCATTTCGGGGCCGAATCTTCGACAGGATGTTGGGAAGTACATCCGATCATGTACTCCCTGTGCCATTGCCAAACCGACCATTAAGAAGCAAGGCCTCTATACCCCGTTGCCTACCCCTAGTCGACCTTGGGAATCCATCTCCATGGATTACATGTCAGGCCTTCCTTCCACTAAGCATGGAAATGACTGTGTTTTTGTGGTCGTCGACAGGTTCTCGAAGATGGCCATTATGGTGGCCTGCAAGAAGAATATCACAGTAGAAGCCACTGCTAAACTCTTCTTTGAACGAGTGTGGGTGCACTTTGGGATCCCACAGTCTATCGTCTCAGATCGGGACAGTCGGTTTCTCAGCACATTTTGGTCCAGTCTCTGGTCAATGCTGGACACCAAACTCACGAAGTCCACAGCCTTCCATCCTCAAACTGATGGCAAGACAGAGGTTGTCAATGGGATGATTGTGCACATTCTGCGCATGTATAACTCAAAGCATCCACGCACATGGGACGAGAGCCTCCCCTATGTTCATCACAGCTACAACCGATCTCTTCACAGCTCCACTGGCCATAGCCCTTTTCAGGTGGGTTTGGGATTCTAGCCACTATGCCCCATTGATGTGGCCATGCCATTTGCAGCTACTCACATGAATTCAGCTCATGTCCAGTCCAAAACAGATAAGGCCACCAGCTTCATTGAGCGCATCCAACATATTCGCCAGCAGGTCCATGACATTCTTGAGAAATCAAATGCCAAGTACAAGCAGCGACATGATCAACATCGGGTGCCACACAAGTTTCAGGTGGGCGACAAAGTCCGGTTGCATTTGCAAAAGGAACGCCTTACTGGAGCCTATCGGAAATTGAGACCACTCTGATATGGTCCTTACACCATTACTAAGGCTATGGGAGACAATGCATTTGAGCTCAGCATTCCCCCATTCCTTGGCCTGCACCTAGTGTTCAATGTGGACCGCCTTCGGCCATACTTTCCACCATTGCTAGACACATCCGACATTGCAGAACAGCTCAAACCCATAGAATTAAATCCAGATTGCATGGAACAAGCTGCAACTGACCGAATCATGGACACACAGATCAAGAACACTCGCCAACAGAATATCCAACTGTATCGAGTTGTCAAAGCAGGCCAACTCCTTCAGCAGGGCAAGTGGCTCACCAGGGAACAAGTTCAGCAGAAGTTTCCTCATCTCATGGAGGAGCTCAACGTAATGGGGACCATTGCTTCCTAAGGGGGGAGGAATGATCCAGGTGGATATTGGTGGCCACCTGCCAAGTCCACTTGGACCCCCACCATTGTCTTTCTCAGCATTTTCAGTTTCCTTAATTGTAGCACAACTTACTATTTTTAGCAGTTTTTCGGGTCCTGAACTTCCGGAGCCGTTTTGAGGCCCTAAACAACGTTTTTTGGGGAATCCTGGGGCAACGTGGGGTCCATACCAATGTTGCCCGTTCCAACAATGATAGTGCTCGGATAGATCTTTCTAATGAGCTATTGTACGCGTCAAACGGAGATCATATGCCAAAGTTACGACCCCGGGAAGTTGATGTACCAATTTACCCCAAACGGGGCCCAAAGTTTGGCGTTTCATCTCCTAGGGTTAGGTTTTGGAATGTTAAGGGTTTTTCCATTGTTTCTCAACAATAAATAGGCCTTCGAGCCTCATTGTAACAGAGTTCAGAGGCATGTAGCCATCACATGTCTTCTCAGAGATAAGATACCATTGCCCTAGCTGGTTTATTTCCATTTCTGGTTGTAAGCATATTTCATTATTTTCCATTAATGAAATGAAGTATTATTTCCGCTGCATCTTTGTGTATATGGTTATCTCTGTAATTTGTTGCGTTCCTGTTTAAATCTGGATCACCTGATGATTTGGGGAGGCTCAGTTCTTTAAGAATGTTAAGAATATCTGCATGTCTAGGTTTGAAAGAGCTTCCAACATCTATTGGAAAACTTGAGAAGCTAGAATATATAGACATTTTTCTATGTGAGTTCTTGAAAGAAGAGTGTTCTCGGTTGAGGAAGCTTCCTAAATCAATTGGAGGACTTAAATCTCTAAAGCATGTTATATGTGATTAGAAGATTCGACAACAATGGAATCGTCTGAAGAGATGTTCTGCTACCATGGATCTTAGAGTTCAAATATATATATATAACTCATATCATAATCTACATAATGTAATAAAGACAACCACAAAAATCTGTATTTTATCATTATATCTTATATCATCTAGAAACATGTAAATATCTTAATATCAACATCATGAATCATTTGACAACCTAAATAGCTCAGATGCTTTATTAGCAAAGTCCACTATATTCATTATGTCAAAAAAATTAACCATCTCTACATTTTATTTAGATTTTCCCATTTCCATGTTGTAATTATTCATGAATTTATGCCTTACAACATTTCCTTTGCAACATCTGGTGCAAATGCTAATATAAATATGATTACAACTAACTCTTAAAATAATTTATTTTGTGAAAAACTATTAAAAAATTAAATTGAAACATCACATTTAAAAAAATAATTAAACACATTTAAAAAAATACATAAACACAAAAATCATATGGAAACATTCGGCCCCAATAAACTTTGTGTGACCTTGTAAACTTTAAAATTCTTTTTATTTTTCCCTTAAATGCCGTAAGTTTGAGATTGCCAAAATAGATGTTTGTGTTCTTTTTAACTCAATCCTATTTTTCTAAGACTTCTAAATGGTTCCTTATAGCATCTTTCGTAGCCTGGTTGAATGTCCCACACCTTCACCTCGAAAGGTGAGTCACGTTGACCTTTGAAAATGATCTATTGAGCCAAAAACTTCAAAATCATTACAACAATACACTTTACTTATTAAAAATTTAATATATTAATTAGAAAATAAGTAAATAAAAAATAACAATCCTATGTTTTTTCTCACCCAAATCATACTTTTGACACGTCATCGATAACAAAGCCATATTCCGCGCCAGCGCACACAGATAGCAACCATTGTGCAAAGTCTACCATTACCATTCCTGCGGGTAATTGACGGACACTGGTAATGCTGTAAGGAGGGTTCGATATCTCGAAAACCCAGGAATTCCCTTGTCAGGGAAGACTAAAGTATTTCTATACAAGTACCTCTGTGTTCCTCTCTTCTAATCATATTACATCTGCACTTCTCCTATATCTTGTTTCTTGAAAAATATTTCAGTTCGCAAGCTTTGTATCTTACAATGGGTGAGTGCCTTGATTGGCTCTGCGATGTTATATTTTTGTTGCTTCTTGTCTTTTTTCATTCTTTTTGATCTTTAATTGTGTTTCTTTACGGTTTCGTTATGTGCAGGTTCTACTGGAAAGATCAAGATTGGAATCAACGGTAAGTACTGGATAGAGATTTGACAGGCGTTTCTGTGTTGGCAGTTTTCCCTGTTTTCGTCTCTGTTTCAGAATGATTTTTTGGCGATTTACGGTGGGATTTTCGCTGTGTAGGTTTTGGCCGAATTGGAAGGCTCGTCGCCCGTGTGGCTCTGACTCGCGATGATATCGAGCTCGTGGCGGTGAATGACCCGTTCATTTCCACCGATTATATGGTACGTATGCTGGTTGCGGTCTCGTGACTTTGTTGAAGCATTTGGACATGCATTTGGAGCTTTGCGGATGGCCTGGGCTTACTTTGCTTTCAAAATTTTCGAGGGATTTATTTGTCTAATCAGTTCAGTTTATAATTTGTCTAATCAGTTCAGTTTATAGTTGAATTTGTAAGAGAAAATATGTTGGAAATAATAATCCCAACCAGGGCACTAAATATTTGTCAGACTTATTTTTGCAATCTGAGTCTCTGATAGAAATAGAAGGAAGCCACAAACCATTCAGAAACTCAGCAAAGGCATTTAAAAAAATTATGTACTTTGATAATCAGATATGAACAAGTATTCATTCAACAACCTTTGCCTACACTCCAAAACACCTGCACTAGCTGCGCTATTCTGAACACACTCATCAACAACACCACATTAATTATTTTGCTCTGTCATTAATTAAATGTAAAATTGTATATTGAGTTAAATTTGAATGTAAAAATCATTTTGATAGCAGAGTAGAGAGGTTAGAGAGAGCAAGAGGTAAGAAAAAAAGAGCATGTGGAGAAAATGGTGGAGCAATTTTTGGTAGAGGGTGAAAACAACAGTTACTCTATTTTAATGTGTGTTATTAGGCTAAAATTTAAATCACTGTAAAATTCTTATTTTACTTTGTAAATGAGCCACTATAAAACTTTTATTTTACTTTGTAAATCAGCTGCACAAATGTATTTTCATGTTAAATACTGAATTTTAATGTGTTGTTCCAAACCTATCTTGTTATTTTCGCTGTAAATATTCATTAAGTCTCTCTGAAATAGTTTCTACAGCGCGAAATCCAAGTTTGAGAAATAGCTTCGCAGTGCGCGAAATCAACTTAGTAGTGCGGGTTTGCGAAAGTAGCTTTGCCAAAGCCATAACTCTCTGCCTCTCCCCTCAGCGAAAACGAAAATCAAATTTCACAAATTTTTTTCTAACAAAATACTACTATTTAAGCATTTTATTAATAAAACAAAGCCATAACTCTCTGCCTCTCCCCTCCGCGAAAACGAAAATCAAATTTCATAAAATTTTTTCTAACAAAATACTACTATTTAAGCATTTTATTAATAAAACAGAGTAATCCTATTTATCTAGTTCCTTTTATGGCGGTTTACGAGTTTGCAGGTAAAGATTGCACCGTTTAAACCCTTGTTTACTCTTAGTTACAGCAAATGCATATTTTAGCCGTTGGCCTGTGTGAATCTTTGGAGTTTGATATTGATAAAAGATTTCTGCTGAAGCTCTACATGACCTTTAGCGGACAGTTTTTTAGATTCAGGGAAAATTGGCACAGAATCAATCAGGGGAATTACCGATCTTTGGTACATTTAAAGTTTTGAATAGCTCGATACCGTTGTCTTCCTGGATCATATGCTAGGAATTAGACCGTGTTTTAAAATATTGGTTTTGAAGCCAGAACATGTTATCAGGGATTGATTTCCTCTCTTTCAATCCCGCCCGATCGTTGTATAGTATATCTTTTAAGAATATTTGAGGTTCGCTGGCATGGTAAATACATTATTCTTTGGCAAAGTCTCGCTGTCAATTAAATTAGCAACTTTTTTTAATTTGAGCCACTTTTCATGCGTTTTTAAGTACGGAACAAAAAAAAGGGACAATTAGGAGTATTTGTACAGCATTCTGCTGATAAATTTTGATCGGCAACTAAAGATTGGGTTTTTTTCTTCTTTTTGTATTCACGAGGAAAGATATGTGGTCTTTTTTGTTCCTCGATTTATCCTCAACAGCATTTAAGTTTGATCGAGAATGAAGTTTGAAGTTTTTATTAACTCATTTGACTGTATTATTCCACCATATTTTACTGATTCAAGAACTGTACTAATTTCCGTGTACCTGTTAATTTTTCAGACTTATATGTTCATGTATGACAGTGTCCACGGCAAATGGAAGCATCATGAAGTCAAAGTCAAAGACTCGAAAACTTTCCTATTTGGAGAAAAATCCGTGGCCGTTTTCGGTTGCAGGTAATACACTTTTTATGGCCATGAATGAAAAGTTTCTTAGGTCAATTACTTCTTGGGTTTAAGCATGAACAGAGAACTCGATGCATGCTGAAGTTATTTCTTCTACTTTTTTGGGGTCAAACTTTTAACATTTTGGTGTGAATGCACTGGCTGCACTTAAGCAGTTTGGTTCACTCTAATTAATCGTCTTCTGCACATTTGCTTTATAATTTTGATAATATGAATCCCTTGCAGCTTGTCTCTTATGATCTCACTGACACTACCTGTGACTGTATTATTGCAGGCTGTTGGAAAGGTTTTACCAGCCCTCAATGGAAAGTTGACTGGAATGTCCTTCCGAGTACCCACACCAGATGTTTCAGTTGTTGATTTGACTGTTAGACTTGAGAAGTCTGCTACTTATGATGAGATTAAGGCGGCCATCAATTAAGTTGTCCCTCTTATCCCCTGAGAGGAGGAAGGATATAAACCATCTCTGACAGGAATAAGGCTCCAGGTTGTGTATTTAATTCTAACTATATATGGTGCATATCATTTTATAGGGCGGAATCTGAAGGAAATTTGAAAGGAATTCTTGGTTACACAGCAGACGCTGTGGTATCTACAGATTTCATTGGGGACAGTCGGTATGTTGCGAATCTGTCCGCCATCCTATTTGTTTATTTTTTACTCTTGCTATGCATTAGTTGTGATATTCACTGTAACTTGCTTATTGTTGTAGATCAAGCATATTTGATGCGCAGGCAGGCATAGCCCTGAATGACAACTTTGTGAAATTAGTATCATGGTATGACAACGAGTGGGGTTACAGGTGAGAATTGAACCACCTGTAAATTTCTAAGTATGGTAAATGAATTTCATAATTTTCAACAGTATTACTGCGATGCTTATGATATTAATTTAGTACCTTTGATTGTCTGTTTTGCAATTCACCAGTGGTAGATCTGATTGTACATGTGGCCGCTACACAATAAGTTATGATAGCTCTTCAGAGTCCATGTCTTGGACTCTCTTCTTTAGATAGATTTTATGGAGTTTAGTGATTCTGGTTCTTAGAGGATTATCTGCATTTGAATAAAAATAAAGAACTTGCAAAAATTATATCATTGCATGTAAAGAAACGCATGCCTTCCATGACGTTAGTCCATGGATAAGAACGTGTTTTAATTTTTTGGCAAATTAAATTGAGGATATATGAATGGCTTTCTCTCATTTGTTCTGTGGTTATGTAAATGAAAAAAAAAATGTTAGTTTTGTTTGTTGGCATTATTTACATATACAATCCAATTGTTATGTGGTTCTTAGAGGATTATCTGTATTTGAATAAAAACTAGTGTTTGCACCTAATGTTGCAAAGGAAACGCCGTAAGGCATAGTGTGTGGAAGAATATTGAAATGTGAATGGGCTTTTGTGGGCTTTTTTGAAAGCAAGGGTCGATGATTCTGAGTTTTAATTTGAGGAAGCCATGCTGAAAACCATTTTTGGGGTTTAAAGTGGCTACGAAATGGAATGCAAGTAGGCATAAATATCCATTGAACTTGTTCAGAGACCTTTGTTTGTATTTGGTAAAAATCGCGTAGTTGAATGTGAAGGTAAACAAATGAATTCACGCGAACAACAACCGGGTATCCGTATCCATATTGATTTGGATAGGGTTATTTAAGAAATCATTATTCAAACGGGAAATTAAATTAATATGAAGATATATTGAAAACATGTATTATATTCATTAAAATCAATTGATTTTGTTAACAAAATATGTTAAGACCCATTGACAATGAATTGGTTGTGAAAACATAAACTATCAAAATGGTATTTGATCTTGAAACCTCCTTTTTTAAGTTTCAAATGGAAAATACAAATAGTGAATTGTAACAGAAGACATTCGAGAAGCAATATAATATTCTTAAGAGTATTTTGCTTGTCATTCCATATTTGAAGTTGTATCAAAACATGTCGGAGGCATCGAAGACCTGAAGAAGTAGTAATGGACCTGCAAAATGTTTATTTTGTTAGAATTAGTAATATGTAAATCAGTTGTGGAAATTTATTAGTAATACTTTGCAGGTGAGTTGTGTTAAAATGAATTTGGAATGAATGGAAATGAAGTTACCTTTGCCATGGGGATTTATATATTGTTAGTGGAAGATGCATGGTGAATAATGGCAAACTGAATACTATTGGAGCTTTATGCGTAGTTGGAGATGCATATTTTTTGCTTGCCATTCTACTTGTGGTTGCTTAGGTATGCTATTTCTAAGTCTATATGTCTTGTTGCAAAACAAAGAAAATGTTAGAATGAGATGTATAGATAATATAAAGACATTCTAATATTTGCTTAGTGGGATGCATGGTGAATAATGACATACTGAACACCATTGGAGATTTATGTGTAGTTGGAGACGCATATTTTTTGCTTGCCATTCTACTTGTAGCTGCTTAAGTATGCTATTTTTGTGTCCATATGTCCTGTTGCAAAACAAAGAAAATGTTAGAATGAGATGTATAGATAATATAAAGACATTCTAATATTTGCTTAATTATTAATGTTGATTAAATTTGGTTGTTGTTGAAATATATGAAAAGCATGTTATGAAATAGAATGATGTAAATAAATGGAGGAAACCTTTTGGTGATGTTAAAATATGGGTTGGACCAGATTATCTGGAGGCGACATTGAACGGAGAATTTCTTCTGCGTGTTTTCTGCGAGCAATGTTTTTGTTGTCCTTCATTTTACTGTAACGATCGAAACTAAATGCGGGGCTAATCCGGAGATCTTGTAGAGAAGGTACTCTTGAAATTGCTGTGAATGTGAGACCTTGACGTTTTATTTTTCCAATCTCAATTGTTGCTTTTGGAAGTGTCATACCTTGAGATTTATGTATGGTTAAAGCCCAAGCCATCTTCAGTGGAATTTGTGCACGTCCATTTCTTTTTACTGCTGGAATAGGCAAGTGAGTGGGGTTTCTTTCATCCCAAGGAGGCCTAATGTATTTGGGAAAATCTACGACAACAAATGTTGGAATTTGTGGTGGTGCAGTTGATTCTTTGTAAAAGACGGTTATAATTTCTCCAAGGGAACCATTAACAAGTCTAGCTGAAACCCAAAGGTTGGAAGTTAACATAACTTTTTCGCCATTGCATAGTAATACAATTCACTCAGGTTGCTCATCTTCTGAGGAAATGTTGGAATATGTGTTGTCATCTTCAGCAATGGATCTTGCGATTGGAGTGTTTAGAGATTTCATCATTTGCTTGTTATGGACCATTGTTTGAGTGTTGGAAATAGATACATGGAATCATGGAATGAATGTATTTCATCTTCTGATAAAGAGGAACCTGTGTGCGACATGAGTATGTTGTAGTCGTCGATTGTTGGATTTGCATCTCTAATGTTCTGGAGAATGTTCCTGAAAGTAACCTGTGCGATGTTGTCGCCCTGTTGACGAAATACTGTGTCTAATGTGATGACTGTGTTGAAGGTGTTCCATAGTGCACTTCTGTGGCTCGTCCCTGCATATAGACGTATGTCTTTGACGGGTGGTAGCTGACCGAGATCACCAACCAATATAATGGAACAACCACCAAAAGGAGTGTTTCTTTGTTGTGGAAATGCCTCTCGAAGATGTTCATCAATATGGCTAAGAAGCTTTGGCCCAATGAAGCTCATTTCATCGATTAGTATGTACCTTATATGCCTGAGTTCTTCTTGGAATTTTGCAAGAGCATTACCTTCTAAGGGCATAAGATCCTTTATAGGAAGGTGTAGAGAAGAGTGGATTGTCGATGCTTGTATGTTGAAGGAAGCAACCCCTGTAGGGGCGAGGAGCATGATTGGTGAAGGTTTTGGGCTTGCAAGGCTTATGAGCATATCTTTGATGCAGTTGATAAGGAGGGATTTTCCTGTACTAGCAGTGCCTTGTATTATCATTCTAAGAGCGGTTAAATAATCCTACTTTGCAAAATGCTTTGAAATAATATTTAGAGCTTTTTTTTTGCATTGGAGATAATGTAGTAAGGGTTGCCAGGATATGTTGATGTGTTTGAAGAATGCGTTGGATGGAGCGGCTATTCTCAATGAATTGTATGGAATTATTTTGTAGATCTAATGGAATAGTGGTATGATTCCAGTTATGGTTGTCATCAAAGCCACGAAGACCAAGCATGTCAAGGTCATTTATGAGAAGCTCATTTGTAGGGTGTAATTGGGAAAGTAATTCCCATTCATTTATTTCCATGGTGTTTGGAGGATTGGTTTCATGAATAGTTGAGGTATCATTTGCAACAGATTCAATATCAGATAGTGTGCAGTGTTGATGCCAAGGTTTGTAGAATGGACGAAATGTTTGCCAATTTGTGATGAATTCTGCAGCAGAATCTCTTATATCTTGTACGATATTGTGAAAAGGTTTGTATAGCATAAGTTGAACTCTACAAAAGTCACCGTAGCAAGGTTCAGTTGTGGATGGTATGGAGGAGTAACGTGGTATGACCCGAACAATTGCTTTTGTAGGTCTTTGTTTCCATTTGTTTGTTTTGCGACGAGGATCATATGACCAGGATCTTGCTAATTCTATAAGTGATGTGGATTCTAGGGTAGAAGGGCGCTGGATATATGTATCTATGATGTGTGGGGATGTAGTGGAGGTGGTGTTTGTTTATGGAAGGCACATAAGAATTTTTTGGTTTACATTTAAAGAAATGAATGGTCGACTACATAATGTTAACGGTAATTTTTGCAGCATATGGCAGGTTTCTTGTGCTCCAATGTCACGATCAACAAGGGTTTCTGCCAGAAATTTTCTAAATGCGAATGTTGCTGGGTCAGCAATGGGTGAAGCCAGGACAATTCTACGTAGCATGTGGTGGAAGCTTTCAGATTTTTTTTCTGCTTTGGATGCATATTTGGCGATATATTTTTGTACAGCGTGTATGGAGAGTACTGGTTGGCAGTCAACATTTGTACGCCAAATAGATAGGATGGTAGGGTTATGGCTATTGATTCGATCATCGTTGCGAGCAGGGGTGTATGTTTTTTGGCCATTGGAATCAATGAATAAGGCCGATTTTGGTTGTAATTCCCATGGTGCTTTATAACGACATTGGAATGAGGATCCATTTTTTCTTAGGCATGTGCTTTCTGTGCATTTTGTGTGACGTTCAACACAATTGATGAGCTGTTCATAGTCATTGAAAGGATTGGTTCTGAAGATTTGCAGTGTGGACAATAGACAATGGTCTTCAAGATTTGTCCAAGCAATTGGTTGGTTTGAAGTCGAAGGAGTACGAGGGTTCCAAGCGGAAATATTTTTGTCGAAGAACTGCCTTGTAATATCAACTGCTTCTATGTCTTCCCAGTTGAGGTTTTCCATATCAGGTGCATTTTCTATCCAAAGGAAACCATGGATGTGTGCAGATCCCCTATGTTGCCATTCATACCTGTCAAGTATGCATTTTTGTAAGATAATTTTGTAATAGGTGATGAATGTTGTTTTGAATTTTTGGAAAAAAAATGCAGTAGAATGCGTACCTGTACCAGTAATCTTTTGTCTTCAAGTGTTTCTCTAAGATAATTTCACGAAATGCTGTGAATCTATGGTGCATATATAGTGATGTTAAATGTGGGTTAGAAATAATGTTATCATTTCTCTACTTTTGTTGTTTTGCAATATCAAAAGGTTGACATCTGGGCATGACTGCATGAATATTAGACCATTTTGTATCAGATGCACTTAATGTGAAGAAGAACGTCGGGCAACCAAGTTGAGAT
Source organism: Pinus tabuliformis (assembly GCA_031772625.1). Taxonomy (NCBI): domain Eukaryota; kingdom Viridiplantae; phylum Streptophyta; class Pinopsida; order Pinales; family Pinaceae; genus Pinus; species Pinus tabuliformis. The sequence goes on along the minus strand of CM062811.1, from coordinate 932,495,119 downwards.
ATCATGTCTGTTAGTTCATTTTTAGCTTTGTGCCAAAATGATCTTGTTCCACGTAAAGAGCTACCGAATTGCATGACTTGATCTTCCAATTGCTCATCTGGAAATTGTTCTAATCGGATGTTCAGATCCTGAATAGATATTGGGAAGTTATCTGTGATGTTCTTTTTCACAAAAATCGATGTTGTTGCTTGATTGCGATGTCGCATCATGAGATTATATATGTAATAATGAAAGCGTGGGTGCTTTCCAAATCTGTTATCGTAGTAATGTATGAGATGAAGTGCATATTCATGTAACTGCACTGCTTTCATTCTTGCCTGATTTGGCATTGCAGCTCCTGTGGGAAAAAGGGTGGGGAAAGCCATAGAGAGTAGACCTTCTGTGTTGTATTCATTGATTGGTGATAAGCCAATTGTTGGCCACTCAATTGTAGTATCAGATTGGTGGTTGTAAGCATGTAAATAATGGCAGATTTCTTGGATTTCTGTATTTGTATTAGGTATGATGGGTACGAATGATGATGTTTGGTTTACGGATGGGTCTGCGGAATCTTCAGTGAGCTCATGTGGTGGTTCAAGTGAAAGGTGGACAGTGGTTTCTGTAGTATTGGAATGGTGAAGGGAGGAGGAGACATCGGTGGGGATTGCTGGTAAGGATGCCAGTGCATTGTTATCAATATGAACATTCTTATAGTATGGGTCATTTGCCAATTTGTATTCTAATGCAGCGAGAACATGATGTCTACTGACAATGAAATCATAAGCCTTATGGTCATTACTATGACGAGTGACAATTAGGATGTCCAAGTTTTCAACACGTCGTGGCAACATGTTTGCGATTTTTGTAATGTCTTGAGGAAAACAAATTGTGTGGCCACTGTATTTATATTGGCCACCACGTGCATGTGTTACTTGCAGTATAGGGTTAACCCTAGCAATGAGCATTTCTTCTATTTGTGAAAGAGATGTAAGGATAGCTGGTTGAGGACCAGGGTCCATGTTGTTTGATAATGAGAAGCGATGACCCTTTGTTTTAGAGACGCATTTGGAGCAGCAATACATGTGGGTGGAATTGTGGATATGTATTCCAGGATATGATTCAAGACAAATGGAGCATGGGCATTTAGGTGGAAGTTTATCAATCTTTGCACGGAAATCTCGATGTGCTTGATTAGTATAAACGTTGTTGAAAGCATGTGCGAAGGAGGGGTTAGGGCAATGAGGTATGGATGTATTTGTTTGAGAGGTTTGCTGAGAAGATAAAGAGTTTGATAATTGCAAGGGAGGATTGTTTTTGGGGTGGGTCATTTCAGACGAGGAATGTTGGTTTTCCTTCTGTTTTTTGTGTTTTTGGAATTCTCTGATGTCTTTTTTTGCCTGATAAAGCTCACGACGACGTGCATTTATTAATTCTTTATTTGTTGCATAGTATCTTCAAGCACATTCATCATAAGAAGAAGAAGCCATTCACAAAATTTATGGTACCTATAAGCAAGAGAGGGGAAAAGAAGAATGTTATTTGGAGACAATGTTGTTGGGAAAAGTATCCAATACGGAATGACCCTATCCCACTCTAAGGGTGATAGTACCTCAGCAACAACTGAATGCAAAGCTATTCGAAATTACTTCTTTATGAGATGTAAGAGAGAGGAGGAAGAGATCCACTAACTGTTATCTTCCGCTAATGATTGATCCAATCTTCCCTCTTTGCTGCTTGCTCCCAGCTCCTTGCTCTTTCACTGGCCCAACTACACGAAGATCTTGCAAAAGCACAAGAAAGGGAAACTACAAGAAGCATACATTCATAATTGATTCAAGGATTAGAATAAATCAAATATACAAGTATCAAAACGCCATTGAGACACATGCATATAGAAGAACCTCAAATGCTTTATTAATGGAAGAAGTAAAGTTCTGAGAGTGTTACAACCATAAGAGGCCCAATCCAGCAACACCTCCCAGCAGAAAGAAATCTCCTCTTCACCTCCTTCAAGCAAATCACCCAATAGTTCTATACTCAAACCAACAGCACTTCCTTACATTCACAAGATTCCAGCCTCCCTAGACCTCATGAGAGAACTCTATATATAGGAGATTTGGAGAAAGGATGAGTCAGCTTGAGCTTGGCATGAAGCTGACTAGTGTCCTCTCCCACTTCAGTTATTCTTCAGTTCTTGAGTCCACTTGGAGTTTCTTGCTTCCACTTGGAGATCTAGATCCTCTTACTCATCACAAGGCGAATTCCCTGATCCAAGTGTCATTTTGGAAGCTTCCTGGGCATTTGACACCTTGTGGAATGACTGTGCCACTTGGCCAATCTCGCCCAGCGCAGGTAGCCTTCATTACTGTTGACATTCAGCGCAGGTACAGAGTGGAGCAGTTGACATTCAACACAGATGCTCAGTGGAGCAGTTGACATGATCCAGAATTAGCTTGTTTTTGAGTGTTTTCAGGTGGAGAACTGATATTTAGTGTTGTGGTTTGCTGACCTTGTTCCTCTAGGGGTAGGAACAACATGTTTAGGGACTTTGGATCCCTTAGATTATTGACATTTCATGCTTCATGCTGTAAGGCACAAAAATGTCTATAACAGTTTCCCCCTAAAGTATGAGGTCGTTTATCAGGTGAAATGCTTTATCAGGAGGATTCGAAGTTCATTCAATCGCTGAGAGGTGACCTGTAATAAAATACAATACAATACATTATTTTTCATTCTGCTTTCATGATCTAGCTGAGGCGGGCATTCCCATGCTCAGCTTTATAAATTCATTTTGGTACATAGAACAGACGATCGTCTGATGGTAGACTGATAATTCTCTGCTGAAATTATCATCCTTTGAGTAGGATGATCATCTGCTGCAATGATGTACATATCAAATGTCTTTATATTTCCTGAATATATATCGCAGCCCGGATGGATGAAACTAGATCCGGGGTCTTCAAACTCATTCGATCTTCACTCTAAGTACAAGTCGATCCATGTGAGAATTGCGCTGAAGTCGAACATGGAAAGACATCGCTTGATTACCGGTCAATAATGTAAACCGTTAACAAGCGCGAGAGGAATCACCGATAATGATAATGACCCTCAAGGTACTGCAGTACAATTCACGTGGTGTGAATAAAGGACTTGGCGTCGAACACCATGCAAAATCTTCTGGTCGAAGGTCATTGATGTATACCTGTCGCCGGAAGTGAGAAACTTGCCATTGAGGCATGCAAGCTTCAAAGTACTGGGGGGGGTTTGTCCCTAGATCAACTTCTTGGATAATGAGCTGAAGTCGACAAGAAGCGATCCGTCAAAGGAGGGCCTTAATGAATCCCACATCAGTGACACGGAACGGAGCTAATGATTTTAGTGGAGGTGAAAACAATCTGTGAGATATGATTCAGGGTAGCGATCATGGGTGGATGAAGGATAATGTATGGCAGTGGATGGGACACGGTTGACTCTTTCTGAACAACATCTCTTGAACATATAACGACACTGATGTGATGGATCGGTAGCATTACCCCAAATGTGGATGGTTTGGCGAAGACCATGGTGATGAGACCGGTGAATGAAACAACCCAACCCGATGTGATACGGAGGACAAAGTGTCATGTTCAAGAGCGACTTGCTACCATTAAAGCTTTGAGGTTCTCCCAATTTTTCCCCAGTCATTTCTGACCAGTACCTCTTTATTTTTGTCAAGCTTGAGGAGGATAACATATGCTTGTTCTATAACCTGCCCTTCGGGCGAGCCCATTGCTATGTTTTAACGAGCCTAGCAATAGGGAAACTCGTTCTCGTCTAAAGACAAGTTTGTCGCTATTTAATCATTTTAACGAGTCTAACGACAAGGAAAACTCGGTCCTTTTCATTTTTAGAGAGTCTGGAAAGGTACAGAAAGTTAACTCCAAAATTCCTTTTTCGTCATCTAATCCCTTAAGTCCGAAAAAGTATAAAACAATACAGAATGGATGAGTTTTTGATAATTTTAACGAGCCGAATAAAACAAGCGCTCGACCTTTTTGTGTAATAATCCCTCAGGTCCAAAAAGATTAAAATCTAGAGGAGGGATAGCTCTTCCGGTCAATTTAACGAGCTGGAAGGCCAAAACTCGGCAAACTTTTCATATTTTACGAGTCAGATGAAAAGAGCTCAAAGAAGACTCGTCTTTTGAGGAACGAGTGATAAACAGGGGTAGCAGCAGATTCCAGATACAGGTTGGAATTTTCCAATCACGGCGGTGTCACAAGGATGGCTAGGTGGAATCACTCTTCGCAGCTATTCCTCAAAACGGGTAAACAATCATATGGAGGTAAACGATCGGCCAAATGAACGGTGGAGGTGATGGCTGCAGCAAAACACGACCAAGGTCTTTTTACGGTTGATCAGGGTACATTCTTAATGGTTATTTACCGGGAAGTTCATTTTTTAACGAGCTTAAACTTGCTCAAAAGCTTATGTTTATTTTTTAACGAGCATGAACTATGACACTAAAATTGCTCGGATCTCGCTTTTCTATTTTTTAACGAGCATAAATTCTGCGGTAAAACTGCTCGATAATACCAGTCATAAGATAAGAAATGTCTCCTGCAAGATTCCATTTTTTATAGAGCTCGCACCTCACATAAGCTATGCTCCAACTCCTCCTTTCTTTATGCAAGATCGGAAATGGCTAATCTTGAAAACAGATAAATAACCGCTCCTAGCTTGCACTCCAAAAGGTTTGCATGCCCCCAGGTATAAAATACAATTTCAAGGCTGCCCCTCCTCTCCCCCACCTCTGTTTTTCTTTGGGTGTTCACAGCTACTTGTCGTCTTGCCAGTCTAATGTTAACGATACTTGTCTTCTCGTTATTTTTAACGGGTCTTACGCGGTACTTGTCTTCCCGTCGGCCCAACTTTTGACAGCTCTTTTGCAAGATCGCAAGAGAACAGCTACTTGCGACAAGAGAGCAGCTATTTGCGACAAGAGAAGAACACTACTCAAAGACAAAACATTAATGTTATTGAGGGAGGCTTGCCTCTTTCTGGTTACCCAAAGATTGTTTTGTTAACACCATCAAACGAAAACATCTCCTCGGCACTGTCCACCGAAGTAGAGAATGGTGAATGACCTTTGTCAAACAAGTAACCTTGACAAAAGAATCCTGTTCTAGAACAACCCCTCTTCCTTCCACGGACGGGGTACGGACTAGTCATATTCTTTCGCGGAAATTCTACCTTATACCCAAGGTTTCCTCTGCCCGAAGCAGACCAGGATGCATGCCCCCTGGGTTCCAGTCCCATCTTTCCGAATCACTCGCACTCATCGGGAAGGAGAACTGGGGGTGGAGACATTTCTTGGGTGAATAGACCATTGAGGGTTGGTATGTGACTATTTGCGATGCGTGATCCCGGAAATGAAAGTTGGTCTACGAGCTTGACCATTCTTCCTTCGTGTGGAAAACACATTACTCTAAAGAGTGAGGAGACTATAGCTCCCATGCAATATATATAATATCGTCCAAGGAGTAGGTTATAATCCAAGGGTCCTTGAACAACCATCACGTTCATTTGAACGGTCTTCCCTTTCAATGTAACAGGTACATTGGGGAGGATCCCTAATGGTCGACTGGTTCCTTTATCAAAACCTGAGAGATTTCTTATCTCAGGCAAAAGCTCTGGGGAACCCAGTGCTTTCCAAGCAATAGAGGAAAGGATACTCACAGATGCCCCTTCATCAATGATAGTTCCAGCCATTACCATTCTGTAGATTTGGACTATGATTTTGAATGGTATACTGGCTGGTAACCGGGGTCTGCCTAGCTGGTTCCAATCAAAGGATACAACCAGGTTGCTTGGTGGTGGGACCGAATACACGGCCGGATATGACCCTGACGATGTTCCTTCCTACGATAAAGGAATGGGCGCATTGCCCTGATGCTTATCAGAGTCGGTGTTGATGAAAAGAATCTGGATGGTGTCATCCTTATTCTCTTCAGTGAGGGTGTCATTTGAAGATGAATCTTCAATGACGGTGTCATTTGAAGATGAATCTTCAATGACGGTGTCATTTGAAGATGAATCTTCAATGACGGTGTCATTTGAAGATGAAACCTCTAAAGGCGGAACCGGGTCAACTGCCGTATCGACCTTTAGACTTTCGTCTGGTCTGGATTCAGTAGGTTCATTTTCAATGACTGACGCTTCAGCTGACCACTTGAGCGGGCCAGCTGTATTTTCAACCAACGAAGGACTTGGCATGAGTTTTTTGTATCCAGGAGGAAGTCTCAACGGTGAAACCGGACGATCTTCCAAAACTCTCTTCGCTTCGCCTAAGAACGGACAACGGTGGATGGCGTGATCGCCTTCACACAGTCTGCAAGGGGATCTTGCTCCCCTTCTTTGTCTTGAACCTTCACTTTCGCTGGTTGACGGTAAGCATTCAACATGGCTATCAGAGGTTGATGCTCCCAAATTGTGCAACCGAGGGGACCAGTCCCTTAGTATCCGGGGAATACAGGGACAATTTCTATGGAAGTGGTCTCCTCTACATATGACACATGGCGATTTAGGCCCGGTCTGTGCTGTGTGTGGATTTTTGTCAGATGTCTTTTGCTTGCCCCCAGTCACCTTAGGCTCCTTCTTCTTCTTCTCTCTCTCCTTCTTCTCTTTCTTCTTCATGGGAGCTTGGCTTTTGCCGGCTCTACCTTGCGAAGATGAAGGATCGGAGGAAGAGTTATAGGAAGTTGAAGGCTGGTGGGCAGCTCTAGACTGATCTAACTGTTGACTCGACTGTTCAGGAACCATGGTGTTCTGAACTACATTGGTTGAGAATAGCCAAATAGGCAGGCCAATTGTCAGTCCTGGAAGCGACAATGTGGCCATGTGGGGCGCACCAACTTCTCCCCAAGAGGAGAAAGGACTAGGATTTCCATCTCGTGGAATTCCTTGGTTGGGGCGTTCCATGTTCTCAACCTAAAGATCAACGCAGGAATAGGAGGTGATTATGTTCCGTTTAAAATAAATTTTATAACGACGCTTTAGAGACAACTTGCTTTTTCACTTTTTAAGAGTCGAGAAAAAGCTAAAGATGACTCTAATCTCCTTCGATGTTTTAACGAGCCCGAAGTGACAAATGCTCGGATGGACTTTTTCAATTATAGAGTTTGAAAAAGGCCAAAAGAAACTGCTCTGGAGTTCTAGGCAGAGGGTGTGCCAAACTTTTCGCAAAACCACAGAATACGTTTTACGGTACGAGTGGTCGATCTTCGTGAATGTTGTGTTCACTGCATTGCGATCAGTAGGGCGGCCGACACGGTTTCCTATGGATAAAGGCTTTGTTCCTATAGGGGTCTCCCAATATATACGCGACGGTACGTGGGAGCACAAGTCCGTATTGATACTTATCGCTTCACCGTGGAGGAATCACCCAACCACTCAACGCTAAGATATCACGTTTAACGACGCCGGAACACGTCTCTAGCTTAGACCTCTATGTGTTTGCGTTATGTTTCAATGCGTTGTTATGTAAATTCAATTTATTTTAAGGTTGATCTTGTTTAGCAGTTTGCCTTTATGGATCACCACGAGATGTATAGTAACACTCCTAAATGCAGTCTAAGATGATAAGCAAGCTTTTCAATCTTTCAACTTTGAAAATCTTAACTACTGAGGGAAAAGAAAGATAACATCTTTTTACACAGATCATAGAGCACACACTAATGCACTTTTTCCTAAATCAATATGCAAACTGTCATAATGCACATGCACAATGCAAGTATTTATTTTCTCTTTCTTAATGTTTGTGCGACACAAAAAGAAAGCTGTTGTATAATTTCGAATTCAATTTCAAGTGAAAGTAAACAAGCTTGTCCAAAATCAAAAGACACCTTAAGATTTACTTGTTTCGACACTAGAAATATATAAATTCAAACCATATGACGAAAGCAAAAGCTCAATCAGCTATGAACAACAAATAAACTAACTCTTAAGATCAAAACGACACTTAATCACAGGTCTAGATCTAAGAGGCCACATCAAGACTAGTTCACTTTCGTTATGGGAAACTGTAAATGATACAAGAAATACACAAAGAAAAAACACAGTTTCTTTATACAACCGAGGCGGAATAGTGGCAAGGAAAGTTGGTTTCAGATAGGTACATTGACTGGTAACAGGCTGCAAAAACAAAGGTGAAAACAGGGCAAGAAACAGCAGGAAACCCCAGTAGCACAAGGCAAGACTGGTCCAGCGCAGGTGGTACACAGGCAGTTTGACCTTCAGCACAGGTAGCCCCTTCGGGAACTGCGCTGAAATGCAGACAACCTTCACACAGCCTGCACTGAAGAACGAAACTTTCGTTTCTCTTGGTTTCCGGGTCACAGATTGCTCAAAAATTCACAGTTTTTGGCCAAATCAGAAGCTATCAGTCAAGTACACACTAAGGGATGAAAAGGAGGATGAAAAGCTATCACTAAGAGCTTATTAGAGTCCTTGTGGATCAGCTCTTCAAATCATAGACTTGCCCAGAAACTGAGCTAGAGTAGCTGCCCTCTACTTTGCATTTGAAAGATCCAAATGCAGTTCGATTCGGTACTCCCTGTGTTTATGAAATGAATAGCAAAAACACAAACAACCAACAAGATACGATCCCCAGCGGAGTCGCCAATTTGTTGTTGGGAAAAGTATCCAATACGGAATGACCCTATCCCACTCTAAGGGTGATAGTACCTCAGCAACAACCGAATGCAAAGCTATTCGAAATTACTTCTTTATGAGATGTAAGAGAGAGGAGGAAGAGATCCACTAACCATTATCTTCCGCTAATGATTGATCCAATCTTCCCTCTTTGCTGCTTGCTCCCAGCTCCTTGCTCTTTCACTGGCCCAGCTACACGAAGATCCTACAAAAGCACAAGAAAGGGAAACTACAAGAAGCATACATTCATAATTGATTCAAGGATTAGAATAAATCAAATATACAAGTATCAAAACGCCATTGAGACACATGCATATAGAAGAACCTCAAATGCTTTATTAATGGAAGAAGTAAAGTTCTGAGAGTGTTACAACCATAAGAGGCCCAATCCAGCAACACCTCCCAGCAGAAAGAAATCTCCTCTTCACCTCCTTCAAGCAAATCACCCAATAGTTCTATACTCAAACCAACAACACTTCCTTACATTCACAAGATTCCAGCCTCCCTAGACCTCATGAGAGAGCTCTATATATAGGAGATTTGGAGAAAGGATGAGTCAGCTTGAGCTTGGCATGAAGCTGACTAGTGTCCTCTCCCACTTCAGTTATTCTTCAGTTCTTGAGTCCACTTGGAGTTTCTTGCTTCCACTTGGAGATCTAGATCCTCTTACTCATCACAAGGCGAATTCCCTGATCTAAGTGTCATTTTGGAAGCTTCCTGGGCATTTGACACCTTGTGGAATGACTGTGCCACTTGGCCAATCTCGCCCAGCGCAGGTAGCCTTCATTACTGTTGACATTCAGCGCAGGTACAGAGTGGAGCAGTTGACATTCAGCGCAGATGCTCAGTGGAGCAGTTGACATGATCCAGAATTAGCTTGTTTTTGAGTGTTTTCAGGTGGAGAACTGATATTTAGTGCTGTGGTTTGCTGACCTTGTTCCTCTAGGGGTAGGAACAACATGTTTAGGGACTTTGGATCCCTTAGATTATTGAAATTTCATGCTTCATGCTGTAAGGCACAAAAATGTCTATAACAGACAACAACCATGTTATTGTATGAAAGCGAAAGAAGGGAAACAAAAATTAAGTTTTGAATAGTTTTATGTGAATTTTTTATTTGAATAATGTGTTTGAAAGAACATATTAGTATTTCTTCTTTATACATGTAGATAGTTTCATGTGTAATGCAACAAGTTACCTCATTTTTTAAAAGAAAAAAGATGATAAGAATGTGAATTTGTCTACTCATTTTATTTGAATAATGTGTTTGAAAGAACAAATTAGTATTTTTTCTTTATACATGTAGATAGTTTTATGTGTAATGCAGCAAGTTACCTCATTTTTTAAAAGAAAGAAGATGATAAAAGAAAAAAGATGATAAGAATGTGAATTTGTCTACTCACATAATGCTAGATACAATGGAGGACGAATACTTATTTCAATGGTATATAAGAAAATTTCATGAGAAGGCATGCAACAGTATATCGTGTAAAATTGTATTTATAAAATTCGATAATAGGAATTGTCAAAAAGCAAGGAATACATTTTGCGATATTTATCTACGATATCGAGATGTTCTGAATTTCTCGAAGGATGTTGTTGCATTCTGTCGTGAAATGCAACTTTTCTTCTTTTATGATAACGCATTTCAATCGTGGAACTCCTTTAAAAGTTTCAGTTTTCACTGATAATGTGAAGATATGATCTGTCCATAGAGCTTTGGAGACAATTTCCTTGATCAGTTCCAGATCTGAAGATAATAAATAAAAGTCTTTGGCATTATTTCCAAGAATTGTAGATCCCGCGTCTTCGAAAGCAACAGTTGAAGCTAATTCACCAGTGTGATCATGTATGTCGATTTTCAATAAATATCTGTGATCACAGTCACTTACTTCAGCGTTGCATTTTGGGCAGAACCACATCCCTGTATTTTGTGGAATAAGTTTTTTCATGCATTTTTTCCCATCAATGATGGACAGGCAAGAAATGTAGTAAAAACTATCCATCCCAATTTTTGTTATTGTGCCCTTTAATTGGAAAAATGTTGGTTTCTCTAAGGAATCCATATTGTAAATATCAGCAATTGTTATTTTTTTTTTGTTGATGGCCAAAAGGAGATCTTGTCGTCAAATATGTAGAAGCTGCAATCAAACATTATTTTTTAAACCATGACTTTAGTGTATGGGCCTCTTCAATGTCAGGATCTACAAGAATAATGGATCTCGTTGTAGTGCTGACATTTTTTCCATTAAATTCTCCAACATGCGTAGATTTGATTGCAATGATGGGGTTATTTCCTGTAGCACATAGGGCGGAGATTTCCTGTGACACAGCATTAAAATTATCTCCCCAAAAGATTGCATCTATGTTATACCCTGACATGTCTTGAAGTTGTAGTGTTTGTTTATTAACTTCAAAGCCGTCTTTTCCATGTATAGTGCATACACTGGAAATGTCTGTGACAATACCAAGAATATCAACAATGGAGTTGACGTTTGTTGTTCTGATATCATTAATTGATTTTATATTGAATTGCACTGTTGGATTATGTTTTTTTCGCTGGCAACATGTTCTATGGTAGATGTTTCATTCAACAAAATTTCCCAGTCATTGTTCAAGTGGTTGTATTGCTTATTATCCATTTTTACATTCCCTTTAGAGACAATGTAGACATTTCGATTTTGGATTTTGTCGAAAAAATAATCTGCGACATTGTTGAAACACGTAATATGTATTTCTTCACCCTCTGTATCGAACAGGTCAAAACCAAACACTTTATCGGGTCCGTATTGATTCTGAAATTGTCGAAGAGTTGTTTTCCTTTGGACGTATCCTTTTATGCACCAATTTGAGTGGTAAGGGTTTAATGATTTGATGGGGATTTGAACTGGCAGAACGGATGGAGTTGGAGTAGTTGGAAGAGGGCAATGTCTTTTTGATAAAGGATCTGGGTTCGATGAGGATGGAGTGTTTTCATCAGATGTGATCGGGATACTCATAGTTTTTGGATTGCCAATTAAGGGTGAAAATGAAGTAGAAATTTTGAAGTCTATTAGCTTTATAGACCTACACGACAGATGAGAGTCATAGGAATAATTGTTAGAAGCGGATATGTTATAAATAAAAATGTTAAATTTGAAATAATAAATTTATAACAAACTTACGTTGATGGACCGATAGCTGAGGTAGTCCAACTTTTAACATTTATAACATAACCCTTTTGTAGCAAGCCTGTTGCTACGAGATCATTGAAATCTTTTGGAAGCATGATGTGTTTCTTATGTGTTCCGTCTGAAATTACAGTACGATATCGTGGAGTTGAATTTTGCATTGATTGTATTGGTTCAAGTTCAACAATTTGTAGGTATGGTTGAATATGAGTTGATCCAGATAACATTGAGGAAATTTCACTCTGAGTAAGGTTTGTTGTCATTTTCTGGTACAAAACAAAACACAAAAATGTTGTTTTCTTCGCGTAAGATGTTTAATATTCGTTAGATTCCTATAACATTACTTGAAAATATATGAATTAAAGGCCAAAGGGCAAGAAGCATGTTCAATTTGTTTCTAAATGAGTGGCTATCTAAGCTTGTAAACATAATAAAGAAATATATTTATTACAACAACTTTTATATGAACATTTTTTTTGAAACATAGTTAAAACTGTAAATTAACAATTTCAGAAACCTACACATGTTAGAAATAATCAGATAGGGCATGATGATTGAGTTTCCCGTGCCAAATAATGTATACATTTTTTAGGGAATTTGGCAGTAGAACACTAGAGCTACGTTGGAGCTATGTTGTGGGTTTTGTATTGGCCAAATTTGTATTATGGAATTTGGGTTTTGCATGAGTATTTTTGTTTCCAGAGAAAACGAATGTTGTACATCATGGTGGAGAGAAGTTGTGCAATTGTATAAAATGCAATGATAGGTGGCTAAGCTCAACATAGGTCCAATGACCAAGCATTGAAACTATTTAATGCAATGCCTATGCTAGATGAGGTTACATGGAATTATGTTATTTCAAGATTTGTAATTTGATGATATGCATAGAATGGGTAATGCCATGAGGCCCTAAAAGTTTTTGGTCAAATAAGCAGATTGTTTCTAAGCCAAACAACTTCAGCTTTGGCACCATTATCAAGGCATGCATTGGGTAATGCCATGAGGCTCGAAATGTTTTAGGTCAAATGAGGAGAGTGTTTTTAAGCCAAACAACTTCACCTTTGGCACCATTCTAAAACATCTAAAAGCCTTGAACAACTTACTTTCCTGATACTTAGTATGTTGTATGGGCCTGGAATTAGATGTTTTTAATCCTCAGGATCAGTTGGCATTTGTTTAGTTGACATATTCACAAACAAAGAAAGGACAGCTCTTGTGAAAGCTAGATGAGAGGATAAAATGAAGTATGTTACTCAAAAGAGTAAAGGAATATGCAATAGCCAAAAGTAGTGCTAGAAAGAAATGCCAAGCGGGGAGACCAGTCCCTTAAGATCCATGGGATGCAAGGACAATCTTGATGATAGTGATTTCCTTTGCAAATGCGACATGGAGATTTTGGTTTGGATGGTGCAGTGTGTGGATTTTCATTAGATGATGCATGGTTGCCCCCTTTGGTCGTTGGCTTCTTCTTCTTCTTCTCTTTCCTTTTCTTCTTCTTCTCAGTTACTTGGTTTTTAGTTTGACTAGCTTCACCAAGCGAAGAGGAAGAAGGAGTGGGAGACACAAACGAAGTAGAAGGTTGGGGGGTAACTCTAGTATCATCTGGTTGCTGATTTGATTGCTCAAGAATCATGGTGTTTTGAATGACAAAGGTCGAGAAAAGCCATACTGGTGGGCCAATTGTAAGCCCTGGAAGGGACAATGTAGCCATATGAGGTGCCCCAACATCTCCCCTACAGGAAAAGGGAGTAGGATTCCCGCAAGGGGAAATCCTTGATTGTTGGACTCCATTTTCTCAACCTAAGACCAACGAGGGAATAATGATGTTATTCCGATTAAAATAAATTTTATGACGCTTTGACACAACTTGCTTTTTCAATTTTAAGAGTCGATAAAAAGCTAAAGATGACTCTAGTTGCCTTCGATTTTTAATGAGCCTGAAGTGACAAGTGCTCAGATGGACCTTTTCTTTTAAGGAGTCTGAAAAGGAACGAAAGTGACTAATCTGGAAATCTAGATAGGGGGATTACCAAACTAATCGCAAAACTGTAGAATAATTTTTATGGTACAACAGTCAATCTTCCGGAATGTTGTGTTCAGTGCATTACGATCGATATGGCGGCAGACACAACTTCTTAAGGATAAAGGATATAGCTTACTGTGGTCTCCCAATATATACTCGACGGTATGTGGGAGCACAAGTCCGCACTGGCACTTGTTGTCTCAAAGAGGAGGAATCACCCAACCTACGATGAAAGCGATAGTTACCAGGCTTTACGGTTACCAGGCTTTACGACACCAGAATACATCTCTAGCCTAGACTTCTAAATGTTGTGCGTTGGGTTCCAAAGTGTTTTTATGTTTATTGAAATTTATTTTACAGTTGATCTTTCTTAAGAAGTTTGCCTTTAAGGTTGACCGTGTGATGTAGATATAAAATTCCTAAATATGCAATCTAAGATGATAAACAGTTGTTTACTTTCTTTTTGCAATGAAAATCCTAGCTACTAAGGAAAGAGAATTGAAATTGTTTCAACATAAAGCAGAGAGCACACACTAAGATGCACTGTCCTAAATCAATTTTCGCATGCATTCTAAATGAAAATGCACATGCATGTATTTGTTTTCCGCTTTCTTAATGTGTGAATGACAAAAAAAATGCTAAGTGGAATAAAATCTCAATACAGGGATATGACTATTCCAGAATTCTGATAGACATGAGCAAAGCTATTGAAGTTTGTATCTAAGATTTCTAGAGTCTGTTCACCAAAAACAAGACAGTCACAATGGCACCACTCTGCATTAGTTTAACACACAGGAATAAAGTTTAAATTATCAAGAAAGCATATATATAATTGAATAAATTCAATTGGGAAATAATTTTGAATCAAATTTATAAGACTTTGTATCTGCTCTGTGGCTAATGTACAATTGATGGCAGAGGATTTTCTATCATGGTCCATGGATGAAATAGAAATTAAACAAAAACTCAGAAAGGAGATTAAGGCTGTTACCGGAGATGAAGTAATACAGAAACGTCTATAAATGTCCCTGAAAGTTGAATCGCCTAGAGACAAAACATAGTAGGCCAAGGCAAAGTATCTATATTTAACATTGTTGTGTGAGTAACCAACATAATCTGTACAGTGTTGTGGAAATTAATAGTCTCTACGGGAAATAAACCTAATATAATCCACGCAATCTAATCCTCACGAGGAAGGTTTTGCAGGAATTTAAAGGTTTTCTTATGTTATAAAATCCTAAGCTAATGTGGGTGTCCTAGCAAATAAAAATGTATACCATAATACCCACTTACTATTAAGCATACAATCTAAATAGTAATCAAAGAATAGATAAGAATCAATATACTATACAATAAAAATAAAAAAAGGGATTATGGGATAATGGCAATAGAATTCCTGAGCTATATAATAATAAATGCAAAATACAACTATGTTGCTGCCCTTTTAGAAAATGTCATATCAGTCATCATTAAAGTGGGGCTATGCTCCTGAGGGTTAGAGACAAAAAGCTTGTGTGTGCTTGAAATCTCCCCCATTTTGTTGAACTGGAAATACATATCTTGACTTTCTTCACTGTCCATGTTTTAACATGATTTGAGGAAGTACGCACTTTGAATCAACCCCTAACGGAATGAGGACACTTCCTTAGCTTTGGACTGGACATTTATTTAGTTGTGGGTAGCCCCGTGACATGTAAAGACTTCTTAGTCTCATCCTTCATTGCATTGACTGAAGGGTAGCCTATGTTTATAAGGGGATCTGAAAACCCATTAAGTGTGAAAGGCCATGTCCCCAAATTTTCCCAACTGGTACTGATAACTCCCAACCTTTTCAGAGAAGGTAAAGCATCAATTCTTTTTTTTGGGGAAAGAAGCTACCCAATTTTCTTTTTGTTGGGGAGAGAAACTACCCAATTTTTGCCCTTGCATGGGAGTGGGGATGTGTTGCATGAAGGATTCTGAAGTAGAAACCAGACAAGAATGCACGAAAATCAACCCTAAGCTAGTTGTGGTAAACTCTCACTAGTTCATAGCTAACCTTAGAAGAGGATCTTATCATGATACTAAATGAAGGATTATGCTTTTAAAAAATCTGAAGTAGCTATGAAAAAGATTAATGAGAACACAGTTCTACTTTATTCTTCTAAAAATCCTTATCAAGCTAAGTGAATATACTTCTAATTTATGCATTCCAATCAACCATCAACTGACATTACCCTCGGACATATCCCAGCTCGATGTGGTGTCCACTGAATGTGCTTTGGCAATGCCAATTCTCCAGCCAATCAAGGATGACATCATGACATTCCAATGTAACGTTTGGGATAGAAGCAAGCCATCGAATCATGATAAATCAATGTACAAATCTAATTTGGTGTAGAAACTCATGCAGATGTATAGTAGACAATATTTTCCAGTGCCATTTGCTTCAAATAGGACCCTTAGAAGCATGAATATGAAATTTCTTTGCTGTTTAGCATAGGCTCCCTTGTTTTAGTTTTCCTTTTCTAATCTTTGAACTCGACAATAAGATACAAACCAATTATTGCATTAATTCATCATTATTTCTGACTATCGTGGCAACGAAACGAATCACTGACTGAAGTCTGAATTTAGAGAAACCATTTGAACAAATCACTGAAAACAAGTCTCAGCATAGGAGAAGACCACAATTGAGATCAGGAACCAGGAGAAGAAAACCAACCATAGCTGAATTTGTGAAAAAATGAAATGAAGAAGACCACAGAACATCAAGATCCCTTTGCCAAATCCTTGATAGTGAAAAGTGGATACAAAAATCGATTCAAACAAGGAGCAAAAAGCAATGTCTGGTTGGTGGTTTTGTTTTAACGGAATAGACAGCATCCTCTAACAGCAGTAAAGTTAAATTTCCAATCAAACAGGAATAAATTTTAAATAATCAAGAAAGCATAAGATCCCTTTGCCAAATCCTCGACAGTGGAAAGTGGATACAAAAATCGATTCAAACAAGGAGCAAAAAGCAATGTCTGGTTGATGGTTTTGTTTTAGCAGAATAGACAGCATCCTCTAACAACAGTAAAGATAAATTGCCAATCAAACAAGAATAAAGTTTAAAAAATCAAGAAATCATATATATAACTGAATCAATTCAATTGGGAATTAATTTTGAATCAAAATTATAAGACTCTGTATCTACTCTGTGGCTAATGTACAATTCATGGCAGAGGATTTTCTATCATGGTCCATGGATGAAATACTACATTGGTTAAGTTAGAATGATTCCCCTTCAGTACAAAGTATAGACCAAATATTTAAAATACAATTCAAAAACCTACAGATTAGATTGTTAAGATAGAATGTTAAGATAAATTTAAAAAATACTACCTTTATACTTGCAACTCTGTTATATTGTTGTTTTGGGAACTTGATATTTGTAGTGTTCTCATTGATCTAGAGTTGAATGGTTAGGATGTAAAGACAGTTCCATGTTTATTAAATATTCATATACTTGGTCTCTAACTTCAGCGTATGGCCCGCTTCAGGCTAACTGTAGCAGGTCTTGGCTGGGTGACAACGACAAAGGTATTGAACCTCCGAAGTGGCAGTCAACAATATATTCTTTCATTCCAAGCAACTCCCAACAGAGGGTGCGCATCAAAAACTCATTAGCAGACCTCTGCATACTTCAACAAAGGTGAAAAAAATCCAAAGATTATCAGTCTCTAACTTCAGCTTATGGTCTGCTTCAGACCAACTGTAACAGGTCTTTGTTGGGTGATAGCTACAAAGGTAGTGGACCTCCCAAGTGGCAATCAACAATATAATCTTTCATTCCAAGAAATTCCCAACATAGGCTGCGCATCAAAAACTCATTAGAAGACCTCTGCAAACTTCAGCAAAGGTGAAAAAAATCTAGAGCTTATTAGTGGATATAGGAGGGACCATCAAAAAGTGGACATTATCTAAAAAGGTGGGGACTCTACTGAGCATTCATGTGTAATATCCATCTGATGTTGGGAAATTTTTTCCAAAAAAGGCACTCTTGGAAACCTGGAAACTATTCAGAATGAAAACATAGTACAAATTCATGCAGCTTTCTAGCCCACAGGCATACAATCTAGGGCCAATCAAGACTTTTAATAGCTTGGATAAATGAAAAGCAAGATTCTTGAGCTATATAATAATAAATGCAGAATACAATTATGTTGCTGCCATTTTAGAAAATGTCATATCAGTTGTCAATAAAGTGGGGCTATGCTCTTGAGGGTTAGAGACAAAAAGCTTGTGTGAGCTTGAAATCTCCCCCATTTTATTGAACTGGAAATACATATCTTAACTTTCTTCACTGTCCATGTTTTAACATGATTTGAGGAAGTACGCACTTTGAATCTACCCCTAACGGAATGAGGACACTTCCTTAGCTTTGGGTTGGACATTTCTTTAGCTGTGGGTAGCCCCATGACACGTAAAGACTTCTTAGTCTCACCCTTCATTGCATTGATTGAAGGGTAGCCTATGTTTGTAAGGGGACCTAAAACCCCATTAAGTGTGAAAGGGCAGGTTCCCAAATTTTCCCAACTGGTACTGATAACTCCCAACCTTTTTAGAGAACGTAAAGCATCAATTCTTTTTGTTGGGGAAAGAAGCTACCCAATTTTCTTTTTGTTGGGGACAAAAACTACCCAATTTTTGCCCTTGCATAGGAGCGGGGATGTGTTGCATGAAGGATTCTCAAGTAGAAACTAGACAAGAATGCACAAAAATCAACCCTAGGCTAGTTGTGGTAAACTCTCACCAGTTCACAGCTAACTTTAGAAGAGGATCTTATCATGATACTAAATGAAGGATTATGCTTTAAAAAAATCTGAAGTAGCTATGAAAAAGATTAATGAGAACACAGTTCTACTTTATTCTTCTAAAAATCCTTATCAAGCTAAGCGAATATACTTCTAATTTATGCATTTCAATCAACCATCAACCGACATTACCCTTGCACATATCCCAGCTCGATGTGGTGTCCACTGAATGTGCTTTGGTAATGCCAATTCTCTAGCCAATCAAGGATGACATCATGACATTCCAATGTAACGTTTGGGTTAGAAGCAAGCCACTGAATCATGATAAATCAATGTACAAATCTAAGTTGCTGTAGAAACTCATGCAGATGTATAGTAGACAATATTTTCCAGTGCCATTTGCTTCAGATAAGATCACAGAACATCAAGATCCCTTTGCCAAATCCTCGACAGTGGAAAGTGGATACAAAAATCGATTCAAACAAGGAGCAAAAAGCAATGTCTGGTTGGTGGTTTTGTTTTAACAGAATAGATAACATCCTTTGACAGTAGTAAAGTTAAATTGCCAATCAAACAGGAATAAAATGAGCTAATGTGGGTGTCCTAGCAAATAAAAATGTATAGCTTGTTATAGTTAAGTGTTCCTTGTAATGGATTTTGTTAATCTCAAGGTAATGGAGTGAATTTTTATATGATGTGCATAGTTGACTATTTCCAAATAAAGGTATGCAAAGAGTGAACAATGCAGAAATAATTTTAAATGAAAACTATCAACTGATTTTTCATGGACATGAGAAAAGTCAACTGTTTGACTTTGATGATATCAATCATATCGGATATTCCACTATAATAAGATATCTTACCATTACATATATTACAACTACAAGTCAGATCTGGTACACAAGGCAGGACACTGAAACCACTGATGTTGTTTCTATCAGAGCAAGAGAAAATGAAAAGCAAGATTCCTAAGCTATATAATAATAAATGCAGAATACAATTATGTTGCTGCCCTTTTAGAAAATGTCATATTAGTCGTCATTAAAGTGGGGCTATGCTCCTGAGGGCCAGAGCCAAAAAGCTTGTATGTGCTTGAAATCTCCCCCATTTTGTTGAACTGGAAAGACATATCTTGACTTTCTTCATTGTCCATGTTTTAACATGATTTGAGGAAGTACGTACTTTGAATCAACCCCTAACGGAATGAGGACACTTCCTTAGTTTTGGATTGGACATTTCTTTAGCTGTGGATAGCCCCATGACAAGTAAAGACTTCTTAGTCTCACCCTTCATTGCATTTACTGAAGGGTAGCCTATGTTTTTAAGGGGAGCTGAAAAGCCATTAAGTGTGAAAGGCCACGTCCCCAAATTTTCCCAACTAGTACTGATAACTCCCAACCTTTTCAGAGAAGGTAAAGCATCAATTCTTTTTGTTGGGGAAAGAAGCTACCCAATTTTCTTTTTGTTGGGGACAGAAACTACCCAATTTTTTCCCTTGCATGGGAGTGGGGATGTGTTGCATGAAGGATTCTGAAGTAGAAACCAGACAAGAATGCACGAAAATCAACCCTAGGCTAGTTGTGGTAAACTATCACCAGTTCACAGCTAACCTTAGAAGAGGATCTTATCATGATACTAAATGAAGGATTATGCTTTTAAAAAATCTGAAGTAGCTATGAAAAATATTAGTGAGAACACAGTTCTACTTTATTCTTCTAAAAATCCTTATCAGGCTAAGTGAATATACTTATATTTATGCATTCCAATCAACCATCAACCGACATTACCCTCGGACATATCCCAGCTCGATGTGGTGTCCACTAAATGTGCTTTGGCAATGCCAATTATCCAGCCAATCAAGGATGACATCATGACATTCCAATGTAACGTTTGGGATAGAAGCAAGCCATCGAATCATGATAAATCAATGTACAAATCTAAGTTGTTGTAGAAACTCATGCAGATGTATAGTAGACAATATTTTCCAGTGCCATTTGCTTCAATTAGGACCCTTATAAGCATGAACAATATGCAATTTCTTTGCTGTTCAGCATAGGCTCTCTTGTTTTAGTTTTCCTTTTCTAATCTTTGAACTTGACAATAAGATACAAACCAATTATTGCATTATTCATCATTATTTCTGACTGTCGTGGAAACAGAACGAATCACTGACAAAAGTTTGAATTTAGAGAAACCATCTGAACAAATCATTGAAAACAAGTCTCAGCACAGGAGAAGACCACAATTGAGATCAGGAACTAGGAGAAGAAAACCAACCACAGCCGAATTTGTGAAAAAATGAAATGAAGAAGACCACAGAACATCAAGATCCCTTTTCCAAATCCTCTACAGTGAAAAGTGGATACAAAAATCGATTCAAACAAGGAGCAAAAAGCAATGTCTAGTTGGTGGTTTTGTTTTAACAGAATAGAGAGCATCCTCTAACAGCAGTAAAGTTAAATTGCCAATCAAATAGGAATAAATTTTAAATAATCAAGAAAGCATAAGATCCATTTTCCAAATCCTTGACAGTGGAAAGTGGGTACAAAAATTGATTCAAACAAGGAGCAAAAATCAATGTCTGGTTGGTGGTTTTGTTTTAGCAGAATAGACAGCATCCTCTAACAGCAGTAAAGATAAATTGCCAATCAAACAGGAATAAAGTTTAAATAATCAAGAAAGCATATATATAACTGGATTAATTCAATTTGGAATTAATTTTGAATAAAAATTATAAGACTCTGTATCTACTCTGTGGCTAATGTACAATTCATGGCAGAGGATTTTCTATCATGGTCCATGGATGAAATACTACATTGGTTAAGTTAGAATGATTCCCCTTCAGTACAGAGTATAGACCAGATATTTAAAATACAATTCAAAAACCTACAGATTAGATTGTTAAGATACAATGTTAAGATAAATTCAAAAAATACTACCTTTATACTTGCAACTCTGTTATATTGTTGTTTTGGGAACTTGATATTTGTAGTGTTCTTGTTGATCTAGAGTTGAATGGTTAGGATGTAAAGACAGTTCCATGTTTATTAAATATTTATATACTTGGTCTCTAACTTCAGCGTATGGCGCGCTTCAGGCTAACCGTAGTAGGTATTGGCTGGGTGACAGCTACAATGGTATTGAACCTCCGAAATGGCAGTCAACAATATATTATTTCATTCCAAGCAACTCCCAACAGAGGGTGCACATCAAAAATCATTAGTAGACCTCTGCATACTTCAGCAAAGGTGAAAAAAATCTAGAGCTTATAAGTCTCTAACTTCAGCTTATGGTCTGCTTCAGACCAACTGTAACAGGTATTTGCTGGGTGATAGCTACAAAGGTAGTGGACCTCCCAAGTGGCAATCAATAATATATTCTTTCATTCCAAGTAACTCCCAACATAGGCTGCGCATCAAAAACTCATTAGCAGACCTCTGCAAACTTCAGCAAAGGTGAAAAAAATCTAGAGCTTATCAACATATATAGGAGGGACCATCATAAAGTGGACATTCTCTAACAAGGTGGGGACTCTACTGAGAATTCATGTGTAATATCCATCTGATGCTGGGAAAACTTTTCCAAAAAAGGCACTCTTGGAAACCTGGAAACTATTCAGAATGAAAACATAGTACAAATTCATGCAGCTTTCTGGCCCACAGGCATACAATCTAGGGCCAATCAAGACTTTTAATAGCTTGGATAAATGAAAAGCAAGATTCCTGAGCTATATAATAATAAATGCAGAATACAATTATGTTTCTGCCCTTTTAGAAAATGTCATATCAGTCGTCATTAAAGTGGGGCTATGCTCCTGAGGGTCAGAGACAAAAAGCTTGTGTGAGCTTGAAATCTCCCCCATTTTGTTGCACTGGAAATACGTATCTTGACTTTCTTCACTGTCCATGTTTTAACATGATTTGAGGAAGTATGCACTTTGAATCAACCGCTAACGGAATGAGGACACTTCCTTAGCTTTGGGTTGGACATTTCTTTAGCTGTGGGTAGCCCTGTGACACGTAAAGACTTCTTAGTCTCACCCTTCATTGCATTGACTGAAGGGTAGCCTATGTTTGTAAGGGGAGTTGAAAACCCATTAAGTGTGAAAGGCCACGTCCCCAAATTTTCCCAACTAGTACTGATAACTCCCAACCTTTTTAGAGAAGGTAAAGCATCAATTATTTTTGTTGGGGAAAGAAGCTACCCAGTTTTCTTTTTGTTGGGGACAGAAACTACCCAATTTTTGCCCTTGCATGGCAGTGGGGATGTGTTGCATGAAGGATTCTAAAGTAGAAACCATACAAGAATGCACGAAATCAACCCTAGGCTAGTTGTGGTAAACTCTCACCAGTTCACAGCTAACCTTAGAAGAGGATCATATCATGATACTAAATGAAGGATTATGCTTTTAAAAAATCTGAAGTAGCTATGGAAAAGATTAATGAGAACACAGTTCTACTTTATTCTTCTAAAAATCCTTATCAGGCTTAGCGAATACACTTCTAAATTATGAATTTCAATCAACCATCGACCGAAATTACCCTCGAACATATCCCATCTCGATGTGGTGTCCACTCAATGTGCTTTGGCAATGCCAATTCTCCAGCCAATCAAGGATGACATCATGACATTCCAATGTAACGTTTGGGTTAGAAGCAAGCCACCGAATCATGATAAATCAATGTACAAATCTAAGTTATTGTAGAAACTCATGCAGATGTATAGTAGACAATATTTTACAGTGCCATTTGCTTCAGATAGGACCCTTAGAAGCATGAACATTATGCAATTTCTTTGTTGTTCAGCATAGGCTCCCTTGTTGTAGTTTTCCTTTTCTAATCTTTGAACTTGACAATAAGATACAAATCAATTATTGCATTATTCATCATTATTTCTAACTATCGTGGCAACGGAACGAATCACTGACAGAAGTCTGAATTTAGAGAAACCATCTGAACAAATCACTGAAAACAAGTCTGACCTCAGAGAAGCTATGTGAAAAACAACAAAGGCAACATTCCTCCTTCCTTGATCAAAAGCCATTGCGAGTTTACCAACAGGAATAAAGTAAGCTAATGTGGGTGTCCTAGTAAATAAAAATGTATAGCTTGTTATAGTTAAGTGTTTCTTGTAATGGGTTTTGTTAATCTCAAGGTAATGGAGTGAATGTTTATATGATGTACATAGTTGAGTATTTCCAAATAAAGGTATGCAAAGAGTGAACAATGCAGAAATATTTTTAAATGAAAACTATCAACTGATTTTTTATGGACATGAGAAAAGTCAACTGTTTGACTTTGATCATATCAATCATGTCAGGTATTCCACTATAATAAGATAGCTTGCCATCACATATATAACAACTACAAGTCAGATCTGCCTAACAACAGTTGGTATCTACAGTATCTGTCAGGCTTTAAAGCTCCCAATGGTTGGTATAGGTTGGAAACATCTGTCACATATCTTGTAAACTTGGAGGTTGGTTAGAAGGTATTCCCTCTAAAAGTAATAGACTTAGAAATATATAAGGCACAACAATTTTCATTTTCCTAGTTCTATTTGGATTCAAATCTTTGAATATATTCTTGGATATGTGGGGACATTGTAATATTTTCCTACTGCTATTTGGATTCGAATCCATGAATACATTCTAGGATATGTTGGAATTTCTGTACACCCTACAACTGTTAAGAATGTTTTTTCTTGTCCCATTTAATGACAACAAGGAACCCACCTGTTTTTGAGGCAATAGGCTATCACTTTGCTGTCTGTGAGGAAATTAGTGTGGTAGATTAGACAACCGCATTGTGTAAGCACTAATAACCAAAGAAATTATCCATTAAGGTATGCCTCATAGGGTTGACCTAAATTTGAAAGGATCTCAATGAACCCAGCCAGATGACTATGGAAGTACAATCTTCAAATGCAGACTCTGCCAAGATGCAGGTCATCTAATGACTGCCTGCACAAGAAAGGTACAGCAAGTGGAAGGATATTCAGAGCCATAATAGATCTCTAAATCTTCAATTGCACCTGAACATGCGTAGAACTGTCAACAAAGGTATGCCTCATAGGGTTGACCTAAATTTGAAAGGATCTCAATGAACCCAGCCAGATGACTATGGAAGGACATTCAGAGCCATAATAGATCTTCCATAGATGGCCTGCTGTGGGATCCAGAAAGTTGAGAGGACGAAAATAAGACCCAGTTAGTTTAGAAGACAACCAAAAGGAAAGGAACCAAAATTATAGAAACAACAGCTACAGAGAAGGCCCATGAAGAAGGAAGAAAACTCCTACAGACTCTCGAGTCTCAGCACAGGATAAGACCACAACTGAGATCAGGAACCAGGAGAAGAAAACCAACCACAGCCGAATTTGTGAAAAAATGAAATGAAGAAGACCACAGAACAACAAGATCCCTTTACCAAATCCTCGACAATGGAAAGTGGATACAAAAATCGATTCAAACAAGGAGCAAAAAGCAATGTCTGGTTGGTGGTTTTGTTTTAGCAGAATAGACAACATCCTCTAATAGTAGTAAAGTTAAATTGCCAATCAAACAAGAATCAAGTTTAAATAATCAAGAAAGCATATATATAACTGAATCAATTCAATTGGGAATTAATTTTGAATCAAAATTATAAGATTCTGTATCTGCTCTGTGGCTAATGTACAATTGATGGCAGAGGATTTTCTATCATGGTCCATGGATGAAATACAACATTGGTTAAGTTAGAATGATTCCCCTTCAGTACAAAGTATAGACCAGAGATTTAAAATACAATTTAAAAATCTACAGATTAGAGTGTTAAGATACAATGTTAAGATAAATTTTAAAAATACAGAGTATAGAGTAAATACAATCAGCATGATGCAACGTAGAGTTCAAGAGAGAAAGGAGGTGACTGTTAGGAGAGAAAATGGGAATTACCACTACAACCCTCAAGATTTTTTTTTCTTGTCCCATTTAATACCTATTGAGACTGGAAACACTACTACTAAGACAACAAATAATGCATAGAAAAGAAGGAACTACAAGTTGAAATGCCCTTGTTTTCAATAGCAGTCACTTTAACTGAAACAACCAGAGGATGGTCTGTGTCTACAAGTAGTGGGACAACACCTACAAATTAGAGTGTTAAGGCAGGGGATCTAATATACATAGTGCATATAAAAGAAGGAACTGTTTGGTCTGGCTCAGATAATTATGAGTTTCTAAACAATTCACACTCCAGAATACATAGAGCTCCAGAATTACTGCTCAATTCATCAGATTATAGTGTAGCCATTGATGTCTTGTCATTAGGTTGTATTTTCATGGAATTGATGAACATACAACATAAAAGGGACCAATGGTTGAAATGCCCTTGTTTTCAATACCAGTCACTTTAACTGAAACAACCATAGGATGGTTTGTGTCAATGAGTAGTGGGACAACACCTACAGATTAGATTGTTAAGGCATGGGATCTAATATACATAGTGCATATAAAAGAAGGAACTGTTTGGTTTGGCTCAGATTATTGCTCAAACCGATTTCATGACCCAAAACATAATACAAATTCATGCAGATTGGAAACCTAGAAACTATTTAGAATGAAAACATAGTACAAATTCATGCAGCTTTCTGGCCCACAGGCATACAATCTAGGGCCAATCAAGACTTGTAATAGCTTGGATAAATGTAATAATAAATGCAGAATACAATTATGTTGCTGCCCTTTTAGAAAATGTCATATCAGTCGTCATTAAAGTGGGGCTATGCTCCTGAGGGTCAGAGACAAAATCTTGTGTGAGCTTGAAATCTCCCCCATTTTGTTGAACTGGAAATACATATCTTGACTTTCTTCACTGTCCATGTTTTAACATGATTTGAGGAAGTACACACTTTGAATCAACCCCTAACGGAATGAGGACACTTCCTTAGTCACTTTAACTGAAACAACCACAGGATGGTCTGTGTCAACAGGTAGTGGGACAACACCTACAGATTAGAGTGTTAAGGTAGGGGATCTATGAGTTTCTAAACAATTCACACTACAGAATACATAGAGCTTGAGAGTTACTGCTCAATTCATCAGATTATAGTGTAGCCATTGATGTCTTGTCATTAGGTTGTATTTTCATGGAATTGATGAACATACAACATAAAAGGGACCAATGGTTGAAATGCCCTTGTTTTCAATACCAGTCACTTTAACTGAAACAACCACAGGATGGTCTGTGTCAACAAGTAGTGGGACAACACCTACAGATTAGAGTGTTAAGGTAGGGGATCTAATATACATAGTGCAAATAAAAGAAGGAACTGTTTGGTTTGGCTCAGATAATTATGAGTTTCTAAATAATTCACACTACAAAATACATAGAGCTCCAGAATTACTGCTCAATTCATCAGATTATAGTGTAGCCATTGATGTCTTGTCATTACGTTGTATTTTCATGGAATTGATGAACATACAACATAAAAGGGACCAATGGTTGAAATGCCCTTGTTTTCAATACCAGTCACTTTAACTGAAACAACCACACGATGGTCTGTGTCAACAAGTAGTGGGACAACACCTACAGATTAGAGTGTTAAGGCAGGGGATCTAATATACATAGTGCATATAAAAGAAGGAACTGTTTGGTCTGGCTCAAATTATTGCTGAAACCGATTTCATGACCCAAAAAGTATCTAAACAATTCTGATTTTTTAAATAATTCACACTCAGTGGAAATGACAAAATGGGTTTCTGTAACAAAAGTACACTCAGTGGAAGTATAAAACGGATAAAACTTGTAGGAAATAGATGTTACAAGTAGCTCAATAGGATTTCAATTTTTTGGATTCGGTTGGTTAGCACCTAATTCAACTATGAACGTATGAGAGATACTTACAATGAAATTATGCTTAATGGTTCAATGCCTCACGCATGTACCCTTTACCATTGGTTGGTACCCCTTGCAAGATTCAAGTAATTTTTTACCAATGTTTATCTCAGGTATTATAGACCAACGAGGAGAGTAAAATCTTCAATTGCACCTAAACATGCGTAGAACTGTCAACAAAGGTATGCCTCATAGGGTTGACCTAGATTTGAAAGGATCTCAATGAACCTAGCCAGATGACTATGGAAGTACAATCTTCAAATGCAGACTCTGCCAAGATGCAGGCTATCTAATGACTGGCTGCACAAGAAAGGTACAGCAAGTGGAAGGACATTCAAAGCCATAATAGATCTTCCATAGATGGCCTGCTATGGGATCCAAAAAGTTGAGAGGACGAAAATAAGACCCGGTTAGATTAGAAGACAACCAAAAGGAAACGAACCAAAATTCTAGAAATAATAGATACAGAGAAGGCCCATGAACAAGGAAGAAAACTCCTACAGACTCTCGAGTCTCAACACAGGAGAAGACCACATTTGAGAATAGGAATGCTTCTTGAGGTTGGTTTGCAGCTCTAAAAGGGGCATTGTCTCAGATGGTGGACTTGGGAGGTGATTTCCTGCCTTTGACGCAAAAAATGAAACATACATAGTTGTGATCCAGGTGGATATTGGTGGCCACCTGCCAAGTCCACCTGGACCCCTACCATTGTCTTTCTCAGCATTTTCAGTTTCCTTAATTGTAGCACAACTTACTATTTTTAGCAGTTTTTCGGGTCCTGAACTTCCGGAGCCGTTTTGAGGCCCTAAACGACGTTTTTTGGGGAATCCGGGGGTAACATTCCATGGACCGATGTTGCCCGTTCCAACAATGATAGTGATCGGATAGATCTTTCTAATGAGCTATTGTACGCGTCAAACGGAGATCATATGCCAAAGTTACGACCCAGGGAAGTTGATGTACCAATTTACCCCAAACGGGGTCCACAGTTTGGCGTTTCATCTCCTAGGGTTAGGTTTTGGAATGTTAAGGGTTTTCCATTGTTTCTCAACAATAAATAGGCCTTCTAGCCTCTTTGTAACATAGTTCAGAGGCATGTAGCCACCACATCTCTTCTCAGAGATAAGCTACCATCGCCCTAGCTGGTTTATTTCCATTTCTGATTGTAAGCATATTTCAGTATTTTCCATTAATGAAATGAAGTATTATTTCCGCTGCATCTTTGTGTATATGGTTATCTCTGTAATTTGTTGCGTTCCTGTTTAAATCCGGATCAGTGGTATCAGAGCGGTCTGCTTTTTCTCTGTTTTTCTTTGCATGTCCCCAACAAGGTCGGGATATAAGGAGTTAGGGCTTGAACTGGTTGAACCTTTGCAAGACCAGCCTCGCAAATCCCGACGGCCTCCCATGACGGACGAGAAGAAAGACGAGGGGGCAGGAGATCCCATCAAAATCTTGCTCGAAGAAGCCCTCGAGCGGCAACGGAACGCGATGATGGATAGCTTTACCCAGATCCTTCAGCGGCTACCCAGAAGCAACGCATCGGCTTCCAGCAGCTACTCTGGAAACGCCACACCCTTTAAGGTACAAGTTAATTTTGAAATCCCCATATTCGAGGGTCAGATAGACGCAGATGCCGTAGATAAATGGTTAAATCTGCTAGAGGGTTATTTTTCTGTTCATGAATTTTCGAGTCGGGAAAAGATTGTTTTTGCTCTTCTCAAAGAAGCCCCCCACGTCAAGGACTGGTGGGAAACCTACTGCGAGCAGAAGGATGAAAGTACTGGCTCACTATTTTCAGCCGCACCCACCTGGGATTCGTTCCGGGATGCCATCAAGGAGCAGTACTACCCTGTCGGAAGTTATGAGGATGAATACATAAAGTGGACTATGCTGCGGCAGGGAAGGGACCAAGACGTGTCGGAGTTCACC
The DNA here is from genome assembly GCA_031772625.1 of Pinus tabuliformis. Taxonomy (NCBI): domain Eukaryota; kingdom Viridiplantae; phylum Streptophyta; class Pinopsida; order Pinales; family Pinaceae; genus Pinus; species Pinus tabuliformis. Next base: position 932,465,670 of record CM062811.1, on the reverse strand, counting down.
AATCTTTTCCATACCCTTCACACAAAGTTGGGTATCAAGGATTCGGAGCAACATTTGATACTCAAATACCATGGCTGCCTGCACAAGTACATCCAGGAAGAAATACAATTCCTAAACATCCCCTCGCTCGGCGCAGCATACCGATATGCCGTCAAGGTCGAGCAAAAGTTCAAACAAAAGAAGCGAGACTTTGGATCTGCGAATCCAAAGCAGGGGAAAGGTGCCCCTAAACCACAGAACAAAGGAAAAACTCAAGGCGGGACAGCCCAAGACAACCAGCCGAAGCTGCAAGCAAAGAACAACGCTGCGAAGCCGAGAAAGGACACTGGAAAATGGTGCGAGTTCCATAAAATATCCACTCACAACACAAGTGAGTGTCGGGCCAAGCAGTCACTGGTGGATGAGCTAAAGGTTTCAGAATCAGATGCATGCTCCGAATCTGAGTCAGAACCCGATAAGGGGTATGAAAAAGGGAAGCAGATCATTGATGTGGATCCCAGCGCCACTGTTGCTACCGCAAAGATCCAGAAAAATGAACCCGAAGATCCAGAGGAGGAGGAGCGTCTCTTCCACTCCCAGATGTGGGTAAAGGGCTCCCCGATACAGTTCATTGTTGATAGCGGGAGTCAAAAGAACCTCATTTCGGCAGAGGTCGTGAAGCGGTTGGGCTTACCGACCACAGCACATCCACAACCATACACCATTGGGTGGCTTCACCAAGGATGAGATCTTCGCGTGAGCCAGCAGTGTCGCCTTCCATACAACATCAAGCCCTTCATGGATGAGGTATTGTGTGACATTTCTCCCCTTGAAGTTTGTGATGTATTACTAGGACAACTGTACTTGTGGAAGCGACATGCTGTGTATGAATCAAGGCCCCGTGCTGTTATTATTACATTGGGAAATAAGTTGTTCAGGATACCAGAGGTAGCACCACCTACCGCCATCTCTTTGATTACTGCAAAACAATGCAGTAAGATCATTTCCAAAACCAGGAAATTTGTTTTCCTGATGATACGCCCTCAAGGAAAGAAGAAGACAGTGGCCGCGGCCTCCAGATGGGGACCCTCTGCACGACAACTACAGATGGACAAGATTGTGGAGGAGTACGAGGACATCTTCACCTCCTCGGCAGGGGTTCCTCTGCACTGTCAAGTCAAGCACTCCATCAATATGACCCCAGGTGCGCCGCTACCCAATGGACCAATTTATCGGCGCTCCATTCTGGAGAACGATGAAATCAAGAGGCAGATTCAGGAGCTCCTGCAGAAAGGTCACATCCGTTCGAGTTCATCGCCCTGTGGGAGTCCGATCGTGTTGGTACAGAAGAAGGATGGGACGTGGAGACTCTGTATTGACTATCGGGCGCTGAACAAGATCACTGTCCGTAATAGGTACCCGATCCCGCGGATTGATGACCTCCTAGACCAACTAAAGGGGGTGAAATATTTTAGCAAGATCGATCTAAAGTCAGGATATCACCAGGTACCTATCGAACCCTCCGATGTGTGGAAGACTGCCTTCAAATCCAAGGAGGGCCTCTTCGAATGTTTAGTCATGCCTTTCGGATTGACGAATGCTCCTGCAAGCTTTATGAGGCTAATGGAGGACATCTTGCGGCCATTCACCAACTCCTTTGTAGTAGTATACTTGGATGACATTCTGATCTTCAGCCAGATTTGGGAAGAGCACCTCCACCACATCCAACAGGTTCTCGATACACTGCGGCAACACAAGCTATGTGCCAACTTGGAGAAATGCACTTTTGGCATGACCCAGGTTCAGTATCTGGGATACATCATTGATGAAAAGTGGGTGCATGTCGATCCAGCCAAGATCCATGTCATTCGGGATTGGCCCTCTCCAACCACTCTAACAGAGCTCCGCAGCTTTCTAGGTCTTGCCAACTTCTACCGCAGGTTTGTGTTGGGGTTTTCTCATATTTCTTGGCCCTTGAGTCAAGTCACCAAGGGCGGGGCGAAAGCCAAATTCTTTTGGTCTGAATCTCAACAGAAGGCATTCAGGGAGTTGAAGGATCGCCTCTGCACGACACCAGCGCTCGCGTTACCAGATTTACAACAACCATTTGAGGTCGAGACAGATGCCTCCGACTATGCTATTGGGGCAGTCCTTACTCAACATGGACATCCAGTGGCATATCACAGTGAAACACTTTCAGACACAGTCCGGAAGTACCCCACTTATGATAAAGAGATGTATTCCATTGTACAGGCCTGCCGACAATGGAAGCATTACATTTTGGGGAAAGAAACGGTCATCCATACAGACCACCGACCTCTGCAGTTCATACAGACCCAAGGGAAATTGAAGAATGATCGCCATCAGAAGTGGTCTACATACCTGCAACAGTTTCACTTGAATATCAAGTATAAAAAGGGCAGCACCAATAATGTTGCAGATTGCCTCAGTCGACCACCGATCATGGCGCTAACCACCGTGCTCAACTCTTGTGGGCACGAGACTTCTGATTGGCCACTTCTCTACAAAAGCGTCCCAGAATTCGGCCACACATACCAGACACCCTTGGAGGGTTGGCATGTTGCAGATTTTCACCTCCAGGATGCCCTATTATGCCACCTCGGTCACCTTTGTGTTCCTTCAAGCGAGCGTGCCAAGATGATTTGGGAAGCACACTACAGTCGGGCTGCTGGGCATTTCGGGGTCGAGAAAACAGTGGCAGTACTGCAAAATTATTTCTATTGGCCGAATCTTCGACAGGATGTTGGGAAGTACATCCGATCATGTATTGCTTGTGCTATTGCCAAACCGACCATTAAGAAGCACGGCCTCTATACTCGATTGCCTACCCCTAGTCGACCTTGGGAATCCATCTCCATGGATTACATGTTAGGCCTTCCTTCCACTAAGCATGGAAATGACTGTGTTTTTGTGGTCGTCGGCAGGTTCTCGAAGATGGCCATTATGATGGCCTACAAGAAGAATATCACAGCAGAAGCCACTGCTAAACTCTTCTTTGAACGAGTGTGGGTGCACTTTGGGATCCCATAGTCTATCATCTCAGATCGGGACAGTCGGTTTCTCAGCACATTTTGGTCCAGTCTCTGGTCAATGCTGGACACCAAACTCAAGAAGTCCACAGCCTTCCATCCTCAAACTGATGGCCAGATAGAGGTTGTCAATAGGATGATTGTGCACATTCTGCGCATGTATAACTCAAAGCATCCATGCACATGGGACAAGAGCCTCCCCTATGTTCAGCACAGCTACAACCGAGCTCTTCACAGCTCCACTAGCCATAGCCCTTTTCAGGTGGGTTTGGGATTCCAGCCACTATGCCCCATCGATGTGGCCATGCCACTTGCAGCTACTCACATGAATTCAGCTCATGTCCAGTCTGAAACAGAGAAGGCCACCAGCTTCATTGAGCGCATCCAACATATTCGCCAACAGGTCCATGACATTCTTGAGAAATCAAATGCCAAGTACAAGCAGCGACATGATCAACATCGGGTGCCACACAAGTTTCAGGTGGGCGACAAAGTCTGGTTGCATTTGCAGAAGGAACGCCTTACTGGAGCCTATCGGAAATTGAGACCACTCCGATATGGTACTTACACCATTACTAAGGCTATGGGAGACAATGCATTTGAGCTCAGCATTCCCCCATTCCTTGGCCTGCACCCAGTGTTCAATGTGGACCGCCTTCGGCCATACTTTCCACCATTGCTAGACACATCCGACATTGCAGAACAGCTCAAACCCACAGAATTAAATCCAGATTGCATGGAACAAGCTGCAACTGATCGGATCATGGACACACAGATCAAGAACACTCGCCAACAGAATATCCAACTGTATCGAGTTGTCAAAGCAGGCCAACTCCTTCAGCAGGGCAAGTGGCTCACCAGGGAACAAGTTCAGCAGAAGTTTCCTCATCTCATGGCGGAGCTCAACGCAATGGGGACCATTGCTTCCTAAGGGGGGAGGAATGATCCAGGTGGATATTGGTGGCCACCTGCCAAGTCCACCTGGACCCCCACCATTGTCTTTCTCAGCATTTTCAGTTTCCTTAATTGTAGCACAACTTACTATTTTTAGCAGTTTTTCGTGTCCTGAACTTCCGGAGCCGTTTTGAGGCCCTAAACGACGTTTTTTGGGGAATCCGAGGGCAACATGGGTCCATGGAATGGACCATGTTGCCCGTTCCAACAATGATAGTGCTCGTATAGATCTTTCTAATGAGCTATTGTACGCGTCAAAAGGAGATCTGTTACACTAAAAAATGTCACCATGGCTATTTACAGTTAGTATGGCTCTATCAACAGTCATGCTATCCTCTTAGGCAAGTCTTATGCCTCTGCTCTCCATGTCAAACTCCAAAAAGAGAGAAAGTCTTTATAAATGTATTTATCTCTGGGTACGCAGGTTCTCTCAACTTTACCTGCGGGTACGCACCCAATGTTCACAAAAGCTGTGTCTTTGGACGCTCTGTATGTAAAGGGGCAGGTGCGTCCCCCTGTAAAGGTCAAAATGCGCAAGTTTCATCATTAAAAATTTACTTGTGGTCATTTCTAGAGCATTCTAGAAGGTTGTTCGACGTGTATTGAGCGCCTCCAGATGGTTCATGTACCCCTACCAAAGAGGAACTTATCCCATCAATAAGGGAGCTATCCCATCCAAAGAGGGGATTATCCCATTGATGGTGGACCTGATTAACTTCCTATTGAGCACTATAAATACAGGCATTGGGCCAGAAGGAGAGGAGGTTGGAAGCTATACATTTCTAAGGGTAGATGTTGCTGGAATTAGGACTCCCATTTAGAAGCTTGTGAGGAGAGATTGCCATCTTTGCTTGTTCTATTTGGAAGTGGGTGAGCTTTGTCAAAGTAAAGGAGAAATCTTGATGGACCCTGGGAGGGACTTGCACAACACCAAGGCTCAGGTTGTATTTGTTCCTTTTGTTACCTATTAATGCAAATGAGTCCATTCTTCTCAATAACTTGTTATTTATGAGTTGTTTCATGTACTCCTTGGTCTATGTGTTAAATATGTTTTATTTTATGAGATTATCAAGTGCTATTTAATCGTTTGATTGTTAGTGGATGCAGGTTTCAAAGTGAAGGAGGAGCTCATCCGGATCAGCGAGGCTGGACTGCTACAACAGTGTGGGACTACAGGTAGGATCTAAACACTTGATTTCTTATATAGTAAATGCATGTTTAGGGAAGGATTGCTCTTGTTTTTCTTGTTTGTCACTAGAGAGTCTTAGGCTCCTAGGGAGGTTGGTTGTGTCCGCACAATCGATTCTTTCCGCCTGACAAATTGGCGACTCCACTGGGGATCCATTGATGTGAAAGTCTTTTCCTTTGTATGCAACTTTGATATGAGAAAAGTCATTTATTTTCTGGTTTTTGGCTCTGTGACTTTCTTTTTGGGTGGGTTAGCTTAGGGTTAGATTCAATTTAGTTTTTCTTGAATTTTCCAGTAGGACGCACCCTCTGAGTATTGCACAGTGTGTCCCTGTACGCACTGTCGCTGTGTGCACAGAGCGGACCCGCACCTGTCTTAACGGGTTGCCAGCGTCCCTTGCTAAAATTTAAGAAAATTCCATTTTTTGCATTTTTTCTCTTAGATTTTGCTTTTTCTTAGTTTTTACTGCCCAGATCCATCAGGTTACCTGCCATAAATCTTCACCTAAGCTTGTTTCATTAGCATTCCTACTCTAAGCTTTCATCAATTGGGTGTCTTGAGTCTCTTTTTGAGAAATTCTTGATTTGTTTTCCTTTGGTCATTACTTGGAGGTTTCTCTCAGTCTTTTCACAATTTTGCATCTTTGTGTATGAGTGTTAATCGCCTCTGAGTGTTTTTATTTTTTGATCTTTGGAACTCTCACCCAATTTTCTCAACTTGCACTTGATTGGTTCTTAGATCACATTAGAATCGTCTTGTGTTTGAGAATTCTCTTGCATAGATCACATTTGTATAATTAGAATTCTCATTTTCAGAATATTAATGAAAAATGTGCATAGATTACATTTGCATACTTTTCAAGTGAATTGTGCATAGATTACAATTGCATAGTTTACATTCTGAAAAATCAATCGTAGATTTAGATCAGCTTTCTTTGATTTGAATTTACACAAAAATAAAAATAAAAAAATGGTTTGGAATTGATTTGCACTAGTTTTTCTTGATAAAATTAGTGCATTAGAGAATTTGTTATATTTTCTCTTAGTGATCAATTTTTTGCATTGTTGGAAGTGAAAGGAAACTCTCTCCTTACTTTAGTTAGGATTCATCGAATTGAAAAGATTACATTATCATATTCGATTGCATTCAGTTGAGTCGGGTCATAACGCCATTGGTTTCGTATCCATTTACCCATTTGAGTAATAACAACCTTAATAACACAGCGCTTAATTAAAATTCATCTAGTGATTTTTACATTTCTAGGGCTCTGATACACCAACATAGCTTAAGCTAGTGTCTTGGAGTAGGAGAGTAATTAACTCTCCAAGACAGCAAAACCAAACAAGTAGCTCATCTTGTGGTAGGATAAATCCAACTGTTTCATTTGTACTCTGGGAAAGCTCCTCTTAAAGGAGAAGCACGAGCTCGTGTCCGAACCAGTGAGGGGATCAATCCTCCCTTGTTGGGAACGACGCCAGACACGCACGTATTACAAACGGTAAACCTCAGATTAACCATTGTCGAGGAGCCAGGGGTCACTTGTCGGTAAACCTTGGATTATTGTCAAGGAGCCGGCAAGGGGATTGAGCTTGATACTCTGCCCTTGCGTGCTGTTGGAGTGTAGACTGTTCCCCCAGGTGCATTTGTTGCTGTTGGTAACCTTAGTGACCATTATCTTTAGGGTTCTACCCAAGGTGACGGTGGAGGGAAGATCCCACTGTACCTGGAGCAGACTTCGGCTAGACTCACTTGGATTTTCTGGGGGGTTCACTTCACTCGAGACGGTTAAAGTGGAGGAACTTGGTCCAGTCTATTCATTAAGCAGGTTGCCGGGGTAACTGTTCCACCCACCACTTCTGTACTGAATTCTGCGATGTTGGATTTCATTCCCAACTAGTGTTTTCGGTCCGGAAGGTTACTGTTTGTGTATGGTTTGACTCCTAGATTTGATAGCGCGTGTTAATTTGTTTGTTTTTACTTTTAGAGACCATAGGTGTGAATTGTGAATTTTAATTGTTAGGTGTGAATTGTTAATTTTAGTTTTAAAATTGTTAATAAAATTCACTGAAGTTGAATATAATGGCAAATGTTCCGGAATTTACCAACCTAGGAACCCCTCCTAACGAGAATCCTAGTACTTTTCCTTACTTTGGAAATGTTGGTCCTCCTTATATGGCTACTTTGTCATTACCTGGATTTACAATAGGATTACCAATATGTTTATTTTCAACTTCGTTGGCCCAAAGTACTCCAATTTTTCCACCTGAACCGGATGCTTCACCTCAACAGAGTTCACCATCTCAACATCACCAACCTTCTGTTGACCCTTTACCTTCTTCGCCTAATTTTTCCTCCTCCATTTCTTCCTCTTCGCCTGGTAAAAGCCTTGATGCTAGTAACCAGGTATCTAAGAAGAAGAAGAAAGGGAAGAAGAAGAAGAAGAAGAAGAAGCAAGATAAGAAAGAAGTCAACCAACCAACCGTGGCTGTAAGTGTTAGTTGTGTTGAGGAAACCTCCAACATGCATCGTAAACCCAAATACCCTTGCAGGCTTTGTAAGGGTGACCACTTCCTTGTCAATTGTCTTGGTATTCCAAAGGTCTTGGAAGTATGGTCAGAAAAATCTCATCAACTTTCCGTTGATCCATCAACCAGTGATAGTCAGGTTCCTGGGAAAAAGGGTAAAGTTAGGTTTCCTTGTAAGTTATGCAAAGGGAGTCATCAAACTCACATTTGCCCTCACCTGGATGAAGCCTCAACATTGTTGGAAAACCTTACTGTTCCACAACAAGAATTTCCAACTGGTTACCGTAAACTTTCTCCCAACCTACCGTCAACTGACGGAGTGATTGATTTAAATTCAAGTACAGTCAATCACACTCTTCCATTGGAGAGTGAAACTCATGTCACTCAGGTTGATGATCAATTAGTTGATCAAGTGGTCGATTCAATTTCACATTCGGTCGATCCCACTTTCCCTTTAGAGAGTGAACTTCATACCGCTCAGGTTCTTCTTGTTACATCAGATTCTTCTATGCCGGGGGGCATTTCACCTGTTTCTACAGAACCCCCTCCAAGTACTGAGGTCTTTTCCTTTGATTGGAATAGACTGACAGAACCTCGTATTCCTTCCTCCATCCCTTTCCAAATCATTGTCAAGGCTGGTGGTAGGGACATACATCGTACTCAAGTAGATGAAGGTGCTTCTGTTAGTATTTTATCCTCAACTGTTTGGAAAGCTTTGGGTTCCCCTCAGCTTGCGCCTATTACGCAGAATCTGAAAGCTTTTAACAAAACCATTAGTGAACCTTTAGGGATCCTTCCTAAGTTTTCTATTACCTTGGTAGGTAAAACTGTCTGTATTGATCTTATGGTAGTTCGAGGTCCCTTGGATTTCAATTTACTCCTTGGGCGAGACTATGTTTATGCAATGAAAGCTGTCGTATCGACACTCTTTCGCGTGATGTCTTTCCCTCACAATGGCAGTATTGTGACTGTAGACCAGCTTTCGTTCCCTAGTCTTGTTTCAACTACCAATAATATGACACCCCTAAATGTTCCTGATTCTAAAGTGGTATCTACCCTGCCATGGGTTAATTATGTGGCAACTGGTCCCATGTTTTCAGTTACCAATGTAAGTGAGCCTCTCACTATTGATTTAGATCTGGTAATTGACATGGAAAACTCTATGGGATTATTTGAACACGATGTTGTTATCCCTTTTGAGTCCCTTGACATGTGTTCCTTCCAGAGAAGTGTTCTTCCTTCTGATGAAGACCTTTTGGAAGCCATGATCAAGGTGTGTCCATTGACATGTCTTTCTTCCAGTTGGAAGCCATGATCAGTGTGTGTGAGGATAGTTTCTTCTAGTCTCAACCTCGTTAAAAAATGAAACTGGAAGTCATGAGCATAGTTCCTTGTCTTGTGTCAAGCTCATTAAAAAATGAAACAAGAAGCGTGAGGAAAGTTTCTTTTACTGTGTCAACCTCATTAAAAAATGAATCAGCTAGATTTTAGGATATGTAGGTAGATTGTAGAAAGTAGGGTTTGAGGATAGTTCCTGTTACTGAGTCAACCTCGTTAAAAAATGAATCAGGTATGAGGATAGTTCTTTTCTTGTGTCAACCTCCTTAAAAATGAAACAAATCCCTTTTCAAGTTAAATATTGAAAGTAAACCTTCATTCCATCCATCTGGTTGAATGCAATGAAGCCTGGGGGGCATGTCCCTCGCTTTGCATCATTATGCTGGGGGCATGCGAACTTCTTGAGCACAGTTCCTGGTCTTGTGTCAAGCTCGTTAAAAAATGAAACAAGGGTAGGTTAAGTAGGTAGATTGTAGAGCGTAGTCATGAGCATAGTTCCTTGTCTTGTGTCAAGCTCATTAAAAAAATGAATCAAGGATTTTAGAGCACAGTTCCTTGTCTTGTGTCAAGCTCGTTAAAAAATGAATCAAGGTTTTTTTTTTAGGTATAGTTTTTTGTTAGGTAGATTGTAGAGAGTAGTTATGAGCATAGTTCCTTATCTTGTGTCAAGCTCGTTTAAAAAATGAAACAAGGGTTTTGAGGATAGTTCTTTTCCTGTGTCAACCTCACTAAAAAATGAAACAACTCCCACAAGTCTTTCCAAGATCTTGAAAGTAAAGCTTCATTCCATCCACCTCATTGCATGCAATGAAGCTTGGGGGGCATGTACCTCGTTTTGCGTCATTATGCTGGGGGCATGTGAACTTATAACAAGCATAGTTTTTCGTTTCAAGCTTGCGTAAACATGAAACCGGATCCGAGCATAGTTCTTTTCCTGTGTCAAGCTCGTTAAAAAATGAAACAAATCCTCCTCTATTTGAGTCGAGAGTTTGACTAGACCTCATATATGTTAGGTTGTATGTTTAGGTTAGTTATTTCAGTTTTTGCATAATTTTCTTACAGTTTTAGGTCGAGTCTTTCAAATGATCTCGTAACTGAACCTTCATTTCATCCAACTGGTTGAATGAAATGAAGCTGGGGGGCATGCCCTCTAGCAGTTATGCTTAGGGGGCATCAAGCAAAGTTTTCTCTCTGTTTCAAGCTTGTGAAAAAATGAAACTACTTTGAAGCATAGTTTTTCTCTGTTTCAAGCTTTTGTAAAAATGAAACCTATCTCGAGTCAATTTCAGTTATTTTCAAGACTCGTTAAACTCATGAAAATACCGAGATTATTTTGCTATCTTTCATTCTCGTAAAACAAATGAAAATGCCGAGTTCTTTCCGTCTTTTCCTGCTCGTAAATTAAATTGAAAGTCGGCCATATGAGTACATTTTTTTATCATTTTTTCGAACTCATTAAAACTTACGAAAAAATGAAAACAATGAGTACATTTTTATCATTTTTTCGAACTCGTTAAAACTTACGAAAAAGTTAAACCTTAGAGTCATCTTTTAAGCCCTTTTCTGACTCCTAAAACATGAAAAGATTGCCGAGTGTTTCTTTTACACTCGTTAAAACGGAATTAAAAGACGGTCCCCTTATAGCCCTTTTCTGACCGTAAAAACATGAAAAGATTGTCGGATTTTTGTCGTTTCAAATCCGATATTGGAAATAAAACGACGTGTCCTTGATCACTTTTTACTTTTCAGGTCAAAGGCACTAATCATGAAAGTACTCCTTGGTCGCAAGATCAAGCGGTTCCCCCAGGTATTATTTTATACTTTTTCGGGCTTGAGGGACACAAATCTACGAAAAAGTTCAATTTGGAGTCTTCTTAAGTTTTTCAGACTCTCTAAAATTGAAAAACACCGAGTTTTTCCTATACTCGACTCGTTAAACATTTCACAGTAAAGGACCTGTTCAATTACAAACAGGAACGAACCACTCCTTCCTAGGGTTCGAATCAAAACTAGGTTGGACTCATCCGAAGGATGAGCTTATAATCAAGCATATGTTATCCTCCTCAAGATTGTTAAAAATAAAGAGGTACTTTCCAGAAATGGTGGGGGAAAAGAGAGAAGAATGAGCCTATTTGTTATCTTTTGTCTCAGAAGAAACTTTATTACCACTCTTGGACACGACACTTTTCATTCACCTGGGTTGGGAAATCCTTTACCTCACAGTTAATCAAACCACTTTGAAAGCCTTCAACCGGGTTCCGGGGATTAACTTTGAGTTATTCATCACCAAGCCATCTGTCGTGTCGTTATGTGTTCAAGAGGTCTGCAAGCAAAACTTTCATATGCAAAATACTTGTCATCCATTTGACCATCCCTGAGTCAGTCCTTATAGCAACATTTCTTCAACTTGAACAAATGATTTCGTGTTGTGGGCTTGCCTGCAACGGGTCGCTTTCTATCGACATCAGCACATTATCTAGAGAGATGACTTAGAAATTGTCAGTACCTTGAAGTCTGCATGCATCAATGGCAGGTTTCTCGCCTTTGACGACAGTTTACATCATTGACTTTCGATAGAAGGATTCCGTGAAATGTTCGACATCAACTCATTCATTCACATCTCATGGATTGTACTGGGTACTTTGAGAACCATTGACATTACTGGTGGTCTCTCTCACACTTGTTAACAGTTTACATCATCGACTGGTAATCAAGTGGTTTCTACCATGTTCGACATCAACTCATTTATTCGCATGGCTAGAATCGTACCAATTCGGGAAGTAGAAATGAAGACCCTGGATCTAGTTTCCACCATCCAGGCTGCGAGGAGTTTTGTATTCATTATCTAAGTAGACTAATCATAAACAGATGGCTGCGCCCATACTGTGTCTACAAAAGTCTATGATTATGATGTACTGCAAGATCATTCCTGTATCAGAGTAGTTAGTCTGTTAGTTAAAGTTTTGGTCTGAGTATGGGAATGCCTACCTCAGTGATGATATAATATTATATATGTATTTTGTGTTGAAAATTGCAGGTTCTGACCAGGCTCTCCACGAGATAATCCTTGAAATGATAAAGCGCTTCACCCTTCCTAGATAATACAAAACCCTAATCTATTACAGGCTTCGCACTTTAGGGGGCAATCTGTTACACTAAAAAATGTCACCATGGCTATTTACAGTTAGTATGGCTCTATCAACAGTCATGCTATCCTCTTAGGCAAGTCTTATGCCTCTGCTCTCCATGTCAAACTCCAAAAAGAGAGAAAGTCTTCATAAATGTATTTATCTCTGGGTACGCAGGTTCTCTCAACCTTACCTGCGGGTACGCACCCAATGTTCACAAAAGTTGCGTCTTTGGACGCTCTGTATGTAAAGGGGCAGGTGCGTCCCCCTGTAAAGGTCAAAATGCGCAAGTTTCATCTTTAAAAAGTTACTTGTGGTCATTTCTAGAGCATTCTAGAAGGTTGTTCGACGTGTATTGAGCGCCTCCAGATGGTTCATGTACCCCTACCAAAGAGGAACTTATCTCATCAATAAAGGAGCTATCCCATCCAAAGAGGGGATTATCCCATTGATGGTGGACCTGATTAACTTCCTCTTGAGCACTATAAATACAGGCATTGGGCCAGAAGGAGAGGAGGTTGGAAGCTATACATTTCTAAGGGTAGATGCTGCTGGAATTAGGACTCCCATTTAGAAGCTTGTGAGGAGAGATTGCCATCTTTGCTTGTTCTATTTGGAAGTGGGTGAGCTTTGTCAAAGTGAAGGAGAACTCTTGATGGACCTTGGGAGGGACTTGCACAACACCAAGGCTCAGGTTGTATTTGTTCCTTTTGTTACCTATTAATGCAAATGAGTCCATTCTTCTCAATAACTTGTTATTTATGAGTTGTTTCATGTACTCCTTGGTCTATGTGTTAAATATATTTTATTTTATGAGATTATCAAGTGCTATTTAATCGTTTGATTGTTAGTGGATGCAGGTTTCAAAGTGAAGGAGGAGCTCATCCGGATCAGCGAGGCTGGACTGCTACAACAGCGTGGGACTATAGGTAGGATCTAAACACTTGATTTCTTATATAGTAAATGCATGTTTAGGGAAGGATTGCTCTTGCTTGTCTTGTTTGTCACTAGAGAGTCTTAGGCTCCTAGGGAGGTTGGTTGTGTCTGCACAATCGACTCTTTCTGCCTGACAAGATCATATGCCAAAGTTACGACCCCGGGAAGTTGATGTACCAATTTACCCCAAACGGGGCCCACAGTTTGGCGTTTCATCTCCTAGGGTTAGGTTTTGGAATGTTAAGGGTTTTCCATTGTTTCTCAACAATAAATAGGCCTTCGAGCCTCATTGTAACACAGTTCAGAGGCATGTAGCCACCACATCTCTTCTCAGAGATAAGCTACCATCGCCCTAGCTGGTTTATTTCCATTTCTGATTGTAAGCATATTTCAGTATTTTCCATTAATGAAATGAAGTATTATTTTCGCTGCATCTTTGTGTATATGGTTATCTCTGTAATTTGTTGCATTCCTGTTTAAATCCGGATCAAGTCGTTAACCAAATAGTAAATTTAATATGCAACCACTGATCTATGCACAGTAATGAACCAAAGTTCATGAGACAAAACTTAACAGGTATTGCACATATAGCAACAATTTCACACACCCATTCTGTCTATGAGCAAGATATCCAGAGGTATCTCTCACATGAGATAGTGAAGTAATAGGTATTTCAGATAACAGTAGTTTAAAAAATCGATTATGCACATGAGCAAAATATCCAGAGGAACCTCTCACATGAGATAATAATAATGCATACCCGAAAAATCTTGTAGGGCTTTCTCCTTACGCAGAGTAGAATCAATCCTCCATACACCTGCAGGTTTTCACGAACAACAAAGATAAAGTAAAATTTAAGATAACAGTGACCCAAATATATATAAAACCTCATAACTACCACCATAATATGCAGAGGGTGAGGGCAAAACGATATGTAGGAAACACAGCCTACGCGGCCCTCATGCAGCAAAGAAAGTCGCCTCGTCCTCTGCGGCCCTCATCGAAACCCTTCTCCCTTCTCTGCAGGTCTGCGCCCTCCTCTGCAGCAACTCCGCTGCGCCATCCTCAACACCCCCGCCCTCCTCTACATCAAACGCGGATATCCGCGAGTAGGACGGGTTTAGTGAGGTTGTTAGGGTAAAGTTTGGTACATAACAGAAACCGATTTATTAACTAAACCTTGAAAACCTTAATGTATTAGTTATTAATTAGACGGATGATTTCTCTTCAATCGTCTAACATTACATCTAACGGCTATGATTAAGACACAGAGGCATTTGGGGGGGTTCATTTCAAAGGGAAACGCCTTACGGCGTAATAAAGAACTTCCAAAAATTATATCATTGCATGTAAAGAAACACATGCCTTCCATGACATTAGTGCATGGATACGAATGTCTCTTAAATTTTTGGCAAATAAAATTGAGGATATATGAATCACTTTCTCTTATTTGTTGTGTGGTTCATGTAAATGAAAAAAAATGTTAGTTTTGTTTGTTTGCATTATTTACACATACAATCCAATTGTTATGTGGTTGGGAATACGAGTTTCAAATATAATTCTTGTTTGCATTAGTTACCTATCTAATGTAATTGTTATGTGGTTCAGAATAAGAATATATAATTCCATTGTTATATGGATGGGGATATTTGATTATTTATCCAACAGGGACAAGATTATTAGTTGCTTTGTCTATCTCAAAGTTTTGGCAAATAAAATTGAGGATATATGAAATAAAATTGAGGATATATGAATGGGCTATCTCTTATTTGGTGTGTGGTTTCTCTTATTTGGTGTGTGGTTCATGTAAATGAAAAAAATTGTTAGCTTTGTTTGTTTGCATTATTTACATATACAATCCAATTGTTGTTAGTTTTGTTTGTTTGCATTATTTACAAATACAATCCAATTGTTATGTGCTTGGGAATATAAGTTTCAAATATAATTCTGATTTGCATTAGTCACATATCTAATCCAATTGTTATGTGGTTGGGACTATAAGTATGTTATATAATTCCATTGTTATATGGATGGATGGGAATATTTGATTATTTATCCAACATGGACAAGATTATTAGTTGGGAATATTTGATTATTTATCCGACATGGACAAGATTATTATTGGAAGTTGATTTTGTTTGTTCCCATTAATTTGATATATAATCCAATTGTTATATAGAATTTTAGTTCTATATATAATTCATGTTTTGTGAATAATTCATATTGTGTGAATAAGAATATTGATTATTTATCCAAATTGTTGAGTAGACCAGGACAAGATTATTAGCTACTCTATTTATCTTATTTCTTATTTGGAAATTGATCATAAATCTGGACAACCGACTTCTTTTAAAGGGACATCGCAAATTGTGTATATTGTGTGCAGTTGTGGGTACATAATTTGAAGAGGAAAGTGTAAATTGTGTTTATTGTACATATTTAACAGTGCAAATTGTGTTTATTTGTGTTTACATATTTTGAAGGTGCAGATTGTTCATATTTTGAAGGGGACAATGCAAATTGTGTTTATTGTGTTTATTTATGTTTACATATTTTGAAGGTGTAGATTGTACATATTTTGAAGGGGATAGTGGAAATTGTGTTTATTGTGTGGGGTTGTAGGTACATATTTTGAAGATGTGTTTATTGTGTGGGGTTGTAGGTACATATTTTGAAGATGTGAGGGGATTGTGGTCACATGCCAATTGTGTTGTGAAGATGTGTGGGGATTGTGGTTACATGTTAATTGTGTTGTATTTTTTGTGGGGTTGTGGTTACCTATTTTGAAGATATATGAAGATGTGTGGGGATTGTGGTTACATGATAATTGTGTTGTATTTCTTGTGTGGGGTTGTGGTTACCTATTTTGAAGATATATGAAGATGTGTGGGGATTGTGGTTACATGCCAATTGTGTTGTATTTCTTATGTGGGGTTGTGGTTACCTATTTTGAAGATATATAAAGATGTGTGTGGGGATTGTGGTTACATGCCAATTGTGTTGTATTTCTTGTATGGGGTTGTGGTCATATATTTTGAAATTATATAGTCGAAAGATTTAACAATGTCTAATGGAAGTTTTTAGATTATTTTTTTCGTGAGAGATGGTAGGGTAATCCAAAAATTTCCATAGCTTTGGTGATGGAGGTAACCTCATAATTTAGATTTTTAGTTTACTGTCTTTGGTTAAGATAAATTGAACTGAATTAAATATTTTATTTCTATGATAGATAAATCAAGCATGCATTTTATATCAACATAACTCAAACCTGAAGGGGTCTTTATTCTCTTTTACAGAGAAGAACCTTGATTTGAAGTCTGAATTATTCCAACAAAAGGTGTTCAAACGTAGATTCATTTGAGATGATACAAATCTTGAGCAACATGAATGTAAATAAATTAACATGAACTCTCGAGTATATATTATGTCAGGAAAGGTCTACTTTTCAACTTAGATAAATTAAAATAAACCAAACTTAGATCCAAACAACATATGAAGGTTACATGTTTGAAAAGCGTAATTACTATGTTTTATCTGAAAGAAAATATAAATGCTTTAACACTAAGGTTTATTATAATGAGCGGTCATTATTATATTGAGATCAAGACCAGCTATGTCCCTTTTTAGAGATTTTAAGTTGAATTATTTTAGTTTTTTTTTTTAATTTTTTTTTAATTTTTTTTTATTTTTATTTTTTTATTTTTATGCTGAAGTTGCAAGGCATGAGTGTACTAATAGAAAGATTTCAAAGCTTTTCATAAAAGCTTTTCCATTATAGTTTTTATCTACCAATATAGGTTGGTGGTTTATATCTACCAATATAGATTGGTGGTTTAGAGGTAATGGGTTTGCTTGGTGTGGGTAATGTTGTGAGATCCAATATCCACAACATAAGCAACATTAGAGATGCTATGCTTTACGTACGTAAGCATACTTATTAGCATTAGAGATGAAGCTATGCTCCACTTAAACTTCTTCAACATTATGAATTTATTGTGAATTTTTTAACGAATAGATGAAGTTATGCTCCATTTAAACTTTTTCAACATTATGAGTTTCTACAAATAAATGAGTGAGTGTTCTCCTAGAATGTAGTTGTAGACCTTTCATTGCTTAATTGAGCCCTTTGATGGAATTTGATGCTTTGGTGGCCTTGGATGACTCAAATAGGGATTGGTCCATGGCATGGTGGAAAGGAGAAGATGATTGGAGGGCAAAGGATTAGGGGAGATAGTTGAAGGCAAAGGGGAAGATAGGGGTGAGAAGATCCACTCATAATGAGATGGCATTGGAGGTTGATGAGAAATGAGGAGGGAGTGATCCAACAAAACACCAAAAGAGTGTTTGAGAGCTCATGGGAGAGTGGAAAGCAAAGAAAGGTTAATTGGGGAGTGAAACCTTGTTAGAATTTGCCTTATAGAGCCTAGGATTAGGGGAGATAGTTGAAGGCAAGGGGGAAGATAGGGGTTGAGAAGATCCACTCACAATGAGATGGCAATGGAGGTTGATGACAATTAAGGAGAGAGTGATCCAAAAAAACACCAAAAGAGTGTCTGAGAGCCCGTGGGAGAGTGGAAATCAAAGAAAGGTTAGTTGGGGAGTCAAATATTGATTAATGATAAAGTTATTATTTGCACCCTTTATAGTTGGCAGTGATTTTTGAGGCCTTGCATAAAGGAGCAAAGGCCTTTGGAATAAACTGGCCTAAGAATGGGGTAATCCAAATTACTAAATGTGTGTCCTTAGTCAGTGGGAATGCCATTTACATGCCCAAAGAGGTTGGTGAATGGTAGTTAACATGGTAATAAGGGTTGTCAGGGGAGGGTCCCTATTGTGGAAGAATTAAAGTAATAATTTTATAGAGAATTTTATTAAATAAAAATTATATTTATTTACTTTTTTGTCATATTATTTTCTATGTTTATCTAGTTCTCATGGCTTTTAAAGCAAAACTTTGTAACTTACGTAATGATGACCCTAGTTTCCACTAGCTTCATATGATTTATGTTTATCAATGTTCATAGTCTAGTTTCCACATAGACAAACTAGAACTCATCAAAGAATCTAGCTAGAGATGTATTATACATATTCAACAATATAATATAAATATCTTGGTCATCACCAAAATGGTTGGTGGGAATGCCATTTACGCGCTCAAAGAGGTTGGTGAATGTTAGTTAACATGGTCACAAGGGTTGTGGGAGGATCCTTATTGTGGAAGAATTAAAGTAATAATGTTATATTGAGAAATGTATTAATTTTTTTTTTTTTTCATATTATTTTCATTCATATTATTTACTATGTTTATCTACTTCTCATGGTTTTCAAATCCAAGTTTTGTAACTTATGTAATGGCAAGCCTAATTTCGACTAGCTTCGTATGCTTATGTTTATTACTGTTCATAGTAATAATCAACATATTCAACAATATAATATAAAAATCTTGAGCTAACATCTACGTAGTAACATTCAAATCCATTTACTTTACCTTTCTTGATTACTTTTCTCATGTTTATACTGCCACTGTCCACTTACCACAATGGACCCAACTAGTCCAACCGATTGTCATATTCTTGCCTTCAGCTGCCCTTATACATGCATCGAGCTTCATCCAGGTCTTACCTTACCTGTCGGGTACCACACATCTCTCCCTAAGCTCCATTAACTTCCTCATTCCATAACCAATTCCAAATACTCTAAAAACAATAAAGGCAATATCGAGAAGCAAACAAGAATAAAACCATGGAAAACCAACAACAATATGACACCACAAACAAAGTGGCATGGCCATGCACAAGACGAAAATAAAACTGCAATCAAACACAACAAATCAACAAAAGACCAAAAGCACAAGACTGATAACAGGCACCATGACTCAATCCTCATGGTTCCCATGGAAAGCTCCACCTGAGCATTCTTTAGAATTTCATGGCAGTCTCTTTTCTATGCAACTCCCTGCATCACATTACCATAAACACATAATTGTTAGTGTATAAATAAACATAACAAGATATTAATTACCTTACCTTGTTGTGCCAAGCACATTGCCTTGCAACTTAACACGTCCATGCCATCTCTCAAGGGACTCCAATTCCCTTAACGAATTCATCCATATATAATTAGAAACTAGCTTATATACCTGTCAAATACATGTTCAATACTATAGCACATATCCGCATGATGTCAAAAAGAATCAAGGTTAAGAATAATTATTGTATGCAAAGCACCCTTTCGTTTGGAATTAGGGTTTCCAAACATAACCAAAGAAATTCTTGCCTAATTCCTTTCTTTTACCTTTTTTACCTTGTTGCAATCGAGGCTTACTATGTACTGTCACATCACCCAACTCTTAGTTATATAAACACATCAATTGTTACATTGTCACTCTAATACCAAGCATGTTTCCTTGCAATTGCTCACACATGTTAGTCTTACGTTCCAAACATCAAGCCATCATGTATATTAATTTCAAATCAACCTTTACCAAGCCTAACAACCATGTCATACTCAACTATCAACTCACATTCATCAGTAATAATACATAATGCTACAAATATCACCTACTTACACTCAAGTACATATCAGTTGTATCAACACATATGTGTTAGTACAACCATCTTAAAACAAAATCATTCCTTCATGAAATATTACATACAAATAGTCATATTATACAATTCATCAAACAATCAACCAACTTGAAAACATACCATGTTAAATAAATTCACTAGATGACATAATCAAATACTCAAACATCAAATAGACGACATAATCAAACATTCAAGCACAAACTAGACGACATAAGAAAGCTCATACCTTGATGTATCTCCGGGGAGGTTATCTTGTCTACACAATTAAGCTAGATTAGCATGATATAAATTCACAACATATCAACTCAATCGTAAATAAGATCATGATATCCATGACAGTGAATAACTAACATGTTTACATCATAAGCTCATAAACATTTGTCGTTCATGCATAACAATCACATATGTATGATCAATCAAGATTAGTACAACACAATGTCACAATAAGTAAAATCATACCTGAATGTCATAACCCTAACCATATGCATAGGCAAATCAAATTTAGCACGATACATATAACATCAAGATATTAATGCTATAACCTTAATCATCAAGTTAAATAACATATAACAACAATAAGTTAACATATAACATGCTCATTAACAACATATAACATAATCATCGAGCTAACTACAAGTTAACATATAACATATTCATCAATGACATATAACATAATCATTAAGTTAACTAACATAAAACAACAACAACAACATATAACAACAAGTTATTATCATTCATGACTATTTGACACATATGCATATGATTGCACTAATCAACTAACATTTATCATACATGTAACCATAACAACAATAAAATGACAAGTATATAAGTAACCCTAATTCTTATAACAACCATTAACCGCATACCTGCATGCCAAACATACAATACTTGTATGACGATCTTCTCTTACCCCGAAGTCTAGTGCTGCAACCTCACTCTAATGGTCTACATCACCTGCTCTATCTTAGTTAACACATTAGAATCATAACATAACAACTACATCATGATGACATAACCACATCCAATGACCTCACAATGCATATCTAACCTATCATATATGCATAACTATAACCATGACAATGCATGGATGTAGACATGGACATGCATAGAAATGCATATACACTCATACACTCATGATGACACATCCCACAACGACAACATCAACCTTCACATGGAGACATCACTACAACCATGATCAACATCATGCCAATGCAACAAGCACCTGGACTAAAAGCCTAAGGAACAAATATGCAATTGACATGAATGCATGACCAACACACCACCAATCCAGTCTAAGGGGTGAACCATGCTCTCATATCACTCTATAACACCCTCCTTCCACACCTACCCAGGTAACTAACCAATAGGGGTAACCATGTGACAAGAGGCTACTATGATATGATTCAAACTCCTAGATGACCTTAAGTAAGTGGAATTGAAGGAACCACATCAAACATACCTCCCACATCAACAGCAACACTCCCAGGAGCCATCCCAACCACACAGGTATCATGCCCCTGGGTCTTTGATGGGCCTCTAAACTAGACATAAATTAAGGCTCATGCCTCTGAATTAAACATAAATTAAGGCCCATCTAACTATCCATCAACACATTAAACCTCTATTTTTGCATTAGATATTGTATTTTCAACTTTAATATATTCATTAGGAAGGTTTATGAATAATTGCGTATTTGTGCCTAATATTATTTATTTTTATGGAATATTATGAGAACATTGGGCAGATTATGAAGATTTGGAGAAGGAGATAATTTAGGGACTTGGTCCCTAGTACAACAGGATCAATATTAAATAATAAATCAACAAGATATTATGGAATTATGGCACAAATCGTGGAACTCCAATGATTGAGAAAATCTATGAATGTGTTCCTTGCCATTTAATGTAGATTCCTAGTATTGGTAACCAAATCCACTAATCAATGGATTTTGGTGGGGAAAGATTCCTCCTTTCATGGAGAATGATTCCTAATCATTTTTTATAAGTACCAAGTTGAATTTTCCTCTAGAGATAAGATTTTTATTAGTCTTCTTCTGGAGAGAACTCGTATTTTTGCAACTCCATTGTATTTTCTTGCAGGGATGTAATTGTATTGATGAAAATAATGAAGATTGGTGTCATGTTCAGATTCAAAATCTTGTTCTCCTCCATAGGTATCTGATTTTCCTTTGTATTGGCCATCCCAGGAGCCTCAGATCCCTTTTGTAACATTTTATTTTCTTTTTGTCGCTTCTTATTCACACACATCTCTTGTTTTTGTTTCTTTCTATTTCAACATCTAATATTAATGATTTCTTGTTGTAGGATTGGGTTAAATGGTTGATGTAAGTTATTTTGTAGGATCACAAGAATCATTTCATCCTTGGAAAATATTTTGAAGGTCATAGTAATCATTGAGCTACTTGGATTAGTCTTCTTATTCCCAAATCTAGATTTCTGGAACTCCTTTGTAGCAAAGAACAATAAATTTATGCTATTTTTTAGAGCATTCTAACGAGCTTCAATCAAGTTGGTTCCACTTGAATTATATCAAAAAAACATTCTATTTAATAACAAAATTTACCCCATTGCATTTTCACTTGATTAGGTTAGGCATTTGATAGATTTACTAGCTCACTAGTTCTCGAATTTCTGGATTTTAGACTAGTAATTTTCCGTTATTTAATAAATATTTCCCATGTATAGATGAATTTGTGGATAGATGCAGACAATAATGTGTGTTGTTGTAGGAGCTTCTACATTGCAGGGAGACCTCATCTCACCTCATCCATGTCACCAAAATCCACTAAAGTCTCAATCTGAATTCTTGTTTCATAAGCAAAAATTGCCATTTCCATTGAGCAAATCTACCCATCTTGAAGCCCTTGCTTGAGTTCTGGGTAGTGTTCACTATCTCCATGCCTTATTATTCCATTTTCCACCTTTCCCAAGCTCCATTCCACCTTCTAAACAACCTCCTAATCTTTCGGCCTGCTTTTTATAATAAAACAGGGGATCTTGTAGACATCCTGTAGGAAATCCAGTAGCAGTTTGTTTTGTGCCCGAATTGAGAAAAATCATCATTTAAGCTAGGATTAGGACTCTATTTGACCTCCAAGCCATCAAAACCATTGTAACCCTCTTCCTCCACACCTATCTCGCCTATCAAGGAATAAGAAAAGATTAGCATTTGCATTTGTAAAATGAAAAGATAAAGAAAAATAGTTCTTTTAATTTCTTAATTAACACATGCATGCAACAGTTAATACTTCCTAGATCAGATTCCATGCTTAGTTAGTTTAAATCATCACATGTGATAAATAGGGTAGAGTTAGGTTTATTTTACATTTAGTTCATGATCTTTATGCAATTAGAATATGTTTGTTTCCTTGTACTTTATTTCTTGCAATAGGTTAGGGTTTCCATTTCGAGTAGTTCATTTTCTGCAATTAGTTTAGGATTTGATTTCAGTACGTGCACTCCATTACATCATGGCAACACATGAAGGACACATTGTATGATACCTCTTAAGTTTGTATGAACCTCGAGTTGATAATTAAAGTCGGTAGCCTTGGGAGTTGCAACATTCTTGTTGCAATACCGAGGCTCATCAGTCCCATTGAATTTTTAATCTATTAAACCTCTTGAAGCTCCCATGCTATGGGCATGCCAGTGTCCAGAGAGCTTTGGACACTCCCCCAAGCCTACATGCCTACATCTAGGGACTATTTCCAACATACCTATGCTAGAGTCTGCAGGATTTAAGGTACTTTTCAAGCCTAGAATTTCGGCCACTTCTAAGAACTTGTTGTAACTTATGGAATACATTAAAAACATGATGAAAAGACTAATAAACCAAAAACTAACTATAGGACTAGGCCTTACCATCCCCAATCGAGATTGATATTTGTTCAAACACTTGGCATCAATGCAAGCTACAGGTGTAAAGAACATATTTAAGCATAGGGATCTCATACTTATCTGAGAATCGCTAAGAGGAATTGTTCCCTTATATCATTTGTTGCATTATCATCTAATAGGTCATGAATACATTGTGTATTATTTTACAAATAGAAACATGAGGAGAGTCATAAATCATCACTGTCAGAATACATGCTCATAACCAACAATATAATAACATAAATACCATGAATACATCAGCCATAGAATCCACATATAAACCAGTACATTTACACATGAAAAATCAAGGGAATAAATTTCTCATTAATGAATGTAGAAACCAATTGGGGATGGGACTACCACATTCCACCCGACCATAGATTGGCTCAACCAAATATATCTTCATCCAATCACCCTCGTGCCATATTCCAAGCATGAATGAGGGACTCATAACCAACCAAAAAGAACCAAACAAGCATGGATGTTGTCAGAGTTCTCCACCTACACCGCGAGGAATTTTAGTGCCTCTTAGTCTCTGAGGATTTACTGTAATCCATAGTATGATCCAGGGATCACTAGGCCCTGCATTGAGACCCACTCTCCAGGATTTACTGTAGATCCCATCTCGGGGTTACTAGGCCCAACAGAGAGAAATCCGCCTCTTGGTTTTGCTGTATATCCCACCATTCACCAGCAAGGATTCCTAGGCCCACCGAGGCACACAATCTTGGCTTTACTGCAACCCACAGTCTGACTCAGGTGTTACTAGACCAATGTCTTTACTCTGATCCACAGTCCAGTTCAGGACCACTAGGCCATGTGTTTGTCATTTCAGAGATCCACCTCACTCAACTTTGAATCCATCAGGAAATCCATCTCAACTGAAGTATGAGAGCCCATCTCATTAAGGCTATCTAGAAATGGAAAGGCTAGGTTGAAAACATTGTCACACCTGGAAAAGCCCATGCCATGACAGAAAAGAACCACATGCAATACCATGCATGCCAGGTCTAGCAAGGAAATCACACATGCAAATCAATACCAACAAATAATCTTATTGTAGCTACTTTATCCTACTCTCCCTTGCTTGTTCCTTCCTTCTTCTAGCATTTTTTTGCCTTTCTTGCTCTGATGCCAAGTGATCCAAGAAAACTCTAAGTGTCCAAGAGTGAGAGAGAGAAAGAGAATAGTGAGAGAGCTCCAAAACTAAATTGACCAAGCCTACCCACTAATCCTCGGAAGCCTTTTTATGAATGAGGCCTTTATTTTCTACAGTTTCCATTATTTTCCTTCATTTTCCTCCTCACATGAAACTTGTGACCTTTCACCTCCATTTTCTCCTAATTTCCTTTATTTTCATAAATAAAATGCCAATAAATGCCTCATGCCTTTCCAAAGCCTTAGCCATTGCCTTTGTCAATTTCCTTCGCCATAATAAACCAAATGAACACCCACTAGGATGTTTTACCCACCGTTCAGTTTGAAATATGTGTCCCATGATCGTGGTATTATGTATTTTTACATGGATTTTTAACCAGGGTTGTTACAACATGTTCATGCAATCTTAAGCCATCCTTTCTAATGCAACATACATACAAAACTTAATTACCAACTTGACAAGAATTGTGAGCTAAAAACGAGAACTATATCCTTAAACACCCATATTTTTTAGTCAAAAGCACGAAAATCAATCCTTGAATCAAAAAGTTGTGCTCCTAAAATCATTTTCTTCTTTATTTTTTCAAGGTGAGAATAGTCATTTTTCATCATGGTCTTAAATCTCCATAAAGTTGCAAACAAAAATCGTAAAATTTATACTTGAAAACAAAAAGTGTTGCTACTAGTATCGTCCCCTTCTTTAGGGGATTATAATTACAACTTCATTAAAATTGTGACCTTGACAACCAACATTATCTCTAATAAAATCCTGAAAATTGACTGCAAAAACAAAAAGTGGTCTTAGTAGTAGCATTCTCTTCTTTCCATGGTTAACACTGCAACTTCTTTAAAAATTTGACCATAATAGTCAATATAATTGTGAGCCAAAACAAGGAAATCAACCTTTGAATAAGAACATAGTGTTACAAACATTTTTTTTTATTACGAACTTAAAATTACATTTTTTAAACCATAACCTAAAAACTCGACATAACAATAATAACAATAATAATAATAATAATAATAATAATAATAAAATATCAAATATAATTTTAAAACAAAACAAAACAAAGAGAAAAAAACATATATATATATATTTTTAAACAAAATAATTAAACATAATATCTTTCTAAATAGTTATGGTTGAAACCCCTTTGAGAGGAATGAACACAATTCATGAATTAATGAACTTGAAGTTGGAAAGGGAAATGTTGTCTTTATTTAGTCTAAAAGCGTCATGGTGCATAAAGTTAATGGAATCTTTATCAATTACAAACCCCTTATCCATATGGAACAAAACTTATAAAATAAATATATAGATGCTTATTTAACATGGAATTGAAAAGCATCCACAACCTATTGCATGGTAGGATACAATTTATGTCATGGAGCATGTAATCACCAACTTAATCTAATAATTATGACAACTTCATTATTGAATCAATACATTGTATCAATTGTCCCCAAGGGGGGTGTGATCGACAGAGGGAATGATGTTTTCTTTGATGTAGTGCTAGGTCTACAGATGTCTCAAACAATGGCGCAACACACGAAAGGTAATGGGACTTCAGTTTTACACCCATTGTCCATTAATTATAAATTTATGTTGGGTGTTATAGGTTGGAGGTGGTACGTTAAGCAGAGGAGTGAAGGTGAGGCTCACTCCTCAACCTCCTATATTTGGTCTTGTTATTTGACCATTGTAATGCTCTGTCTGGATGTTGAGGGTTTATACTTTCTCTTTGTGGAAGGCTCCCTATTTGGGTCATCTTTTATGTTGGTTCTAGCGAGGTGTCAATGATTTTCATCCTCTATTTTCATTCTACCCAGCTTGTGCCTGTCTTCGAATTGGTGGCTATATACTCTAATTTGCCTCCTATGGATAGTGAGTTTACATGTATTTTTTATCCCTTCTCTATTCGGGTTTGTGGATGTTGGTATCCATTCCATTTCTCAATCTTGTTTTAAAGTGAAGAGTTTTATAGATTTATCTATAAAGGTTTGGCTTTTATTTTGGGTTTTGTGTCATTTTATATGGTTGGTCATTGTAAGACTCTTTGGGCTAATGAACTAAGTAAGTCCCAAGAAAATTGTGGCCCAAATTTGTTCCCTTCAGTTCGCCTACATCTTTTTTATGTTGTCAATTGTATTTGGGGTTGTGCCTATTATTATGGCTTATGAGGGTACTCTTAGTGCTCAATTCTTGGTCTAGCGGTGGGTTTATTGGTCTATTATGTCAATTAACTATGGTGAATTTCAAACCCTTCTTGAATTTGGGCCTCTTCTGTGGAATTTGGGGGACGACCTGGTTGTTTTTCAGTATGGTCTTGAAGGAGTGGTGACTCGTTTGCTTGCTTGTTTCTTCGGGCAGGGTACTCTAATAGGTTGTCTACATGGTTCTATCACATCCTATATCACACCTCCTCGACAATGAATGACGAGTTGAAGAGGTGGTGGTGGGAATGCCATTATAAAATCTGGTTGACCTTTTTATTTTGAAATGGTGCAACTTTCTTTGATGTTGTTCCCCTTGAGGTGCATAAAGAAATTATGTTATTGGAGTCTCAAGAGTCTGGAGAACATCCATACCATTCGGATTCAAAAGTGGTGGTTGATGGTTAGAAACGAGGTTTTGAACCCGGGCATATTTAGGAAGATGTGATTGCATTTTTTGTATTCTCTCTCTTTGCATCAACAGATGGACACTCTATTACGCTTAGTTCTCAAGGATAAACAAGTTGACAATTATAATGTCTTTTCTGGGTTGGAGGATATTAAGTGCATTTTATAGAATCACAAGTTTAGTCTTAATGACATTGATGCTCCCCTGAATTCTGTGGAGAATTATTTGGTGTCGGACTCAGACTCTGGAGATCTCTATGATCCTCCTAAATATCCTGATGACCCTCCATTTAACAATGATCTTGACCTTATTGTTATCTCTTCTGACCAAGA
Organism: Pinus tabuliformis; assembly: GCA_031772625.1. Taxonomy (NCBI): domain Eukaryota; kingdom Viridiplantae; phylum Streptophyta; class Pinopsida; order Pinales; family Pinaceae; genus Pinus; species Pinus tabuliformis. The sequence goes on along the minus strand of CM062811.1, from coordinate 932,437,972 downwards.
TTATAAACTTGTGTTACAGTTTTGGTTTATATGGTTGAACATGCTTTAATGTTGTTGATTTTTTTTTGGCCCTCAACAATGGGGATGGCTCATGATATGAATATGTATTAGTGGTTCCCTGTTTTTCCTCTCATTCTTCTTTGTGCGAGATTTTGCAATGCCTCTCTCTATTTTGTTTTAGTGCCTCAAAGTTCTACACTGTCGCTCTCGCCTATCAGCTCTTGATTTCGTTCCAATGTTGGAAGTTGTTCCCTTCAATCACAAAAAGATGTTTTTTATGGCGTCAATTGGTATCAATGGTTGACTTTTTTCTACAAGTATCAAGATGTTTGTGGTTGGTGCAATTTACCAAGTCAACCTTTGCTGGATGGTTCATTTTGCAAGTAGTTATCATTGTCTCGTACTTGTGGAAAATTGTGACTCTAGTTATTGTTTCCTTTCTAGGATGACTCTTTTGTTGTTGGCTACAATGTTATTGTAACTACAAACCATTGGCCATTTAGATTTATGTGCTACCTTGAGGTTGGTTTTCACTCATATGTCTTCGTCTCTCTCATCTTCTGGAAGCTTGGTATTTAGATTCGGTTTGTAATATGGAGCCTGGTTCTATGAATTGCTCTATGGTTCTCAGTGCTTTTTAATATTGGCTTTCAAAACCATGTAGATATGAATGATGTCTAATATATAATCTCTTTTTAATAACAATACAAATCATTATAATTAAAAAAAATACATTATATCAATTACTTTGAAAATCAAATCATTGTAAAGGCTTTAATAACACTTTCTGGTCACTAAACTTTATCAATATTTTATAAGTGAAAACAAATCCCCAAAAATTATATTTTTTCCTAATTTATATCTCATCACAACACCATGTATATCTTAAAAATGGCTAAACTTAATCCAACTAAATTGAATTTAACCTACATACTAGCCTAAGTTTAATCTTCAACTCCAAATTTATTTAAAATCCTTAACCGAACTAAAAAGAAGTCAAATTCTGTCAAAATGTAAATGAAGCACAAATTATTAAAGAATCTCATATTTATCTTTCATGTTTTCACAAAAATATCAAATTGCGAATCTCATATTTGTTCAAATTTATCATGGAAAAAAAGATTAAGTTTGTTCATTGAAAAATTACATTATGAAGAAGTTTGGCTATTTATAATGATTGCTACCTCAAATCTGCCAAAAATTAGAATGCACAAGTTGGAACTTTGGCTGCATGAAGGATTCCAATTTGACCGTTTATAGTTCTAACTTATTCATTCATTATTTTTGTCTATTCTAAATCATAATAAATAATAAAAGATTATTTTATAAAAGTATTCTAAATCATAATAAATAATAAAAGATTATTTTATAAAATTTATTTAATTTTAATATAGAGAGGTTACGCTATCATAAAGAGTAAGGGTTAGTTTTTTACGTCCAGGATTCCATGTTTATTTAGGTTTCTACAAAGATGGTGGACCTTAGTGTCTAAAACATCATGATTTAATGTTTTGTAGATATTAATATAATTAATAATGGAAATAAGTTGATTATATGTGTTTATTATTATTATTAAGAGTAAATATTTAGTGAATGGTGTAATTATGTTGATAAGTATGTTTATTTTGAAATAAGATTTTCATAATTTTAAATCATTTATTAATAATTATTAGGTAGAGAGTAGGGATTTAATATTTATAAAATATTTTAGAATATTTTTGGTAGTATACACAAATAAAATGTTGAGATTTATTTCTAAAGTAGTTATGTTTTTTTTTGTATTTTTATTAAATTCATTAATTAAAAAATGTCATATGAACAAGTGTCATATGAAATGAGTTATGGTTTTTTGGACATGTGGTATTGATGAGCCATGGTATTGGCCCATAGTATTATAACAAAGTCTATTTGCAAGTTAAGAATCTCGATGATAAAGTAGGATGAATCTTCATAATTAAGAATCTTATTGCATGCTATTTAAAAAAGTATATATCCGTTTAACTTCCATCAATTTTTTTATCATTAATAATAATAATTATTATTATTTTAAATAAAGTTATAATTTAATTAATTCTTATGTTTTTTTGGTTTTTTTAGCAACTTGAGATCTATGATGAAGGTGTTTTGATTCTTATTATAGATTGATGCTTATTGGCATTTACCATCCACTTAATTTAAATGGCTATGCTAATTATAAACCAACCTATCCCATCTTAATTATGAATCTAGCAAGCACTGAGAGGGATCAAATCTCTAAAATCAAGGCTCAAATGAGCAATTCGTTTGGTTTAAAATAATGGAAATCGCATTAGAATTGCAACATGCTATTTTGCTCTGCAAGTTTCAAAAACTTACAAAAGTAGAGGGCTTGACCACAAAGGCCCCTTTACAGCCTTAAAAATGGATATTGCAATGTATTCTCAGCTTGGTGAAGTCCTCAATGCTAGGACTGCAAGTGAACAAGCTAGCATTTTTTGTTGTAAAGAAGATTGTGATCCATGATTTGGCTTATAAAAGAGAGTAATCATTAATGGGCAAGAATTTCATAAGACAACAAAGGTTGAAATATCTTTGGGGAGCAATTGCTTACTCTATGTGGGGGCACTTAATTTACTCGTTATCCGTGGTTTGGTAGATGGGAGAAGCCTGGTAATTTCACATGTACTACATACAATGGAGCAAGTGTAGCAGATTATGTAATTTGTTCACATGGTTTATGTGAGAAAATGGAGGAACTTTTGATCCGAGAATAACTTTGGGCTTTAAAATCTAATCACAATTTTTTTTACTTAAACTTATCTTGGATTGGAAAGAAACAACTTGGAATGAAAACTTAGCGTATTCAACAAACTATCTCAAAGGGAAGAATTCTTTTGACTCCAAAAAACTATAATACCTTCAAAATAATGCTAAAGAGGCTTTTTGAGAAGGAGAAAAATCCATTCCATGGCCTTCATAGCCACGAGATAACACATTTACTTCAAAGTGCACTTTGCAGAGTGCAAAAGAGAAAAAAAATTAGGAAGTCTAAAATAAATTGTTTTTTCAGTTAATGCTTGGTTAAATGAGGGATGAAAAAGGGCAAGGAGAATGTTGAAAGAGTCAAACAAGGATAACATAAGTCTCAAAGCTTACAAACACATTTTAAGAAAGAAAAAAGATGATTTCATGGTCTCAAGGAGGGAAGAACTAATCTTCCTTGGGAAAAATAACTCCAAGTTATTTTGGAAGGAGTTCCAATAGAGATAGAAGCAAAATGAAAACAATGTTACAGCTTCTCAGTGTTGTGATTATGAAAGGTAGATTTATGAGTAGGATCCCAAGGTTGAGCCTCCCCCCTTGGTCAACACTACTAATATTTTTTTTATCGTGCAAGAGGTCGAGATGGGTATTAAGAAGTTGGGTGTTGGAAAAGAAAAAGGTTGATTTGAACTAAAGTGGGGTGACATCAAGCAGAGTATCTAAAGTGGGGTTTGAAAATTCTTGTACCTCACACTACAAAAAAAATCAACAACATCATGCAGCAGGGGTTCCTCAGAGATTAGATAACTAGTCTAGAAAAACCTCTTTTCAAGAGTGGTGACGTCAACAATCCATCAAATTATTGGACCATGATGATAAAGCCCTTGTTTGCAAATCTATTTGGAAGCATGTTGGAAAATAAAATTAGCAATTAGGCAAAAGAAAGAGACAAATGTACTAAGGGAAAACATATTTTAGACCTAACCATTCCATAGTTGATCACCGTGTAACTTTAGGGAACATCATCGAAAAGTTTGAGAATAAAAGGAGGAAGTATTTTGTTGGTTTATTGATTTCAAGAAATCTTTTGACACGATCCCTAGGGATAAGATTTGACACATAATGGGGGAATTTAGGGTTCCTAGGAATCTTATAGAAGTTGTTCATAAGCTGTATGGGGAGGTGAAATTCAAAATCAAAACTTTAGTTAGCATCTATGAAAGTTTTAGGAGTGATATCGAGGTCAAGCAAGGGTGCCCATTGTACCCTACCCTTTTTTGTTTATATATTGGCAAACTTGAAGAGTGGATAAACTCACTATGTGGTGATGGTGTCCATTTGGGAGAGTTTGTTATAAGCCTTATTTTATATGTAGATGACCTTATTTTGATTGCTAAATCTACTCTTGGCTTGCAAGAGCATTGACTTTCCCTTAAGCATTTTTGTAGAAGGATGAGGATCTACAAGTCAATATTAGCAAGACAAAATTGGTGGTTTTCTCTAACAAAAGAAAACATAGCCATCATAAGCTATATTTTGAAGGCAATACTCTTGAAGAAGTTATAGATTACGAATACCTCAGAATTGACATGAACAAAAATCTAAGTTGGGAAGGCTACAAAAAGAAAATAATTTTGGGAGGTTGAAAAACATTTTATGCTTTTCAAAATAGGTGCAGAGAGGAACAACTATGGGATTGGAAGATCACTCAAACTCTTTTTGGGATTTTAGTGATTCTAGTGGTTCTCTATGGTTGTGAACTGTGGGTCAATAGTACATCTGACTTATAGTGGAAGAAAATTAAGAAAATTAAGAAATGCTTGATTATAAACCAGTTCAATATTAATTTTTTTGTTCCCTATGATATCATGCTAAGTGAAATAGGTGCTAATCCTATTGAAGCAATTGTTAAGGCACGACTCATAAGATATTTAAAAAAATTGAGCAAATAGAAGAGGGCAGATGGCCTAAGGTTATCTTCAATGACATATTGTGCAAAAAAAAAGGACTTGGATGCGGAAAAATAACAAAAAATTTAGTAAATGGGGTATTTACTCAAACATGTGCCCCATAAATAATGTGTAATCTTTATGTGCAACTTTTTGGAAAGTTTTCTTATTTATTTTTTGAACTAATTTGTCTAGTATCTGGCAGAGATTCATTGAAATCACAAGTTTGACAGGTGAATTCTTCATAATCGAAGTGCCCCAAGGGTTTTTGAGGGCGTTGAATCCATATATGCAGTCCAAAAACCCGTTTAAACAACAAAAATCAAGGTTCGGCCACAATTTTTTTCTTCGGATTCCAGTCGTTTAAACAACACAAATCAAGGTTTGGCCACAATTTTTTTCGTCGGATTCCAGCCAAAAAGCTGCCAAAAACTCCAAAAAGTCACACTTAAAGACTACTCCCATAAACAGTAAAGAGATAAAGGCTTTGTTATGGATATGTTCCACACGTCTATTTGGAATAAAGAGCTAGGGAGAAAGAAAAAGTATTATATTGAAGAGTTTAATCTCACTTGTAATCATCATAAAAAAATATACATTGGGGCCAATATCTCACAGAGAGCCAAAATTCTTATTGCTCAGTTAAGAACTAACTCGAATTAACTCTCTCTCTCATAAACTCCATTGTGAAACAAGGCATTGGAAAAGACCACAAAAAGTTTGGGGAGAGAAAGTGCGTATTTTTTGCACTTTTGGAAAATAGAAATATAAAACATTTCAATTTAGAATATAAATCCTTAAAAAACAATATAAATAGTTATATAAATATGATGAAAACTAACTCTTAAGATAATTTATTCTGTGAAAAAACTATTAAAAAATTAAAAACAAACATTACATTAAAAAAAAAATTGAATACAAAAATCATATGGAAACAATCGGTCCCCATAAACTTTGTTTAACCTTGTAAACTTTAATTTTTTTTTTATTTTTTCCTTAAATGCCGTAAATTTGAGATTACCAAAATAGATGTTTGTGTTCTTTTTAACTCAATCTTATTTTTAGGTCGATAGGCCTTCTTTTGAATTAGTTAATCGTCTACACTTTTTTTCTCTGTTTGACACTTGGAACACAATTTATAAAACACGTATGTGATTGGGCTTTGCTTCATCCCTTATCTCTCCTCTTCATCACCCGGCTGCAACCGTCGTTGCAACACCGTCCCCACCATTTCCACAGATTGTTTTGTTTAAACTATCCCTGCTATCTACATCTACTACTGGTGGTAATGGCCGGACCACAGGCTACCCAGAAGCGGAGAGTACGTGCCCCATGCCATATTTATTACTAAACGAATGTGGGCTTTTCCAGTCTGAGCTCTCAAAAGTCATTAAAACAAGGCCATCCTTTGGTCGTACAAGGTCCACTCATACTTCCCGACAAGCGGTTCAGTTCCTGAGAGATTTAGGGGAGAGATTCCCAATGTTGTGCAGGGACCAGTAATTGATATAGTACTCGTCCCACCAAACCACCAGAAATTGAGACTTTTGCAACCAATATTTAAACAAAGATAAATAACATTAAGTATAAATAAGTATCAATTTATGTCCAAAATTTCCCCATACATTTAGTGGGCCCACAACTGTTCATAAATAGTATCTTAATACTTAAGAGTGCAAACCATATTGACCCAAATAGAAAACAGATAAAACCATAAATGCTTCCAAAATGGTCTATTCCAAAAGTACAAAGTAGCAGTCACTTCAACCCCACTCATCAGAACTGAAGCTTTGTATCCCAAATAAATATCCGTACCTGCACATAATAAAAGGGAATGTATGTTAGCCATAACTACTGTGTTATTCAACAACTAAACCCCCTATGTTCAATAAATGACTCCCAAATGAATAACATTTAAACCCACTTTGTTCAATAAATGACACCCAACTCACTCTATTTCTCATTAAAACAAATCAAAGCACATGGATCAACAAATAACAAATTCCCAACCATTAGATCACATCAAATTAAATCCAGACCACACATTCAAAATGAAGCCATTGCAATCCATGTCCATCCATGTCCACCAATTAAATTCAAGTGCCAAAAACTATAAAAGAAGTTCAACCACTGTTGACATTGCATCTTATGCTCTCAGAATATTTAGCAAACTTGAAGACAGAACATCACAAAACAGTTGCCAGTATATCCAGGTTAGTTATATCAATTACAACACATTCTTCTTACAGTTCTGTTTTCATTTATCAGAGTTCTTACAGTTTCAGTTCTTACAGATTCAGTTTCACTTTCATGACAATCAACACACAACCTACAATTCTATTTCTCAATTCACCTTCTTACAGATATAGTTTCACTTTCATGAAAATAAACACATAGCCTACAGTTCTATTTCACAATTCACCTATTTCTATTTCTATGTTTAGACTTATAGATGTATTGATGTGCCCGACAAGATTTTATTGAAGAGCATAATCAAATGACTACTACTTAAGAAGAGCCAACATATAACCAGGAGGATCAGACGAAAACAGAGTGTAAGGAAAATATTGTTAAGAAGCACTGAGATATAACCACAAGGATATGACAAAAATAGACAGTAACAAAAAGACTGTTAAGGGGAACCGAGTTATAAGATGAAAACATACAGTAAGAAAAATACTGTTGTCCATTTAGATGAAAACATACAGTAAGGAAAATAGAGTACTTAGATTTCATAAAAAAACATTAAAGACTTTGCAATAGGTCAATTTCTCCATGGAGAATTTACCTTTTCCTCTCTATACTCCTTTACTTCTCTTGGTTTGATGATCAACATATGCATGACCACATTTTATTAACTCCACCACCAGATCATAAAGCTATTGAAAATAGTTACTGTTGTAGGTTATCTTAAAAGTTCCCCAACCCATCCAATGTATATTTATTGAACACATTCTATATATTCATTTTATTAGATATGGAAATTTTTTTGTGATTTCTATAATTGAAGGCGTTATTTGCTTAATCCAAGGATGTCAAAAACATTATTATAGGACAAGATTTTACTTTAATCTTGATCTATCACCTGGAAACCAATGTTATGTGTGTCATGCAAATTATGGGTGATGACTATCGTTTTGTTTTTGTGCTACATGGATCAAGTTTGTCTAGCTTTGGATATTTTCACTTTTTGGTCACAGGCCTTCCTCTTTTCCTTGCCTTTTTGTCCCGCTTTTTCCTAGCTTTCTACCCATCTTCTGAGGCAAAAGAAAGTTGTAATTTGCAATGAGAGACTACGAAATAATGCAATTCGATTTTTTGGAAGTCACATCTATGAAATATTATAATTGAGAAGATTTCTTGGAAACATGATCCAACTTTTCCTTTATTTCAGTTACCCCATTATCAAGCATTTCTTTCTCTACATGATGAAAGCATGGATTCAAGGCTTTTTATGCACATAACTACCGATAACCAAAACATCACAAGTTGTGATCAATAGAGCCACTGAATGTGAAGGAACTTCTTCCTTGGCCATAGCCATGGTTCTAATGATGCTAGCATGTGCAATATCACTAGCAAATGATACGAGATAGAGTGAAACAAAATATATGTGCACATTTCTCTTGCTTATGCCTTAGCTAAAACACTGTGTAAATAGGTGAACAAAGGTCAATGGAGAGACTCAGAATGTAATAATCAAAATCGACTAAGCTAGAAACTCAAGATAATTTGGCTTTTGGTTGCCTATCCTCCAAATGACCTATAGGGAAAGAAAAATTTTGGTTGGGTCATTTTGAGCTACAACAATTGATATGAGAAGTTGTGTGTTTATGCTCTCTTATTTGATAGAAATGGATTGTGAATATAGTTTCTCACTTTCTTCAAAGGATTAGGAATGTTTTCTAGATGGACTACAAGTCCTCTTATATAGTTATGAGTACTTAAATGCTGTTACTAAAAATCTAAGTTTTCTTCCATTTCCATCCAGTTACATCACTGTAGTGGAAACGTAGGGATGTGGTCAAAGGACAGGTTTGGAGAAAGGGATGTTGAGGCAAGAACTCTATTTGTAATCTTCGACTTCTGTAATAATACATATTCCAATGTCAGCCAATCACTTACAGAAAACAACAAAACAACAAAACAACAAAAAACAACAAACAACAAAACAATATTTTAAGTAGTCAAACCGAACAAGAGCTCTGTTGGGAAATGCATAACAAAACCAATCAATACAGTCATGGTATTTTAAGTGTAAAGACAAGTTATCAAAACAACAATCACTGATAATTTTGAAGACATACAACAAAATGATTCTGTATATTTGATTTTCCAAGGATACTAACATACATGTTGATAATTTCCTATAATAAAGCAGAAGTATTTTTGCCTTGTATGAAAGCATAATTTACAAATATTCTAATGTCTAAATGCATGCAATAATTACAGGTTGTTGCATCTATGGCAAAAGGAATTTATGCTACTCGTACAAGGAGAAGTGGCAGGACAGTGACAAGAGGTGCGCAGCTGTGATGCACATCGTCTGATGAGGACAGGACAACTGATGTCAATGTCAACAGTGCCCCAGGGAACATTGTTGAGGATGACCATGTGACGACAACTGATGTTAACACACCATCAACTACAGAACCACCGACAACAACAGTCCAAGGGGCAAGTTCAACTAAAAATGTCAGTGATATAAGAGGATGGACAAAAGAACAAATGTTAGTTGCAATTGATGACATAGAGTTTAATGGATACTCAGTTCGGGCATCTGCAAAAAAAAACATGGTATTCCTCCCTCATCAATACATTATTGGATAAATGGACTGACTCATACAAAACGTAGAGGGTCTCTTACATTTATGATTGAGGAGGAGGAGGCCGAGGTGGTTGAGTGGTGTAAAGAGATGGCCCAATTGGGACATGGGCTAGAGTTGATACAACTCAAATCCATAGTTGCTCAAATTTGTCAAGGGAGGCCAAACCCATTCAAAGATGGGTTTCCTGGTAAATCATGGTGGTTTGGGTTTAAAAAAAGGCATCCAGAACTTGTATTGCGTACTGCTGAGGGCCTTGACAGAGACAGAGCATTAAATTTGCGCCCTGCAGTTGTGCAAAAGTTCTATGACACACTTTCTAGTGCTTACGATAAACATTCTTATGGAGCAGACCATATATGGAACTGTGATGAAACAGGTTTATAGGCAGGGAGGAATTGTGGCATGCGGGTAATTGCCAAGAGAGGGAGCCGAAATGTGCCAAAGATTTTGCCTAAGAGTAGGGAGTGGATAACTATTTTATGTTGTGTCAATGCAATTGGTACTTCAATCCCAGGATTTTATCTATTCAAAGGTAAAAATCAACTGAAAAACTATATACAGAACTGTGAACCAAGTGCATGCATGGCTGCACATCCCCATGCATGGATGACTAAAGAACTGTTTCTAAGTTGGCTTTTTCACTTTGCTGCATCGGTACCAGGTAGTGTCTCGCCTAATAACAGACACCTATTGATATTAGATGGCCATGGGTGCCACATGGCTGTACAAACAATTGAGGAAGCAAACAATTTAGGCATCAACCTGTTGACATTACCCGCTCATACCACTCACAGACTGCAACCCATTGATGTTAGTGTGTTTGGACCTTTCAAGAATTATTTCAGGTCGGAGCGCGCTGCATGGATGGCAAAGAATCCAGGGGTTGAGGTGAAAAGGTTCGAGCTAGCAGAGCTTGCAAGTAAAGCTTTTAAAAGGGCTTTGACACCATCAAATATCAAGGCTGGCTTTAGGAGGACAGGAATCTGGCCACTGAACTATGATGCTCTTATGCATGATACTGGTTGTAGCCAAGCGTTTCATGTGGATGGTCAGGAAGAAGGGAATGCCCAAACAGGTGTTGAAGTGCAAGAAGTAGATGACCAAGATGATGTTGTTGCAGCTGGTAATATGATTTCCCTATCTTAAGGACACTTATATGCTGAAGATGATGAAACTGTGTGTGAAACACAATATAACCATGAACAAATTCGCACTAACATGGATATTGTTCCACCAACTCAAGAACATGAAACTCCTGTTGCTGATATTGTTAATGACATTGTTGAACATGCAGTTGACAATGACCAATTGACATTGCCAAGCCAAGTAACCCCACCTTCATGGCTAGTAGAAGCAATGATTAATATGAATGCACATAGTGTCTCAGCAACCAATGAAGAAAGCATGAACATGCCCTCACAACCAACAGAATTGAACAGTGAAATTGTTCATTTTTTTGTGGACAATAGATCAATGGAAGAAGATGAAGCACATAATGAGGCATCAAATGAAGATAATGATATAGTTCAATCAGTTCCATCAAATACTGAAAGGGAAGTACCAAGTAATGACATGCAGGTGGGAGGGGTGGAGAAGATGCTTGGCCGGTTCCTAAAGCTACTAGTAGAGAGAGTATCAATGAAAAAAAGCAAGGTGCACCGGGTAGTCTTCATCTGGGCCGAAGCTCACAGTTACTCACCTCAAAGGACTATATAAACTTGTTAGTTGAGTCTGAAAAAAGGAAATTTGAAATGCAAGAATTAAAACAGAAAAAGAAGGATCTAATCAAGGAGAAGAAGGCAACAAGGATTGTTGCAGCGCAACGTCGAGCAAATGATAGGATTGAAAGAGATAAAGCAAGGCAAGTTAAGGACCAACAAAAACAAATGGCAAGACAGGAAAAGGAAAAAAGAAAGGCACAACAAATGCTTGAAAAGGAATAAGGGATGATCAATGTGGTTGACAATGATACAAGAATAGCTGATGAAACCAGGATTTTTCAAACTCATTGGACTCCATTGCAGATAATACACCATTATTCCAAGATCTCATAAACATTCAAGTACCTCACTATCACACTGAGGGTTTACCCACTTGCCTTATTCCTACCAAAGTTGGTGTCAATTCTATGTATGCTCATTACACACTTCCACTTAATGCAAGGGTTAGTAGTGCAAATGTGAGGTGTGGGTACTCAATACCTCCATGGTTGGAAGCTGCAAATTGGAGTCAATCATATGGCAGAAATCAACCATTTCCTAATCAACCCTTGATAGGTAGGCCAACCTACCTGGCTCAAGAAGGTAACTCGGGGAGTTTTGGCACCCAAGATTCTCAGGGCCATAACGAATAGGGGTGTCATATGTTTTTGGTTGTAACCACATTATGATGTGGATTTTGGATGGATTGTATCTTTTTCTTGTCACAAAAACATTTTGGCTTACAACCTAGGTTGTTTTATTTCATAATGTGTGCGACATTGTAGCCAAAATCCATTTTAGAAGGAACATCTATAGTATATTATAATGTAGAAATCTTACAAGATTCTCAAGGTCATAAAGAATAGGGGTGTCATATGTTTTTGGTTGTAACCACATTATGATGTGGATTTTGGATGGATTGTGTCTTTTTCTTGTGACAGAAACATTTTGGCTTACAACCTAGGTTGTTTTATTGCTTTGAAATGCTAACAACATTATGGTTCTATCCACGCGTCATCTAAAGTACATAGAAATCAAATTGCAACCATTGCTCTCAATCTTCATTTAATATTCTTGCACAATTTGAGACGTGCAATAAATTTGAAACTTGCAAACTTCTCTCCTTGGATTTCTATATATATATAATTTGGAAAGAAAAAATCTTTATATTTCAGAAAGAGAAATATACATGTTACATCCTCTACAGGGAACTGGAAGTGGCTCACAATGCTTTTCTGTAAACATACACCAATCCTGCTGATATGTTTACTATACTGGTCCATTCATGGCCAATTATAGAAAAAAGCCAAAAAGGAGAGGTCTAGCTTGTATATCCTAAATATCACTTTGTAAAATGACTTTGACAGCAAAAAACTAAAAAACCAAAAGGGACAAAGGAATTTAAAACCTAAAAAGAGGGACATGTCCTGAATCAAATGACCATCTAGGAATTCATGAGAGAAAAGCTCTACCTTGGAGGGACAAAACTTCCTTAGACAACTTATCTGTCTTTGTGTTGATTCCCCTGAAAATATGAGAAGCAAATTCTGCCTTCATATCATATATGTGAACCAAAGCTTGGAGCATAATGGAGATAAAAGAAATGAGAGGAGTTTAAGTGAAGAACAATTCTTACTCCACACCGAGGAGGATGGCCTTGACTGGCCCCATCAAAAAACCCCCAAGGGATCTCGAAATCCAGAGGATGCATAATAGGATTGCTAGACTTTTCCTGCTTACGATCATACTAATATTCTCTTGTCAACTTCGCTATCATATATGAAACAACTTCCACTGGATTGGTTTGTTCTGGAAAATAATTTGACCTCTGCCCCGACAAAAGACAGATTAAAGAGGAAAAATACCTACTGAACTGCTTGGGATCTATCAATTTTTTCAAATGATGAGGAAAGCTGAAGCAATCATCCACATCCACACAATCTCAAAATCACTAATCGACATGCTTACTAAGTTCATTCACATCCACAAGCCTATCTCCGGTCCATTCATGGCCAATTATAGCAAAAAGCCAAAAAGGAGAGGTCTAGCTTGTATATCCTAAATACCACTTTGTAAAATGACTTTGACAACAAAAAACTAAAAAACCAAAAGGGACAAAGGAATTTAAAACCTAAAAAGAGGGACATGTCCTGAATCAAATGACCATCCAGGAATTCATGAGAGAAAAGCTCTACCTTGGAGGGACAAAACTTCCTTAGACAACTTATTTGTCTTTGTGTTGATTCCCCTGAAAATATGAGAAGCAAATTCTACCTTCATATCATATATGTGAACCAAAGCCTCGAGCATAATGGAGATAAAAGAAATGAGAGGAGTTTAAGTGAAGAACAATTCTTACTCCACACCGAGGAGGATGGCCTTGACTGGCCCCATCAAAAAACCCCCAAGGGATCTCGAAATCCATTCATGAGGAGTTTATGCTGTTTGAAATTTATTTTTAATGCATCTAAAACTTAAGATATTCAAAAATTGTGTAGAGTTTACAAATAAAAATATTCAAAAATCGTGTAAAGTTTACAAATAAAAATTACGATTGCCAGTAACAAGTTTCTTCTGGACAAATAAGTATGATACCATTCCAAACTTCTGTTTAATATTTGACTAAACATGTCTGAAAAACAATCTCCCAAAACATATAACACTTAAACTACAACCTCCCAAAACATATAATAGTTCTGTGTTCAATATTTGACTAAACATGTCTAAAAAACAAGCTTCCAAAACATATAACAGTTAAATTACAACCTCCCAAAACATATAACAGTTAAACTACAACCTCCCAAAACATATAATAGTTTTCTGTTCAATATTTGACTAAAAAGTCTGAAAAACAACCTCCCAAAACATATTACAGTTAAACTACAACCTCCCAAAACATATAATAGTTCTGTGTTCAATATTTGACTAAACATGTCTAAAAAACAAGCTTCCAAAACATATAACAGTTAAATTACAACCTCCCAAAACATATAATAGTTAAACTACAACCTCCCAAAACATATAATAGTTTTCTGTTCAATATTTGACTAAAAAGTCTGAAAAACAACCTCCCAAAACATATTACAGTTAAACTACAACCTCCCAGGAGTGTAGCATCGACATAAATGGCAAGTGGAGCAGGGGCAGCAGGGGTGGTCGAATGGCACCAAAAGCCTCCAAATCCAAAGAATCCTGTCGTTTTCTTTGACGTAACGATAGGCACCATTCCAGCCAGATGTATTAAGATGGAGCTCTTTGCCGATATTGTTCCCAAGACAACTGAAAACTTTCGGCAGTTCTGCACAGGGGAATACAGGAAAGTGGGCATTCCTATTGGCTATAAAGGTTGCCATTTTCACAGGGTTATTAAGGACTTCATGATTCAAGCTGGTGATTTTGTGAAGGGAGATGGCAGCAGATGCATCTCTATCTATGGTAGCAAGTTTGAAGATGAAAACTTCATTGCTAAACATATAGGTCCTGGCCTTCTCTCTATGGTATATTCCTTCTATGACAAGTGCTCAGCAGCAGGCAAATAGTGGGCCTAATACTAATGGATGCCAGTTCTTTTAGTTCGACAAGCCTCAGTTTTATCTTTTGTTTCATTCCCACAGGGAATTTTTAATGAAATGAGGAGATGACAGGGTTGAAGGCAGCAACAGGCAGAAGGAGGAAGGGACAGCGGCAAGGAGATGGAGGAAGAAGAAAGGTAGGGGCTGAAGCAGAGGGAAGGGAAGCTGCTACAGGCAGCGGAGAAGAGGAGGTAAGCCGCTGAAAAGAGGAGCAACAGAAACCCTAAACCCCTAACCAAGGCTTAAAAAATTTAGAATTTTGCCCAAAACCCTAAACCCTGCAAAAACCCTGATGGGAAACCTGCAAAACCCTAAACCCCTAACCTGCAAAACCCTAAACCCTCAAAACCTGCCATGCAAAGTTAACAAAAATTCCAATAAGGTGTTTTGTGTTGAAAAACACATCAGAAATGGCTGGTAGGATTAAAATCCTACCGGATAGAAGCCATGTCCAAGTCCAGAGCTCGCCACACCTTCGCCAGACCTTCTCCAGAGCTCGCCACACCTGCAACAAGTTGGAAATTAGCAATTGGACAACAAAAAAACCAAAAAAACCAAACAAAAAACACAAAAACCTGCAATTACCTGTAAATGCAACCTTCGACCTCGAACTGGCTGAAACTGCTACTGGCTCCTCCCCAAACAACAAATAGCGCGAATTAAACCACCACCAAGGAAACCCTAAACCACCGGCAGTCCAGAATGACCAACAATTGCAGGTGGAAAACCACAAGAAAGACAGAAACCCTGTTCCAACCATGGACGCGTATCGGCAAACAATGGCGGACATCAGCTCAACCATGGCGGACGAAGCGCGCAGGTACTGGAGCCGTCCCATGCCATCGTCGGCAGAGGGCTTCGCCCAACAACCAGACCCGAACAGAAAAACAAGAGGGAAACAACACATCGCAGAAATGAGGCGGAAACAACCCTTGAGATGGTGCGGAAGCGTGTTTTGAAAGCTTGACACGGTGCCCAACACGTGGCAGTCCACGTCGGACACCTGTCGTACGACTCCCCATGCGGTTCACGTGGCTGTAGGCGAGGTGGAGGGGAGGGCACATAGGTAATGGCGTCCCTCCCCTAGGGTTTACAGAAGACCAGGTAAAAAAAATTATTACGAGAGATCCATCTATGTGTATCTATGTATTCCAGTCGCCAAATGGCAGAGGAGCACTACAATCACAATGAATTAGTTACAGTAATAATGAAAGTAAGGCGCTGTACTGGATTTCTTTTCGTGAGTTTTAATGGTTATAATGCACCAGCGAAAATCCTCTGTGCGTTGGCTCAGGGTTTTTGTAAAACTTAATACACCTCCAGATTTATTTGGTTCAGGACCAACAAATATTTGTTCCATGATGCCGTTAAAAAAAATTGTTGTCATGTCAGGTAAAATTACATTAACACTCTTATTTATGCAGTGTGTTATCCTTGGGTTCCAATTTTTGTCTATGTTCGACCTGCACGACCTGCAATGCGAGCGGCCCTCTTCACAGAGCAAATTCCAGTTGTCACCGAGCAAATTTCAGTCGGCTTGGCTTGAATCTGTTTCTTCATGCTCCTGCTTTGAAGAGTTGGAAATCCTCCATATTTGGCAGTTTTGCGAGGCAGGTCAGTCTGATTCAAACCCGCTTCTCATTTTACAAAATCTTTGCATTTTCAAGTGTTAATGTTATTGTATTTTATCACTTTGATTGTCATGTTGTGTAAACCTATTGTGAGACTGTCATGCTACACTTGAAACCAATACATCTTGTTATGTGCATTTGCAACTAACAGTAGTGGATTCTATTTGCACATTCCCCAAATTACAAATTACAATATTTTTGTTGTGTTTACTTGCTGCCCACCTGAATCTGTTCCACTTTACACACCCGTTGTTTCATGTTTCCCAGTGCATGCCCTGTTGCACCTGGCTTTGTTCCCCTACATGGTGCATGTTGCTGCAGTATTTCACTGTCTGTTATTTTACCTCTGAAACTAAGAATGTAAAGGCCAGCTTGATGACAAGTGTCTCCTTTGAGTTTCGTCCTTTGCATGATATCCTTTGCTCTCTTGCGAAGAATACAACAAACTAATTTCAATATATGAATGCCTCTGCTTTTTTCTGGTAATGCAATTCCATAAAATGCATCTCATCCTGTCTTCAAAGTTAAACAAATCTTAACTTATATCTACTTAAGACTATACCATCTTTGACTTTTGCCTCAAATACAACTGCATCTGAGATTAATTGTCCTTGAATGACCATTTGAAACACCCAATACACCCTCATCAGAGAAACCACCTGAATCCGATTTTATTGGTAACATACATAGCACTAAAATTGACTTCTCACATAAGCTAACAGATATGCATGATATGCATGAGAAGCACCGTCCCTTTGGGGACTATACCATGCACTTATCCTCCTAAAAAGAATGAGAATATACAATCTATACAGTCTATAGAGAGAAACAGAACAGGCTGACACCTATGTTTTATGTAGTCCTAGCCTCCTAGGATGTTGGTACAAATGTTCTAATATATCCAAATCCTATCATGAAGAACGTTGCAACTTGCATATAAAAGTAGATATAAAAGTGATTTTATCATAAGATGCACATAAGAAAGGAGAGCATGTAAAGAAAGGAGAAATGGAGACAATCGCCGTAAAATCGGAGTTGATAATGGAAACATAGATGGTGGAGAGTGAAACAGAACATTGGTGCAGTAGAGGCATTAATGGGTGTTCTAAAGAGATATGACTGTTCAGGATTTGAGGGCCACCCTTATTGGCAACAAGGTCTTTGTTAGGTTTTCTTTCCCTTCCTTACTTCCCATTTAATTTTGTGATTCGTGAATACTGGTTCTATATATCTGCAAGTCTCCTTTTGCTTTATTTTCTAGCCTTTTCTTATTCTACAATTTCTGTAACATACAAGCATTACTTGTTATTAACGGTAACATAAAGGTGTATTTGTT
The DNA here is from genome assembly GCA_031772625.1 of Pinus tabuliformis. NCBI lineage: Eukaryota > Viridiplantae > Streptophyta > Pinopsida > Pinales > Pinaceae > Pinus > Pinus tabuliformis. Next base: position 932,420,213 of record CM062811.1, on the reverse strand, counting down.
CTTGAAATATTTTTCCAATTTACCAGAGATCAATTTCAGGCAAGTAGATAATATATATCAGGGAAATGGTTAAATAGTGATGCATAGAATGTTAATGCAAGTCAGTAATAATGAAGCATTATGTTTGGAAGAATGATTTCATAAAGGTGAACTATTATTAGGAAATTAGGAGGTGAAAGCAGAGCAAATTTTACTACTTATTATTTTTTCCTGTACAATGCGGTTTGTGAGCAGGTTTTAGTATCAACTTAAAATTAACTAAATTTGTTGCATTTCCTTCTAAATTGTTTGCTAATTCTGGTAGCTTGTATGTCACAGGAGATTGAAATTGTTTTGACTGCACATCCAACACAAATAAATAGACGAACATTGCAATACAAGCACCTGCAAATTGCGGTAAGTTCTTGTGACTTGGATTTTAACATCCAACTTTTCCTTTAAAATCCATTTTGAGGTCGATGAAATTTTCCATGATGATATTTACAAGCACATTTATGAGGACTAAGAGATGTTCTCCTGCATTATGTTTTTAAAAGTTTTTGACAGTACAATGTCATTTGATACTGATAAGTATCAAAATTGCTTCTCTGATTTTCATACTCAAAATGTTTGTCACTGAGGATAGTACTTTTCTCATGTTCCTGAGTACTGCATTCTTCTTTATCCTTTACTTCACACATTTTCATGGATTATTTTTCTCAATTCAGTTGTTTTTAATCTCTTCTTCATTGGTATTTTCATTTTCGTGAAACATCTTTTCTGAAGGAAATGCCCTAGAGAGTATATGTATCTCAATCCAATTGTTTTTTTATCACCTCTACATTGGTATTTTTATATGCCTGGTTCTCTTTTTTGCGGGAAATGCCCCAAAGGGAATTAGTGGTTGAACTAAGTTGCTCATTTTTTACCACAGTTAGATGTCTGCAATAATGGTATTTTTATATGCCTCATTATCTTTTCTGCAGGAAATGCCCCAAAGGGAAATTAGTGGTTGAACTAAGTTGTTCATTTCTTACCACAATTAGATGTCTGCAATAGTTATGATCTGTAAAATGGAAACAATCTTTCCTACAAAATATGTGGTGTTTGTGAACATTTTTTATGAAGTTACCCTGTTCTCCATTTAGACTGTCTTTTCTGTTTTGCAGCATCTGTTGGAATATAATAATCGAGCAGACCTGGGCCATGAAGAGCGGGAATTGTTGATTGAATATTTGGTAAAAATTTGCTTCTGCTCACCCCCTATTTTTTTGGTTATGTAGATATTTCATATAGGACATGTAGCTTCTCTTATTCTACATATGTTTCGAGCAATTTATTTAATTAATTAGATTTTTGTGCAAAGGAGAGAGGTTACTTCCTTATGGCAGACAGATGAATTGAGACGTCGTAAGCCCACACCTATGGATGAAGCTCGAGCTGGTGAGCGTCAAGGAGACTGTCAGATAGTTTGTTCTTTCATGAATATTAATTGACTTACCTTTCCGCAGGTTTGCACATTGTGGAACAGTCTCTTTGAAAGTTGTGCCTCATTATCTACGTAGAGTTAGTCCTGCCTTAAAAAACGTTGATTTCTTTGGTATTGAACAAATTAGATTGATTCTTCAGATGGAAGCTATCATATTTAATTTGCATGCCATGTAAATTATTGAAAAACTGTTAATAATTTTTTGCTGTTGTATGTTCTTATATTTTTGGGTGAGGCTCTGTTTTCGTTTTGAGGGACTTTAGCTCCATTTTGTTAGCATTCTTGGCTGCAAGTCTTATCTACATCGTTGGTGTGGGTGGTTTGTGTGTTTCGACGTGACATGTCAGTGCTTGGATTTTCCTATAGTTCTCTAAACTCATTCCATTTTGAACTATTTCAAACTCTGATATTCTTGCATTAAATGTATTTCTTTTCACTTACTTATTTCCGTTGCATACATCAATGTATTTTTTAACAAAAATCATGTTTCAACCTCTTACAATTGCTTGGTTTATGTGAGTTTTTAAGTTATCTCATTTATTTATACTTTACAGTAAGGTACTAATATTTCCATCTCATTCATGATCTGAAACAAATTCTTGCCATGTTAACAAAGCTTGGTCAACATAAATATGAAACAAATGAATTATGGCCATGAATTCAAATATGAATCTATTTTCAGTAGGTTATCTTGTTGACTAATGAAAATCCCAAAAAATGTAAAAAGAGTTGTCAAAGTTAATAATTTTTGGTGAGCTCATTTGAGTGAGTTATTGGCTTAACAAAAAGCTCAAATATGAATCTATTTTAAGTAGGTTATCTTGCTTTGTAATGAAACTGCCAAAAATTGTACATGCAATGTCAAAGTTTGCATCAATAACTTTAGTGGATGTTGATGCAGAGGAAATCCAAGTTTATCTCAAGTACGATGCAGAGGAAATCCAAATTTATCTCAAGTAATTTGACATCAGTTTCATACCAACTACAATCTTCTTCTTTAATGTGCATCATATGAAGACGGACTCAGGGTCCTGCACGTAATGCTGATGCAGTTGGAATATTATATAAGTTTTTGAAAAGCTCATTCAATTTGAAAGGCATGTGTAATTTAGCTACCAGAGTTGCAACAATAATAGTTGTTGAAGTCAACGAGGCACAAGGCTTACAAAAGAAGGTGGCACCAAGATTTTCGAAAATCTTTTCACATTATTTTCTTTTCAATAACCATATTATAGATAGGTGTACAAATAAATATTCAATCAAATCATATTTCAAGTATTTGAAAAGGCCAATTATACTAAATTTTCATAAAAAGACCATTGGTTGCAGTGGGATGTATTTGCTGAAAGGACATAATACATCATTACTTAATAATAATAAAATAATAAAATTGAAAGGACATAATATCTTATTACTTAATGATAATAAAATACCTTTCATAATACCTCATTACTTAATAATAATAAAATACCTTTCATAATACCTCATTACTTAATAATAATAAAATGATAAAATTGAAAGGACATAATATCTTATTACTTAATAATAATAAAATACCTTTCATGATACCTCATTACTTAATAATAATAAAATAATAAAAAGTAATAATAAAACTGAAAGGACATAATACCTCATTACTTAATAATAATAAAATTGAAAGGACATAGTATCTTATTACTTAATAATAATATAATAATAAAATAATAAAATTTTCAGCGGAGTTAATATTCAATTTCCCATGTGTATGTATCCACATTACAGGCATCCACATCAAAATATTTTTTTTTTAACTTCAACTATATGTAGTAAAAACTAAGACTTCTAAATATTTCCTTGTAACATCTATAACATCTTTGGTAGCCTTGTTGAATGTCCCACACTTTCACCTCGAAAGGTGAGTCACGGCGATCTTTGAAAATGACCTATTGAGCTAAAAACTTCAAAATCATTACAACAATGCATTTTACTTTTTTAAAAATTTAATATATTAATTAAAAAAATAAGTAAATAAAAAATGAGTTGTCTATAATGTGATTTTTTGGAGATTCACGGAATTCGGTAGAAGAAATTGAAGTTAAATCTTGATTTGTTGCACTTAAAATGGTTTTTTAACTGCATATTTGGATTCAGCATCCTGAAAAACCTCTGGGCCCTTTGATTGTGCAGAAACTAGCTATCAAACTTGCGATTCCAATAAATTGCTGCCGGATTTTGACCAGAAAAACCCACGAGAAAAACTTCCAAAAAATCACATTACAGACAACTACAATAAAAAATAGCAATCATATGTTTTTTCTCGCCCAAATCATACTTTTGACACGTCATCGATAACAAAGCCATATTCCGCGCCAGCGCAGACAGACAGCAACCGTTGTGCAAAGTCTACCATTACCATCCCTGGGGTAATTGACGGACGCTGGTAATGCTGTAAAGAGGGTTCGATATCTCGAAAACCCAGCAATTCCCTTGTCAGGGAAGACTAAAATATTTCTATATAAGTACCTCTGTGTTCCTCTCTTCTATTCATATTACATCTGCACTTCTCCTGTATCTTGTTTCTTGAAAAATATTTCAGCTCCCAAGCTTTGTATCTTACAATGGGTGAGTGCCTTGATTGGCTCTGCGATGTTATATTTTCTTTGCTTCTTGTCTTTTTTCATTCCTTTTGATCTTTAAATGTGTTTCTTTTCCCTGTTTGTGGCGGTTTCGTTATGTGCAGGTTCTACTGGAAAGATCAAGATTGGAATCAACGGTAAGTACTGGATAGAGATTTGACCGGCGTTTCTGTGTTTGCGGTTTTCCCTGTTTTCGTCCCTGTTTCAGAATGATTTTTTGGCGATTTACGGTGGATTTTTCGCTGTGTAGGTTTTGGCCGAATTGGAAGGCTCGTCGCCCGTGTGGCTCTGATTCGCGACGATATCGAGCTCGTGGCGGTGAATGACCCGTTCATTTCCACCGATTATATGGTTCGTATGCTGGTTGTGGTCTCGCGACTTTGTTGAAGCATTTGGACATGCATTTGGAGCTTTGCGCATGGCCTGGGCTTACCTTTGTTTTGAAAATTTTTGAGGGATTTATTTGTCGAATCGGTTGATTTTAGAGCTGAATTTGGAAGATAAAATAGGTTGGAAAATAATAATCCCAATCATCGCAATAAACAGTCTGTCTATGCTTGAAGATAGAAGGACTTAAGCCAGACCCGAAACATTGAGAAACTCAACGAAGATATTTAAAGAAGTTATTTACTTTGGTAAACAGATATGGGCAAGCATTCATTCAACACCCTTTGACCACACTCCAGAAACACACTCAACAACAACATTACATTAATTATTTTGCTCTGTCATGAATTAAATGTAAAATTGTATGTTGAGTTAAATATGAATGTAAAAGTTATTTTGATAGCAAAGTAAAGAGGTTAGAGAGAGTAAGAGGTAAGAAAAAGAGAGCAAGTTTCTCTGGAGAAAATGGAGCAATTTTGATAGCAAAGTAAAGAGGTTAGAGAAAGTAAGAAGTAAGAAAAAGAGAGCAAGTTTCTCTGGAGAAAATGGTGGAGCAATTTTTGGTGAGCCCGTAAAAACAACAGTGACTCTGTTTCACTGTGTGTTATTCCGCTTAAGTTTAAATCACTGTAAAACTCTATTTTACTTTGTAAATGACACACTGTAAAACTCTATTTTACTTTGAAAATGTTAAATTCTTATTTAGTTTTATTTTGAAAATGTAAAACTCTTATTTTACTTTGAAAATGTATTTTCATGTTTAAGAAATGAATACTAAATTTTAATATAATGCTCCAAACCAATCTTAATCTTGTTATTTTTGTTGTGAATATTCATAAAGTTTTGTTGTGAATATTCATAAAGTCTCTAAATAGCGTCAGGTGCATGAAAGTTGCTGCCGGAAGTCGCGCAAACCGAGTTCCGCGAAAGTCGCTTCGCCAAAGCCATAACTCTCTACCTCTCCCCTCCTCTACACGAAAATCAAATTTCATAAATTTTTTCTAAAAAATACTACTATTTAAGCATTTTATTAATAAAACAGAGTAATCCTATTTATCTAGTTCCTTTTATGGCGGTTTACGAGTTTGCAGGTAAAGATTGCACCGTTGAAACTCTTAGTTACAGCAAACGCATATTTTAGCCGTTGGCCTGTGAGTCTTTTGAGTTTGATATTAATAAAAGATTTCTGCTGAAGCTCTAGATGACATTTAGCGGACAGCTTTTTAGATTCAGGGAAAATTGGCACAAAATCAATCAGGGGAATTACCGATCTTTAAAATTTTGAATAGGTCGATACTGTTGTCTTCCTGGATCATATGCTAGGAATTAGACCGTGTTTTAAAATATTGGTTTTGAAGCCAGAACATGTTATCAGGGATTGATTTCCTCTCTTTCAATCCTGCCCGATGGTTATACAGGATATCTTTTAAGAATATTTGAGGTTCGTTTGCATAGTAAATACGTTATTCTTTGGCAAAGTCTCACTGTCAATTAAATTAGCAACTTTTTTAATTTGAGCCACTTTTCATGCGTTTTTAAGTAAGGAACAAAAATAAGGGAAAATTAGGAGTATTTGTACAGCATTCTGCTGCTAATTTTTGATCGGCTAAATAAAGATTGGTTTTTTTCTTTTTTCCTATGCACGAGGAAAGATATGTGGTCTTTTTTGTTCCTCGATTTATCCTCAACAGCATTTAAGTTTGATCGAGAATGAAGTTTGAAGTTTTTATTAACTCATTTGATTGTTTTATTCCACCATATTTTACTGATTCAAGAACTGTACTAATTTCCGTGTACCTGTTAATTTTTCAGAGTTATATGTTCAAGTATGACAGTGTCCACGGCAAATGGAAGCATCATGAAGTCAAAGTCAAAGACTCGAAAACTTTACTATTTGGAGAAAAATCCGTGGCCGTTTTCGGTTGCAGGTAATACACTTTTTATGGCCATGAATGAAAAGTTTCTTAGGTCAATTACTTCTTGGGTTTAAGTATGAACAGAGAACTCGATGCATGCTGAAGTTCATGCTGAAGTTCTTTCTTCTACTTTTTTGGGGTCAAACTTTTAACATTTTGGTGTGAATGCTATAGAAATCCTGAGGAAATACCGTGGGGCGAGGTTGGCGCAGAGTATGTGGTTGAATCCACTGGTGTCTTCACCGACAAAGAGAAAGCAGCTGCCCACTTGAAGGTTTGAATATTTCCATTCCATAGTTCAATCATTATTATTGATCTTCTTTCTTTCAAAGATTATCTGGTATCATATTCCCTAAAATTACAATGAACCCAAAAAATGATAAATGATTGCCGAACTAGAGGGTTGTCAAACATAATACCTCTCCCTACGTGAACAAGGAGAGTTAGCATGTTTGCTTTGGCTCTATCTCAATCTATAAAATTGACATTCCTGACATTCTTGGTTTATATCTGCATAGCCAACTGTATTCTAAGTTGAAATATCTCCCGAAGTGAACGGGGCAGTCTCCTCGTGAAATGTTGCGTAGATATCTATGAATTTTTATTTGTGTATAGAAAAATATTCGAGTGGCTATGGACATATCTAATTCTGATAACTTTCAGACAGCATAAAATGCAATGATCACAATTTACAATTTGAACTCCGTAAGATAAGATTTCTTTGTTGATCTTTAACAGGCAGGTGCTAAAAAGGTAGTTATCTCGGCTCCCAGCAAGGATGCCCCCATGTTCGTTGTTGGGGTTAATGAGCACCAATACAAATCTGATTTGAACATCGTTTCAAATGCAGGCTGTACTACTAACTGCTTGGCCCCTTTGGCTAAGGTTCGCAATGATACTTTCGCTGACAGTTATAACAGTTTTAATTATCTAGGTGTATTTACTTGAGAAAAACACATCTTGTTTGGGAAGAACTTATGCTTATGTTAAAAATAAAAGAGAAACTCTTTGCTTCTGGCAGGTGATCAATGACAAGTTTGGCATTGTTGAGGGTCTTATGACAACCGTGCATTCCATCACAGGTACGCTTGTTATCTGAACAAAGCTCTTATCTCTTTTGATCTAGGATTATGCCCTTGAAATTTATTTTTTCAAGGCATCTACAAGTTGCATTGATCTGTATTTCATATGTAAACAGCAACACAGAAGACGGTTGATGGACCGTCAAACAAGGGCAAGGGCTGGCGAGGTGGCAGAGGAGCTGGTTTCAACATTATCCCTAGCAGTACAGGAGCAGCTATGGTAGGAATCAGTGACTTATCAATGTTCACTAACAACATTTAGAACCCTCATTAACATCTTGCTTGGTGATTCCTATTTGCATAAACAGTTTATATGGTTAGTCCTGTTATTCATTTTTCACACAAAATTCATTTGTTTCTTTCGTCTTAACTGAAAACATTACTAATCAAATTTGGCTTAAAGGAAAAAGGCCTAAGTTTGTCTAGACGTATCCCTGAGAGTACTCATATATCATCCCTTCTTGAGAACTCACGACTGGGACCTTACCTGGAACAATATTGGTATGGCCAGGATCTTACCTGAGCAACAATCAGTATCACCATCACCTTACCGTGCCTAGTGACAAAATATAGCTTGTTACCCTTACTTTCACACTGTTATCAAAGCTAACTGTTGTTGGAAAACTACTGCTCAGCTTGTTTGTTTCTTTCCACCAGTGTTAATTCATGCTTACGGTTGTACTCTACGAGAGCACACAGGAGTGTACATAGCAATCTGCTAACCTTGACGCTAGGGCCATTGAATCCCCACAGCTAAGGCTATTCGTCAGATGATATTAGCAGGCTCTGTTTTGGGTACGTACTTAGTGCCATTTATCATAGTAAAAGCAACTACACAGTTGCTTTGACATTGGTTCCCATTTGAGTCGTACTATTTTAAAAACTAATTTTGGCATATTGAATCCCCATAGCTAAGGCTATTCGTCAGATGATATTAGCAGGCTCTGTTTTGGGTACTTCCTTAGTGCCATTTATCATAGTAAGAGCAACTACACAGTTTCTTTGACATTGGTTGCCATTAGGGTTGTACTATTTTTAAAACTAATTTTCGCATTTTAGCGCATCGTTCATGGTGAATGGGCTTTATTTATCTCTTCATTGGATTTCTTTGGAGGCATGCTACTGGCTGGACTTACGCAGTTTGGTTCACTCTAATTAATTGTCAATTGGTTCACTCTCTAATTAATTGTCTTCTGCACATTTGCTTTATAATTTTGATAATATGGATCTCATGCAGCTTGTCTCTTATGATCTCACTAACACTTCCTGTGACTGTATTATTGAAGGCTGTTGGCAAGGTTTTACCAACCCTCAATGGAAAGTTGACTGGAATGTCCTTCCGAGTACCCACACCAGATGTTTCAGTTCTTGATTTGACTATTAGACTTGAGAAGTCTGCTACTTATGATGAGATTAAGGCGGCCATCAAGTAAGTTGTCCCTCTTATCCCCTGAGAGGAGGAAGGATATAAACAATCTCTGACAGGAATAAGGCTCGAGGTTGTGTATTTAATTCTAACTATATTATGGTACATATCATTTTATAGGGCAGAATCTGAAGGAAATTTGAAAGGAATTCTTGGTTACACAGAAGATGCTGTGGTATCTACAGATTTCATTGGGGACAGTCGGTATGTTGCGAATCTGTCTGTTATCCTATTTGTTTATTTTTTACTCTTGCTATGCATTAGTTGTGATATTGACTGTAACTTGCTTATTGTTGTAGATCAAGCATATTTGACGCGCAGGCAGGGATAGCCTTGAATGACAACTTTGTGAAATTAGTATCATGGTTTGACAACGAGTGGGGTTACAGGTGAGAATTGAAACACCTGTAAATTGTTAAGTGTGAAGCCAAATTCATGAATCACATGCAGGATTCTAGATCCTTCTACACCGCCATTAGTTTCTAGATCTCCAGGATTCTAGATCCTTCTACACCACCATTAGTTTCTAGATCTCCATCTGAATCACATACATGATTCTAGATCCTTCTTCTGCCTCTATAAATTTGTAATTTCTCTGGCCAGGGATTGCAAGCCAAGGCCCAAGCCTGTTATGTAATGTTAAGTGATTTCTATTCTCCAGTGATTGTTTTATCTATTCTGCTGTTTCTGACTGAGTAATCTTGTTGTTTCTCCATTTGTTTGTCTCTGTGAATTATTCTCTGCTATTTCCGTCTAAGTCTCTGAGTATAAATCTGTTGTGTGTTATGTATGCTCTGTTTTAACAACTGGTATCAGAGCTAAGGTCGAATATCCACTGTGCAAACTGCTTAGTGCCATCGCCTTACTCTGGCAGTGTTCGTTAAAACGTTCGCTGTTACCTCTGGAGTTGTTGAAGGATCTGTCCAAGAAATAGATGAGGAACGCTGGAACTAAAAAACCGTTGTTGCAAGAAAAACAAGGTTGTGGGCCTATGTTGAAACGTGTTGCTGGAGTTTGAAACGTGGAGATCCGTGGAGATTGGAGTTGAAACGTGGTGTTCGTAAGTTTTTTTCACATCAAGCTTGCACGTATACATCAAGTTTTTTTTCAAACTAACATATGTATGTGTGAAATGTGAAAAGGTTAAAACTTATAATGTTTTTTATATTTATTATGAAACATATATAATTATATGTTGGAATTTTGAAAAGTATATTTTAAAAGGAGCAGGAATTTTGAAAAGAGTATTTTAAAAGGAGGAAGGTCATTATTACTAAATTTTAAAGAGTAATAATTGAAGTTTTATTTTTAAGTGGAGTTTTTGTGTTTTGGGGCGTGAATTTGATTGAAAATGGATATAGCAGTTACACATATGGAGAAGTTAAGCGGGGTTAATTTTTCCCTATGGAAATCACAGATGGAGGATATACTGATTTTGAAGGATCAATATCTGCGGATTGAGAGCACAACAAAGAAACCCTCATCGATGACAAATGAAGAGTGGAATAAGCTAGATAGAAAGGCGATTGCAACAATCTGCCAATATTTAGCAAAGAATGTTTATTTCGATGTGTCCAGAGAAAAGACGGCAGAAAGATTATGGAAGAAGCTCCATGATCTATATGAGAAGAACACGGCATCAAACAAAGTGTTCTTGATGAAGAAGCTTTATAATCTCAAGATGAAAGAGGGTGCTTCAGTTGTTGAGCACTTGAATGCATTTAATATTATTACGAATCAACTTGCCTCTATTAAAATCATTTTAGGTGATGAAATTAGAGCCATTTTGCTAATGTGTTCTATGCCAGACAGCTGGGAAAATTTAATTGTAGCTATGAGCACCTCAGCAATTACAGGGACCTTGAAGTTTGATGATGTCAGCAACAGTTTAATGAATAAGGAGTTGCGACGCAATTCAATTGCGGAAAACTAGGTAGGAGAGGCTCTAGCTCTAGCTGATCGTGGTAGGAGAATGGATCGAGGCCGGCAAGGGCAATCAAGATCGAGAGGCTGATCAAAATCAAGGAGAAGTAGGATCATCTGCTTTCATTATGGCAAACCCGGGCACATGAAGAAAGAATGTTGATTCTGGAAGAAAGGATAAAAGGATCAGAGACCGTCCAGTACAAATCACAAGTCATCCAGCGCAAATGAAGGTGAGACTACTACTGTAGCCACAAATGGTGATGTGTTTACTGTTTCAGTAGAGGATGCATGTGTATATACATCTAGTAGTTCTTTGATTGGATCCTTGACTCTAGGGCATCTCACCATGTAACCCCATGCAAAGATAGTTTTGTTTCATATAATCCTGGAGATTATGGTAGAGTGCATTTGGGGAATAATAATTTTTGCAGTATTGTTGGAGTGGGAGATGTCTAGATCAAGATGAAAGATGGACAAAAAATATTGTTGAAACATGTTAGGCATGTGCCAGGAATACGCATGAGTTTAATCTCTATGGGACCACTAGATGATGAAGGCTATTCCACAAGCTTTGGAAAAGGAGGTTGGAAAATTAGCAAAGGAGCATTGATCGTGGCTAAAGGACCCAAGACAATAATATTATACACATTGAAGACACTGATAGGAAAATCAGATTTGGCTACTGTCACAAAAGAAGGAAATTCAACAGATCTGTGGCATAAGCGTTTGGGTCACATGAGCGAGAAGGGCTTAAAAATCCTTGTTGGTAGAGATTTATTGCCAAGTTTGAAATCCTACAATCTTGATCTTTGTGAGCATTGTATATATGGTAGGCAAAGACAGGTTTCATTCCTTAGAGGTGGCCATGACAGAAAGAAAAATGTGTTAGAATTGGTACACTCAAATGTGTTTGGGCCTGTTAACATCAAATCATTAGGAGGAGCATCATGTTTTGTAACATTTATAGATGATGCATCCAGGAAGGTTTGGGAATATCCTAGGAAAAGTAAAAGTGAAGTGTTAACTTTGGAAATTATCAAAAATTCCATGTTGTTGTTGAAAGAGAGACTAACAAATTGCTTAAGTGTTTAAGAACAGATAATGGTGGAGAATATTGCTCAAATTCATTTAAGGAATATTGTAACAAGTTTGGCATAAAGCATGAGAAGACTGTGCCTGGTACTCCTCAACAAAATGGTGTCGCAAGAAGGATGAATCGCACCATTATGGGAAAGGTGCGAAGTATGTTGTCTAATTCTGGTTTGGAGAAGAATTTTTGGGCTGAAGCAGTCAGGACCGCTTGCTACCTCATACATAGATCTCCAACTACAGCCTTGGATGGTAGTATCCCTGAAGAAGTTTGAACTGGTAAGAAGTTGAATTATCTCACTTGAAATTTTTTGGATGTGAATCATTTGTACATATTCCCAAAGAAAATAGAACTAAGCTAGATGATAAATCTATGAAATGCATATTTTTAGGATATGCGGATGAAGAGTTTGGTTATCGTCTATGGGATCTAGTCAAACATAAAATTATTAGAAGCATGAATGTTATATTTAATGAGTCAGAAATATAAGGTGAGTTGGAGGTCAAAAAGGTTACTGACAGGTTGAAGAGCAGCAAGAAAACATCCCACCAATGCAAGAAAATGAACAACAAATTCAGGAGCATCAAGAATAACAAGTGGAAAATGATGAACAAGAAGAAGAAGGGTTCTTGCAGGAACCCTTACATGAGATTCAACCTGATAATGCACCACCAAAATTGGTTCACAGATCTTCTAGGCCTCATAAGCCTTCACAAAGGTATCCTCCTTCAAACTATATTTTGTTGACTGATGAAGGTGAACCTAATTGTTTTCAAGAAGCCTGTAAAGTTGAGAACAATGAAGAATGGAAGAAAGCAATGGAAGAAGAAATGAACTCTTTGCTGGAAAATAAAACTTGGGAGTTGGTAAACCTCCCAAAAGGTAGAAAGGATCTACAAAACAAATGGGTTTACAAGATTAAGCATGAAGGTGACGAAAAGAAGGAGAGGTATAAAGCAAGGCTAGTGGTGAAAGGTTTTGCCCAAAAAGAAGGTATTGACTTCACTGAAATTTTCTCACCTGTTGTTAAAATGTCATCCATTAGAGTCATTCTTGGTCTAGTTGCTACTTTAGACTTAGAATGTGAACAGTTAGATGTAAAAACTGCTTTCCTTCATGGTGAATTGGAGGAAGAAATTTATATGGAGCAGCCAGAAGGCTTCATAGAAAAAGGCAAAGAAGGCCTTGTTTGTAGGTTGAAGAAGAGTCTCTATGGGTTGAAACAGGCACCTCGACAATGGTACAAGAAATTTGATTCATTCATGTTGGAACATGGTTTTTAGAGGTTGGAAGTTGACCATTGTGTCTATATCAAGAGGTATGATTAAGGAAAGTATATCATATTATTGTTATATGTGGATGACATGTTGATTGTTGGGCATGATAAGAATACGATCAATAGGTTGAAGAAAAATTTGGGTAGCAAATTTGCAATGAAGGATTTGGGACTAGCACAATAGATATTGGGCATGCGGATTATGCGTGACAGGAAAAACAAAAGGTTGTGGCTGTCACAAGAAAAATATATCAAGAAGGTGCTTGACAGGTTTAATATGAAGGATGCCAAGCCAGTTGGTACACCCCTTGCAGCCCACTTCAAGCTGAGTACTGAATTATGTCCTAGTGATGACAAGGAGAAAGAAGAGATCAGCAAGATTCATTATGCTTCAGCAGTTGGCTGTTTGATGTATGCCATGGTATGCACACGACCAGACATTGCATATTCAATGGGAGTAGTGAGTAGGTTCCTTGCCAATCCAGGAAAACAACATTGGAAATCAGTAAAATGGATTTTGAGGTATATCAAGGGTACTAGTCATTATTGTTTATGTTTTGGTCATGATGAGACTATGTTTGAATGATTTACAGATGTGGATATGGCTAGAGATATGGACACCAGAAAGCCCACTATAGGGTATTTGTATACATTTGCAGGTGCAACAGTATCTTGGGTGTCAAGGCTACAAAAAATAGTAGCCCTCTCTACAACAGAAGCATAGTACATAGCTGCAACAGAAGCTTGTAAAGAGATGTTGTGGATGCAACAATTCCTAGGAGAAATAGGAATAAAGCAGGACAAGTATGTGTTATATTGTGATAGTCAGAGTGCCATTCACTTGACGAAAAACCAAACATTTCATTCAAAAACCAAGCACATTGACTTAAGGTACCATTGGATCCGGCATGTGTTGGAGGAAGAACAGTTATCCTTGGAAAAGATCCATATAGATAGGAACCCTGCTGATATGCTCACTAAGATTCTACCACGAAATAAACATGAGTTATGTAGAGGCATGGTAGGACTCGGTGTGACTTGATGAATCTTATTTGGCTTTAAGTGGGAGAATGTTAAGTGTGAAGCCAAATTCATGAATCACATGCAAGATTCTAGATCCTTCTACACCGCCATTAGTTTCTAGATCTCCATTTGAATCACATACAAGATTCTAGATCCTTCTTTTTCCTCTATAAATTTTTAATTTCTCTGGCCAGGGATTGCAAGCCAAGGACCAAGCCTGTTATGCAATACTAAGTGATTTTTGTTCTCTAGTGATTGTTTTATCTATTCCGCTATTTCTGATTGAGTAATCTTGTTGTTTCTCCATTTGTCTGTCTCCGTGAATTATTTTATGTTATTGTTGTCTAAGTCTCTGCTATTGTTGGGAATGGAATAATCCAACGCTCCCCGTTAATGGCAGTGTAAAAGGATAATCCAACGCCCCCGTGTGTTTCGTGGCTCCGTTAACTCTAGCGATGTGTCTGTTTACTAACACCCGCGGGTTTTGGTGTAACGACAATCGTGACTCCAATAAATGGTATCAAAGCCAAAGGTCTTGAGTTCGAAACACACCTGTCTCGTGTTGGGGGGAGGAGATCGTTGGGAATTGGATAATCCAACGCTCCCCGTTAATGGCGGTGTAGAAGGATAATCAAATGCCCCCATGTGTTTCGTGGATCCGTTAACTCTAGCGATGTGTTTGTTTACTAACACTTGCGGGTTTTGGTGTAACGACAATCGTGACTCCAACATAAATTTCAAGTATGTTAAATGAATCTCATAATTTTCAACAGTATTACTGCAATGCTTATGATATTAATTTTGTCCCTTTGATTCTTTGTTTTGCAGTTCACGAGTGGTAGATCTGATTGTACATATGGCCGCTACACAATAAGTTATGATAGCTCTTCATAGTCCATGTCTTGGACTCTCTTCTTTAGAGAGATTTTATGGAGTTTAGCGATTCTGGTTCTTAGAGGATTATCTGCATTTGAATAAAAATAAAGAACTTGCAAAAATTATATCATTGCATGTAAAGAAACGCATGCCTTCCATGACATTATTGCATGGATAAGAATGTGTTTTAAATTTTTGGCAAATAAAATTCAAGATATATGAATGAGCTTTCTCTTATTTGGTGTGTGGTTCATGTAAATGAAATAAAAATTGTTAGTTTTGTTTGTTTGCATTATTTACATATACAATCCAATTGTTATGTGGTTGGGAATATAAGTTTCAAATATAATTCTTGTTTGCATTAGTTACATATCTAATCCAATTGTTATGTGGTTGGGAATATAAGTTTGATATATAATTCCATTGTTATATGGATGGGAATATTTGATTATTTATCCAACATGGACAAGATTATTAGTTGCTCTATCTCAAATTTCTGGCAAATAAAATTGAGGATATATGAATGGGCTTTCTCTTATTTGGCGTGGTTCATGTAAATGAAAAAAAATTGTTAGTTTTTTTTGTTTGCATTATTTACATATACAATCCAATTGTTATGTGGTTGGGAATATAAGTTCCAAATATAATTCTTGTTTGCATTAGTTACATATCTAATCCAATTGTTATGTGGTTGGGAATATAAGTTTCAAATATAATTCTTGTTTGTATTAGTTATATATCTAATTCAATTGTTATTTGTTGGGAATATAAGTTTGATATCTAATTCCATTGTTATATGGATGGGAATATTTGATTATTTATCCAACACGGACAAGATTATTAGTTGACCTGTCTTTCTCATTTTGGAACCTTTGGAAGTTGATTTTGTTTGTTTCCATTAATTTGATATATAATCCAACCATTATATAGAATTTTAGTTCCATATATAATTCATGTTGTGTGAATAAGAATATTGATTATTTATCCAAATTGTTGAGTAGACCGGGACAAGATTATTAGTTACTCTGTTTATCTTATTTCTTATTTGGAAATTGATCATGAATCTGGATAGCTGACTTCTGTAAAAGGGACAGCGCAAATTGTGTATATTGTGTGGTGTTGTGGGTACATAATTTGAAGGGGACAATGTAAATTGTGTTTATTGTACATATTTTGAAGGTGACAGTGCAAATTGTGTTTATTTGTGTTTACATATTTTGAAGGTGACAGTGAAAATTGTGTTTATTTGTGTTTACATATTTTGAAGGTGTAGATTGTACATATTTTGAAGGGGACAATGCAAATTGTGTTTATTGTGTTCATTTGTGTTTACATATTTTGAAGGCGCAGATTGTACATATTTGGAAGGGGATTGTGCAAATTGTGTTTCTTGTGTGGGGTTGTAGGTACATATTTTGAAGATGTGAGGGGATTGTGGTTACATGCCAATTGTGTTGTGAAGATGTGTGGGGATTGTGGTTACATGTTAATTGTGTTGTATTTTTTGTGTGGGTTGTGGTTACCTATTTTGAAGATATATGAAGATGTGTGGGGATTGTGGTTACATGCTAATTGTGTTGTATTTCTTGTGCAGGGTTGTGGTTACCTATTTTGAAGATATATGAAGATGTGTGGGGATTGTGGTTACATGCCAATTGTGTTGTATTTCTTGTGTGGGGTTGTGGTTACCTATTTTGAAGATATATGAAATGTGCGTGGGGATTGTGGTTACATGCCAATTGTGTTGTATTTCTTGTGTGGGGTTGTGGTTACCTATATGTAAGATATATGTGGGGTTGTGGTCATATATTTTGAAATTATATATTCGAAAGATTTAACAATGTGTAATGGAAGTTTTTGGATTTTTTTTTTTTAATTAATTAATTAATTAATTAATTTTTTTTGTGAGAGATGGTAGGGTAATCCAAAAATGTCCATAGCTTTGGTGATGGAGGTAACCTCATAATTTAGATTTTTAGTTTACTGTCTTTGGTTAAGATAAATGGAACTGAATTAAAGATTTTATTTCTATGATAGATAAATCAAGCATGAATTTTATATCAACCTAAATCAAACTTGAAAGGGTCTTTATTCTCTTTTATAGAGAAGAACCTTGATTCGAAGCCTGAATTATTCGAACAAAAAGTGTTCAAACAAATGGAGCTTATTTAAAGATTTTATTTCTATGATAGATAAATCAAGCATGAACTTTATATCAACATAAATCAAGCATGAACATTATATCAACGTAAACCAAGCATGATTTTTATATCAACATAAATCAAGCATGCATTTGTGTTCAAACAAATGGAGCTTAATTAAAGATTTTATTTCTATGATAGATAAATCAAGCATGAACTTTATATCAACATAAATCAAGCATGAATTTTATATCAACATAAATCAAGCATGCATTTTATATCAACATAAATCAAACCTAAATGAATTTTATATCAACATAAATCCAGAATGCATTTTATATCAACATAAATCAAGAATGCATTTTATATCAACATAAATCAAATGTGAAAGGTTATTTATTCTTTTACAGAGAAGAACCTTGATTTGAAGCTTGAATTATTCCAACAAAAGGTGTTCAAACGTAGTATTCATTTGAGATGAAACAAATCTTGAGCAACATGAATGTAAATAAATTAACATGAACTCCCGAGTATAGATTATGTCAAGAAAGGTCTATTTTTCAACTTAAATAAATTAAAATAAACCAAACTTAGATCCAAACAACATATGAAGTATGCGAGGAAAAGAAGTGTTATAGCTTTAGGATTATTGTTACACGCTGAAAAGTGTAATTAATATGTTTTATTTAAAAGAAAATATAAATGCTTTATTTTAGTTTTTTTTTTGTGCTGAAGTTTCAAGGCATGAGTGCACTAACAGAAAGATTTCAAAGCTTTTCATAAAAGCTATTCCATTATAGTTTTTATCTACCAATATAGATTGGTGGTTTAGAGGTAATGGGTTTGCTTGGTGTGGGTAATGTTGTGAGATCCAATATCCACAACATAAGCATCATTAGAGATGCTATGCTTTACCTACGTAAGCATACTTATTAGAATTAGAGATGAAGCTATGCTCCACTTAAACTTCTTTAACATTATGAATTTATTGTGAATTTTTTAACAAATAGATGAAGTTATGCTCCATTTAAACTTTTTCAACATTATGAGTTTCTACGAACAGGTGAGTGAGTGTTCTCCTAGAATGTAGTTGTAGACCTTTCATTACTTAATTGAGCCCTTTGATAGAATTTGATGCTTTGGTGGCCTTGGATGACTCAAATAGGGATTGGTCCATGGCATGGTGGGAAGGAGAAGATGATTGGAGGGCAAAGGATAAGGGGAGATAGTTGAAGGCAAAGGGGAAGATAGGGGGTGAGAAGATCCACTCACAATGAGATGGCACTGGAGGTTGATGACAAATGAAGAGGGAGTGATCCAACAAAACACCAAAAGAGTGTTTGAGAGCCCATGGGAGAGTGGAAAGCAAAGAAAGGTTAATTTGGGAGTGAAACCTCGTTAGAATTTTCCTTATAGAGCCTAGGATTAGGGGAGATAGTTGAAGGCAAGGGGGAAGATAGGGGTTGAGAAGATCCACTCACAATGAGATGGCAATGGTGGTTGATGACAAATGAGGAGGGAGTGATCCAACAAAACACCAAAAGAGTGTTTGAGAGCCCATGGGAGAGTGGAAAGAAAAGAAAGGTTAGTCGGGGAGTCAAATATTGATTAATGATAAAGTTATTATTTGCATCATTTATAGTTGGCAGTGACATTTGAGGCCTTGCATAAAGGAGCAAAGGCCTTTGGAATAAACTAGCCTAAGAATGAGGTAATCCAAATTACTAAATGTGTATCCTTAGTTGATGGGAATTCCATGTACATGCCCAAAGAGGTTGGTGAATGGAAGTTAACATGGTCATAAGGGTTGTCAGGGGAGGGTCCCTATTGTGGAAGAATTAAAGTAATAATGTTATTGAGAAATTTATTAAATAAAAATTATATTTATTTACATTTTTATCATATTTTTTTTTTTTTTTTATCTAGTTCTCATGGCTTTCAAAGCAAAACTTTATAACTTACGTAATGATGAGCTTAGTTTCCACTAGATTCGTATGCTTTATGTTTATCAATGTTCATAGTCTAGTTTCCACATAGACAAACTAGAACTCATCAAAGAATCTAGCTAGAGAAGTATTATACATAATCAACAATATAATATAAATATCTTGGTCATCACCAAAATGGTTGGTGGGAACGCCATTTACGCACTCAAAGAGGTTGGAGAATGTCAGTTAACATGGTCACAAGGGTTGTGGGAGGATCCTTATTGTGGAAGAATTAAAGTAATAATGTTATATTGAGAAATGTATTAATTTTTTTTTCATATTATTTTCATTCATATTATTTACTATGTTTATCTACTTCTCATGGCTTTCAAATCTAAGTTTTATAGCTTATGTAATGACAAGCCTAGTTTCCACCAGCTTCGTATGCTTATATTTATTACTGTTCATAGTAATAATCAACACATTCAACAATATAATATAAACATATTGAGCTAACATCTATTGAGTAACATTCTGGGAAATAACATTAAGGGAATAACATTTGGGCTGAGGTGGCATACTTGTGAAATCAGTAACTTGTTCCATTAGAGCATGGAGAATGTGCGGACCCACCGACGGGTCAACCCTGGAGCAAATGTTAAGTGCACAATAGCAAAAGGGTAGGTAAGAAAGCCTGGGAGTGGCAAAGATTGGTGGTAGATAATAGTCCGTTGTGTGGTACTCAAACCCATGAACATGTGGCAACTAGTAAGCAATTGCCTAGTAGTGTCAGGAGGCTAGCTAGGTCAGTATAACCACGTGGTCACCACATGGCCAAGTTGGTGATGTGGTGTTTTTTAAATGTGTAAAAAATTCAATGGTTGCATCTTTGGATCCAGAGTTCGGATTAAAGTAAAATTTTATATCATTGAAATTGTCTTGATGAGATGAACGTGATGGTGATATTGAACTAAGGTGTGAAGTAATTTGATGAGATCAAAATTTTTAGACCCCATTTCCATAATGACACCTTGGATCTTGGCTCAACATGGTAACCATCTCCTCTTAACTTGCATTTTGGTAAAAATTATGAGGGGGTGTGTTACAAAGTTGGTATCATAATTTTTTCATTTACAATTCAGAAAATAAAGAAAAATTGAAAATACAACTTTAAATTTTGCCCAATCTTAGACCTTTTGTAGCTAGCATTACTTACAACAGCCACCCCCAAGCTAGATCTGCGATCTAAGGGGAATTTCTCTTTAGCCTTGCAGAAAGCCTTCTTTAGACACAATGGTTGGTCAATTATGATAGTGTGTGGTTTATCAACTAGTCAAGCACAACAAAATCCATAATAAGGGTGGTTTATTAGCTACACCAATCACTCCAAGAGTGGTTTATTTCCCCCCAACAAGCACCCAAGGTGGTTTATCAACTGTGTCAAGAATTATAATATTTGTTTATTAGCCCACAATGAGTGGTTTATTTGTCCCCAACAAGCACCCAATGTGGTTTATGAATTGTGTCAAGCATTCTAATATTTGTTTATTAAGCCACAACAAGCACTTTTTTGCATGTGGTTTATCAACCCTAGCAAGCACCTTGAGTGGTTTATCAGTTGTGTGAGGCACTCAATGCCATTTCCTCTTACTCTTTTGGTCATAATTATCTTGTAAGGGAAATCCCATTCCCTCAGCTCAACTTATTTGTATTTTTCTCATGATCTCCACCAAGAAGAGGTCCAACCCCATATTACTGTGCATTCTCTTTTTATTATTTCCCTAAGGGTCTCTTCATATTCCTCTTGTTTTCTTTTTCATCTTAAATTTAATTTAAGGTGCCAATTAATCCTACATGAGTTCATTTTCCCTCTTCCCTCTTAGATCATGGATATGTGGTCCCATACTTCAGATCATTATATTATTGCATTACAAAAATCAAGGGAACAAGTACTAGGGGTGTCACAAACTCCACCCCATTAAAGGGAACACCATCCTCAATGTTCTTATTAGCATAAACAAATCAAAATTGAGCTTTATATATGTAGCTCTTGCATTTCTTTATTTAACAAACAAAAGATGGGTACTATGCCATTATTTGATCGACCCTCTCCTAGGTGGCTTCATTAGGTTCAAAGTGCTTCCATTGCACCTTGATCTGCTCTATTGTTCTATTATGGAGTATGATTTTCCTTTGGGCCAGGATGCATAGTGGTTCTAGTTGGTGAATGGTAGTTAACAAGGTCACTCATGGGAGCACCCCTATTGTGGAAGAATTAAAGTAATAATGTTATATTGAGAAATGTGTTAAACAAAAGAATATTTTTATTCATATTATATAATATAAGATGGGAAAATGATATAAATTCTTGAAAGATACGTGTGTGTGTGAGAAAAAATTATTTTGAGACATATTTTATTATTATTATTTTGTAAGCTCAAGATATTTATATTATATTTTTGAATATGCATAATACATCCCGTAGATAGATCTGTTCTAGTTTGTCTATGTGGAAACTAGACTATGAACATTGACAAACATAAGCATACGAAGCTAGTGGAAACTATGCTCATCATTACATAAATTACAAAACTTTGCTTTGAAAGCCTTGAGAACTAGATAAACATAGAAACAAAAAACATATATACTAGAAACCAAATAGACTAATAACCTTATCGCTAGTGGCATCATGTGTAGGAAAGACCTTGAGGTTAAGCAACTAGAGTAAGGCACTGTATAGGTTGTGTTAATTTTAGTTAACAATGGTATGTTTTATGCTTAGCAAAATTACTTCAATGTTCCTTTAGCATCCCAATGACAATTTCCAGTTTAGATTTCTCATAACAATCACATTAACCATTAATGACATTGACAGTAAAAGTAGATAGAACATGAAACAATATGTAGAAGACAAGCCAAGACAAGTGGGCACCAGATTTGGCAGATGCTAAGTAAAAACACCAATACGGGGAAAACCCTTTGATCAATTCTTCTTATCATTATATCAAAATGTTCAACAGAGAGAGAGCGTACAAAAGTAAAATTTAATTGCCAAATTCAAAGTGAAAACAACCTTGTCAAAATCTGCAGTCAACTACAGTAAAATCAGCCCTAACCAAGAAGTCAATGATGGTCAAAGAAAAAATAGAATGTCCTCAAACTAGCTCATTTTTCCCCAGTCAAATTTGGCCTGATCAGGATTTCAAAGTCAACCCAAAATAGTGATGAAGTCAATAGTCAAACTTGGTAAAATTGTTGTCCTGAAATATGTGGTCAAATTGCAATTTTTATTTGTGGTTAAAGTGCTTAGAATACCTTGGTTTCTGTGCCAAAAGATGTGGCTTTCCCAAACAGATAATCTCCCAAAAGGTTGAGGTCAAACTCTCCTTGGAAGGTTAAAATCAACAGTAGTCAAACTATAGAATTTTCTGAGATTTTCGGCCCTGCAAATTAGCTTTGAAATTTGTCCTCCTTGATCCACATGTGAGAGAGAGAGAAAGAATACCTACCAATGAGAGGAGGAGAGAGAATGCGAGTGATGAAGATGCCAAATGAGGTGAAAGGTCACTTGTATTTATACACTTCGTTGAGGGTGAAGTGACACATCCATCAGGCTTTCTGAGCCTACATGGTGATGTGGCCAACCTTGATAATCTGCACATGTGTGGGCATAAATTCAAAATCACACTTCTTATTGTCCAAATGAGATGATCATTATATAAATGTTGGTCCTCTTAAAAAGAAGAATTTAATGCAATCATCATCTCCATCAAATGAGTTGTCCCAGGGTCAAATTTGACGCTAGTTGCCAATTTTAACACTCTCTCTCAACTAGGAAGAATTCCACCTGACAATCATCGATCATCATGCCATCTTGTCATCATGTACCATCTCTTTCTCATATCATCTCTTTTATGCTGAAAAATGATATGAATAATAAAGAAGAATCGATTGAGAGTGAGTCACAAGACCTTACTACTCTCCACTGACAAATGTCAGTCTTGATCCCAGATCAAGTTGTTGAACACCATGCATCCTAGACATAGGTAGTACGAAAATACACAATATGGGTCCCTATCCATGTTTCCCAACTCATTGGCCAAATGAGAGGTACTTCCCATGAGTCTCAAACTACGTGGGTAGGATGTATGCTGGGGCATCAATAAGAGAACGTGAACCACTCATCCTACTCATATGCCATAGGAGAAGGTGAAACACTCATCCTATGCATATGTCAACTATAGGGGAAGGTGAACCACTCACCCTACACACAGTCAACCATCATGGGGTATCACAGGGGAAGGTGAACCACTGACCTTGTACACAGTGTAGTAATAGGGGAAGGTGAACCACTCACCCTATGGTCGCTCATAGCTCCAAGAGGTACCCCAAGCCCTCAGGAGCTCCTAGAGCTCAATGTTCAATTCAAGCGGTACCCTCATAGGAGGGTTTTTCAACGACTCCAAGTCCCTCTTGGAAGGCTAAGAATTTGAATTTCCCTATGGGCTTTGTGAGGATGTTTGTGACTTGCTCATCAGTCTTGATGTTTTGGAGCCTTATTGCTCCCCATTGTACCATATCTTAGATAAAGTGGTACCTTATATCAATGTGCTTGGAATGATCGTGGAAGAAGAGATTCTCTGAAAGGCGAATCCCACTTTGGTTGTCGCAAAATATTACGGTGGTATCTAGAACGTGCTCAAATAGCTCACTAAAGAGCTTCCTCAACCAAACAACTTCACAACAGGCCATACTAGCTGTAATGTATTCGGCCTTGACGGTTCTTAGAGCAACTGATTTCTATTTCTTTCTCATCTAATAAATTGAAGTAGGCCCTAACGAGAAGCAACATCCAGACTTTCTCTTACGACCCACCATGCTGCCAGCCATATCAACATCAATATATCCATGTAGCCTCAAATTCCCAACATTGTATCTAAGTCCATAATTGATTGTGCCACACAGATATCTCAAGAGATTCTTAGTAGCAATCCAATGTATTTGATGAGTTCCAACCATAAATTGACTCAACGTATTCATAGCGAAGCATATGTTAGGACAAGAGTTTAACAAAAACATCAGGGCCCCCACAAATTATCTATATTCGGAAGGGTTTTCCAATTCGGGACCAACAACACTTCCACATAGCTTCTTGAAGTTGAGTTCCATCATAGTATATAAAAACTTGTAATCCACCATCCCACATCTCTCGAGTAGCTTCACAATTTATTTTCCTTAAGAAAGGAAAATCTCACCTGGCTTTTGGCATACCTCCAGCCCTAGCAAGTAGTGCATAAGAGCTAGCTCCTTCATCTCAAACTTAGAAGCCATGTCCCTCTTGCATTGATAAATAAGAGGGACTACGCCTGTCCGGAAGAGATCATCTACATAAAGGACCAAAATGAGAGGCACATCCTTTTCAACCTTGAGGTATAGGTTAGGATCAACATCGCTCCTTGTAAATCCCAGCTTCACAAGATAGCTTCAATCCTCTCATACCAAGCCCCAGGGGCTTGCTTCAACCCATAGAGGGATTTCTTCAACCTGCACACGTGTGTCATTCAATATTGTACTTTGAACCCCTCAGGCTGTTCTAGGTAGACTTCCTCCTTAAGCAAGCCATGTAAGAAAGAAGTTTTAACATCCATCTGGTATAGCTACATCCTTGAGAGGCAACGAAAGTAATAATGGATTAGATAGTGGTATGTTGGGAAACTGATGCAAATGTATCGTCATAGTCTACTCCTTCCTTTTGAGAGAAGCCTCAAGTAATGAACTCGACATTATATTTTTTTCAGCACTCCCATCAGCTCCATGTTTGATTTTGTAAAGCCATTTAGAAGTAACCACAGATTTGTCCTTGGGTCTAGGAATCACATCCCAGACATCATTCTTCATGATAGATTCATATTCCTCATTCATCGCATCCTTCCAGACTTGGTGCTTAACGACTTCTTCAAACATACATGGCCCAGATTGAACAATAGTACTTATAGCAACTAAGTACCCTTGATACATGTTTATCTTCTTGCTTTCACTGAAAGTCCCTCTTGGAGCAATATGTATCTCAACATCTTTGAGAGTATCTTTGAGCCACAACGACCTTTTCCTTGAGGTAGAGGGATTACTAGGTGGTGGATCAATGAGATCCATTAGGGCCTTCAACATCAGGCATAGGTTCATCTAAATGAGGTTTATCCTATTTTTCCGCAACACTATCATTATTATCCTTCATTGGAATGGGGAGATCTGAGGCTCCACTATCAATCAACCAATGATCCAAAGTATCTAGAGGAGAGGCAGTAGATAAAGCGGAAATAAGATAAAATTCTTTTTGTTTTCCTACAACATTACTTTCCTCATACCTGGAATTTCTTATCCTTTTGGGAGGTAACCATTTCCATCTCAAGAATCAGGAGCATTCTTTTTTCCTTTATTGTTGAACCTATTGTTCCTTTGGTTTCCATTGCCTTTGTAGTTGTCATGATTATTGTTGTCATCATCCCTTCGAAGTATCCTTCTTGTGAGGACACTCTCTAACATAACGTCTAAACCTAATGCAATTGTAGCACCTTCCTTTTCTTCCTTCTTTGAATCCTTGCTTGAATCCTTGACCTTGTCTCTTTGGACCAACATTATTCTTCCTTTTAGCATGATTGGAGAAAGTAGTAGGTTCATTTCCATTTGAACGATTGTCTCTCTCCATCATCCTTGTCTGTTCTTGAGTGCATCTAGCCAATAATTCATTGAAACTAGGAATCTTGTCATTGTTTAGAATGGTCATGTTAAATTCATACCATGCTCTTGTAAGACCTCTGAGAGCAATGAGAGTGAGTTCCCTGTCAGCAATAACTTCTCCAATAGATAGAAGGTCACTCTTGATTTATGTAATCCTCATGAAGTAGGATTGGACAAATTCCCCTTTATCCATTGTTGGTCCGTGCAACAGGTATAAATTTACCCTTGATCACACTATATTTTTCCTCCTTTTTATGCATTTGTGCCATGATGTAATAAGGTTTTGATAAGATTTCTATAGAAAATGAATGAAACTGCTTTTGATGTGATTGGCTGTCAAAACTAGCTTTCGTTGCTTTTTATATAGAGATTAGTGAATGGAACAACTACTGTTCAACCTATTGAACATCAAAGGCTAAACAGAAAAAACAACGCGTGTCTTGTGTGGTCAAATTGAGAAGCGAATCAAGAGGATCAACACAAGATAAAAGACTGTATGATAATAGCATTTAGTTGCGAATTCCTCAGGATCTCCTGATCCCAAGGAATCACATTTATCTCTTTTCCTCTTTGACTATAAGAGGGGAAAGATGAATAGAATAGGAGACTTAAATTTTCACATTTTTACCTCAGTTGTAATTTTAATATACAGAGTGTTGTTCTGAAGGATACATCGTGCTGTAATGACATTTGGATTTGATGAATAATATATAATTCACGTTGCTGTCCATTTGTGATATTATGAAGTAATCAAGCAGTAATCACTGGCGGCTTGGGCCTGGTCACTAGTGGATTTCACTATTGTTCCTTGTTTTATAGTTTACCTTTCTTTTACTGCAAGTTTAATTACTCTGTTTTATAGCTTTGTGATTGATTTACTTTCACTAGTGTTGAGTTTGTGTATTCACTGCATTAATTCTTATTTCTGTTGATTGGCTTCATTTATTTATGTCGTGGATTGATTTGATTGTTAGATAAGAATCATTTCTTGTTAATTGAAAGCTAGAGTTTTATTGATTATATCAGGTGTATTACTTTTATGCATAAGTCTAGATTTAGCTGAAAGAGCTCTGTTATCGCTACGGTGCACTTGGTTGATGTAATTGCAGTTAGAACTTTCGATCAAGATTGAATTGTGATTTCGATTAAGATTGAGTTTTGATGTTTGAATAAGTTAATTTCCTTGAAGTTACAAGTTGGTAGTTTATGGTTTGATCCATTTACTCTTGTATTGAAATCAATAAGTTTTTTTAAAGCATTACTCTCTATAAATTCAACGATTTACATCACTTGCACATATTGTGTACACTCTTGAAACAAAAAGACTTACCTAAAAGACACCTTATTTGTGCCCAAAATTTTGGTGCCGTTACGGGGGAGAGTGTTTCCATTTCATAAAAGGTGATGCGTGTTTTATGTTTGTGTGCTGCAAGAGAACTGGGTATTAAAAACTGAAGGTAAGAACTTGTGTACGAGTAATTAAAGTTCTTGCTCCCATCCACTTTTTAGCACAATTGCGTAGGAATAGATGTTTGATGTTTGTTTGCTGTGAAAGAACTAGGTATTAAAAATGGAAGTAAGAACCTGCGTATGAGTAAGTAAAGTTCTTGCTCCCTCGCCCGCTTTTTAGCAAAATTGCATAGGAATTAAAGTAGAAATAAATGTTTGAATTTCTGAGTGAATGAATAAGAAGAAAAAGAGTAGAAAAAGATTTAATTCCTCCGCCCAGATCTGAAAAATATAAGGGATCAGTGCCCCTTGGACGATCAACCTTCATTGATGAAATCATAAGGAAAGCTAAGTCTCAGTCATTAGTAGGACCTCAAATCGTTTCTACAAAAAATCCCACTGTAACCCTTCAGGCCGCAGGATCACCATCTGCAGTTGACATTGAGATTCACAGCAAGACTAAGGGGTCTGAATAGAGTTTTCAGAACACTGAAAATTTTCAGTTTAGCCCTTTACAAGAAGGGAATTCTTGCAACCTCCATGAAGGAGAAGGAGAAACAGGTAGTGCTGAAAAGATTAATTCATCAGAACCCAAATATCCTGAAGTAGTAGTTGAATAGAGGACACCCAGTATTCCAGACCAAGGTAGTGCTGTTAAAATCATTTTAAAAGTCTCTTCTAGCTCCCCCAGAAATAGAGCTCTAGCTCCAGAAATCCCTGAAGAATATTGGCATATTTTTTACCAAATGGCCAATAACCCGCAACAACCTCAGACCTCTACATTACAATACCCTATTGTTGATAATGCTTTCAATGCTCCCATGAAAGCCATCCCATTACAAAATATTCCTACCTTCCATGGGCTAACTTTAGAGGATCCTGATGCATTCCTTTTCGAATTTGATGTTTTATGTATGGTATATGATTACACTACCGACCCCCAGAAGCTAAAACTGTTCCCCTCTACTCTGAAGGGAGAATCTCTACGTTGGTTTATGGGGCTTGGTGGAGGTACTATTAATGACCGGGACCAAATTAAAACAGTATTTCTGAAAAAATACCAATATTATTTTCGAACTAGAGAACTGAAGGATGAAATCTTTCAAATGGTAGCTAAGACTAATGATAATCTTAAAGAATATGTAGAATGTTTTCAATATAATATGAAAATATCTCCTTATGCAAATTTGCCTCCTGAAGTTCTTAAAACTATGATGATCAAAGGTGTGAAAGATCAATGGGTAGAAACATTAAATTTAATGGGGAAGGGTGATATTTATCAAGAGGATTATGACAATGTTATACAATTGTGCATCAGGTGTTCTAGAGGCTGTACAAGGCTGAAACCAACTGGACGTGATGAGATCACCAGAGACAACAAAGCCTTAGGAGGAAGCATTAGACGAGTTGAAATAAAAAATCTACTGGAATATTTCAAGACTGATATCCTGGGGACCGAAAGAAGAACAAATCTAGCTATTTTTGTCCACATTGCAGAAAGAAACAAAATCATAGAGAAATTTTGTTAGATATGATTCAAACATGTGCCATGTGGACTAAGGATCAGGCTACAGAAGGTTGTACATTGCTTCCTGGATTAAAAGAAGATTTTAAGGAAGTAGAGGAGGAAGCGGAACTAGTATATCTGATAAACCACCGCCATCAATGACAAACACGTTCGACAGGTATGCCTACAAAACCATCTGTGTTCTTTCCTTCTTCGCAATTTAATTCTCATCAGTATTCAGGAGCAGCATGGCAAAACCAGCCACCTTTCTCTACTTGGCCACCTCAAGCATTTTTTATGCAATCCTGGACCAACCAATCAAATCCAAAATATAATTGGTGAAATCCCTCTTACCCTCCACCATTCTGGCAAAACAACCCCTATCCCTCTCAATGGTCTCCTTCTACCTCACAAAATCAGAATTGGCAATTGAATTGGCAACGATCCGCAAGCTAGCGTATGGGAACAGTTCCTCTACCTCAACCAACCTTACCAGCACCATACATGTTGCAGCAAAATCCTCAACTTAATATACGACCGCAACTCCCAACTTAACCCAACCCAAATCCTAACAATAGACCAATCCAGTGAGTCCAAATTATTGAGAGTCTGGACCCTGAAGTTGAAATGAGAGAATGTAATGAACTTAAGTTAAGATCTAGATGCGTAATTGCTCCAAACGAGGACAAAAATATGCCACATGAAGTTAAAGAAACATATCCGAATAAGCCTTTGACTGTAGATGACCAGCAAATAAAACAGGGAGGAGACATAGTCAGGCAGAGAGATCCCGAGAAAGTTATAATTACTTCTCCCTCGTTCCCATAAAGATTGATAATACCTCGACCTATTGAATATCCTGACTTTGATCTTTTGGGTGAACTCAAAAATCTCTGTATAAAAATACCCCTCCTCCAGGCCATTCAAGACATTTCGATATATGCTAAAACCATTAAAGAATTGTGTGCAAAGACGTCTGTGAGGAAAACAAAAATAACACCAACTGTCCATGTCATCGGAACTTTGTCTGATTTATTACTAGGCAAAGAAACACCTATAAAATATGAAGACTCGAGAAATCCCATTGTCACAGTGAAAATAAAGGGCCGCTCTTTTCCCAATGCTTTACTTGACTTAGGGGGTGCCATTAATATTCTTACAACATAAACTTGCGAAGTGCTTGGCATCACAACCTTAGAACCAACCACTACCTTGTTGGAAATAGCTGTTTGGTCAATTTAGTGAAGTCTAAATTGCAACTTTTAAATGTCAACCCGGGGCTCGTAAGCTGATGAAGTGAGGTGTACTATATGTACTTAGATAACTGTTTTCTTAGTCTTTTGTCGTTTTTAGCTTTTTTTAAGTTTGTTTTCGAATGTATCTTTCCTACTGTGATGTGATGAAAATGTAATAAAGCAAGTGAAATGTGGATGATTGTGGTGATCTCTAATTGATTTCTCAAAACTTAAAAAGTATTCTACAAGAAAGCTTGAACAACAACTGCAATAAAATCAAATCTTAAAGGAAAATAAAGACATCAAATAAAAGACTAATGACATCGGCCCAGTATCTCTGCTGCTGAATGAAAATGAAAATGAAATCTATATTAAATCCAACTAAAAGTAAGAACAACTATCTCACACTATTTCAACTCTTCAACTTAATCTTCTCTATGAAAAGATATCATGAAATGTTAAGCAATGTGAAATCTAAGTGAAACTACATAAAGGAGACTAGTCACAATACTTTAACTTTCTCTTAACCTTTTGCCTTTCAGCTGAATTTATCATGTAAGAAACAGTTATGAATAAGTCAAGTAATGTGAGTTCTAAAGCAAACTAAATCAAGCTATACTAAGTGATATTTTGGCTCCCAATAAAGTTATTTGATTATGGAAAAGGAACCATCAATAGATGAACAACTTGATATCTAAGAGCAAAAAGTAAATATGCAAGTTAAAGAAATGACAGTAAGGAAAATCAAAACTGCAAAACAATGAAGGTCAGCAACATAGACAAGATGATCACGCATGCCACTAGTTATGAAAAGAAAAGAAGGAAAACTGTCCCGGGCTTGCCTAAGAAACCTGCATAACACACTGATCAGTCATGAACATAAAAGTGCAGAAATGTAAATCAACAGAAATCAAAGTTTATGTACAGCTAATATACATGTTGAAAAGAAATAAAAACACAGCAATTTAAAAGACATCTGTACAGCTAATATACATGAAACAAGAAAAAGAAATGCAGGAAATTAAAGGTTACTGTACAGGGCTTCAGCAAACAGGGGCCCTCTGCCTACTTCAGCCGGTTCAAGGAGCAGTTATACGCTTAAATGCAAAACAGTCTTCTCATGTATTGACAGCAAATGTAAAAGTACAGTGGGGAGTTCAAAATTACATACAAAAATGATTACCAAAACGATTAACTCTACAGCGTTCAAGGACGCTTTATTTATAAGGAGAAAGCAAACTACTTTAACGAGATCTATGCTATTCAACCAGCTGTTTAAAAACACGTGAATCCTCTGCGTCCCCGGATCTAGGTAACTGTCATCGTGTTCATTCAATCTGGAGAGTATGGCTGTTGGATTCGTGCTTCTAGATTGTCTCCGTGGCTGAGGATGATGCCACCTAGCTTCACGTGCCCAAAAACAGAGCAACGCAGAGCCGTGCCACCGCTGAACACTTCTGTTGACCGGTATTTGCCTCCTCGTTGACCGCGGGCTTTTATGGCTGTTCTGGGTGATCTGGAGGGACACGTACCATGTCCTTGACCCCTGGAACTTGCCCATGTGGCTCATCTTCTCAGAGGACACCTGTAACATATCGTTTAATAAAACAGCTGCGGAATCCTGTGTTGGCTGCAGAAACCTGGATCAGCTGCGGAAACCTGTGTTGGCTGCGGAAACGCAGCACTCTGAACCAAAATTCTAAACCAAACAACAGTCACTTAGCATAGTTAGAAAACCATGTAAAAAGTCCTAAAATACAATGATTTAATCAACTTGGTGGATGAAATGAGTGGGAAAAGGAGGCTGAGAGGTGTATGGGAAGGTACAGGTTCAAGGCTCTACATACCCCCACTGTGAAGGTGTTGCATGTCCTCATGCAACCAAAACTTAGTTCTTTTCCTCAATCCATGTGCTCTGATGCTTCTGCAAGAACATCCAGCCTTCTTCTCTTTCTCCTTGATGCCAAAATGGTCCTTGGTTTCTTGACTAGACACCTGAACTTCAAATTAATCAATGCCCTGCTCAGCTTCTTACACTTTTTCTTCAACTTTCTATTCTTCTTCTGCCACAGTCCTAAGTGAAGCATGGTATTGTCATGGACAATCTTGTCCACCTTACTTTGCTCTTTTAATGCTTCATTTTCTTGTTTAATGTGCCTGTTTAGGACTTCTAGCTCAAACACTTCCTGTTTTAAAGACTGCACTTGTGCATCAAGTGGCAAGGTAGTGCTTGGTCCTGCAGCTGATTGTTCCAAGGACTCTAAGTAGTTATATGCTTCTTGCTGGGTGGAATCTACCTCAGGTGTTTTTCTCGGCCTGAACTCAAATTCTGGTAAAGGAGGACTGTTTTCTCTTTCCAGCTGAAAAGGACTTTCCTCACGTGGAGGACTTGCCTCAATGTCTTGCTGAGCTGGACCTTTTTCAGGTGTTCCTTCACCTAAATCAATAAAGTGTGATTGTTTTTCTTGGGTTACACTTTTCTTTCCTTTGAGCCTACTGCTCCTCCTCACATGTGGACTAGTGCTCTTTTTCTGTGCACTCTGTTTTTCTTTTTGTTTCTTTGCTGAGGCAGCAGCTTGAAGATGTGCTAACCTTTCTGCCAGAGTTTGAGACTCTTCTTCTACAGATGGTTCAGGGGATGGATATGTCTCTTGAATAGTTACTTTACCTTTGTCCTTTTTCTGCTTCTTATTTCTAGCTCCCTCTTCTTCTTCCTCATGAACAGTTTCCTGAGTGTCTACTGTAGGAAGGTCCTGGGCTGTAACATTTCTTTCTTTCCTCCTACTTCTTTTTGGGATTTTTGGGAAACTGCTGGCAGAGGCTTCAGTCACTTCTTGGAAGTGATTTCTGATCAAAAACTTTTCCCAAGTATCGTTATTATTTTTCAATTGATCTTCAATGAGAATTCTGATGAGCCCGTGATGGTAAAGGTGGGATTCAATATGGCCTACATGTTTCTGAACAGTAGAGCTCATTTTCTTCAGGCTTGCTAACAGAAAGTAAGGTAAATTAAGGGCATGGCCTTCCATAAAATTCATCATAATCCTTGCATGATACATGTACATGGTGCCAAAACGACCCTCGCATGTAATAAACTTCTGAACAAGTAATAACAGCGTAGACCATTCTTCTTTGATTACATGCACAGGAATTCCTTTAGTAAATATAGAAGTATCCATACCTGTGTTTTTGAGCATGACTTTCCATCCTTGATCATCCAGACCTCTGTTTTTAAACCATCTGTCTCCCTGTTGTGGTAAACTGGTTGCTGCTGCTATTGTGGCCTCTGTTATTGTAAATTTCAAATCCCCTACCTCCACTACGTGTCCATTAAAGGACCGAGCAAAAGCTTTAGTGACTTCCTTATTATAACCTCTGAACTTTTGAATAAATTTCAGCCACTTTGCTTTCTTCAATGACTCCTTCGTCTGCGGATACCCCTCCAGGTATTTTGGGCCCTCAGGTTCAGCTCTGAGTAACTTTCCCATTCTCGGCTTTCAACCCCGGCTGAAAATTTTACTGTGTGTGGACGTTCAAGGGAAAAACGAGCTGATTACGGGATTCTTAAGGTAAGTGGAGTGGCCGTAATCGAAATGCAAAGCGTATGCAGTGACTGTAATCAGGGTTTAGAGCAAAGCTATGGAGGTTGCAGCGGAAATGGAGAGCAGAGAATGGTATGAGCACGAGGTAAGCAACAGTCACGGGTTTAGCATCAAATGCATGCGGGAGTGGAGTGATAAATGGGCAGTATAACGGCTGAGTCCTTTTGAATCGGTTGGCTTACGCCACGTCTCAACGTTGGCTGCGGAAATTATGGTGGAGGAGAGCCGTAGTACAGTAGGTCACTTCTTCCACGTACGGCCAATAAATGAAAGAGCAGCCCCATTTCGAGTTTGAATTAATAGTGATTATGGGACCGTTAGAAAGGAATGAGGTGGATGGATTATCATCGTGGAAGAGGAGTGATATGGATCTTGCCGTATCAAATCATTGTATTTAGTGGAATTTCCATGATCTAATAACTATGCATACAATGACATTAAATTGTTATTTGGTAGAGATTTTGATCATACCTTTGGAAGTTTGCCATTTGTTGATTAAGGCTTCTGACCCATTATTGCTTTTTGATCTTGCAGATGCCTCATATCTTTGCTGCCTTTGGTGATGATGATGCTAACCTTTGACTGTGATTTTTTTTTGAAAACAGAGTGCTGCTGGCTGTAGAGACAGAGTGATGCTGGCTGCGGAAATCGTTTCGAGCTGCGGAAACTGGTGCTAGCTGCGGAAACGGTTCCCAGCTGCGGAAACTGAGACAACACCCCTTTAACTGCACAAATATAGTTAGAAAAAGAACTAACTGAATGAAATAGTCCTGAGAGGGACTTTTATTGATGGAATGGAATGAAATGAGTGGAATGAGATGGAAGTGAAGTGGAGTGAAGTGGAATGGAGATGAAGATGAGATGGAGGTGAAGATGGAAATGACAAGTGAGGTGGAGTGAAGATGGAAAGGAAGAGAGATTTTTTTTTTGGAAAATATAGAGTGTCAGGTGTCCCTGATTTTCACTCTACATTTTCTGTATAAGACTGCCAATCTATGATTGGTTTTCAGGCTTATACAAAAGATTTTTTTTTTTTTTTTTTTTTTCAACTGAAAGAAACAAAGACTAGGCTGATGGAGGAGAAGAATTCTTCTCCACCAGCCTCATTGCAGAATTTTCTTGAAACATTTTGACAAAGTCCTCTTTTGAGAGTGGCTTATGATAAATTTTCAATCGGTGGCCATTCACAATGAGAGGAGTTTGAAACTCATCAATAGTCTTGACTCGAACTGCTCCATTGCTAAAGACTTCATCAATCTCATATGGTCCAAGCCAATGAGTCTGAAATTTTCCTTTGAAGTCTTTAAACTTGGAATCAAACAGTAACGCCCAATCTCCCTTTTGAAACTTTTTCTCTTTGATATATCTGTCATGCCACTTAGTTCTTTGGTGCTGAACTAGATCAGTCCTTAAAATTGCATCTTGTCTTATTTCATCTAGCTCATTCAGCTGCTCCATTCTGTGCTTTTGGGCTTCTGATAGATTCATCCCCAACTGAACTGCCATCTTGAAGGTCTTGACTTGAAACTCAATGGGGAGCAAGACTTCTTTCCCATAAACAAGTTCATAGGGAGAATGTCCTGTTGTGTTCCTCCATGTAGTTCTATAGGCCCATAAGGCTTCAGGAAGCCTTTCTGCCCAATCTCTTCTGTGGAGATGAACAGTTTTGGTGATGATGCTCTCAAGAACTTTGTTTGTGGATTCCACTTGACCATTTGCTTGCGGATGGTATGGAGTAGATTTTCTGTGCTTGATTTTGTATTCTTCCATCAGCTTCTCCATCAAGTTAGATGTAAATTGACTTCCCTGATCTGTCACAATTTCTCTTGGGACACCAAAACGAGTAAAAATATCCTCAAAAAGAAATTGAACAACTGAATTTTCAGTGGCAGAAGGCAATGCCTTGGCTTCTACCCATTTAGTAACATAATCAGTGCAAACCAATATATACTTCTTTTGTCTAGATGGTGGATTAATAGGTCCAATGAAATCTAAAGCCCATTTTTCAAAGGGTTCGATGAGTACCTGTGGCTGTAATGGCATTTCATTTGAAAGAGTTGGTCTCCCAACTCTTTGGCAGCTGTCACACCTTCTAACATATTGTTTTGCATCTTTGAAGAGAGAAGGCCAATAATATCCTAAAGAAAGGATTTTATAGGCCGTCCTCTTGTCAGCAAAGTGTCCACCGCACGGTTCATCATGACATGCCTTAAGGATGTCAGGCATTTCATCTTCCCGAACACATCTTCTGATCACACAATCTAGCCCTGTTTTGAACAATTCATTAGAAATCCATGAATACTTTGAACTCTCCTGAATGATTTTCCTTTTCTCATTAGGAAATAAGTGTGGAGGTAGCTTCCCTGTAACCAAATAGTTAGCAATATCTGCATACCAAGGAGTTTTAGTAGTTACTGCAAACAAATATTCATCTGGAAACTTATCCTCTACAGGAGAATCTTCGTTAGTATTTTGGATTCTAGACAAGAAATCAGCTACTGTATTTTGTTTCCCTGGTCTATCTAACACAGTAATATTGAATTCTTGTAAAAGTAAAAGCCATCTTGTAACTCTGCCATTAGTAACAGGTTTGTTCATGAGATATCTAATTGCAGAATGATCAGTATGGACAAAAGTTTCATAGCCTGTTATATAATGTCTAAACTTGTTGATTGCATGAACAACAGCTAAGAACTCTTTTTCAGTCACAGTATAATTTAACTCAGTGGGAGTCAAATTTTTACTGGTGTAGTAAATGGCATAAGGAACTAAATCCTTTTGACCCAACACAGCTCCTAGAGCTGTATCTGAAGCATCTGTAGAAATATGGAAAGGAAGTTTCCAATTTGGCCCTCTCAAAATGGGTGCTTCAGATATTCTTGTTTTTAAAGTTTCAAATGCAGATTGACAGTCAGGATCCCAATTGAATTCACAGTCTTTTGTAAGTAATTTGAAGAGCGGAGATGCTATCTTGGTGAAGTTTTCAATAAATCTTCTATAATATCCAGTAAATCCAAGAAAACTTCTAACATCTTTTTGACAATTTGGAATAGGTAACTTGGAGATGACTTCAACTTTTGATCTATCAACTTTAATTCCATCTCCTGAAATATGATGTCCTAAAACAATCCCTTCAGTAAACATCATAAAACATTTTTCATGACTTAATGAAAGATTTGTTTCTTTACATCTTATAAGGACTTTTTCCAAATTTTCTAATGCCTCTTCAAATGAATTACCATAAACTGTAAAATCATCCATATAGACCTCTACACAATCATGAATTAGATCAGAAAAGATTCCTAGTACTGCCCTTTGAAATGTTGCGGGTGCATTACATAATCCAAAAGGAAGTACTCGGTAAGCAAAAGTTCCCCATGGACAGGTAAATGTGGTCTTGTCCTGATCTTCAGGTGCTACCTGAATCTGATTGTAACCACTAAAACCATCCAAAAATGAGAAATACTTTTTGCCTGCTAAAGTATCTAATACTTGATCAATAAAGGGTAAAGGAAAGTGATCCTTCAAAGTTGCTTTGTTCAATTCCCTGTAATCAATGCAAACCCTCCATTTACCATTCTTTTTAGGTACTATAACCAAAGGAGAAACCCACCGGCTATCTGAAATGGGGTAAATGAAGTTTACATTAAGTAACTTTTGGAGCTCTTCTTTCACTATCTCCCTAAGGTTTGGATTCATCCTTCTTTGAGGTTGTCTGATTGGTCTACTGTTTTCCTCAATGTAGATGTGATGAATGCAAGTCTTAGGGTCAATACCTTTCATATCAGTATACTCCCATGCAAATGCAGTAGAATGTTTTTGCAAGATTTTGGTTAGCTCCCCTGTTGTGATTTTTCCAAGTTTCTGTTGATATTCAATGTTTTTCCTGGAAAAATCTCAATGGCAGAACTACCAAACTCTTCCATAGAGAAAAGAGACATTTGTCTAGATGATAGACACTCAATGTCAGAATCCAACTGAAATTGTGTGTGGTCATATTCTGAAGATGGTTCAAAGTTTTCTAATGTGTTCAGAATTTGACTATCTTCACTAATCTCAGAAATGGTAAAGACAGGTTGTATAGTATCTTCATCATCAACCCACTCATTATCTCCTATTTCTGTAATTGCTTTTGCTGGAGGATACAGATTGAACTTCTTTGTCGAATTACCATCAGAAATATACATATCCCCAGACCTACAACTTATGAAAGCATCAGCTGTGGCTAGCCAAGGTCTTCCTAAAATAAGAGGATGTCCTCCTAGATTACTCTTGGGAGTTAAAATCATGAAATCCACTGGATATTCCCAAGAGTCTAAGGAGACTGGAATGTCTTCTAATACACCATCTGGTTTAATAATTGATCGATCTGCAAGTTGCAATAAAGTAGGTGTAAAAAGAAGATTAGGAAGTTTTAGCTGTTCCATAGTCTGTCTACTCATGATGTTGATAGCAGCCCCTAAATCAATCAAAGTATTTGGTATTTCTACCCCATTGATATGTGTTTTGACAATTGGACTACCGGGATCTACATATTTCTGCATAGTAATTTTTCCCATCATGATATCTGCAATTTTCCTACCAGGTGGATCCTTCTGGTATCTCTTGGTTTCCTTCCTGGTCTTTTAAGACTCAACTCCTTTATTGTTTTTGCTAGAATAGGAATCTCTTTAATGGCTTGTAACAAGGGAATCTTGATACAGACATTCTTCAATTCATCTAGAAAATTATAGTCAGGCAACCAAATTTGTTTTTCCACTCCTTTGTCAATTTGTAATCTTTCAGGAAAAGGAGGTGTGGATAAAGATGCAGGTTGCTCAACTATGGGAGTTGTGGGGGTTAATTCTTTTTCTTTTTCTTTTTGAGTGTTTGGGTTTTGAAGAGATGCTTCAGAACCCTTATTGGCTTCAAGAGACTCTTCCTCAAAAATGCTTTGCTTTTGAGCATTTATAGAAGGTTTATCTAGGACTCTACCTGATCTGAGTTGTACTTCATTGAGAGGAACAATCATATAGGTAGGAAATTGTTGACCTTCCATCATGTAAGCATTTTGAGGGTTTTTATTATTGGGGTTTGGCAATGGCTGAGAAGGAAGTTGATTTGACTTCTGTTGGAATGGAAGCAAGAGTTGAGAATTTGGATTCTGTTGAGAAGGTTGTTGTTGTTGTTGTGGAAATGGCAATGATAGTTGTGGATTTTGATTTGGAAGTTGTGGAGCTTGTTGGTTTTGAAAAGATGGAGGATATTGGTAAAATTGAGCAAATCTCCCATAAGGATTTTGCATACCTTGTACCCATGATTGAAAAGGATTTTGAGGTTGGGACCAAGGTTGTTGCCAAGGATTCCAATTTGGTGGGGGTTGAAAATTCATAGAGTTGCTAAACCCTTGATTTTGTTGCCCCTGCCAAGGTCTCCTTGCAACAAAACAGAGAGATTCGATTGTATTTGGATCTTCTTGAAAGACAGCTTTGAGCCCAGGAATTGAAGGACAATCCTTGGTCTCATGATTCTCTGAACAAATTACACATGTTTCTACAACTTTTGCATCCAAGGGACATTCCCTTAGAGCATGTTTCTTCCTACACTTTGGGCAAAAGATGGCCAAAGCCTCAGCTTCTGCTTTCTGCTTATTGTGAATCTTAAGGGTGTCTAGTTGCTCACTAAGACTCCCTAAGATATCAGTTTTGAATTCATCAAGCATGTTGCCAATCTCAGCCCTACTTACCGATCCAGTTGCAGATTTATTTGCTCTGATGAGAGAAGGATCTCTAGGCCCTTTTTGAGTTTTAGATTTCCCCCTTGAGAGATGGACACATAATTCTGCTATATCAGAAAGTGGAAGTTGAGATATATCTCCTTTTCCCATCATGTTCAAAATATCTATCCATTCATCTCTAATGGCTTTTAATAGAAGGGCTTTCAAGGTCTCCTCATCCAAGTTACTCATTTTTGCTCTTTTCAGATTATATTGAAATCTTTCAAGTAACTCCTCCAAGTTTTCATCTTCTTTTTGCATCATTTTGAATACCTCATCCTTGTGATTGGTGGGCATACAATAGTCCAGGTACCTATCCAAAAATGCTTGTTTCATATCATTCCAAGACCTAATGGATTGAGTGAGTAATCCCATGAACCATTTCAAGGCTGCTCCTTTCAATGTTGAAGGAAACAATTTGAGTTTTTGAGAGTCTTCCAAATAATCATAAGTTCGACACACTACCTCAAACTCAAATAGAAATGTTTCAGGGTCCTCATTCCTAAACCCATGGAAGTTTGGGAGGACAGATGGTGAGATGTTTTTCATTGTGGCTCGGGAGTCCTCATCGACTATAGGAAACCCGAATGAGTTATCCCCATCCCTATTTCCCCCAATGTTACCTCTACCTCCTCCATTGTTTCCTCCTCCTCCTCTACCTCTACCTCTACCAAATCCAGTTGCTCCTTCCTCTGTCATGGTAGTTTCCCTGGAGACTTCAGAGTCTTCTGGTTCTTCTACTAAGGGTGTATGAGAAGGAATTTCTCCCTCTTCTTCAGATGATTCTACTTCTTCAATTACAATTTGTCTCTCTGTAGAAGGAAGGAAAGGATCTCTTTCTAGTTCAGATTCGATGGAAGGTGTGGGAGAGTCGACTCCTGCCTCTTGAATTCCAGGAATCCTAGGGCTAGGAGTGTAAGTTGGAGATGATGGAGGTGTCTCTTGTCTATTCCTTGAAGTAGATGGAGTTGTAAAAATCGAACTTTTGGCTCTAGCTAAAAACCTTCCCCTAGAATCTCTTGCTCTATGCATGTCATTTTTTTTTATTTTTCTTCAAGTCGGGCTAATAATTCTCTTTCTGATCTTCCAGGTCACTCTAGGTGCAAGAAGAGAGCATACTCAAGAAACTATTAAACCAATAACTTTCTCTTTTCTGATCCTCCAGATCACATTAAGTGCAAGAGGAGAGCATACTTTGAGATGTTATCAATTTTCCTTCCTTGAAATTTTCTTGTTTTTTTTTTAAGAATTTGGCTACCTAATTTCACTTCCCCGGCAACGGCGCCAAAATGTTTGGTCAATTTAGTGAAGTCTAAATTGCAACTTTTAAATGTCAACCCGGGGCTCGTAAGCTGATGAAGTGAGGTGTACTATATGTACTTAGATAACCGTTTTCTTAGTCTTTTGTCGTTTTTAGCTTTTTTTAAGTTTGTTTTCGAATGTATCTTTCCTACTGTGATGTGATGGAAATGTAATAAAGCAAGTGAAATGTGGATGATTGTGGTGATCTCTAAATGATTTCTCAAAACTTAAAAAGTATTCTACAAGAAAGCTTGAACAACAACTGCAATAAAATCAACTCTTAAAGGAAAATAAAGACATCAAATAAAAGACTAATGACATCGGCCCAGTATCTCTGCTGCTGAATGAAAATGAAAATGAAATCTATATTAAATCCAACTAAAAGTAAGAACAACTATCTCACACTATTTCAACTCTTCAACTTAATCTTCTCTATGAAAAGATATCATGAAATGTTAAGCAATGTGAAATCTAAGTGAAACTACATAAAAGAGACT
Organism: Pinus tabuliformis; assembly: GCA_031772625.1. Lineage (NCBI taxonomy): Eukaryota > Viridiplantae > Streptophyta > Pinopsida > Pinales > Pinaceae > Pinus > Pinus tabuliformis. The sequence goes on along the minus strand of CM062811.1, from coordinate 932,378,974 downwards.
AGTCACAATACTTTAACTTTCTCTTAACCTTTTGCCTTTCAGCTGAATTTATCATGTAAGAAACAGTTATGAATAAGTCAAGTAATGTGAGTTCTAAAGCAAACTAAATCAAGCTATACTAAGTGATATTTTGGCTCCCAATAAAGTTATTTGATTATGGAAAAGGAACCATCAATAGATGAACAACTTGATATCTAAGAGCAGAAAGTAAATATGCAAGTTAAAGAAATGACAGTAAGGAAAATCAAAACTGCAAAACAATGAAGGTCAGCAACATAGACAAGATGATCACGCATGCCACTAGTTATGAAAAGAAAAGAAGGAAAACTGTCCCGGGCTTGCCTAAGAAACCTGCATAACACACTGATCAGTCATGAACATAAAAGTGCAGAAATGTAAATCAACAGAAATCAAAGTTTATGTACAGCTAATATACATGTTGAAAAGAAATAAAAACGCAACAATTTAAAAGACATCTGTACAGCTAATATACATGAAACAAGAAAAAGAAATGCAGGAAATTAAAGGTTACTGTACAGGGCTTCAGCAAACAGGGGCCCTCTGCCTACTTCAGCCGGTTCAAGGAGCAGTTATACGCTTAAATGCAAAACAGTCTTCTCATGTATTGACAGCAAATGTAAAAGTACAGTGGGGAGTTCAAAATTACATACAAAAATGATTACCAAAACGATTAACTCTACAACGTTCAAGGACGCTTTATTTATAAGGAGAAAGCAAACTACTTTAACGAGATCTATGCTATTCAACCAGCTGTTTAAAAACACGTGAATCCTCTGCGTCCCAACATCTAGGTAACTGTCATCGTGTTCATTCAATCTGGAGAGTATGGATGTTGGATTCGTGCTTCTAGATTGTCTCCGTGGCTGAGGATGATGCCACCTAGCTTCACGTGCCCAAAAACAGAGCAACGCAGAGCCATGCCACCGCTGAACACTTTTGTTGACCGGTATTTGCCTCCTCGTTGACCGCGGGCTTTTATGGCTGTTCTGGGTGATCTGGAGGGACACGTACCATGTCCTTGACCCCTGGAACTTGCCCATGTGGCTCATCTTCTCAGAGGACACCTGTAACATATCGTTTAATAAAACAGCTGCGGAATCCTGTGCTGGTTGCAGAAACCTGGATCAGCTGCGGAAACCTGTGTTGGCTGCGGAAACGCAACATTCTGAACCAAAATTCTAAACCAAACAACAGTCACTTAGCATAGTTAGAAAACCATGTAAAAATTCCTAAAATACAATGATTTAATCAACTTGGTGGATGAAATGAGTGGGAAAAGGAGGCTGAAAGGTGTATGTGAAGGTATAGGTTCAAGGCTCTACAATAGCTGACCGTTTAGTAATTAGGCTAGAAGGAACATTATCAGATGTGATGCTTTCTGTGGACTCATGGGAGTATCCGACATAATTTTTTATTATTAACCCCAGAAATCAGCTAGATGGACATCCCTTAATACTAGGAAGGCCTTGGCTAGCAACAACCGATGCTTATATAGGTTGCCGAACAGGCAATATGACCATAAATAGAGGGAATGATGTAAAGAATCTAGCTTTATACCCTCTTGCTCAGCCAAGCCTAACCATTGTAAAAACTAGGAAACAACCAACAACATATTTAAAAGAAAATATTCGTTCACCATTGACTGTGGTAGATGCACTTGAATTCAAAAACCAAATAGAAGACGATGTCATTAATACCTTTATCAATCACCCTCCTGCAGTGTCTAATTTGAGATGTCACATGATTCAAGCAGTCCTTGATAATGAGATTGAATAAGATTCCTTGAGAGACATTAATGACCAACCAATACCAACAACCACTGTTTATAATAGAAAGCCTATTAAAATCGAGCAAGGGAAAATCCTGAATATTAACAGTAATCTAAGTAATGACCAACAAAAAAAACTTATCCAAGTCCTTAGGAAATATAAAGGGGCTTTTGCATGGATTACCTAGACATGAAAGGGATTGACCCTCAGTTATGCATGCACCACATCTACACTAAAAAAGATGCAAGACCCATTCGACAGCCACAACATAGATTAAATCCTCATCTAAAGGATATTGTGAAAGAAGAGCTTCAAAAATCATTAGATGTGAATTTTATTTATCCTATATTTGATAGCAAGTGGGTTTCTCCATTGGTAGTTGTCCCCAAAAACAATGGAAAATGGCATATATGCGTTGACTACAAAGAACTCAACAAAGCAACACAAAAAAACCATTTTCCCCTTCCATTTATAGACCAGGTCCTAGATACACTAGTCGGAAAGAAATTCTTCTCTTTCCTGGATGGCTTCAGTGGCTACAACCAAATTCAGATTGCCCCTGAAGACCAAGATAAAACTACTTTCACCTACCCTTGGGGAACATTTGCTTACAGGGTATTGCCTTTCGGATTGTGAAACACACTTGCTACATTCCAAAGAGCCATACTCAGTATTTTTGCAGACTTGATAAATGAAGGACTGGAGGTGTACATGGATGATTTCGCACCCCATGGAGATGAATTTGATCAGGCATTACAAACATTGGAGAAAGTCCTAGATCGGTGTATTGCTACTAGACTATGCTTAAGTCATGAGAAATATCATATGATGATGATAGAAGGCCTAATTTTGGGTCATTACATTTCAACAGCTGGAATTTAGGTAGATCCAACAAAGATACAGGTAATCCTCTTATTAGCTACTCCCTGCACTCAAATAGAGGTACACAGTTTTCTGGGATTTTCTAGATATTATCGCAGATTTATAAATAACTTTTCACAAATTGTTGCACCATTATATACCTTGATAGGAAATGTTGATTTTATATGGACTAATAAATGTGACATTGCCTTCATAGATTTGAAACGGTTAGTATCGACAACACCCGTATTACGAGGCCTGAATTGGGATATACCTTCCCAGATTTCATCAAATGCATCAGATACAACTATCGAAGCTATTCTTGGCCAAGAAGAAGACAAGAAACCCTACGCTATATATTACATCAACAAAAATTTAACTCCTGCTGAGTCGAATTACATAGTAACAGAAAAGGAGTTTCTAGCTGTTATTTATGCTATCAACAAATTTAGACACTATATAACTGGATACCCTATATTACTGTATACTGATCACTCTGCTATTAAATATTTAGCCAATAAACCTATTACAAATGGAAGAGTGACTCGTTGGTTACTAATTTTGTTGGAATTTGACATAACTATAAGGGATTGACCAAGGAAGGAGAACCTCGTGGCAGACTTCCTCTCCCGAGTGCCAAGAACGGACAATACCGTGGCAGTAGAGGATCAGTTCCCAGATGAAAATTTGTTTGCTGTGGCCGTAAATATGCCATGGTATGCAGACGTACCCAATTACTAGCAGTGGGAAAATTGCCCAAGCATCTGACATCCAGAGAAAGGAAATTGATTGTGCAGTGTAGCACTCATTTCTCTTGGATCGGAGGATACCTTTTCCACACGGGAGCTGATATGCACATCTATAGGTGCATCAGGGAGGATGAAATTTATGATATCTTAAAAGCTTGCCATGATGGACCTTGCGGTGGACACTTTGTAGACCGCATAACTGGACATAAAATTCTACATATGGGCTACTATTGGCCCACTATTTTTAAAGATGCTAAGAAATTTGTCTAGGCATGTGATGGTTGCCAAAGGATGGGTCGCCATGGCCAATCTGATGAAATGTCCCTGCATCCACAACTGTTGATAGAACCCTCTGAGCATTGGGCATTAGATTTCATTGGGCCATTCAAACCTCCATCCAACCAGAAAAAGTATATATTGGTTGCAACATATTACATAACTAAGTGGGTGGAAGTAGTAGCGTTACCAAGAGCAAAAAAGGAAACTGTTATTAATTTTCTTTTCAAAATTTTTTTGTGGTATGGCTTACCCAGAGAAGTAATTACTAATGGGGGGCCAAAATTCGTGGGTCACAAGATTGCTGCTACATTGAAAAATCATCACATCACACACAGAATTACTCCTCCATGTCACCCGCAAGCGAACGGGCAGGTCGAGAGCACCAACAAAGTTATCGAAGCTATTCTAACAAAGATAGTCTCATCACATCGACGAGACTGGATTGCTCGACTGCCATAGGCCTCGTGGGTGTATCGTACAACTTGAAGAAACACTACTGGATACTCGTTGTATCAACTGGTATTTGGTAAGGAACCCATTTTTCCCATAGAATTTGAGATACAAACACTAAAGACAACCTAGGAAATAAGACTGGATTTAACTGAAGCCCAGGTTAATAGGTTACAACAAATGAACGAATTAGATGAAATTCGGCTACTGGCTCTACAGCGTACGACACTTATTCAACAACAAAGAGCCAATTGGCATGATGCCTTGATTAAGAAAAGGACATTTCATGAGGGTGACTCGGCACTTCTTTATGATTCCAGGTTCTAGGACTTCCTTGGCAAACTACAGACTAGATGGTTAGGCCCTTATGAAATAAAGAAAGTGCACGACAATGGAACTCTTACTTTGGCCACCATTGATGGGTCTGGTTCTTCTTTTGAAGAAAATGGGCATCAGGTGCACTTGTATCAAAAGCCACTTACCAAAGAATATTTCTATCAGCAGATACGTGGGGACCCCACCATGCAAGTTTTAGATGCAGAAGGAAATCCTTTGAAAACTTCATCTTTATAAATTTAATTCTTCTCTGTAAAATATGTGAACATGATTGATTATTTCATTTTCTTTTTATTTTTCTCTGCTTTTTTTGCTGTTCAATTATTTGAACAACTATTGTTCAATTTATTGAACAACACTTTCTTTCTATTCGTCGTTTTGCTGTTCAATTTATTGAACAACTGCTGTTCAATCTATTGAACAACACTTTCTTTCTTCACATTGTTTTACTGTTCATTTAATTGAACAGCTGCTGTTCAATCTATTGAACAACACTTCTTTTCGTTTTGCGTGGTTGTTGTTCATTTAATTGAACAACCGCTGTTCAATATATTGAACAGCCGCTGTTCAATATATTGAACAGCCGCTGTTCAATTTATTGAACAACACCTTTTTTTTTTTTTGCGTGTTTATTGTTCATTTAATTGAACATATGCTATTCAATCTATTGAAAAACCACCGTTCAATATATTGAACAACCACTGTTCAATCTATTGAAAAACTACTGTTCAATATATTGAACAACCGCTGTTCAATCTATTGAACAACACTTTTTCATTTTGCGTGTTTGTTGTTCAATCTATTGAACATCCGCTGTTCAATCTATTGAACTACACATTTTTTTTGTTTTGCGTTTTTGTTGTTCAATCTATTGAACAACTGCTATTCAATCTATTGAACAACACTTCCTTTTGTTTTGCGTATTTTTTGTTCACTTAATTGAACAGTTGTTGTTCATTCTATTGAAAAACTACTATTCAATCTATTGAACAACACTTCCTTTTGTTTTGTGTATTTGTTGTTCACTTAATTGAACAGTTGTTGTTCAATCTATTGAACAACTGTGTTGGGTCCCTATAATACTAGTGATTATCCCATTACTATTGTAGTTATACCCTTATTAATATTTTTGTGCCCCTATTTCCCCCATATTATTATTACTGTGCCCCATAGAATCCCTCTATTGTTATTTTTGTGGCTTTATATTATTATTGTTAGGTCGGCTGGGTTATATTGTGACTCCTTAGGCTTCTATATATCGAAAGGAGGTTTGTCATTTGTATCATCCAAGAATTGTTCATTTATGTAATGTAAAGGAGGTTTCCCCTAGAAGAGGCTGAATTCTAAGGCGTTGATCTATCTTTTCTATCTTTTCTTGAGCTGGTTTCATAACATTTGGTATCAGAGCTTTGGATTCTAGGGTTTCGCTGCTCCAAACAGGTCATCGTGGCATTTTCGCTATAACATTTTTTCTGCGACATTTCAGAAGCTAAAAAAAAAACCCATTTGAGAAGACATCGCGCTGAACCTCAGGTCCAAATTTCAGAGCTTTTTGCACTATATTTGCGGAGATATGATCTGAGGAAGTTGGTCTTTTTGCAGACTCCTGAATTACATTCCAAACAGGTGACCTGGGGAAAATCATCATAACTTTTCTCTGAGCATTGGATTGAAATTTCGTAAGAAGGTGCAGAAAGAGGACGGACTGTAGTTTCTTGTATATATATTTCAGAGCCAAAGGATGAAACAGTGACTCGTGGCACGTCGTACAAGTTCGCTTTACTGAACTAGTCTATAATCAGGTCCTTTTGGGAGATTTCACATAACTCTTCCTTGGAGAATCCAATTTGGATCAGACTGGTGGCATTGGAAAGAGGACACAGAGGGATACTACAGGTTGCAATTTCAGAACTAGATGATATGAAAGTACAGAGATACATCAGAGGAAATATCGAGCTCCTACAAAGTGAAAAAAGGTGTGTAGATTCTTTTAAATTTTTGCTTAAGCTTGGTTTGAAAATTTATTTTGAAGGAATTCAAAGGGCATAGTAGAGATTATTATCGGTAACTGATGCCCCGAGGAAAGAAAATGCAAACACCTAGTAAGGAACCTGAAAGCTCTAGCATGACTCATGAAGAAGAAGAAGAAATGCTACATGATATATCAAAATTACAAGAACAAGTGCAACAAGTGTCACTTGCACAAAAAGAAATAGAATCTAAGATGGATGGTTTAAGGAAAGATGTAGAAGCTAAGATGGATGGTTTAAAGAAAGGTGTAGAAGCTAAGATGGATTGTTTAAAGAAAGGCATAGAAGCTAAGATGGATGGCATGGAAGCTAAGGTGAATGGCATGGACGCTAAAATTGATGGCATGGATGATAAGATGGAAGAATTGAAGATAAACATGAATAAGTTGCTACAAGAAATGGTCACTAATGGTGAAAGGGTAGTAAAGGAAACTCATGATGAGAACAAAAGAAATGTTAATCATGATTCCATAGACTCTAATGTTGGATCGAAGACTCACCATATTCCAAAAATCGATATGAGGAAGTTTGATGGCAAGGATCCCGCCACATGGATATTACAGATGGAGCAATTCTTCGATCTCAATAATGTGCAAAACACACAAAAGGTACGTATGGAAACTTTATATTTGGAACCAAATCAGTTTGTATGGTATCAATGGCTTTGCTCTCGTAAAAGAATTATCACTTGGGCAATTTTTCCGGAAGAATTGATAGCACATTATGAGGGGGCAATTTTTACGGAAGAATTGATAGCACATTATGAGGATACAAAAAGCAACACTTTTTTTAGCCAATTGATAAGTCTCAAACAAAAGGGTTCAATAATGGAGCACATTGAGGAGTTCCAAAAATTGAACATAAGGGTAAAAGATATTCCAGAGGAGCATAGGATTGATGTGTTCATAGGGTCTTTAAAGGATAATATCCAACATGATGTTCGCCTTTGGGAACCTGATTCATTAGAGAAGGCATTCAGGTTAGCAAGAAAAATGGAAAGCAAAATTATGGCAACCAGGAAGCATACCACTCACAACTATAAAGACGGAAGTGTTGTTGCCCCTAGTCTTCCACAACCTATAAGGTTGACACCACAACAATTGGAAGAAAAAAGAGCAAAAGGGCTTTGTTACAGTTGTGATAGCAAATACACTAAAGGTCATAAGTGTGCTGAGAAGAAATTATTCTACATAGATTGTGAAGAGGAAGAAGAAAAGGAGCAAGAAAGGTCAAAAGAAGAGGATATACTCCAGGAACAAAGCCTAGATGAAGAAAAAATAAATCCGACCATATCTTGTAATGCATTGGCAGGAATTACCACTCCTCAAACCATCAAGATAGAAGGACAAATCAAGAAGAAAAAGGTAATAGTGTTGATTGATTCAGGAAGCACCCACAATTTTATTCATTGTAAGGTAGCAAAAGAATTGAATTGCTTCCTATATCCAGCACCAGAGTGTCAAGTGATGATTGCAAATGGAGGAACAATAAATTGCTTTGGAAAGTGCCATAATATCAAGCTATCCATGGGAGAATATGTATTGACTAGCCCAATGCTTTCCATTCCAATGGGAGGTGCTGATGTTGTACTAGGAGTCCAATGGCTACAATCCTTGGGTACAATAGCTTTTAATTTTCAAGAACTTTTCATCAAATTTTCTATGGAAGGAAAGGAAGTTGAATTAAGGGGTATTGCAGGGAAACCAGGAAAGATAATCAGCTCTAATGGTATGACAAAGCTTCTAAAAAAGGAACAAAGAGGTGTAATTGCACAATTATGTTCGCTAGATGTTTCCACATTGGAATCATCTATTTCTCCAGATCTCCAAAAAGTCCTGGACAATCATTCCAAGGTATTTGAGACTCCCAAAGGTCTCCCACCTATGCGTGATCATGATCATGCTATTCATCTGATTCCAGGAAGTGTTCCTCCAAACATCAGGCCGTACAGATATCCCTATGTCCAAAAGAGTGAAATTGAACGTATGGTTGCAGAAATGCTAGAGGCTGGTATAATTCAACCGAGTCAAAGTTCTTTCTCTGCTCCAGTAGTATTGGTGCACAAGAAGGATGGATCATGGCGCATGTGTCCGAATTATAGGGAGCTCAACAAGCTCACTATTAAAGATAAGTTCCCCATTCCTGTCATTGATGAATTACTGGATGAATTGCATGGATCAATTTACTTCACCAAGTTGGATCTTCGTTCAGGATATCATCAAATCAGAATGAAGATTGAAGACATTCAAAAAAAAATTTAGAACTCATGAGGGTCATTATGAATTTTTGGTCATGCCTTTTGGCCTTACCAATGCACCTTCAACATTTCAAGGTTTGATGAATTCAATTTTCAAACCATTCCTTAGAAAATTTGTGTTAGTATTTTTTGATGATATACTAATCTACAGCAAGTCTTGGAAGGATCATGTTGAACATGTTGACAGGGTGCTACAACTATTGGAGGAGAAACAATTATATGCAAAAAGATCCAAATGTTTCTTTGGAGTCCAGGAGGTGGAATATTTGGGTCATATTGTATCTCATGAAGGAGTTAAGGTAGACCCTAGCAAAATTAAAGCCATTAAGGAATGGAAAATCCCCACATCCATAAAGCATCTGCGAGGATTTCTTGGGTTGACAGGGTATTATCGCAAGTTTGTTAAGAATTATGGGAGAATAGCAGCACCTCTAACAACATTATTGAAGAAAGATGCATTTTCATGGACTCCGGAAGCAACAAAGGCCTTTGAACATCTTAAAGAGGCAATGTGCCAAGCACCGGTCTTAGCTACACCGGACTTCACAAAAACCTTTATTGTGGAATGTGATGCTTCAGGAAATGGAATTGGTGCTGTTCTAATGCAAGATGAAAGACCCATTGCTTTTGAAAGTCGTCCAATCAAGGGAAAGTTTTTAAGCAAAGCTATTTATGAGAAGGAAATGTTGGCAATACTCCATGCACTTAAGAAATGGCGACCCTACCTAATGGGAAGACACTTCAAGGTAAAAACGGATCATGATAGCCTTAAATACTTTTTAGAACAAAGATTATCCTCTGAAGAGCAACAAAAGTGGGTCACAAAGATGTTGGGTTATGACTTTGAAATCATCTACAAAAAAGGGAAGCAAAATGTGGTGGCAGATGCACTCTCAAGAAAGGATGAGGATGTGGAAGCATTGTTGTGCGCCATTTCTATTATCCAACCAGATTGGATAAACGAAGCAAGGGAGGAATGGAAGAATGACGAAGAAGTGTGGGCACTTATTCGAAAGTTACAACAAGATTCCAGTACGTCTGATACATTTAGCTGGAAAAATGATTCGTTATGGTACAAAGATCGCTTATACCTCTGTAAGAATTCCCAGCTAAAACAAAAGATTCTTATGGAATTGCACACTTCTCCCTTAGGAGGGCACTCAGGATTTTTAAAAACTTACCACAGGGTTAAGAAGGAATTTTTTTGGATGGCCTTAAATCAGATATTCAAAAGTTTGTGGCGGAATGTTTGGTTTGCCAACAAAATAAAGTTGAAACAATTAAGACACCGGGTCTATTACAACCTTTATCCATTCCAAGCCAACGTTGGGAGGAGGTTTCAATGGATTTTATCACAGGTTTACCCAAGTCTGAGGGAAAGAGTGTCATCATGGTGGTAGTTGACAGACTTACCAAGTATGCACACTTTTGTGCATTATCACATCCATTTAAAGCCAGTACAGTTTCTACTGCATTTATGGAAACAGTTCAAAAGCTACATGGAAACCCAAAGATTATTGTAAGTGACAGAGATCCCATTTTCACTGGAAATTTTTGGACAGAATTATTTTCTTGTCTTGGTACTCAGTTAGCTCATAGCTCATCTTATCATCCTCAATCTGATGGGAAACTGAGATAGTAAACAAATGTTTGGAAGGATATCTTCGTTGCTTTGTATCTGATAAACAGACACAATGGGTCAAATGGTTGCCTCTGGCTGAATGGTGGTATAACACTTCCTTCCATACAACAACAAAAATGACCCCATTTATGGCACTTTATGGGTATCAACCACCATCCATCACATCATATTTAAGAGAAAATTCTAAGGTTCAGGCAGTGGAACATCACATCGAACATCAACAACAAGTCCTCCAACTCTTAAAGGATAACCTCGTGTTGGCACAGAATAGAATGAAACAACAGGCAGATCAACATCGCAGTGAAAGAAGTTTTGATGTAGGTGATTGGGTATTCCTACGGCTACAACCATATAAGCAAATGTCCCTCAAGCAAGCTAAGAGGATAATAAATTATCACCAAAGTATTATGGTCCGTACAAGGTGTTGCAAAAGATTGGTACTATGGCATACAAATTGGAGCTTCCTGCAGCTTCTCGATTGCACCCAGTTTTCCATGTTTCATGTTTAAAGAAGGTTATAGGCGACAAGCTCCCAGTTCAAACAATATTGCCAGAACTTGACGAGGAAGGAAAAATTATATTGGAATCGGAAGCAGTCACAGAAACAAGAACTCGACAGCTACGAAATCGATCAATTTCAGAGTATCTTATCAAGTGGAAGAACTTATCTGCTGAAGATTCCACATGGGAGGATGAGAATTTTATACAGAAGTATCCAGAACTACTCAAGCGTTGAGGACAACAAGGAGAGGGGCATGTTGGGTCCCTATAATACTAGTGATTACCCCATTACTATTGTAGTTATACCCCTTATTAATATTTTTGTGCCCCTATTTCCCCCATATTGTTATTACTGTGCCCCATAGAATCCCTCTATTGTTATTTTTGTGGCTTTATATTATTATTGTTAGGTTGGCTGGGTTATATTGTGACTCCTTAGACTCCTATATATAGAAAGGAGATTTTTCATTTGTATCATCCAAGAATTGTTCATTTATGTAATGTAAAGGAGGTTGCCCCCTCGAAGAGGCTGAATTCTAAGGCGTTGATCTATATTTTCTATCTTTTCTTGAGCTGGTTACTAATTTTGTAGGAATTTGACATAACTATAAGGGATTGACCAAGGAAGGAGAACCTTGTGGCAGACTTCCTCTCCCGAGTGCCAAGAGCAGACAATACCGTGGTAGTAGAGGATCAGTTCCCAGATGAAAATTTGTTTGCTGTGGCCATAAAAACGCCATGGTATGCAGACGTAGCCAATTACTAGCAGTGGGAAAATTGCCCAAACATCTGACATCTAGAGAAAGGAAATTGATTGTGCAGCGTAGCACTCGTTTCTCCTGGATCGGAGGATACCTTTTCCACACGGGAGCTGATATGCACATCTATAGGTGCATCAGGGAGGATGAAATTTATGATATCTTAAAAGCTTTCCATGATGGACCTTGCGGTGGACACTTTGCAGACCGCATAATTGGACATAAAATTCTACATATGGGCTACTATTGGCCCACTATTTTTAAAGATGCTAAGAAATTTGTCTAGGCATGTGATAGTTGCCAAAGGATGGGTCACCCTGGCCAATCTGATGAAATGTCCCTGCATCCACAACTGGTGATAGAACCCTTTGAGCATTGGGCATTAGATTTCATTGGGCCATTCAAACCACCATCCAACCAGAAAAAGTATATATTTGTTGCAACATATTATGTAACTAAGTGGGTGGAAGTAGTAGCGTTACCAAGAGCAAAAAAGGAAACTGTTATTAATTTTCTTTTCAAAATTTTTGTGTGGTATGGCTTACCCATAAAAGTAATTACTAATGGGAGGCCACAATTTGTGGGTCAGAAGATTGATGCTACACTGAAAAATCATCACATCATACACAGAATTACTCCTCCATATCACCCGCAAGCGAACGGGCAAGTCGAGAGCACCAACAAAGTTAATGAAGCTATTATAACAAAGACAGTCTCATCACATCGACGAGACTGGACTGCTCGACTGCCATAGGCCTCGTGGGCATATCGTACAACTTGAAGAAACACTAGTGGATACTCACCGTATCAACTGGTATTTGGTAAGGAACCCATTTTTCCCATAGAATTTGAGATACAAACAATAAAGATAACCTAGGAAATAAGACTGGATTTAACTAAAGCCCAGGTTAATAGATTACAACAAATGAATGAATTAGATGAAATTCGGCTACTGGCTCTACAGCGTACGACACTTATTCAACAGCAAAGAGCCAATTGGCATGATGCCCTGATTAAGAAAAGGACATTTCATGAGGGTGACTGGGCACTTCTTTATGATTTCAGGTTCCAGGACTTCCCTGGCAAACTACAGACTAGATGGTTAGGCCCTTATGAAATAAAGCAAGTGCACGACAATGGAACTCTTACTTTGGCCACCATTAATGGGTCTCGTTTTTCTTTAAATCAAATGGGCATCAGGTGCACCTCTACCAAAAGCCACTTACCAAAGAATATTTCTATCAGCAGATAAGTGAGGACCCCACCATGCAAGTTTTAGATGCAGAAGGCAATCCTTTGACAACTTCATCTTTATAAATTTAATTCTTCTCTGTAAAATATGTAAATATGATTGCTTATTCATTTTCTTTTTCTTTTTCTCTACTTGTTTTGCTGTTCAATTATTTGAACAACTACTGTTCAATTTATTGAACAACACTTTCGTTCTATTCGTCGTTTTGCTGTTCAATCTATTGAACAATGCTTTCTTTCTTCACATTATTTTATTGTTCATTTAATTGAACAACTGCTGTTCAATCTATTGAACAACACTTCTTTTCATTTTGTGTGGTTGCTGTTCATTTAATTGAACAACCGCTGTTCAATATATTGAACAACCGCTGTTCAATATATTGAACAACCGCTGTTTAATTTATTGAACAACACTTTTTTTTTTGCGTGTTTATTGTTCATTTAATTGAACATATGCTGTTCAATCTATTGAACAACCGCTGTTCAATATATTGAACAACCACTGTCCAATCTATTGAACAAGTACTGTTCAATATATTGAACAACCGCTGTTCAATCTATTGAACAACACTTTTTCATTTTGCGTGTTTGCTGGTCAATCTATTGAACATCCGCTGTTCAATCTATTGAACTACACATTTTTTTTGTTTTTCATTTTTGTTGTTCAATCTATTGAACAACACTTCCTTTTGTTTTGCGTATTTGTTGTTCACTTAATTGAACAGTTGTTGTTCATTCTATTGAACAACTACTATTCAATATATTGAACAACACTTCCTTTTGTTTTGCGTATTTGTTGTTCACTTAATTGAACAACTGTTGTTCAATCAATTAAACAACTGCTATTCAATCTATTGAAAAACTGTTGTTCAATCTATTGAACAACACCCTTTCATTTTGTGTGTTTGTTATTCACTTAATTGAACAACTACTATTCAATCTACTGAACAAAACTTCCTTTCATTTTGCGTGTTTGCTGTTCATTTAATTGAACATCTTCTGTTCAATCAATTGAACAACTACTGTTCAATCTATTGAACAACTATTATTTAATCTATTGAACAACCACTGTTCAATCTATTGAACAACACTTCTTTTCTTTTTGCATGTTTTGCTGTTCAATATTTTGAACACCTGCTGTTCAATCTTTTGAACAGCCGCTGTTCAACCCAGTTAAACAACAAATTTCTTTCTTTCGCGTGATTACTCTTCGCTTATCTCAGCCCCATTTTTCTGTCATTTTTCATTTTGTTTTCTTTTCATGGTATGAAGTACACTACTTTTATGAGGACAAAGAATTTATGGATTCTATTGAAAGGAATTAATACCATTAATGTTATGATCTTTAACGGGATAGCTTCTTGATGATAGATTCTTTTCAAGAATAGGGACACAATTATTTATATAGTACTTTACTGCATCATTTTTTGCTGTACATGATATTGATTGACCATCTTAAAAACCATGCTGGTTCCGTCCTTCCTGGTTGTAATATTCTCTGTCTATAACAAATAAGACTATGGGTATACTTTTTTTATTGACATGTTCAACTTCTTCCACCATCCCTGCTCTTAAGAAGTATTAAGCCTCCCTCTATTTATCATAAAATGTGTAATAACAACAAAATTTTGTTTTCAAATGGAGAATAGGGGGTATCATTATGAGCCAGCCTGCCATGTTCATAAGGCTGTAAAAGTGACATTCCTACTATGGCCACCACACTAGGGTTATGATCCATTAGATGGCTAAAATATCCTTGGAGTAGGAGGTCTCATCACGAGCCGACCTAATCACTTTTGCAACATCCCAGTGAATGGCAGTGTCGTTATCTGGTTACCATGCTAGCACACTAATCTCTTCTATAGAACAACATTGGAACTCTCCATTTATAAATTAAGGATCCTGGATCATATGGGTTAAAAAGAAACCCCGCCGAGGCTATGGACGCCTGTTGGTAACAGAGGCTCTTCTTATGGTATTGAAGTTATATCTTATCATAAATTACTACTATAATACCCTCTTCTTATTCTTTCTTTTTATTGGAGAAATTATTTCCTTAATTTTCCCCTGTTTAGAACATTTATGCATGACATAATTTCTTTCAATCAATTGCATCATTCTCGGCTAGAATACCATCAGAAGAGTATCTTTTTGGCATATTGATGTCATTTTCTTTTTTGCATAACTTATCATCAATCCAAAGCGTCCTATCTCTTATTCATAACTATCAATACACACTCCGCTCTCATTATAACCATACCTCTTTCTATCCTATCATTGATATGCATACTCTACTTAATTTACTATCGTACTATACATTCCCTTGCCTTTCCATCAAAACAAAACTTTCCCTATCTACTCGATCGTAGGCGACCTCTCTTTTTAAGGAGGGGGAAGGATTTCCATTATGACTTTGCATGCGTATATTTATTCCACTTATTGAAATTGATATGTTGCTATGATATCCCATGATCAAATGACATGTGGCAGTATGATAGTCTGAGAATTAATATTATTAATTATCATGGACATTTCGCTTGACATTATGGAATTTAGTTGTTACGTCCACTTGTTGTTCCATTTTTACCAAAGCAATTGCTTTTCTCTGCTGCGTCTTTTTGCTGTGTTAATCTTTGAAATTATAGGGAGAATATAAGAAGAATTCGAGCATTATGGGTGGAAAATCAGTTTGCCAAGAACCCTTAGTGTTGGAGATTTCTACTAGAGCTAAGGAAATTCTGGTGCGTGTAGGATGGATATCATATTTCACTAGACTTTAGGCCCCTAGTGAAGAAATATCTATCGAGTTTCTACAACACTTAAAAAATGGGAAGTCCACAATAAAAGGCATAAGAATAACAATATCAGAGGCTGTGGTAGCTGAAGTTTCTAGGTTGTCGGCAGAATGAGAAGTATGGCCTGAAAAGCACATAATGCTGCATGACGCGGTGGATATTTTCAGAGACGCAGGCGAGTAATTAACACGAAAAAGCAAGGGCATTCAACCATCCTCTCTGGGAGAACCATGGCGTGAATTGGCAAGTTCCGTCCAGAAGTACATCACATGTGATGGTCCACAGGATGTGGTAAAACCACGAAAAATTAAACTCTTAGCCGTTTTAAAGTAGAAGCTTACTGTCAATTTACCATTTTTCTTAAATTCATTATTGCATGACACAACTGATAGAATAAGATGGGCTAGACATCCTGAGACTGTAGTTAGTCATCATGGTTTGATCAGACTGATTGTTAGTCATAGTCTTGCCCAACAAAATTTAATTTGGGATAATTTTATAGCACTGCTAGAGATAGGGACAAACCCTGTAGTCCAAACCCCTGCAACCATGGAAATTGAACAACAAAACCCTGTTCCAAAGAGGAAATGAACTGCTCATACAACAATAGGACCCCATAAGCACAGGCGTTCAGTGAGGCTAAACCCAGTTCAAAGGACTTTCATAGATCCTCAGGGTAGTGCCAACGGCCAACAAAACCATCTAGTCCAATTACTATGCTGGACTCTGAACCAGAACTAGAGGAAGAAGGTAATTCTGAAGCATAATAAGAGGAAGAACCTAATTTTGAATAGGAACAGGAGGAGGAACCCAACTCTGAACTTGAATAGGAGAAGGAACCCAATTCTGAACTAGAATAAGAGGAAGAACCTAATTCTGAATCAGAACCTGAGGAAGAATGCAATTCTAACCTAGAACAAGGGGAAACACAACATTCATTTCAAAATCATGATGAACCAAAAAATGAAGCAGGGCCTTCTCAAACACTACCTATGAGGCCCCAAGATAATTTCTTGTAGGACTTTGAGGAAGGGATGGCCCAAGTTCTTGCAAATTTGAATGCATATATGAAACCTAGAGGATCACTTGACCAGAATCTGAACAAAGCTCAATCCTCAGAAGATTCTGGTCACATAGAAATTTTGCCTTCCCAAGAAGCTGCACACAGGGAAGAGGAAGTGGACACAAAAGTAATGCATGAATTCAATAACTAGTCATGTGACACGGTTATATTGGAACATAGGCAAGATGAGCACTAGGAACCTTTAGATATAGAGGGTATTGATAAACGTGTTTCTATAAAGGATGCTCCTCAGAAGAAGCGAGTAGCCGAAACAAAGTTAAGGAAGCTGAGAAAGAAATAAAAAAAGCTCCAAAAGACGTTAAGCGGCTACGTTGGAAATTGAAAGAGACTGTAAATAGGGAAGCTCAGAGCACTACTACTGAGTTAGTCACTGTTGCCACAAAAACATAAATATGTGAAGGTAGGGTAATAGGAACCCAGACCAAACCTATTTCTACTCAGACGATGGTCACACAAATAAGCTTTCACATAGAGTTGATAGATAAGTCTACTCATACCAAGGGTTTACCCTCTCACAACAACAGCACCCAAACAGAAGAATTAATTAATAACACTCCATCGTGCAGTGATCATATTCTTTCAAAGTTACAAGAGGAGCTAGCACAAGCCCAGCTTGCTTTAGAGCAATGTCAGAAGGAGATAGTTCCTCTGCAAAAGTATGAGGAGTTGCAGAGGCAATGCAGAGAATTGACCATAACTGAGAATGAAATTTTTGATAAGTTCAGGCAGGAGGAAGAAAAGCAGAGGAAAGTAAAAGCCAAGCTAGATAAGGTCATGGGCCAGATAGATGTTATTTTCTCTTTATACTTTGATGTCTTATCTTGCAGGTCTCCTACCACAAATTATGCTCTCTTTTTATTAGAAAGATATTTGCTGTTGAAGATTAATGATGTTAAGGCCAGCAAGTCAGTTGAATTGAAGAAAGCTGACGAATTCATAAATTACTGTAAGGAGCATGGGATAAAATTCCAACGTCTCCTTTGTGAATTTTATTTGCACAATTTTGTATTAGAAGGGAAGGTGGATAATAATCCTAGCCCTTTTGTTGTGGATATTTAGTTCTATGCCTTTATTTCTTTTGCAGCAAACCAACTCAAGTGGTCTAAGGCTTATAACACTTTTCAAAGAAAAGAACATTGACTGGATTTGTGGGTAATGAGTGAACCTACACACTCCTTGCAACTTTTTGTTAGACACAAAAGGCTCATGACACAAGAGGATGTAACTAAGATTCTGGGGCCTATACATAAAGAAATCGTGCAAATGAGAAGGGCATATTTCTTATCCATTTAGGAAAGATCCTTGCTTGCATCCAAACAGAGATGGACAATCTCAACCAATAGTGTCAAGGACACAAAACCATTTCATTACAGGAATTTTAAAGCTGCCGTAGGCCATTTTGTTACTTACAACAATATCATCTTGAGGGAAGGATCATATTGGCTAGGATGTCGATTTAGGAGTCCTATTATTTGGTACCCACCCGAGGGATACCAATTTGATTATGAGTTTCCTGAAGGTCATGAAGGGATAACCTTTGCAGATTTAATACAAAAGCACGGTTTTAGGTTAGATACATAAAAAGTCTTTCTTGCTTACTCTTCAATTGCATTACACAATAATTACTTATGTTCGCGAGGACGTGAAACAAGGTAAGCAGGGGAGTATGTTGGGCCATGCAACAGGTATAAATTTACCCTTGATTGCACTATCTTTTTCCTCCTTTTTATGCATTTGTGCCATGATGTAATAAGATTTTGATCAGATTTAGATAGAAAATGAATGAAACTGCTTTTGATGTGATTGGCTGTCAAAACTAACGTTCGTTGCTTTTTATGTAGAAATTAGCGAATGGAACAACTGCTGTTCAAGCTATTGAACAACAAAGGCTAAACAGAAAAAACAACGTGCACCTTGTGTGGTCAAATCGATAAGCGAATCAGGAGGATCAACACAAGATAGAAGACTGTCTGTTAATAGCATTTAATTGTGAATTCCTCAGGATCTCCTGATCCGGAGGAATCACATTTATCTCTTTTCCTATTTGAATATAAGAGGGGAAATACAAATAGAATAGGGGACTTAACTCTTCACCTTTTTACCTCACTTGTAATTTTAATATACAAAGCGTTATTCTGAAGGATACATCATGCTGTAATGAAATTTGAATTTGATGAATAATATATAATTCGTGTTGCTGTTCATTCGTGATATTCTAAAGTAATCTAGCGGTAATCACTGGCGGCTTGGGTTCGATCACTAGTGGCTTTCATTGCTGTTCCCTATTTTATAGTTTACCTTTCTTTTACTGCAAGTTTAATTACTCTGTTTTATAGCTTTGTTATTGATTTACTTTCTCTAGTGTTGAGTTTGTGTATTCACTGCATTAATTCTTATTTCTGTTTATTGGCTTCATTTATTTATGTCGTGGATTGATTTGATTGTTAGATAAGAATAATTTATTGTTAATTGAAAGCTAGAGTTTTATTGATTATATCAGGTGTATTACTTTTATGCATAAGTCTAGATTTAGCTGAAAGAGCTCTGTTATCGCTACGGTGCACTCGGTTGATGTAATTGCAGTGAGAACTTTCGATCATGATTGAATTGTGATTTCAATTAAGATTGAGTTTTGATGTTTGAATAAGTTAATTTCCTTGAAGTTACAATTTGGTAGTTTATGGTTTGATCCATTTACTCTTGTATTGAAATCAATAATTTGTTTTAAAACATTACTCTCTATAGATTCAATGATTTACTTCACTTGCACATGTACACTCTTGAAACAAAAAGACCTACCCAAATTGATAATTAATGTGAGGCATTTAAGAGTTCTAAAAGACACCTTATTTCTGCCCAACATCCATCTTGCTGTTTTTCATCTTGTTCTTAAGAAAGAGGATTTGATTTGACTTGTTCACTTTGAACATCCCAACCAACTTATCATACATCTCCTTAGATGTTCCTAAATAATAAATATAAGAAACCAAATTCTTCTGAATAGAGTCTATAATAATTCTTTTAGCTTTGACCTCACCTTTCTTGTATTTTGTCTTCGCAGCAATAGGTGCATTTGAAGGAGGATCCACCACTCTTCCCTTCACATAGTCCATGGAATCACGCTCTTTGAAAATCAAGTCCAAAGTCATATTCCATGCATGATAGTTGGATTTTTCCTTGATCTTATCCTTGGATTTGAAGTAATATGTAGTAGCCATTGAAGTTAGACCAATATTCTTTTATAACAACTATCTCTTGCTTGCACTTTGTCTTCACCTATGCTTTGATACCATGTTAATTTTAGTTAACACTGGCGTGTTCTATGCTTAGCACAATTAATTCAATGTTCCTTTAGCATCCCAATGACAATTTCCAGTTTATATTTCCAATAGCAATAACATTAACCATTAATCACATTGATAGTAAAAGTATATAAAACATGAAACATTATGCAGAAGACAAGCCAAGACAAGAGGCCACCATATTTGGCAGATGCTAGGGAAAAACCCCAATGTTGGGAAAACCATTTGATTAATTCTTCTTATTATTATATCAAAATGTTTAGTAGAGAGAGAGAGTACAAAAGTTAAATTGACTTGCCAAATTCAAAGTCAAAACCACCCTATCAAAATCTACAGCCAATTGCAGTCGAATCAACCCTAACCAAAAAGTCAATGTTGGTCAAAGAAACAGTAGAATGTTCTCAAAACATCTCGGTCTTCCCCAGTCAAATTCATCTTGATCAATAGGTCAAATTCAACCTAAAATAGTGACAAAATAAACAATCAAACTTGGTCAAAATGCTATCGTGAAATCTGTGGTCGACCTGCAATTTTGGTTTACGGTCAAAGTGCTTAGAATATCTTGGATTTTGTGCCAAAATATGTGTCCCTCGAAAACATATAATCTCCCAAAATATCAAAGGCAAACTCTCCTTGGAAGGCCAAAGTCCACATTGTTCAAATTGTAGAATTTTTTGAGATTTTCGACCCTGCAAATTAGCTCTGAAATTCGTCCTTCTTGATCCACATGTGAGAGATAGAGAGCATTCCCAATGTTGTATGAAACAATGAGAGAAGGACTGAGAATTCCTAATGTTGTATGAACCAATGAGAGAAGGAGAGAGAATTTCCAATGTTGTACGAATCAATGAGAGAAGGAGAGAGAATATGTGAGTGATGAAGATGCCAAATGTGGTGAAAGTCACTTGTATTTATACAAGTCATTGAGGGTGAAGTGACACATTGTTTGGGATTTCTTAGCCTACATGTTGATGTGGCTGACCTTAACAATTTTCACATATGTGGGCATAAATTCAAAATCACACTTCTTCTTGTCCAAATGAGATGATCTTTATATCAATTTTGGTCCTCTCTAAAAGAGGAATTTAATGCAATCATCATCTCCATCAAATGAGCCCTACCAAGGTGGACTTTGTCCCTATTTTCCAATTTTAACAGGTTGACTAAGAGGTTGTCGGTCTCTAGCATGTAGTAGGGTTGTTTCAATTCTCTACATAATTTCATCAATAATTTGATAGATAATATGGAGCTCTTTGTTGGTTTGTGTCATATTCTTTCCACGACTAGCCCACATAGTTAATCGGGGGGTTAGGAGGGGGGCGGAGCCCCCCCTTCGTTACTCCAATTATGTAGTAGGGGGAGTCACAGGGGGTTTGAGGGGTGCAAGTAACCCCACTGTATGGGGTCCGAGGCAGCGCCCTGGGAAATTTTGGTTTTGGACCCTATGTTAGGTTGGGCAGACCTACCTATGGTTTTGTGCATGATTTTCGCACATGGTTTTGGGTGCGATGGTTTTTCGGTCCATGGTTTTGGACGCAATGGTTTTTGGTCCATGGTATTGGATGCTTCGACATGTATAAATATGTATTGTAACATTGAAAGGAACATAATGAAAAATCAAGCTGGTAGTCTTGGTTTTGGGATCCAGGGGAAAATCTTTGTGTATTTGTGTTTAATGTGTTATGCTCTCGCATTGTTTATTTTCTGTGTTTTAGAATTCGTTTGCAGGTAATTTCTGTACAGGGTTAAAACCTACACTCTTCCCTACGAATGAGGATTTCTTCTTTGTTTTCATTGTAGTTGAATAAAAATTTACCTACTAAATTTCTAACATGAGAATACAAATCCATTGTATGCAAATATTGGTTTTGTTGTGCCTTTGGAGTGCCTATGGTTGGAACCTAGTTTTCCACTTTTGCCATGATTTCAGAAGCTAATAATTCATTCCTTTCATTCACCAGTTCTTGTTTAATGTATGAAATCCCATGTTGGACCACTAATGGAGTGTGTTCAATATATTGATCCGTTGAGGCCGAGGCTTGAGCTTGATCTCAATAGTTAATATCTGGACTATAGCCCCCAACCGTCGTCTCAAACAAGCCCTTTGTCTGGGGATCATGACCACTAAGAAGAATGCACCATGAGTAAGGTATGAGAAGTGGAGTGAATGGGGGAAGGGTAGAAGTGGTGAACAAAAGATAAAACACAAAGATAAACTTTTGCAATAAAGACATACATGGAAAGAGGACGATGGATTGGAAACCAACTAAAAAAACCAAGACTAATAGCCACAAAGATAACCATATGAGAAAGGAGGAATAAAAATTCATGAGGTGAATAAATCCCTAAAGAAAAAGTAATCTAATATTTGCACTGATTAATTCCTCAACATTGATCCTCCTGCGACTAGCAAGGTTGGCAAGGGGATGATTGTCAAAAATTGCAACAAGTTCTCAAAGGTGAAGGGACCAGGCTATGAGGGATGGTCCTTCAAATTGCATAGGAATAATTATGCCATGATCTAGGGTTTTTCCTTTTCTCATTGAGATGTCAATGTGTTGATTGACATAGATCCATTTTAATGAGGGAAACATTCCTGGAAAGGTCTTGTACACCCCGCAAGTTGTGCTAGAAATAACACCATATTCATTGATAGCCTCTATTCCTCTTTGTGTTTTCATCATAGAGTGATTGGGTTGTGGTGGATGACTGCTTGAGTTAAGGCTTGCTCAGGGCTTCTTCAATGCGATGGATTAACATTCCTCGATTGGGGGAACGTCATGACACCTTGCATTAGTTGAATTGCAACAATCCACCAATTTGAACCTTGCCATGCCTTCCTTCCTTAACTCCTCCATGAGTGTGAATGGAGTTCAAATGAGGCAACCCCATAGGAGGCCATCTTAATGTTACATAATATGAATACAATTATTTTTTATTTGGTTTCTCATGACAAGGGTCTTCCACTGACAACCCCCAATATTAGTAAACTATGATATTGGTTCATGGTATTGTAACAAAACCTATTTACGAATTAAGAATTTTAACTCTCAACTCCTTAAAATTTGATTGGAAAATTTCATACAAACTATATATGTATTCATGGAAATAAATTTGAAACTTCTTATAAATAAGAAAAATTATTTTTTACAATCTTTTTTTTGGTTAGTTAATTTGCCTCAACCCCTTCCATAGAATTTGATAGAAATCCCATACAAACTAATATATATGTGTGTGTGTGGGTGCTTGTGTGTAAGTGTGGGTTCATGGAGAGTCACACACAAACACACAAATATAGGTTATTTTTTCACATCCGATCAATAAGCCTTCTAATGGGATCAATCAACATGCTATTCCCTTTACATAATCATTTCACAAAGCCCTATCCATGACTCTCTGATTCCCCATATTTTCTGCCCTAAACTGCATCATTTGAGCCAGTTTTAGGAACAACTCTCCCTGGACTCTTGCTGGACTACATTCACCTATAGGTTGCTCCACTGTGGCTTGCATGAATCACCTAGAGGTTGCTCCCCTTTGCACCTGCGTTGGTTCTAGAAATCCTGGAAAAAGAGAGAAAATCTTGAAGCCTCCATTTCCAGAAGCTTCCAGGCTTATGTAACCATTTACCTCAGATAAAACTTTCGAATCTTATCCTATTCTACCTTGGAGTTTCCACCCCTTATCCTTAGATCTCATCCTCCCATCAAGAGTGGATCTCAATCCCAATATTGGTAAAAGGATAAGAACTCCCAACTTACCCCACTCCTCTATATATTTAAAGCCTTTTATATGTAAGATGTTGGATTTTGGAGAGTGGTTCTACCCTTATGTTGCTATTGTGAGAGTTATCTTTTCATGCATTTAGGGTGATTCGAGGCGCACTTTGTGACAAAGGAAGGACAGGTCAACAACTGGAGAATCTCTTCTACAATATCAACACCTATTTATGGTTGTAACTCACTCTATTTATATTAATACAAATATTTCTTTGTTTTCCTATATGTGATATCATTATTTCTTGTATTTCAATACCATGTTGATCTGTTGAATAAAGTAGATAGATGATGCTACATAGATCTTATAGTTTCTTGGCTTGTGTTGTTTGGTTGTACAAGTTCTAATTTTGGCAATTGGAGCTAGGGTTGGAGCATTCAAGCCAAAGAAGGAGTGACACATATCACAAATTCCAAGTAGGTTTCATCCCTTCATCTACTTAATTTAAGGAAAACATTGGGTCCTTAGTCTTTCTGTTGTTTTAGGTTAGTCCACCAAACCTAGAAGAGATATTTTTGTTTGTAGTCATAAAACCCGCATAAAAAATTGGCAACCATATTGGGGATCAGTGTCTTCCCTTGGTGTTTTCTTTGTCCATTTTGTTTAATTTACCTCTTCCATAGACCTTTGCTACTTTAATCAGCCACAGATAGACCTGGGAAGTGACTTCATTGAGTCTTATTTGCATTTTTTGTGTCAGAAGCCTCTTCCCTTGGACCACTGCACCCTCTGGTTTGCTGACAAAGTATTACACCCCACATGGGCCCTCTCTGTTCCTCCGTTGCAAAGCACTGGTGCCTCTTTTGCACCTACGTTGCAAAGAATTGGTGCCACTTCTGCACCTGCTTTGATCCTTGTTTTTGCAAAAAAATTGACTTGTTTTCTCATTGTTACTTTGATCAACCTACTTCCAGTTGACCTTCCCTGTCTTTAGTGCCTTGTGGTCTCTATGGAGCCTCCATTTGGTTTGAATTTGTTTGTGATTTCCTTTAGTAAGAATTGGTTTTTATTTTTCTTTGTTCTTATCATTTGGTCATTTTCAAACTGATTTAGTCTGATCATTGGTAACTTGGATGAATTTTTGTTCTAGTCCTCATTTTGAAAAGTGCATTTGAATAAGTGATTAAACATTTGCATCTTAGTTTTCCTCATTTTCGAAAATTAAGTGTGTTGAAAATAAAAAATATTGCATTGGCATTTAGGGTTTTTTGCATCTACATCGATTTAGGAACAATTGCATGAAAAGGGAATTGCATTGTGCATCTTGTTTGCTGCATTTTCTATGCTGCATATTGTTTGTCTCTTCCCTTAGCTAGATTTTCATTGAAGAGAAAGATTCCATTTCCTCATGCTAGATTTTCATTTTAGGGAATTAAGGTGAATTCATGGTGAGCCATAAAACTGAAACTTAATTCAAGATCAACTTAAAATTTATTCAATCAACTTAAGGAGCATTTCTAACATTGACACAAACACATAGAGGTCTAGCCTAGAGACGTTTTTGGGCTTCGTTAAACTTAGGAGCTTTTGTTGTTTTCTATCTCGAAGGTGAAATCTTGTTCCACATATGTGAGTGTATGGATCGTTCTCCACGTAACTTTGGGTATATTGGTCGCACTCCACGCATGTAAATTATATGGGAATGATCTCATCGAACTGTTACATATTAGAAAACACTACTATGGACTGCACTCCCATGTACCTTTGCATATATTTTGGGAGTCCCCATTAGGTTGCTATCCATCCATAGGTAACTAAGTCTACTACATTGTATACCATGATACACCAAGCACAAAATTCCGGGAGATTGGCTACCGTACATTAAGTCCTTGGTTCGCCAAGGTGTATATTGCAATTTAGGGTTACTTGGTAATCCTTTATGCCTAGATTACCCTCTTTTTAATTTATTTCTTTTTGCGTTAATAAAATTTACTATCCAACATGGAAAAACAAGATCCCCCACTCCATTGTTTGCGTAGAATGAAAAATAATCCTCCTCTTCCACCAGAACCTACTCCTGTCTATCAGTAGAAGCATAAAAGAACACAAAAGACCAAATTGGGAAACTCAATAACCACTTCTGGTCCTCCTCCTAAATTTGATCAACTAGAATCATCCGTCCCCTTGAGTATTGAACTCGAGGTTACATCTAATTTTGATGGTGAAACTGACACAATCGATATTGAATTACTCGAAAATTTATTGCCTAAGGTTATAAAACCTAACCTTCCTGAGTTAGAAAATTTACTTCTTGAGGTCATCAAACCTAAGGAGCCTCAGTCACCTTCACATGTTACTTCATGTATTCCATATTCTCTTCCTTTGTCTCAGATAGATTCTCCTACCATATATCTCATCTTCGATGGTGAATCGCTTCCAGCTGGACTTGTGAGTATCGAGGAGATCCCACAAGAAGAGCCTCATCCTTCTACTCCTACTCATTTGGAGGGAATTTTCCTTTATCCAACTGATCCTCTTCTTTCTCCTCCACCTCCTATAAAAACTCCTTTGCTTGGTTCTTTTGACTCACCCATGAATTTCACATGGAAATCTACATCAAGATTATTGACCATGACTGGAATGGACATGGCTTCCCAGCTTGTGTGTACAACTATGGTTGAAACACCAAATGTTGCTTCCACATCTATGTTTTCAAATTCACCAAAGGCACATCTGTATGGTGGCTCGTTCATCCCACTAGGTTATCAATCCTTATATGGTACCTTCTATTGTGCATCTTCCATTTTATGGATATCCCCCATGTCTTCCACCTTGAGAATTCCATTTGGCATTGCTCTTATGAGTGTTGTTCAGCATGTTCCTTCTTCTCCCCCTACACTGGAAATTGAACAATAGGTTGGCCTTTATGTTAGTGGGCAAGGTCCCCTTCAACAACCTAACTATCCTTATGTTGGGTACCCTCCACATGGGTGGAAGTTTCCTCCATCATCCCCTCCCCCTTTTGTAGGGGGACAACTTGTTATTGGTATCCATCAAATTCGAAACCAGCCTTATTATAGTCCTCCTTATCCTGGGATTGTTGATAGTGTTTGGTAGCCTACTTTTCCCATTCAATTTGGTTTGATGTTAGGCTCATTATTTATTTCCCAACCTGTGCCATCTTCATCTAAAGTTCCAATTCCTCGATCTGCACCTCAACAAGCTCAAATTTTTGTGACTCAACCTGTACTGGATGCAATCACATCTCAACCCGTTCCTTCATTATCTGGCACCTCTCAAGTCCCACTCACTTAGCCTTTACAAGTTCCTTTGCAATCTCAATCTCTTGCACAAGGTATTCCTCAAGTTTCAGAAGGACATATTATGTATGGCATGACACAACCTCAATCGAATCCTCTTTATCATGGGACAATTGTTGGCTACGTGGGGCCTGACCTAGGTTTAGAAGTGATTTAGCCAAGCAAATCCCAGTACTACTGGCCCTTTTGGAAACAGTCCGTGGAGAGTGGACTGAGGTCTTGCCCGAAGTTATATGGGAGTGTGCTAGAACAAGGCTTTCACACCCTGGGGATGTCTGATATACATTCCAACCTTTATGTTTACTGGGCTACGCGCACTAGCGGGCACCTCGCGCCCTGAAATACCATCTTCGCGCAGCTCTAGCCGCAATGCGACCCATGTTAATTACCCAAGTCTTCCTTTATTAAGCTTTGTTCACTGATTATTTAGAATATTTTCATATATAAGCATTCATACAAGTATTTATCAATGGTGCGCAGTAAATAACATAGTAAAAGTAAAACATAACATCAAAATACAAATCTAAGAACAGATGCACAGAGTAAACTTCTCTTTATTAACTTTCAAATCCAATTACAGACCCAACTTCGCCTTGCGCACTCAGCTGCAGGGGCCCACACACACAGCTGCAGACTCTACTAGGCCTCTGTGCACTCAGCTGCACAGCCTCTTCCTACTACTATGCCCCAATACACTTCAGATCCAACTCTATCCTCTAACCATGCCTTCACATCTCTATCTATTCTTACTTATTTTACACTTAGAGCCTCGCTCTATTTATACAATCCCATGATCTATGGACCATGGGTAGGCCAACACAACTTTACATTATTTTACAATTCTTAAGGTGGACAACCCTATGACTTATCCTAGACTTTCACACTCCGCGCTTGCACTTCGCAGAGTCTTACAACACAATTGACCAAAACTCGAGATTTAAGCCCCAAAACCTAATGCGGGGGATCCCATGCCCAACAGGCCCCCAACACAATCATCATGACTCATCCTGAGTCACTCTGTTGGTGCAACGATCTTTGCGCGGAGTCCATCCAGCAAGTCTCGTGCATCTTGGGTGTCCGTGGCAAACTATTCCGCTGTCTTCTATACTTGCTGCACACATATCTCTGAACCTTCATGAGCATGGTCACATTCTTGTCTAATTGTATAAATTCCCTGCATTTGTGCCATCTTTCCTTCAATGGTAGCTGTAATTGTGAAAGCTTCATTGATCCATGGCTGGAAGTGCGCTTTAAGCAAGGCTTCTTTTTATTGCGTGGCGTCTAATTGGTCTTTAAGTGCCCTTGCCTACTGTAGTTTGGCGAGTCGTTGAGTAAGGATGATCGTCTGCACGATCCCTTGGACAGTTTCGTACTCATGCTGCAACTCGCGTGCCTCTGTCTCTAGGCACTGTAAGTTTGGATCTTCTTGTAGGTATTTAAGCATCGTTAGTTCTTGATCCAACATCTTGGTGCTGTCTTGTACCGCTTGGCCAATTTGCTCCAAACCCATTTGGATAGTGCGGGCACGTTTCTCTCTGACTTCTGGGATGTGGAGGGCTACACCTTCAATCGTAGCTCGGTGATCTACAGGGTCAACTCCAACTGAACCTTTTCTGTTTCCTGCCTGGCCTCATGGACTCCGGCCGCCAATTGGTGGACCCACTCTGCTGCTGGTAGCTCTACCGGCATGGCCAAATTTGGGATGCTCCTACACGCATCCTCTAACGCCTGCTCCAGTTCACAAGCCTGCACAACCAACTCATCATGCTAGATGTTGAGCTGATCCATGTTGATTTTATGCTCGTTCAAGACTTGGATCACACGACCTTCCCTAGAGCGGAGCTCTGCGATGACCCCATCCTGTAACTGGTACAAAGTTTCATGTAGCAGGGATGCCAAGTTTAAGCTGACGCCTTTCATGTTGCTCATCGCAGCTCAGTCAACCTCGCTTGTTGCTGCTACGGTGCCTTCAGGCAACATGAAAGGGTTGTCCATATGGGTGTGCAAAGTCTATTCGGCCTTTGCGGTTCCTGCTGTGACGTATGAAGCAATTGTACCTGTTTAGGGGGGCTGTACTTGTAAGCCTTGTAGCTGCATGTTGAGCACCCCCAACACAGTGTTCTGCTCCATCATCATTTCTTGGAGCGTGTCCTTTGTGACATCGCGAACCATTTTGCCGATGTCAAACATATCACCTTCTGTGAGCGTGATCGGGTCAACAGATGTCTTTGTCACCTTCCCCTTCTTCCTGGGAGTTTTTTTCTTAGGGATGCGTGGTCAGTTGAGTTGGGTTGATGCTGAACCAGGGTCCGCATGCTTTTCTGTCCTATCCACTTCCCCGGTCTGCTGCTCCATGGATATCTCTTGACCCTCCTCAGGCTCTTCTGTTGGCATTGTAGTTTGTTCTGTTGTCTGCGCTATTGCTGCTGTTGCCTCCTCAGCCTTTTTCTACACCGCTGCCTCTAATGCCATTTCACGCGGAGCCCTAACCCTTGCAGTTGCCTTCTCATTGTGCTACTTCTTGGCCAGCTTTGTGATATGATGCCTGGCAGCTTCCTTTTGCTTCTACGTGGCTGCCTTTTCTACCTCAGTCAAGTCTGGTGCGTGCTACTCCAGAGGCCAAGACTCCATCACTATAAAGATTTCATCATCCCTTGCGATGAAGAAAGCTTGACTCATTTCTACATTGGATCCTTGCATGCCTAGATACACTGGTTATGCACATCCTCCTTGAACTCTGCCGAGCTATGCAAGTTGTTATAAACTGTGGGAGACAGGTGCAACCTTCAGTTGATCCACATTCGGATGCTCACCTCCATGAACACCCAGAACACCTTTGTCTCGCAAATCCTCTTCGTGTCTTTTGTAGCCCAGAGTGAGGCGTAACTTGCGACTTTGGGCAGATCATGCTCAATACTAGGAAACTGGCTGTCCTCCAACAGTTCCCCTGCAACCAACAAGATGGATATGAGCAACCAGGCGTAGTGGAAGGTCTTACCCTACTCCTGGGCCTCCTTGCAGTTTGCGAGAAACTCCTCGTAGAGGAACTGGTCCTAGTTGAATTGTACCCCCTCTTCGCACTGCTCTGCAAGTGCAATCACAGATGTTGGTACTTTGTCGATGTGACATTTCCTCATCAGCTTGCTAGCCAGGATCTAAGTGGCTACGCACACTCCTTTTTCCTTAATGCGTGTGATTGCATACCCCCGCTTTTTCTTCTCTAGTTTATACTTGGCCTTCATAGCTTCTGTGAGGGCCAAGTCGCTGCTTTTTCTTGCTATGGACGCGGGGTCGTGTCCTTTGAAGGGAAGTCAAGAAATTCTGTGAATTAGGTCGGCCGTGATGGGAATAGGCTCCTCCAGCCAAAGATGCCCATCATGAACCAGGCACAGCAGCTGCCTGATGATGAAAATGGTGATGGGCGTGTGGTGGTAGTGGGGTATCCATCGCAGATGGAGTAACCTAGCCTTCTCCACACCGCACAACCATTTTCACGGCTCCAAAACTGTAACGGGTCCCTCTGAATTCTACTTCATTAAACTCTTCGTGGCTAGGTGTGGGAACTTCTCGCTGTCCGCGAGGTCCCAATCCTCGAACTTCATGGTAGGTACTCGTCCCAAAGGTGGACCTTCAAACATTATACCGTTGGGGAGGAGTGGGGTTTGGAGTGCATTCTTCGTGGCCTCTAGGTCTTTCGGTATCTTGGCTTTCCCTTTCCATGGGGGGACGTACGTGGGTAACTTTGTTGTGGAAGGAATTGGTGAGACATCCTCCTCCACATCGTCTTGCACCTCAATTTGAGTGATTAGAGCTTGCAAGTCTTCCTCCTCTTCATCTAATTCAACGGTGATGGCTTTGCCTTTTTCTTCCATTGACAATTTGTCGAACCGTGGGTTTCTTGGAGATACATGGACTAGGCCCATAGTTTGCTTATCTTTCTTCCACCGCGGCGTCCGTGGTGATTTTGGAACTTCTGGAACAACTACCGCCTCTCCAGGCTCCTCATGGGTCATACAGGGCTCCACGGTATCTTTGACGAATCCCACTCTTGGTCTGGTAGCAGTCATCGTGTCTACAGTCAAAGGTGGTAAGAGTACGCAGCGCTCATTGCTCTGTAATTACTCGATTCTCAAACAACCAAGTGTTGCCTTGTGGCTAGCAATGGGGATTTTATAACATCTTTTGAATTTGAATTCGACCATTTCCCCCACTTCTGAGTCATTAATGCCTTCTTGGCGATAGATCGTCCTAATCTAGCTCTTAATTCGTGTCTTAATTTCTCGTCGTCCGCTCCTCTTTGCCTTAAATTGGACATCTTGTCATGAACAGTGACACTAGCGGTCACCTCCCAGCCTACCCGCACAGCAGCGTAGCCCCCTATGCACTAGCGCAACCCCTGTGACATACTGATCCTGCGTGCAACCTCCTTATCACGCAGATCCCACACAGACTCTTTTATAGTCCCGCGATCTCTTTCAACTGCTTGGAGCACTGAGACTGTGCTTTCGATAGCTAGTCAGGTGGCCGCACCACCTGTGCAAGACTAAAATTCACCTTCCAGCCTAGCCCATGGGCACTTCTCAATTATCCTTGTGACAGTCAGTGCCGCGTGTTCTTCCTTCTGTGGTGCGCTCCTCTGGTTACTTTGTTTGGTAAGGTGCGGTTTCAGCCATGGTAGTAGAGTCACAAATTCTCAACGAAAATCTTCTAATGAAAGAGTCTGGCTGTCCGTATCTTATCTGGTCATGTTGAGTCCATTGACGCGACATGCTTGTGCAATTTTGTTTTCCAGGTTTTTTATATCTGCGTCCATTAACATGCCTTTCTTCCTCAGTTGTACCCAATCTTCTTCGAGTTTGTGAAGCTTAAGGTTCTCTCGCCGAATGGCTTCTTGTAACTGCATAATTCCCTCATCTGGGTCCTCACGTATTTTCCCAACTGTGAGAGCTATTTCGTGAGGATTCCTTTCCTCCAAAATTATGGTCTGAACTCTGCTCTTCATCTTCGAAATCATCTTCGCGTTCAGGTTTTTGCACATGGCCCTATAGGCCCATCGAACCGCTGGTACGTGAAGGTCCCAATTAGTTCGCCTTGCTTGGTGAACCCTGTTGACGACTCTGCATACCTTCTAGAATGCTTCTACGTGGAACGTTTGTGGTGCATGTCGCCTCTCCTACTACTTTTTCCTCTTCCGATTTTTGATCCTGAATTTGGCGTGTGCTTGTGCGGGCTGCACAACACATGTCTGGATCCATCGAGATAGGTGGGCACGCAAGTTGTTCCATCCTCACTGACTGACTTTTTTTTGAAGCTGGGGGCTTCAAAATCGTAGGCACATCATTCTTCTACATCCACGCCAGTCCTAACAATTTCCTTAATGTGTACCCCACCATCGTGCGGTTATTGGGCGTAGTGCCCATTTTAACGCATCGAACCGTTGCTGTTTTGATACTGCGCTTTCAAATTTTCTCAGGAATTCATCCATCGTTGTCAATCCATCATATGTCAGCAACTCTATTTCCTCTGTTGTCATGCAATGCAGTGATCTAATCATCATGTTGCAATTCAGCATTGTCACTTCGTGCAACCGATTCTGCCATCGCTCTACATCTTCATTTGAATCCGAAGTCCCGGAGCTTTCACGCTCCCACGAGATTCTCCCATATACAATCGGATTCACCCAATCCTAGTCTTGTGTAGTTATCTTGTAAATACAATCCAGCTCATCGTTGATATCATCGTCGCGCACTGGTTTTGTGTAGCACATTCCTTCGGCTGGGTCCAATGGGACTAGTACACGTAGAGACTTTTTCTCGAAGATCATTTTGCGCTTCTTTAGGTTGATGACTCTATTCATATTGGTGGTCCAGTCTATTCCTAACAGAGCGAGATAGGGATTACTGTCATCGAGAATCTCTATTACCTTAAAATCTGCCTGCGCGATCACGCCTTCAATATCAACTCTCACCCCTTGCTACCTCCCCGTGGGAAAAACATTCTGTTGGTTTACCATTTGTAACTGAATAGGGGACCATTGTAACACGGGCCTGCCCATGCATTCCCATGTTTTCTTTAGTAAAACCTTCGCGTCTGAACCCAGATCTAGGATTACTTGATCCATTTCATACTCACCAATCTACGCAGTCAACCTCATTTCCCTTTCGGTGTGCAATGCATGCTTCCCCAATTTCTGGACTACGTGCGGTTCTCCTGACCCCGTGCACCTAGTGATCATATCTTGTAGTCCCTTAACTACCTTGTTGTCATGCAACAATTTCATGCATGTCTCTAGAAAGGTAGTGAGCATTGAAGGATCCATTCCTGGCTCTAGTTGATCCTTACTACCTGAAGTGGAGGCCTTTGTGAATCTCTTAGCTTCCATGAATGTCTCCTTTGCGTGTTCTAAGTCAAAATCGGGTTCCTTTGCAGGGGCCTTGCAAACCCATGTATCTTCCTTTGGATGCTTCCCCTTATCCTCTCCCATGGTTGCACCACTTTTGAGCATCATGTTCACATTCGGGTCTTCTTCACGCGGCTCAGACCTCATCATTTGTATATTCTAAGTCAGAGGAGGTTAGAATACCCCTTTTTCACGCAGCTGTGTGATCAACGTAGGACAATCTATTGTTTCGTGATCAAACTGAGCATAATACAAATAGGATATCCTCATCAAGTTTGTACATTCATGTGCATAGTGCCCTGGTCCTCTGTAATTGTAACAAATTAATTGTTTGTGGCCCCTTCCTGGTCCCATTCCTCCTCGTCCTCGACCTCACCCCTGAAATCCAGTGCATACCATCCCCGCAGTTGGGTTGAGGGCTTGTGTTTCTGTCTGCATCCTATAGGCCGGGGTCTGGTCCATCATTAGCTCGTAGCTGTGGCAAGTGCACTCATCGTGGCCTACCGACCTGCAAAAATTACAAAACAATTGTTGTGGTGTCTATGTATACTTCTGCAGCAAATGACAATTATCCCTCATGTGTTTCCCTCCTATTTGATAGATTGCACACCATAAAGCGGGTTCCATGCTCGACCTTGCCTATGTCTCTGGTCTCAATAGCATTGGCCCTCCTCTTGCCAAGTAGTTCGCGAACACTAGACAATGATCCTTGTCATGGCCCTGGACTTTTCATTTTATGCACCATACTTCCTCGCGCACCTCTGGCCACGGTGCCCTATCCTGCTTCAAACTTTGCATTTCCAAACATAGATTCTGTAGTTGCACGTGGATTTGTTGAACTCCCAACCCAGGGTCTTGTATCGGGGTTTCATGTAATCTCATCACCATTTCCAACGCTTCGGCCTGGGTGGAAAGTTTCTATTGTGACAATGCCATCCTCAAGTGTGGTGTCAGAGATGCTACAAACCATGCACGATGTTGTCCATCTTTCAACGTCATATTGGCTTTGCGGATCATACTCTTTATCCGTTGATCCAGATCCCAGGAGTCTCGCTTGGAAGCATCGCGATTTCTTTAAACCCAATGGTTTACTGTGTTTTGGACTTTGGCCTGCTAAATTCTCTATTCAGCACTGTCTGGATCTCTGCTATCCCTGCGTTTGGGTGGTCATTACAGTGCTTGATATACTAGGTTAATGTGTGATCCTGCAGTGTACTCAACAACGTAGCCTTCTTAATATTGTCATCCGTGACACCTTGTGCTTCCCATACCGCTCTTACCACGAACCAGAATTGGTCTGGATCTTCATTACCCACTCCTCTGAATACTGGTAGTTTGATCGCACTCGCCATATTAAACTGTGGGGGTGGTGAAGGTGAAATGGGTGGAGATGGAGGTGAGGGAGGTGAAGCGGGTGGCGGTGTGGGTGGAGGTGGTAACTGTGGGATACATTGCCTTATCAAACTGATTGCACTTCTCAGAGAGACGTTAGCGAGCTCTTCCTCGCTTTCTCGCAAAGGTGAAATTAAGGGACTGTTTTCTAATTCTTCACTATTTTTGTAGATATTTTCGCTTCGCGTAGTCACAAACATTAATGTATTCTCATGACCCTTTTTTCACACAACAACATCTTAATCCAAGTATTCAAAGATTTAATATACTTACCTTGCGGTCCTTTGAGAAAGCGTTGTTCTTCTTCGCTGTAGCTCACGGTCATGTCTACCACAAACTCAGTGATAAATCCCCTTATTATATGGTCGAGCCAATGGTCCACAACTCGCATGATCTTATTTTTTGATGCCTCTAGTCTACGCACTAATTCCGGATTTCACACTATTGGTTTGTTGAGCGTACAACTACCGTGGCTGTCAGCTAAGTTCGCGATCCACTCATACAGTTCAAAAGGAAAGGATGCAAAGAAAATCTCGTGGATCTCCGTATACACGTAGTGCTTCAACCACTTCCTTAAATACTTGTATAGTTCTATTTTCTTGTGTCACGAACTCGTGAATCTTCTTGTCTAACCACTCTTCAATTTCCTTCTTTGTTGGACATCAGACATCCCTTATGCAGATCTCGGTCCCCACAACAGAACCATTTATTGGCTACGTGGGGCATGACCCAGGTTCAGAAGTGATTTAGCCAAGAAAGTCCCGGTACTACTGGCCCTTTCGGCAACATTCCGCGGAGGGCAGACTGAGGTCTCACCTGAAAAGGTATGGGAGGGTGCTAGAACCAAGTTTCCACACCCTACGGATGTTTACTAGGCTACGCGTACCAGCTGGCATCCCGTGCCCTGCAATACGGTCTTCACACAGCTCTAGCCATAGTGCGACCCATGTTAATTACTGAAGTATTCCTTTATTAGGCTCTGTTAACCGATTACTTAGAATATTTTCATATATAAGCATTCATACAAGTATTTATCAATGGTGCACAGTAAATAACATAGTAAAAGTAAAACATAACATTGAAATACATATCTAAGAACACATGCATAGAGTAAACTTCTCTTTATTAACTTTCAAATAAAATTACAGACCCAACTTCGCCCTACGCACTTAGCTGCAGGGGTCCACATAATCAGTTGCAGACTCCTCTAGGCCTCTGTGCACTCAGCTGCAGAGCCTCTTCCTACTACTATGACCCAATACATTTCAAATCCAACTCTATCCTCTAACCATGCATTCGCATCTCTATCTATTCTTTCTTACTTTACAATTAGAGCCTTGCTCTATTTATACAATCCCATGGTTCGTTGACCATTGGTAGGTCGACAAAACTTTACATTGTTTTACAATTCTTAGTGTAGACAACCCTATGACTCATCCTAGACTTTCACACTCTGCGCCCGCACTTCGTGGAGTCTTACAATACAATTGACAAAAACTCGGGCTTTAAGCCTCAAAACTCGCTGCGGGGGATCCCATGCCCAACAACAATGCAAACTCCCATGGCGCAATAGTATAGACCTTATCAAAATATTCCTCAGGTGCCTTTTCAAGGACAACAAATTCATGGTTACTGTGGAGTTGGTCAACAAGGTCATTTGTATTATGGTTATTAGAATCCTCCTTATTATGGTACCAAGGTTCCTTATTACCATAACCATCCTTATCCAAGAATGAAAAAGCCTATTTCTAAGGCTATTCCTTCATAACTAGGTGATCTCCCGCTGGAATTTAATTGAAATTTTCCTTTTGTGGTGTTGACGATGCTGGACTTGCCAACATGTCCGGGGATCTCCCCGGTAAGAAGTATCAACTTGACCTCAGGCTGTTTGGAGTAGGAGTCCCAATAGTGGGTAGTACGGTATCGCCTTGACTGTGATTATGTGCAGAGGTAACCAAAATGTCCTTGTTGAAAGTAAGGGTGTGACCTTGCAACAAGTCAGGGAAGATGGATGGAAAGGCTCTAACACACAGAAGGGGAGAGGAGTGGGTTGATCAGTGGTTGTCATTGATGTCAACCCAAGTAGCACCAGGGGATACCCCGATCCTGCATGGAATTTTGACTTCATAACTTACTCTATTTTGAGTCAAGGATATTCTGTATGGATTCTACTTGTCTAGATATTTCTGTTGATATATGGCACGCCAAGTAATTATTCACGGTTTGAGAGATATTCATGTTTGAAGTTAGTAACCCCAGTTAGTGAGCTAAAACCATATGGGGTTGTGGCATGGCACTCATAATTGGTTGTGGTCATTGAATAGTCAATAATTAATAAAAAATCTCCTAAAGTCCCTCCAACGTTCACTTATTGAGGACCCTCTCTATTGAGCTATGGAAAGGGTATGTATTTGCTATTTATTTCATCATCATCTTCTTTAGTTATATCCCCTTTATATTCTAAAATGTTAATATATCAAAGGATTATGGTAAAAATGAGGAAATTATCTGTTATCATAATTAAGTTGATTGACGTCCTTCTTCATACAGGGAAAAAGATGAAATGGGACAACTGCCATTAACTGAGAAAAGGAAAAAGACAAAATGGAATAACTGCTATTCCCTAACTAGGAAACAGCGTACAAGCAACAAGACAAGGATGGAGTGCGCAGTTATGGATAAGAACAAAGGAAATCACAGCATCCGTGCAAGGAAGGAAAGCTAACTGAAGATGGAAGATTGTGCGAATCCCTCAGGATCTCTTGATCCTGAGGGATTGCTGTTACTATTTTATCCTTCTTACCGCTTGGCCATTGTAAAAGGTAGCGATTGTAACGAGAAAGGGGAGGAGAGATTATTCAAGAATTACCACTGTATTTATACTTTGATCATTGACACTCATTGTTGAAACAGAGTATGAACTAGTGGGGAGCCCCAGTATTGTAGCAATAATGCTACAACTCTTGGAACTCCCTTCTTTAATTTTATCAACCTGGTAGTTCGTAACAAACTTGGAAGCGATGGTGCTGTATGCACAAGTACTAGCTCTTGCCGCAGCTGTCACTTGGTCAGCTGGCACAAGTCCGCTAGGAGCTTAAGCCAACTTCTATGAGCTCTTAGAAGAAGCTTTTTAATTGATGGATGAAAGCTAACTCAAAGGAAGCTAATCTACTTGCGGAAAGAAACTGAAAGCCAAACAGAAACGCAAACCCTAGCAAACCCTAATTCTACCAACTAGTCCTACTGATGCAAAGGAGAGAATGTAAACTATGAAAAGAGATGACATTACTTCTATGAAGGTAAAATGCAAATGTCTAAGCTATCACTATCTGAAGAAAACATCTTTTTGTATTTTTGATTAAGTTGTTGGAATTATCATGCATGTGCTTCTAACTATTTTTGACTGTGCAGAGGTGGATCAAGGAGGAGAAATGCTTGGGAAAGGTTGGGAAGGTTCAGAGAGGGTCTAAGGGGTCCCTAACACCCTTCCAGAGAGTCTCACAAAGTTTGGCTGCCAAGAAACCGTGTTCATGAGCTTCTACAGGAAGCCTGCAGGGGTTCTACAGGATGTTCAGAATTTCTATAGGATGTTCTGTAATTCTTCTACAGGATGTTTCGAAATGGGATTTTGGAGCATGGATGGAGGGAAAAAGATGGAGGAATGAGTATGGAGGTGAAATAGGGGTGTGAAGAGGTCTAGGACTTGGTGGATGAGGCTAAGGAGCGATCGGATTTGTTCAAGGATGGAGGAAGCGATGATGCACAAGAATGTAGGAATTAGGGAAAGGTGGGGAAAGTATGGAAAATGAAGGGTACGAATCATAGACTAAGGGTTGGAGTAGATTATCTGATGGATTATGGGTAGATAGAGAAGGATAACAGGTGCTCTGCAAGTTATTTTTCGAATTTAACAAATGAAGACTTGGAAAATCAAGAACCTAATTACCTTGACCTAATCTGACCTAGATAATAGCAAAAGAAATGGAACAGAAGTTTATTTGCACAAAATCAGATGAACTAACTATGCAACTAAGCAATCATAACCCTAAGCATGCAGTCAAAACTGATATCAAGTTTGACAACTAAAAATCCAACACTAATACTTGCATGGTGAAGCAAAACAACGTTTTTGTGGGCAGCAAAGTCATCCTAGTCACAGCTCCTGATCCCACTGAGGGAGAGGTGAAACCACAGATGTTTGTTGGCCCTTTTCTTGA
The DNA here is from genome assembly GCA_031772625.1 of Pinus tabuliformis. NCBI lineage: Eukaryota > Viridiplantae > Streptophyta > Pinopsida > Pinales > Pinaceae > Pinus > Pinus tabuliformis. Next base: position 932,339,843 of record CM062811.1, on the reverse strand, counting down.
AGCTTTTTCTGTTAACAACCTATCAACTAAATCTGAGCATGAAAAGCTATTTTACTCATCAAAAAAACAAACTAAATAACAAAACAAGATTTAGATCTAAATAGAAGATTTTATTCTAAGAATGCAGCAAAAACACATAAAGATAATCAAAGGAGGTATTGGGCACTTGAGATGGGCCCAACCCCAAGATCTACAGCCTCCTAAGAGAGATTTAGAGCTGGTGCAAAGCTGGATTCATCTTTATTGAGGAAGAAAAGAAGAGTTACATCAAAACTGTCCACAAGGAGAACTTGAAAATGAGCTGACAGCAAAACTAATCTATTGCCTAAAAATCGAACTACAAAATGACTACAACAAGACTATGAAATGACTAACTACCAGCTACAAAATGACTAACCACTAGCTAACCAAAATGAGGCCCTAAGCCTTCTTATTTATACAAATTGAGGACCCCAACAATCCTCCTAAACTTTAGGGACTTGACTGCCCAAAACTTGCAGTTAACAGCAGTCCTACTTGACTTGCTTGGCTGCCCTTGTGCTGATTGATTTGGTGGCGCTTGAACTCTGAGCTAATGGTGGAGAATTCGAGGTAAGGGCCCATAAATGAAGGGGACACCTTCCTACAAATCCTCTCCCTTGTTCTCCCACGAATTTGGCTGCCAAGTGCTCATTAAAACCTTCAATTTTGTCTCCAAATTGACCAAAAAGGCTACACAAAGCACACATTAGACTTGTTGGCATAATGACTAACCCAATTCACTCTATTAGCATAAATACAATAAAAAACATGCAATAAACTAATGAGAATGGTGGATTAAGTCGAATTAGGAGGTTGAATGAGCCCAAATAATTATCCATTTTTGGGGCTCATCAACTAGCTATAACTATTCTGAAAATGATTAATATATAAAATAGTTGTTGTTCCTTCTCATATATTGAAGTAGTCTGGCGGTGTTCACTGGCGGCTACGGGCCTAACCCTAGTGGATTCAATTGCTGTTCCTGTACCATTATTTTATGATTTCTACCGTGTGATGATTTGGTTTGATTTCCACTTACTGTAATCACATAATGTTGTTGTTTCATATTTTCAGTTTTAACGGAATTGTTCTGTTTTACATTTTGCAGTAATATTGATTCTGTTATTGGTAGTTCAGATTTATTCATTTAGCTCAGCATTTTATTATTTATAATACAGTTATTTAATTCCGCATGCTTGAGATTCTCTGTTTTAATGAGCATTGATTACTTCTATCTATGCTCTCAGATTGAGATACCTATTATTTAGATTAGAAATTACATTTGGAACATAAATCAGTTAAAAGAGAAAAGAGTTATTGCTACTGTATTCTTGACTGATACTTGAATGAATGTTTGATTTAGTCTCATTAGCAAGATAAGCTTTCCTTTAATTGTAATTTGAGTTCACTAGCTGCATCCATTTACTCTTGTATCTGAAAGCACTGTACTGCAATTTAGAAACATTACTCTTGAGTAAATAGCCACCACATACTGTGTACACTCTTGAAATAGAAAGTCTTGCCTGGATTGATAACAAATGTGAAGATAATTAAGAGTTAAAAAGACACCTTTTATACCTCAACATTTTGGCACCATTGTCGGGGAGAGTGTAGCCATTTCCAAGGAGTAGTGTACATCTAATGATTGCCTGTTAGGAGAGAATTGGGTATTAAAAATGAAAGGTAAGAACCTACATACGGAGCATGTAAAATACCTGCTCCCCCACCTACTTTCGAGAAAAATTGTTAAGAACTTAGGGTAGAAGTAAATATTTAAGTTGTGTGTATGACTAAGAAGAAAAAAACCTGAAAATAATCCAAATCCACTACCCAAACCCGACAAAGCTAATGGACCAGTGACCCTTGGTCGATCAACCTTCATAGACGACATCATTAAGAAAGTCGAATCTCAGCTGTCAGTAGGCCCTAGGAAAGTTTCTTCTAGACAACCTACTAGCTCCCTTCGGGCCAGAAACTCACCATCTGTAGCCTTTGCTGAGGTGCACAACAAAACATAAGAGACTGAGCAAAATTTTCAAGAAATTGAAAATTCTCATCCAATTTCTTTACAAGAAGGGAATTCTAGTAATCTCCGTGAAGGAGGAGGAGAAACAGGGGAAACAAAGGAGCCAAGATCCCCTCATGAAATAATTCAAACACTCAGCAGCCCAGATAAGGGGAGTGCTGTTAAGTTTATCCAAGAAGAAGTAGGAGAAACTGAGGAGCCAAGATCCCCCCAGGTAGTAGTTCAGCAAGGAACACTCATTGTCCCAGACCAAGGGAGTGCTGTTAAGCTCATTCCCATCCCTTCTAGTCATCCTAGGAACAACTCTCTAGAAATCACAGAAGGGTATTGGCATATATTTGATCAAATGGCCCAGAACCAACAAACACCTCAGACCTCCACACTGCAGTATCCCATTGTTGACACAACAGTCAATGCACCTATGAATGCCATTCCTCTCCAGAATATTCCTACCTTTCATGGGATGAAATTAGAGGATCTAGATGCATTTATGTTTGAGTTTGATGTATTGTGTTGGGGGTATGTCTATACCACCGATCCCCAAAAACTAAAGTTATTTCCCTCCACATTGAAAGGAGCAGCTTTATGATGGTTTATGGGATTAGGTAGGGGCACTATAAATGACTGGGATCAGATGAAAACTATCTTCCTAAAGAAATATCAGGACTATTGCAGATCCAGGGAATTAAAGGATGAGATATTTCAAATGACACAAGACCTAGTGAAACACTGGAGGAATATGTAGAACGCTTTCAATACAATCTCCAGAGATCTCCCTATGCATCTTTGCTCTTGCCTGATAATGTGTTGAAAACTACACTAATTAAAGGGATGAAAGAACAATGGATTGAAACATTAAACATTATGGGTAAAGGTGATATATATGAGGAAAATTTTGCTGACATCATTAATTTGTGTATCAGGTGTTCAAGAGGCAGCACAAGGTTGAAGTCAACAGAACGCGACATGATCACAAGGGATAACAAAATCTCTGGTGGAGGTATAACTGCGCAGAAATTGGCAATCTGCTAGAGGATTTCAAAATGGATATTCTAGGGACTCTGACAATGCAATTGGACATTATGTAAGCCAAACAAAAGCAAGCTAAAGCAGAACAAAACTTGGTGATATTCTGTCCTAGATGCAAAAAGAAGCATAGCCACAAAGAGTGCCTGCTGGATATGGTCCAAATATGCACCATTTGTACCAAAGATCACGCCACAGAAAGCTGCCCATCACTCCCAGGGCTAAAAGCAGTCTACAAAGAAGCAGAAGAAGAAGAAACATAATCAGTCTACCTACTAAATTAGCGCCACCAATGGCAATCGTGACAAATAGGTATTCCCGTTGATCCATCCTCTTCTTTTTAGCCTCCTCAGTATAATGCTCAAGAATATAATGAAACATGGTAGAATCAACCACCTTTACCCAGTTGGTCACAACAACCATTCCCTATGCCACCATGGCCAAATCAAACCAATTGGTTGAACTTTCCTTACTGTCCACCATTTTGGCAAAATATCGCATATTCATCACAATGGTCACCCTCCGCCTTGCAGAGTCAAAACTGGCAGTCAAACTGGCAAAGACCCATAAATTATTCAGCAGGAATAATTCTCCTACCTCAACCCACACTGCCAAAACCTTACACATTGCAACAAAACCCCTAGACCAACTTAAGATCACAGCTCCCAGCCCAACCCAACCCGAACCCCAACAACAGAACAGTTCAATCCATGCAAATTATTGAAGGACTTGGTTAGATAGAAAACTCATGAACAAGCAACCACATCTTCTCCACCATTCCCAGAACGACTAATCATACCTTTCCCAATTGAACACCCTGATTTTGATCTTTTGGGAGAATTGAAAAATTTGTGTATAAAAATACCACTCCTCCAGGTTATTTAAGATATCCCAACTTATGCAAAAACCTTCAAGGAATTATGTATGAAAAAGCCAAAGAGGAAAATAACAACAAATCCAATTGTCCATATAGTCGGTACCTTATCTGATTTACTATTAGGAAGAGAGACACGTGTAAAATATGAGGACCCAGGAAACCCTATAGTCACGATGCAAATAAATGGATGCTCCTTCCCCAATGCCTTAGTTGATTTAGGATTAGCAATCAATATTCTTACAGCCACAACTTATCAAAAGCTTGGCATTACATCATTGGACCCAACCACAATCTTGTTGGAATTGGCTGACTCATTGGTAGTCAGACCAGAAGGCACATTACATGATGTAATGGTGTCTGTAGACTCTTGGGAATACCCTACAGACTTTTTGATTATCAATCCTAGAAACTGACTTGATGGACATCCCTTAATTCTAGGTGGACCTTGGCTAGCAACTGTGGATGCTTACATTAGCTGTCGAACAAGCAACATGATGATATCAAGAAGAAGCAATGTAAAGAATTTATCCTTATATCCTCCAGCTCAGCCAAGTTTAACAATAATCAAGACCAAAAAACAACCTGTATCATACCTAACTGAAAACATTAGATCACCGGTAACCATAGAAGATGCTCTCAAATTTAAAGATCAAACAGAAGATGACATCATTAACACCTACATTTAACCAACCAGAAGTTGGATCCCATCTAAAATGTCGCATGATCAAAGCAGCATTTGATAGTGAAGTAGAAGAATATCCCCTAAGAGATACTAACGATCAATCAATACTAACCACCTCTATTTATAACAGCAAAACCATAGAAATTGAGCCAGGAAAAACTTTGAACATTAACAAAAACTTGACTATTGACTAAGAGCAAAAGCTGGTCCAACTCTTGAGAAAATATAAAGAAGCCTTTGCATGGGATTACCCGGACATGAAAGGAATTGATCCCCAGTTGTGTATGCACCACATCTATACAAAAAAGGATGCTATACCCATTTGCCAACCCCAACATAGATTAAATCCTCTTCTTAAGGATATTGTGAAAGCTGAATTGCAAAAACTTTTAGATGTAAAATTTATCTACCCAATATCTGACAGCAAGTGGGTCTCTCCATTAGTAGTGGTGCCGAAAAAGAATGGAAAGTGGCAGATATGTGTTGATTATAGAGAACTTAATAAAGCAACCCAGAAAGACCACTTCCCCCTTCCATTCATTGACCAGGTCTTGGACACATTGGCAGGAAAAAAATTCTTTTCTTTCCTAGATGGCTTCAGTAGATACAATTAGATTCAAATTGCCCCTGAAGATCAGGATAAAACTACCTTTACTTGCCCTTGGGGAAAATTTTCTTATAGGGGCTTACCCTTTGGGCTGTTCAATGTACCTGCCACATTTCAGAGGGCTGTACTCAACATTTTTTCAGATTTGATAAATGAAGGGCTCGAAGTGTATATGGATGACTTCACACCTTATGGGGATGACTTCAAGCCAGCATTACAAACATTAGAAAAAGTGTTGCAAAGATGCATTGCTACCAAGCTCTGTTTAAGCCATGAAAAGTGTCATATGATGATGACCGAGGGACTCATATTAGGTCATTATATCTCAACAGCTGGAATACAGGTAGATCTGGCTAAAATTCAGATAATTCTTTTAATACCTACCCCTTCCACACAAATAGAGGTACGCAGTTTTTTGGGATTTTCTGGTTATTATAGAAGATTTATAAAGAATTTTTCTCAGATTGCTGCACCATTATATGCACTAACAGGAAATATTGATTTCATTTGGACAGATAAATGTGACAGTGCTTTCGAGGATTTAAAAAGGCTTGTATCAATAGCCCCAGTGCTAAGGGGCCCAAACTGGGATTTGCCATTCCAGATTTCATCTGATGCTTCAGACACAGCAATCGGAGCAGTTCTTGGACAGGAAGAAGATAAAAAGCCATATGAAATATATTATATCAGCAAAAATCTATCTCCTGCTGAATTAAACTATACTGTGACTGAAAAGAATTTTTAGCTGTAATATATGCTGTAAATAAATTTAGACATTATATAACTGGATATCCTGTAGTTTTATATATAGATCACTCTACCATTAAATATCTAGCGATTAAACCTGTTACAAATGGAAGAGTGATAAGATCGTTGATCCTCTTGTAGGAATTTGACATCACAATTAAGGATCGACCTAGAAAAGAAAACCCTACTGCTGATTTTCTCTCACAAATTCCAAAGCGAGCTGACGCAGTAGCAGTTGAGGATCAATTTCCCGATGAACATTATTTGCTGTTACTGTCAAAATGCCATGGCATGCGAATGTTGAAAATTATTTGGCAATATGCAAATTACCCAAGTACCTGATGCCTAATGAAAGAAAACAAATAGTGTAGCATAGTACCCGATTCTCTTGGATTGGGGGCTATTTATTCCATACAGGAGCAGATATGCACATTAGAAGATGCGTCCGGGAATATTAAGTGTTTGACATTCTAAAAGCATGCCATGAGGGGCCATGTGGTGACATTTTGCAGACTACAAAACCGGTCACAAAGTCTTACAAACAGGTTATTACTGGCCCACTATCTTTAAAGATGCTAAAAATTTTGTTCAAGCCTGTGATAGCTGTCAGAGGATGGGACGCCCTAGACAATCTGATGAGATACCTCTGACAATTGGTAATCGAACCCTTTGAGCGGTGGGTGCTAGATTTTATTGGTCCTATCAACCCATCATCTAATGAAAAAACATACATACTGGTTGCAACAGAATATGTGACTAAATGGGTCGAAGCAAAGGCATTACCAAGGGCTACTGACGATTCAGTGATAAAGTTTCTTTTCCAATTATTTGTGTGATATGGCCTACTGAGAGACATAATTACTGATGGAGGACCACAATTCGTAGGCAACAAGATTGCTGCAACATTGAGAAATTACCATATTCTCCACAAAATTACAACTCCATACCACCCACAGGCAAATGGCCAAGTAGAAAGTACTAATAAGGTGATTGAGGCAATACTTACAAAGACAGTGGCATCACACAGACGTGACTGGGCTTCCAAATTGCCAGAAGCCTTGTGGGCATACTGCACAACATGGAGAAATACCATGGGATATTCACCATATCAATTATTATTTGGTAAAGAACCCATCTTCCCAATCGAATTCGAGATTCAAACATTAAGAATAGCTCAGGAGGTGGATTTGAATTTAAATAAAGTTCAAATCAATAGATTATAGAAAATCAATGAGTTAGATGAAATCAGGCTATCAGCTCTTCAGCACACTACATTAATCCAAAAACAGAGAGCGAAATGGCATGATGCCCTTATTAAAAAGAAGATCTTCCATGAAGGAGATTGCACACTCCTATATGATTCTAGGTTCCAGGATTTCCACGGAAAAATCCAGACCAGATGGTTAGGACCTTATGAGATACAAAAGGTGCATGATAATGGCACCATTATATTGGAAACCATTGATGGATTTGGCTATTCTTTTAAAGCGAATGGTCATCAAGTGCGATTTTATCGCAAAATGCTTACCATGGAGTCCTTTTTCCAATAGTTACGGGAAGATTCCACCGTGCAAATTCTCGCCGAGGAATGTAACCCATCTTCAGTATCAATCCACTGAAAAATTCATTTGTTTTTGAATTTTGAATATAAACTTTTCTTTCTGAATTTTCTTGTATAAACTGTAAATTAACTCTTTTTTTTCTTTGGCTGTTCCATTTAAAGAAAAACTGTTGTTCCCTCCTAACGAATAGCTGTCGTTCCTCTAAAGGAACAACAATTTTGTATACAGATTTTTTTTGCTATTCCATTTAAGGAACAACTGCTGTTCCCATTAAGGAATAGCAACCGTTCCTTTTAAGGAACAATAGTTTTCTCTTTATTTGATTTTCGTGTTGTTCCATTTAAGGAACAACTACTGTTCCTTCTAAGGAACAGCTGCTATTCCATTTATGGAACAACAGTCCCCTATATATATGATTTTTTTACTATTCCATTTAAGGAACAACTACTGTTCCTCTTAAGGAACAACAACTGTTCCATTTAAGGAACAACAATTTTGCATGTGTTTTCTTTTTTTGCTATTCCATTTAAGGAACAACAACCATTCCATTTAAGGAACAACAGTTTCGTGTGTTTTCTTTTTGCTGTTCCATTTAAGGAACAATTGTTGTTCCTCTTAATGAACATAAGGCGTTCCATTTAAGGAACAACAATTTCGCGTGTTTCTTTCCGCTGTTCCATTTAAGGAACGATTGTTGTTCCCTTTAAGGAACATCAACCATTCCATTTAAGGAACAACATTTACGTGCGTTTTCTTTTTGCTGTTCCATTGAAGGAACAACTGCTGTTCCTTAAGAGGAAAAACAACCATTCCATTTAAGGAACAATAGTTTCGCGCGTTTCTTTCCACTGTTCCATTTAAGGAACAACCATTGTTCCCTTTAAGGAACAACAACCGTTCCATTTAAGGAACAACAGTTTCGTGTGTTTTCTTTCTGTTGTTCCATTGAAGGAACAATTGTTGTTCCTATTAAGGAACAACAGTTTTGTGTGTTTCTTTCCACTCTTCCATTTAAGGAACAACTACTGTTCCCTTTAAGGAACAACAACCATTCCATTTAAGGAACAACAGTTTCGTGTGTTTTCTTTTTGCTGTTCCATTGAAGGAAAAATTCCTGTTCCTCTTAAGGAACAATAGCCATTCCATTTAAGGAACAACAATTTCGCATGTTTCTTTCTGCTATTCCATTTAAGGAACAACTGTTGTTCCCTCTAAGGAAACACATCCGTTCCATTTAAGGAATAACATTTTCGTGCGTTTCTTTTTGCTGTTCCATTTAAGGAACAGTTGCTGTTCCCTCTAAGGAACAATAGTTGTTCTGTCTAAGGAACAACAGTTCTGTTTACATTTGTTTTCACTGTTCCGTTTAAAGGAGCAACAACTGTTCCATTTAAGGAACAATAGTTTGATATGCGAGTGCTTTACGCTGTTCCATTTAAGGAACAGTTGTTGTTCCTCCTAAGGAACAACTACCGTTCCTTCTAAGGAACAACAGTTTCATCATTATTTGGTTTTTGTTGTTCCTTCTAAGGAACAATAGTTTCACTTCGGTTTGTTTTAATGTTGTTCCCATGAAGGATTAGCACTTTCGCTTGTGTCCATTTTTCTGTTGTTCCTACTAAGGAACAGATGCTGTTCCCTGTAAGGAACAACAAGTTCTCGTCCTATCATTTTTCTTTCTTTTTGCTGTTCCTCTAAAGGAACAACTGATGTTCCTCTTAAGGAACAACAGTTTCATGTGCAATTTTTTTTGTCTTTTTGCTATTCCTCCTAAGGAACAATAGTTTTGTGTGAAGTTTTTGTCTTTCTGCTATTCCTCTTAAGGAACAATGGTGGTTCCTTTTAAGGAACAACAACCTTTTTTGTGTGAATTTTTTTGCTGTTCCTCCTAAAGAACAACACTCTTTTTGAGAGGTTTTTCTTTAGGAAATAAACATCTTGTGAATATTGTTTCACTCTTTATGATCCTCTAAAGGCAAGAATACAAACATATATGCAAGGATACAAAATTTAAAGGTTACTGGAATAAGCAAATCAAAGAAAAATTATTATCTTTAATGAGATTGCTTTGTATTGATTAGAAAAGGGGAGGACACAACTATCTATATCACTTTGCTGTCCTTATCTTCACTATAACTTAAATTGATTGATTACTTGTACCATGCTGGTTCTTCCGTAATCCCCATAATTCTCTTTGCTTACTATAATTGATAATGGCATATTTTCTTCTACTGATATGTTCAGACTTCTTCCACCATCCCTACTCTTAAGGAGTGCTGAGCCACCCTCTATATATAAATAGGAAGTGCTATATAAAAGAAAAGAAACAAAAAAAGGAATATATATCTATATATATATATATATATATATATATATATATAGAGGATAGGAGGTCTCATCATGAGCCAGCCTACTATGATCATAAGAAAGCAATGAAGTGGCATTCTCACTATGGCCACCACACTAGGGATATGATCCAATGGACACATTAAAAAAATAAAAGTCCTTGGAACAGGAGGTCTCATCACGAGCTGGCCTGCCCACCTTTCACTCCTTCCTAGTGAATGGCATTGTGATCCATCTTGTTACCAAGCCAGCACAGTGGCCTCCATTCTGATATCATAAGGCACTTTCCTAATTATACATAAATGATCATGGTTCAGAAGGGTGAATAATCAACTCTATCAAGGTTATAAACACCTGTGGGCAACAGAAGCTTTGTTGATGGTATTGGAGTCATATTTTTCAACATCAATAGTAATTATAACTCCCTTTTCTTATTTCTTTATCTTTATTACAAAAGAGATTATGTTCCTAGTTCCTTTTGTACTTTTATGCATGAAATATCATTTAAAAAGTCAATCATAATGGTTTAAGTGGAATAATGACCGCATAGAATCTTACCTATGTCAAATTTCCTTTTCCTCCTTTTCGAATCACTCCATGGCATCTCCATATTTATTCATAATTTTAATCCTATGCATCGATTTCAGCAACTCGATATTTTTGTGATCTTGTCATAAATATGTACACCTTTCCATTTTTACTCCTATACAATTGCCGCTAGTACGTCGGTCCTTCATTCAACTGGTCGAAGGCAACCTATAATTTTAAAGGGGGGCGCGGGTGACTTCCAAAGCACTCTTACATACATGTCAGTCCTTTATTTGGTTGTACCGGGCTACATGATATCCCATAATAGCAAGTTTTTAACAGTATCGATGTTAAAAAAAGTATTATCTGATATTAACATTTTGCTGTTCCATCGCTGGCTCTGTGTATTGCTATGTTACCCGTGTTAAGCTAATAGTGTGTAGAATTCAGACAAAATGGGAGGATTTTTAGTACGCAGCGAGCCAGAGACACTAGTTATTTCTGATGCCACGTGAGAAATTCTAGTACGGGCTGGATGGGTCGCATATTTTACACGGCTGCAGTGACCCAATGAAACCGTGGCTATCGAATTTTACAGAATTTGCAAGATCATCATTCTATAATAAGAGGAAGGTGAATGATAGTAATGGATGCAATAATAGCTGAGGTGTCCGGATTACCAGTAGTCGAACCCATATGGATGCATAAAAAATTGAGGCTGCAAGATGCCATTGTCACCTTTTGGGATGAGGGACAGAACCTGATTGTCAAAGGCAAAGGAGGTCAACATTCATCTCTGGGAGAACCATGGATAGAACTGGCTAGAGTTGTTTAGAGCTATATCACATGTGACAGAAGAAAAGATGTGGTAAGACCATGCCACCTTAAATTATTAGCAGTTCTAAAACAAAAATGTTATGTAAACTTTCCTGCATATTTGAATTTCTTCTTGCATGACGCTGCTCAAAGAATAAAGAAATCCCGACATATAGAGACTGTTGTAAGTCATCATTGTCTAATTCGGCTGATAGTAAGCTACAACCTTGCTCAGTAGCAAAGAAGTTGGGAAGAATTAGTGTTTGCTATAGGGGGGGGTTAGCCTTACCTGCCCCAAAAAGGAAAAGGACTACCAACACAACAAATAGACCACAAAAACGTAGACACTCTTCCAGATTAAGGACAAGCCTGGGAACAATTGAAAACATCCAGGGTAGCAGCAACCAACCCTTAGAATTATCTAGCCCTGAAAATGAGCAACCCTTACAGCTGGAAGGAAGAGACAACCAAGATTCAGAACTTGAGGAGGAAACATAGCATACTAGTGAAGAGGAGAGGGATGAAACAAAACTTCCCTTAACTCGCAGCACAAGTCCATCACAAGATTTACTTCATGATGTTGAATTGGCCTAGATTTTGGCCAATATGAGTGAATATATACAACCCGAAAGTCCGCTCAACCTCAATGTTGAAGTAGCACAATCAGAAGAAAACTTTGCCCATAGTAGGAGTATATCAGAAGAAATAATTGAATTAGAAACAGGGGTAGAAGTCACTCAGGAAAAGGTAGACCATTCTAGGGATACCCCTCCAGAAGAACCTAGTCAGGTCAATTTAAACACAGAATATGTGGGTCAAACGAAAGAAATACAAACCAGTCAGGGTAAAGACACAACCCTTGAAGAGTAAAACCTAAATGAGCAATAGAGCTCGCTAAGAGTAGAAAAGGTTAGTGAATTAGTTGTTCCTCCCAAAAAGAAGAAAAGAGAAATTAAGAGGCTGAGAAAGGAACAACAGATGCTGCAGAACTTAGTGAAAATACTCAGGCAAAAGATAAGGACATTAAAAAGGGGAAAAGTTTCAAGCAGAACCCTAGAAACGGTGAATGCAACCATTCAAACATAATTTCATAATACAAGGGTTACTGGGACTCAAAATGAGTCCATTCTCATTCAAATGGATAAGGAACAACATGCTATTGTTGCAGAGGGGGCTGCCCAAATGGAGAGTGGACACTTTCACAGCCAAGCTGTTCAAACGGAGGTAATAACCTCCAAAAGCGTGGCCACCTAGACAAAAGGTCTCACTGTCCATAATAAAAAAATGCAGACTTTAAGCATTCCATCCCATAATAAGGGTATGCAGGCTATAGGTACTCAATCTTATAATAAAAAGACCCAGACAGATATCCAAGCCAAAGGTATTTTGATATGCAACGATCCTGGTATAATAGATCTTCAAGAGAATCTGGCACAGGGTTGACTAACCATAAAAAGGCTTGAGGAAGAAACTATTCCCCAACACAGGTACCAGGAATTACAGAGGCAATTGTGGGATTTCAATGCATCGGAGAGCGAGGCCTTCGATATATCGGAGGGCAGAAGAAAGATCAGAGAAAATAAAGATTAGACTGGAGACAGTCATGCATCAAATTGATACTCTCTGTTCACTATACACGGATGTTTTAGCATGCAGGTCTCGTGCCAATAACTATGCTTTATTTTTGTTAGAAAGGTATTTATAGTTAAAAATTAAGACTATTTGGGTAGGGAAACCCAAAGAATTGAAAACTTTTTAAGATTTCATAAACTGCTATAAACACCATGGAATGAAAGTTCAATGATTACTCTGTGAGTTTTATTTTCATAATTTTGTATTGGAAGAAGAAATGGAGAATATTCCCAACCCTTTTGTGGGGGATGTACAATTTCAAGCCTTCATTTCATTTGTTGTTAACCAGTTGAAATGGTTCAAAGCTCATAATACTTTCCAGAGGCAGGAAAATGGATTGGAACTTTGGGTCAGGGGTGAACTAAAATACCCATTACAAATGTTGGCCAAACACAAAAGTTTGATGCAAAAGGAAGGAGTAATCCAGATCTTGGGGCTCATCCACAAAGAAATTTTCCAGCAGGGGGTAGAGTATTTTCTCTCTATCAAAGACAAATCCTTGGCAACAACGAAATTCAGAAGGAAAGTTTTCAATCATAATGTACAGGATAGAGAACCATTTAAATATAAAACTTTAAATTGGGTGCAGATTGCTTGGTTACTTCTAGTAACCTCATCTTGAGGGAAGACCCATATTGGCTAGGCTGTCAATTCCGAAGCCCTATTGTTTCGTATCCTGCAGAAGGGTATAAAGCTATATATGAATTACCTAAAGGGCAGACAAGGCACATCTTTGAAATTTTGGCTAAAAATCATGGTTTTAGACCACTTCATGACATTCGTTCTCCAGCCTACTCCTTGACTGCTTTGCACACAAACTACATGGTTTTCATGAGGACATGAAAAAAGGTAAGAAGGGGAGTGTGTTTAGCTATGGAAAAGGTATGTATTTGTTATTTATTTCGTCATCCTTTTCTTTAGTTATATCCCCTTTATATTCTAAAATGTTAATATATCAAAGGATTATGTTAAAAATGAGGAAATGATCTATTATCACAATTTAGCTAATTGATGTCCTTCTTCATGCAGGGAAAAAGATGAAATGGGACAACTGTTGTTCCCTAACTGAGAAAAGGAAAAAGACAAAATGGAATAACTATTGTTCCTTAACCAGGAAACAGTGTATAGGCAACAAGCCAAGGATGGAGCGTGCAGTTATGGATAAGAACAAAGGAAATCACAACATCAGCGCAAGGAAGGAAAGCTAACTAAATATGGAATATTGCGTGAATCCCTCAAGATCTCTTGATCTTGAGGGATTGTTGTTACTATTTTATCCTTCTTACCTCTTGAAAGGCAACGATTGTAAAGTGAAAGGGGAGGAGATATTATTCAATAATTAACATTGTATTTATACTTTGATCATCGACTCTCGTTGTTGAAACAAAGTACGAACTGGCTGTAACTATTATGCAAATGATTAATATGTAAAATAGTTGTTGTTCCTTCTCATATAATGAAGTAGTCCAGCAGTGTTCACTAGCGGCTAAGGGCCTGGCCCTAATGGATTCACTTGCTATTCCTGTACCATTCTTTTATTATTTCTGCCATGTGATGACTTGGTTTGATTTCCACTTACTATAATTGCATAACGTTGCTGTTTCATATTTTCAGTTTTAATGGAACTGTTCTGTTTTACATTTTGCAGTAATATTGATTCTGTTATTGGTAGTTAAGATTTATTCATTTAACTCAACATTTTATTATTTCTAATACAGTTATTTAATTTCCCATGCTTAAGATTCTCTATCGTAATGAGCATTGATTACTTCTATCTACGCTCTCAGATTGAGATTCCTATTATTTAGATTAGAAATTACATTTGGAATATAAATCAGTTAAAAGAGAAATGAGTTATTGCTTCTGTATTCTTGACTGATACTTGAATGAATGTCTGATTTGGTTTCATTAGCAAGATAAGCTTTCCTTTAATTGTAATTCGAGTTCACTAGTTGCATCCATTTACTCTTGTATTTGAAAGCACTATACTACAATTTAGAAACATTACTCTTGAGTAAATAGTCACCACATACTGTGTACACTCTTGAAATAGAAATTCTTGCCCGGATTGATAACTAATGTGAATATAATTAGGAGTTAAAAAGACACCTTTTATACCTCAACACTCTCAACTCAAGACACTCATATAAATAATGAACCTCATATCCTCCTCTAGTAGGGATTTTGTGGCTTCAAATAGGTCATTGTGGCATTTTCGCTATAACTTTTTTCTTGCGAAGCTTCAGAAGCTAAAATTAAAACCCATGTGATTAGAAATCTTGATGCACTTCTTGACTGAATTTAAGATGTTGGTTCTCTATAGTTTCAGAGATATGATCTAAGGAATTTAGGGTTTTTGGAGGCTCCCAATTTCCATGTCAAGCAAGTGATGTTGGGAAAATCGTCATAAATTTCTCTCTGAGAATTGAATTCAAATTTTGTAAATAGTCATAGGAAGAGGACGAAATTTAGTTTTTTGAGTAGTGTTTCAGGGCTGACGGTTGCAACAGTGACACGTGGCTCTTCGTATACTGAACCAGCCTATAATCAGGTCATCGTGGGAGATTGGACATAACTCTTTCCTGTAGAATCCCATATTGATCATACCTATGGGGTTGGAAGGAGGACTCAAAGGGATACCATAGGACGAAATTTCGGATCCTTGAGATCTGAAATTACATAGATACAACAGATTCAATATCAAGATCCTATAAGGCAAGAAAAAACATGCATGCAAGGCTCACTATAGTAAGGACCACACATCAACAGTCAAGGGTAAGTATCCTATAGCAGGGTATGTATGATTAGTGTTTAAATTTGAATTTTTAGTATCATCTCTGGCATATTTTTTTGCAGGAAAACGTAAGTATATACAGTGCCTCAGTTATATCTCTATGTCTCTGTATGTCAGAATTAATTTTTCAGATGTCCTATTCTTGATACTACACATTTTATGCCACACTAAGTTTGCTAAATCTATATGATGTTGTAAGTTCATGTTACTTGTCTTGTCATAGTTGATAGAATTGTCTTTGTTTTTGTACTTAGAACTTGTTCCATCACAGGTCTAGGGTTTCTCATTAGTTTTTATTGTATATATATTTAGGTTAGTTTTCGATATAGTCTTGCATAGAGTCCAGGCCTATATCAAGAGTGAGAGTCTTTGTCTACTGCTGCAACAAGTCAACAACAAAAGTGACAAGCACACTTTAGGTACACATTGTAACTTTAATTTTGTATTTATTCATTATTATGCACTTACATGTGTTTTGCAGGAAGAGGTAAGTTGAAGGGTATTTTGTTTTGTTTTGGGATTGGTTTCACCGGGAAGATTTTACATGTAGGTAGAAGAAGATCCAAGTACAACTTCAAGCAATAATTCAAGAGCAGATGTATCATATCAAAGGAAGCATTGCAGTAGGACATCCTTTGAAGACATGACAACCATCCATATATCGTGAAGTATTGTTAAGGCCAAGAGTCATTATTGTAAAGTTGTAAAAGAGTCATTTATAAAAGAGTCATCATTGTAAAAGAGTCATTTTTAAAATATTCATCATTGTAAAATTGTAAAATAGTCATCATTGTAAAGATTGTAAAAGAGTCATTTGTGAAAGAGTCATTCTGCCTAGAGTCGAAGAGGCAGTGTTGGGAGGTATAGGAGTCACTATTGGGATGATGTCATGGTTGGGTTACAGGTCATAGAGTGATTGGGTATTTGGTCAAGTACACAAAAATAATTGTACATCTTATTGTATCGTGGATTATTGTCCCTGGTTTGGGAATCCATAGTCTTGTCTTATTTCAGTTATTATAGGGTGGTAGGGAGGTGCTAGGTAGGGTATGAAGTTGCCTATAGGTTGGGGCCTATGAACACTTCAGGGTGAGAGGGTGGTGCTAGGATGAGTTATGTCTCACTAGGGTGTTGGGGCATCCATTCAGTTGATTACTAAAGAAACCAGGGCGTTGTGGCATCCTTCCAGTGGGAGCTGGAGAAGAATGCTTTTCTAGAATTCTAGGAAGTTGTTTCTTTCATTTCAGTTGGGGCTGAAGATTAAAGAACTTATTAGAAAAGTGTTCAGTGGTTTTTGACCTGGAGGGGGCTTTCCACCTAAAATTATTGTGCCTACTGTGTTCTTTTATTTATTTTTATTACTGCATAAACATTAATAATAATTGAAGATTAACTAATGCTCTTAAAAGATTGAAAAGTGATAATTGCTAAGGAATACTAATACACCCATCCTCTCAGTATTTCCAATAGAGTGTGCCCCTTAGAATCCTATAATAGTACACAACTTGAAAGGGAACACACGATCTGAAAGACACCACAAGATGGAAAGTAGAATAGTTGAAAATCCAAAGTAATGAGTTAAACCAACAACACACATCAATATGATTCATACAAACATATACGAAATAGTCCATACATACATATGTAAGTTTCAATTACATACATCGTTAAAGTAACCAGAATAGTTGAACTACAATAAAAATACATGCATGAAATGTGTTGGCTATGTTATATTAAAAGAGTGAAAGATCCAATCATACATATAATCATGACAGCCACTAGCCCCAATAGTGGAATGTTGCAGTCACTGGCACCTGCTCCTCCAAAGGGATGTACTTGCTCTGCACTATGGAGAAGCCAAGGCTCGTTACAATACACTCCAAGCTTTTTCTAAGTTATCCCTATTAGAAGATTAGCTCCCAAAATCCCGTACAATGATTTATGAGGTTCTATATATAGCAAAGGGTAGGGTCACCCTTGACATTCCCCTTTGTGACCCTTGAGCTACCCTCATGAATCTTCAACTTACACAAGAATTTTTACATTGTACTATTGACACTAGGTCTTTCACTTTACAACATGTCACAATACATCCTACACATGTACCAATGTGAGACAAAAATGGGCATGAGTAAGCTATACAAGACATCATTGAGACTCGGACAACTATGGGAAGACTAATTTGTTGACATCCTCTTGGTGATTGTTTGTGGTGAACTGATGCCATGTTTGGTAGTTTGTTATGGTTTCCACATACTCTGTGGTGAAATCCTTCTGAAAGAAAACTCTTGCTTTTGTTTCATCTGGGTACACTCATTTGGCACCTTTGTCATCATGGTGTTGAGCGTAGCCAGACCAGTGGCATACTGGTGCATAGTGTCTATTGTTAGATGAAAATCTATTCTAGTGGCTATGCGCATCAACTGCTTGAAGTACATGTCCAGCTCCAGTCGGACTTGGTTCTTTGCTTTCACCTCGGTGAATGTGCCAATGGATGGGATCACATGCGTGTGCACAATGACACCCATGCTCCTGAACACTCATGCATGTGGAGCCTATAATATGGTGATGAGATGTGGGAGTTACTCATAGTTCCATATCTAACTCTAGATGTGTGGCTTCAACTCCACTTCCTTTGGCTTCATCATGTTTGGCAAGTACAACGGGGCTCCCTTGTACCTTATTGTCCATATCCGCATATGATCAACAATAGTATGTATGTCTGTCAAGATGCATGCTCTCCTAGCACAGCGCTGCTGCCAACCATTAAGATGGACAAATGACTTATGCATGATGAAGAAATTAAAGTACAACTTGCGCATGACTATCTCAAGAGATGACATTTCATCAAGTATCGCTTTCCTCCACTCTGCTCTGGAAGATGCTGTAGCTTTTTCTTCTCTCTACTGGGACACTTGCAACTCCTTAGCCATGCAGTCATTTTCACCTATTGAGAATCTCACACTTGAGCTGGTGGCTCTGACATATGTGTTATTAGCATCAACGAATGAAACTAGATGTTTTTGCACATCAGAAATGATCACTCATTCTTGAAAATGCACAGGAGATGCATGGACATCGGGAGTGGGCACTGTTCCCAACTGCACAACTTTGTGTTGTGACTCGTCAAAGGATATGTTGTGCGCATATGATTCTGGATTGTCCTCAAGGATTTCAGTGTCTCCTTGATTACTTGAGACTTGCTCTACTTCCAAATCTGGTGAAATTTGTGGAGTGATCTCTGGTTCCTTTATAATGATGTTTGTATCCTAATCTTGTTCTGGTCAAACCACATCTGTGTCCATATGCTCCAACATTTGTTCAATCACCTAAGAAAAGTCCTGTTCTTGCGACTGCTCACCCTATTTTCTATTTTCCAACTGTGATGAGTCAATACATTGTATTTGCACAATTTCATCAATGTGTGCACATTGTGATTCCTGCAGTTCCTGTTCCTATTGCACTTCCTCCTTCCTTCCACGAAACTCTTGTTCTTCCCTTAGTTGTTGCTTCACCTCCTACAACTTCTTCTCTACCTCCTCCATTTTCTGCTTCTCCCTCTGTCTTTGTGCAATCCTTCTATTGCAATGTCACTTCTTTGCCTCAATCTCCAAATCTTCTCTCATTACAAGTGGATCTTCCTTGAACTTGCAGCTTTGCTCTGCCCCTGCACTGTTAGTAATATTCCTCTTGAATTTTCCATGCATAGGTCTACTGCCCTCTACTGCTACTGATGTTTCTGCTCTGTCAAGTGCTGCTGCCTTGTGCAAACCATTCTACAACCACTCTGACTGGTTCACTGAGTCTTGAGTAGTTATAGAAATATCTCCATGGGTCTTCCTCAGGCCAATGACATGCCGCATGGATATAAGGATGATACACTCTTGCACAGTGGTCCTTCACTAAGAAATGTGGGTCACATGGATGGAAACTTCTGGTGCTGAAGGTGAATCTCTTGAATTCCTCTGTCTCGGCCTCATCATGCTTGAGACTCTGTATCTGATACAACCTGATCTACAAAGGAAGAGTGGGACAAGGTGCCTTATTCTTCCTATGCAGTCTAACTGAAAACCTTGTCGATATGTGGTATGCAACCTCTTGCATGAGCATCTTGTCTATGGAAAAACTCGGTAACACATGCAGTGCATTCTCTACACTGTACATCCGGATGGAGGTGCAAAGGGGTGAGGCATACCAATCTTATATGTTAACCAATTCCTCCATTGCTGCTTGTGACATGCAAGGCAGATCCTGTTCAAAGATCATCCTGTACACCAGGGTGACGAAGTGGTATGATAGTTGTAGTATAACTTTGCGAAAACTGGACTCAGAAACAACCTACAATAGATGTGCAGAGAGGTTTCTTAAGGTTTCCATGCCCAAATCAAGCTAAGAAACTGTTGACAGGCATAAATTGCATCAAGAATGTAGGCGGAAATGAAGTTCTTTTCTTGTTGACCCTTTGGAAAATGCTAAGAATTTGTTACTTTCCCCTTCAGTTGGAGAGCCAGCATGTCAGACCAATTGAAAGGTCTTCCTTCATTCGCGAGTTGATCAACCATAATCACCCAACTATGTGGGAAGGTTTCTATACTCTCTTGGCCATAAAAGTAGCATGAGAAGATGACCAATAACTGATAAGCCTTCCACAGTGTCTTTGTCGTCTATACTTGGTTGGGTGTCTTCCTGAACTTAGATGGATCTCTCACCCATCTCTTCAAGTTATCACTTGAGTTCGCGCTGCTACTAGGATTGTTGAAGAGTGCATAAATTTTGTTCACTGGCTGCGGTAAGTGATACATATCTTGAAAGTTCTCTTCCCTGAAGGTAAAAATTTATATTCCACTGACACTGCTCAATACCATTGTGTCTGGATTAATATACGAGACAATCCAGTGGGTCATGTCCGCTCATGGAAATGCGGGATATCTGCATGCAACCTAGTACGAAATAGACTTGTGTATGTTGACATAGACTCTGCGGTCCTCCAGATTCTCCTCAAAGGTGTCTGAAAATATATCATTGATGTCCAACCATGTAACCTTGATCTCCTTGGCTATGAAAAACTTAGTATCTTCATAGATGTGCAAGATCATAGAAACTTTCTCGACCACGTCTCCAGTTGTGTGCTCAGTAGTGTCCTTTGACCCTACTCTCTTGGAAACCTTATACCTATACTGCTGAGAGGTTGATGAACACTTGTGATACCTAGAAAAAGAGAATCACTCATGAAAAGAAAAATGTGAGTTGAAAACAAAAGAAACTTTAGGAATGACATGCAACACACGTCGGTGGCTGCTTGGGAAGATTGCCTAGATTTCTCTAGGAGAGGCTAGGAGACTGACTGTAGAAATTTCATAGAGCACAACCCAGGTTGTGAGTGAGTTGATTGACTGATGAAACTACGAAGATAACTATTAATCTAGGTTGTCATTGATGTCAATATGGCAGTGGCCAGGATGAAAAATATTCTTGAGATGCTACAATGTCATTACTAAAGATGGAAACTCACTGATGAAGAAGTTCCAAGTGTACCTTGATGATCTAGGAGCTCTTGATGACAGATGTGATGAATGTCCTTACCTTTGATGGTATTGATGATCTTATGAAGCCATAACCTTAGATGTCCTTACCTCCAATGGTCTTGATAATGGAAGACTATAAGATGATGAAAAAATATTATATGCTACATATAATTGATGAAACATCACTCTCTTGGGGAGAAGATGACATTTATGAGCTTAGGAACCTTGATGAAGAAACCAAAAAAAAGTAAGTTCATCGATGGAAAAATGTTGTCGTCTTATATTTCTACATTGAATTAGAACCAATCACATTAAAAGTTATTTTTCACCACCTTAGAGGTAGAATCTCACTATGAGACCTTCACCATCTTGAAGAGCATAATTTTTCCTTTCTAATGAGCTATTACATAGCTTGAAACTCCAAGCGGTTCGAAATTTATGAATTTTTGAAGTTAATTTATTAAATATGGACATGGAGACGACTTGAGCAACCTACACAAGTCGGCCTCCAAGCAGGGATGTGACTATTCATTTAGGCATGACAAAAGTGTTTATATAAGATGTTTTTCGACCTCTCTTTTGGCTCAAAATTTTCCTAGTGATCAACGAAGGAAGCAAGGAGATCAAGGAGGATTTTTGGAATGGTTTCTTGGGTTTAAACTGTGAATTAAACAACTCACAACTCAAACTTGTGGCTGTTGCGAACCTGTGAGAAGAAAGTTTGATCCGGATTTAAACAGGAACGCAACAAATTACAGAGATAATCATATACACAAAGATGCAGCGGAAATAATACTTCATTTCATTAATGGAAAATACTGAAATATGCTTACAACCAGAAATGGAAATAAACCATCTAGGGCGATGGTAGCTTATCTTTGAGAAGAGATGTGATGGCTACATGCCTCTGAACTGTGTTACAATGAGGCTCGAAGACCTATTTATTGTTGAGAAACAATGGAAAACCCTTAACATTCCAAAACCTAACCCTAGGAGATGAAACGCCAAACTGTGGGTCCCGTTTGGGGTAAATTGGTACATCAACTTCCTGGGGTCGTAACTTTGGCATATGATCTCCGTTTGACGCGTACAATAGCTCATTAGAAAGATCTATCCGAGCACTATCATTGTTGGAACGAGCAACATCAGTCCATTCCATGGACCCATGTTGCCCCCGGATTCCCCAAAAAACGTCGTTTAGGGCCTCAAAACAGCTCCAGAAGTTCAGGACCCGAAAAACTGCTAAAAATAGTAAGTTGTGCTACAATTAAGGAAACTGAAAATGCTGAGAAAGACCATGGTGGGGGTCCAGGTGGACTTGGCAGGTGGCCACCAATATCCACCTGGATCATTCCTCCCCCCTTAGGAAGCAATGGTCCCCATTGCGTTGAGCTCCTCCATGAGATGAGGAAACTTCTGCTGAACTTGTTCCCTGGTGAGCCACTTGCCCTGCTGAAGGAGTTGGCATGATTTGACAACTCGATACAGTTGGATATTCTGTTGGCGAGTGTTCTTGATCTATGTGTCCATGATCCGATCAGTTGCAGCTTGTTCCATGCTATCTGGATTTAATTCTGTGGGTTTGAGCTGTTCTGCAATGTTGGATGTGTCTAGCAATGGTGGAAAGTATGGCCGAAGGTGGTCCACATTGAACACTGGGTGCAGGCCAAGGAATGGGGGAATGCTGAGCTCAAATGCATTGTCTCCCATAGCCTTAGTAATGGTGTGAGGACCATATCAGAGTGGTCTCAATTTCCGATAGGCTCCAGTAAGGCGTTCCTTTTGCAAATGCAACCAGACTTTGTCGCCCACCTGAAACTTGTGTGGCACCCAATGTTGATCATGTCGCTACTTGTACTTGGCATTTGATTTCTCAAGAATGTCATGGACCTGCTGGCGAATATGTTGGATGCGCTCAATGAAGCTGGTGGCCTTATCTGTTTCGGACTGGACATGAGCTGAATTCATGTGAGTAGCTGCAAGTGGCATGGCCACATCAATGGGGCATAGTGGCTGGAATCCCAAACCCACCTGGAAAGGGCTATGGCCAGTGGAGCTGTGAAGTGCTCGGTTGTAGATGTGCTGAACATAGGGGAGGCTCTCATCCCATGTGCGTGGATGCTTTGAGTTATACATGCGCAGAATGTGCACAATCATCCTATTGACAACCTCTGTCTGGCCATCAGTTTGAGGATGGAAGGCTGTGGACTTCGTGAGTTTGGTGTCCAACATTGACCAGAGACTGGACCAAAATGTGCTGAGAAACTGACTGTCCCGATCTGAGATGATAGACTGTGGGATCCTAAAGTGCACCCACACTCGTTCAAAGAAGAGTTTAGTAGTGGCTTCTGTTGTGATATTCTTCTTGCAGGCCACCATAATGGCCATCTTCGAGAACCTGTCGACGACCACAAAAACACAGCCGTTTCCATGCTTAGTTGAAGGGAGGCCTGACATGTAATCTATGGAGATGGATTCCCAAGGTCGGCTAGGGGTAGGCAACGGGGTATAGAGGCCGTGCTTCTTAATGGTCGGTTTGGCAATGGCACAGGCAGTACATGATCGGATGTACTTCCCAACATCCTGTCGAAGATTCGGCCAATAGAAATAATTTTGGAGTACTGCCACTGTTTTCTCGACCCCGAAATGCCCAGCAGCTCGACTGTAGTGTGCTTCCCAAATCATCTTGGCATGCTCGCTTGAAGGAACACAAAGGTGACCGAGGTGGCATAATAGGGCATCCTGGAGGTGAAAATCTGCAACATGCTGACCCTCCAAGAGTGTCTGGTATGTGTGGCCGAATTCTGGGTCACTTTTGTAGAGAAGTGGCCAATCAGAAGTCTCGTGCCCACAAGAGTTGAGCACGGTGGTTAGCGCCATGATCGGTGGTCGACTGAGGCAATCTGCAACATTATTGGTGCTCCCCTTTTTATACTTGATATTCAAGTGAAACTGTTGCAGGTATGTAGACCACTTCTGATGGCAATCATTCTGCAATTTCCCTTGGGTCTGTATGAACTGCAGGGGTCGGTGGTCTGTGTGGATGACCGTTTCCTTCCCCAGAATGTAATGCTTCCATTTTCGGCAGGTCTGTACAATGTAATACATCTCTTTATCATAAGTGGGGTACTTCCGGACTGTGTCTGAAAGTGTTTCACTATGATATGCCACTGGATGTCCATGTTGAGTAAGAACTGCCCCAATAGCATAGTCAGAGGCATCTGTCTCGACCTCAAATGGTTGTTGTAAATCTGGTAACGCGAGCACTGGTGCCGTGCAGAGGCGATCCTTCAACTCCCTGAATGCCTTCTGTTGAGATTCAAACCAGAAGAATTTGGCTTTTGCCCCTCCCTTGGTGACTTGACTCAAGGGCCAAGAAATATGAGAAAACCCCAACACAAACCTGTGGTAGAAGTTGGCCAGACCTAGAAAGTTGCGGAGCTCTGTTAGAGTGGTTGGAGAGGGCCAATCCCGAATGACTTGGACCTTGGCTGGATCGACATGCACCCCCTGTTCATCAATGATGTATCCTAGATACTGAACCTGGGTCATGCCAAAAGTGCATTTCTCCAAATTGGCACATAGCTTGTGTTGCCGCAGTGTTTGGAGAACCTGTCGGATGTGGTGGAGGTGCTCTTCCCAACTCTGGCTGAAGATTAGAATGTCATCCAAGTATACTACTACAAGGGAGTTGGTGAATGGCCGCAAGATGTCATCCATTAGCCTCATAAAGGTTGCAGGAGCATTCGTCAATCCGAAAGGCATGACCAACCATTCAAAGAGGCCCTCCTTGGATTTGAAGGCAGTCTTCCACACATCGGAGGTTTCGATTGGTACCTGGTGATATCCTGACTTCAGATCGATCTTGCTGAAATATTTTGCCCCCTTTAGTTGGTCTAGGAGGTCATCAATCCGCGGGATCGGGTACCTATTACGGACAGTGATCTTGTTCAGCGCCTGATAGTCAATACAGAGTCTCCACGTCCCATCCTTCTTCTGTACCAACACGATCAGGCTCCCATAGGGCGATGAACTCGGACGGATGTGACCTTTCTGCAGGAGCTCCTGAATCTACCTCTTGATTTCATTGTTCTCCAGAACGGAGCGCCGATAAATTGGTCCATTGGGTAGCGGCGCACCTGGGGTCAGATCGATGGAGTGCTTGACTTGACAGTGCAGAGGAACCCCTGCCGGAGAGGTGAAGATGTCCTCGTACTCCTCCACAATCTTGTCCATCTGTAGTTGTCGTGCAGAGGGACCCCGTTTGGAGGTCGCGGCCACTGTCTTCTTCTTTCCTTGAGGGCGTATCATCAGGAAAACAAATTTCCTGGTTTTGGAAATGATCTTACTGCATTGTTTTGCAGTAATCAAAGAGATGGCGGCAGGTGGTGCTACCTCTGGTATCTTGAACAACTTATTTCCCAATGTAATAATAACAGCACGGGGCCTTGATTCATACATAGCATGTCGCTTCCACAAGTATGGTTGTCCTAGTAATACATCACAAACTTCAATGGGAGAAATGTCACACAATACCTCATCCGTGAAGGGCTTGATGTTGTATGGAAGGCGACACTGCTGGCTCACGCGAAGATCTCGTCCTTGGTGAAGCCACCCAATGGTGTATGGTTGTGGATGTGCTGTGGTCGATAAGCCCAACCGCTTCACGACCTCTGCTGAAATGAGGTTCTTTTGACTCCCGCTATCAACAATGAACTGTATCGGGGAGCCCTTTACCCACATCTGGGAGTGGAAGAGATGCTCCTCCTCCTTTGGATCTTTGGGTTCATTTTTCTGGATCTTTGCAGTAGCAACAGTGGCGCTGGGATCCGCATCAATGATCTGCTTCCCTTTTTCATACCCCTTATCGGGTTCTGACTGAGAGTCGGAACATGCATCTGATTCTGAAACCTTTAGCTCAGCCACCAGTGACTGCTTGGCCCGACACTCACTTGTGTTGTGAGTGGAGCTCTTATGGAACTCGCACCATTTTCCAGTGTCCTTTCTCGGCTTCGCGGTGCTGTTCTTTGCTTGCAGCTTCGGCTGGTTGTCTTGGGCTGTCCCGCCTTGGCTTTGCCCTTTGTTCTGTGGTTTAGGGGCACCTTTCCCCTGCTTTGGATTCGTAGATCCAAAGTCTCGCTTCTTTTGTTTAAACTTCTGCTCGACCTTGACGGCATATCGGTATGCTGCGCTGAGCGAGGGGATGTTTAGGAATTGTATTTCTTCCTGGATGTATTTGTGCAGGCAGCCACGGTATTTGAGTATCAAATGTTGCTCCGAATCCTTGATACCCAACTTTGTGCGAAGGGTATGGAAAAGATTGGTGAACTCCGGCACGTCTTGGTCCCTTCCCTGCCGCAGCGTGGTCCACTTTATGTATTCATCCTCATAGCTTCCGACAGGGTAGTACTGCTCCTTGATGGCATCCCGGAACGAATCCCAGGTGGGTGCGGCTGAAAATAGTGAGCCAGTACTTTCATCATTCTGTTCGCAGTAGGTTTCCCACCAGTCCTTGACGTGGGGGGCTGCTTTGAGAAGAGCAAAAACAATCTTTTCCCGACTCGAAAATTCATGAACAGAAAAATAACCCTCTAGCAGATTTAACCATTTATCTAAGGCATCTGCGTCTATCTGACCCTCGAATATGGGGATTTCAAAATTAACTTATACCTTAAAGGGTGTGGTGTTTCTAGAGTAGCTGCTGGAAGCCGATGTGTTGCTTTTGGGTAGCCGCTGAAGGATCTGGGCGAAGCTGTCCATCATCGCGTTCCGTTGTCGCTTGAGGGCTTCTTCGAGCAAGATTTTGATGGGATCTCCTGCCCCCTCGTCTTTCTTCTCGTCCGCCATGGGAGGCCGTCGGGATTTGTGAGGCTGGTCTTGCAAAGGTTCAACCAGTTCAAGCCCTAACTCCTTATATCCCCACCTTGTTGGGGACATGCAAAGAAAAACAGAGAAAAAGCAGACCGCTCTGATACCACTGATCCAGATTTAAACAGGAACGCAACAAATTACAGAGATAATCATATACACAAAGATGTAGCGGAAATAATACTTCATTTCATTAATGGAAAATACTGAAATATGCTTACAACCAGAAATGGAAATAAACCAACTAGGGCGATGGTAGCTTATCTCTGAGAAGAGATGTGATGGCTACATGCCTCTGAACTGTGTTACAATGAGGCTCGAAGGCCTATTTATTGTTGAGAAATAATGGAAAACCCTTAACATTCCAAAACCTAACCCTAGGAGATGAAACGCCAAACTGTGGGTCCCGTTTGGGGTAAATTGGTACATCAACTTCCCGGGGTCGTAACTTTGGCATATGATCTCCGTTTGACGCGTACAATAGCTCATTAGAAATATCTATCCGAGCACTATCATTGTTGGAACGGGTAACATCGGTCCATTCCATGGACCCATGTTGCCCTCGGGTTCCCCAAAAAACGTCGTTTAGGGCCTCAAAACGGCTCTGGAAGTTCAGGACCCGAAAAAATGCTAAAAATAGTAAGTTGTGCTACAATTAAGGAAACTGAAAATGCTGAGAAAGACCATGGTGGGGGTCCAGGTGGACTTGGCAGGTGGCCACCAATATCCACCTGGATCAAAGTTTGCTCTGTTGAAAAGTGTGCAACAAGAAATGCTAAAAATAACATTGCTATAAAAATCCAGGCTATAAATAGTAGTTCAGCCATTGGAAGTCTTAGCAACAATGGGTGAAAAGTGAAAGTGCTAAAAATAGCATTTCGGGATCCCTTCTTATTTTAGTCAGTCCCTGGACTAAACATAGGAAGTAAAATTCGAATTTGATATCAAAAGCAGTTTGAAAATTAATTAATTAATTCATCTTGAGTTAATTAGTTAAGGAAAATCAAACTTGAAGTCTATGTGAGGAAATGCAACAGTTTCTCCATTGATTGAGGAATTTAACCTTTATTTAAAGAGATAAGGATGAATTGTAATATTGAGTTGTAATCAGTTGACTTAGTTTAACTTAGTCAAGTCTAGTTAGATTAATTTCATAGTTTGTTAAATTAATGAGAGTTCAGTTAGTTAATGCTTGCATGCATGTAACTACTGTAATTTAGATAACTGAGTATTCACTCATGGATAACTCATGCATGTCAATTCAGTCAGAGACCCAGTTGAGATCAGATGGAGGGATAGTGTACTATCAGTTGCTAGGATATTCCTTGGTGAATATTCCTTGCATGTAGAATGAATATTATTCCTTATGGATTGCGCAGTTGGACCTGAGGTTATAGTGAGTGTGATGAGGCCAATTCACACATGTGATATCATTGGACCCCAATCAAAACTGCACAAGGAAATAGGAGGCTTGGAGGGCTTGAGGAAGATATATTCTATGTCTATTGAGTCTGTGAGCTGTATTGTTTGAGTGCAGAGAGAACATGATAGATTGAGAGCTGATTCTTTTTGTAAATTGAACAAGATTTCCACTTGTATGATAATATAGAGTTGGGGTTTTAGGCTGGTGCTTTCCCCAACAATATATCTTCTATGTTATGGTTAATTACTTCTCATTCTCAGTTATATATGTTCATGCTTGATGTTGCTAATGTTCGATTAAGCTTCCGCTAAATTGTTTGTAGAAGTAGATCAAGTGTTTTTCTTTAGTACATTGCATTACCAGGTGATCTACAGGTGGGAATTTCTACATGGTATCAGAGTAAAGGTGATCAAGGCAAAACAATATACAAGCAAGAGAAGTACAAAGTTTGGTTTTTGAATATTGAAATGAGTTCTTATCACATCTATTTCACCAATTTCGTTCAGTGGTTTAAGACTTGAATATGCCCTTGATGGCAATTTGAATTATATAGCCTGAAAGGATCCCATGGAGGTAGTATTGGAAGGTAACAGTCTCAAGGAATTCATTGATCAAGAATTCCAAAAGCCGACTAATTCTACTCAACTGGCGTAATGGAAAAAGTGTGTTGCTAGATCAAGGAATATCCTCCTGGAGGGAGTTCGAGATCACATTGTCTCGAGCCTCCATGAGAGGGAGACTCCATTTTCAATGTGGAAAACATTGAAATATCTTTATAAGAATAGCAGCGATCAGAGGAAGCTGGCGCTGAAGGACAAACTTTGAAAGATCAAGTGCGAAAAGGGTGATACAATCTCTACGTTCCTAAAAAGGCTCACCACCTGCAGGGATGAGCTTGCAAGTGTAGGGGTCATGACTACTGATGACGACATGGTGAGTCTAGCACTTCTTAGTCTTCCCAAGAGTTGGCATAGCTACCAGGACTTAGTTAATGGAAGAGAGAAATATCTAGATTGGGAATGACTTTGGTTGGATCTAATGCAGGAGGAGATAAGGCAGAGCAATAGGGATGGATCTTCATCAAAACAAGATGATGAAGAAAATCTAGCTTTAGCGAGTAAAGCTAAGAAAGGGAAAGGGAAGGCATCCCAATCCAAATCTTCTCATGGTGGGAAGAAGGTTGAAAATTCGAAGGTGCGATGCTGTCATTGTCATGAAGTGGGCCATTATGCTATTAATTGTGCACATTAGAAATACAAGAAGGGTTGCTCAAAGGGATCTGATGGTGATACACTAGCTTCACAATTTGAGCTAGATTTCTCACTTATCGCCTGCATGGTTTCATCTATGGTGGGATGTGTTTAGTACCTGGACAGTGGAGCTTCTTTCCACATGACGGGTGACAAGAATATTTTCAGTACATTTGAGGAGAAGGATCTCCAGATGTGGATCGAGATGGGCAATGATGGAAAATACTGTGTCTCAGGTGAAGGTACAATTGTGTTTCAGAGGGAGCATGGTGCTCCTCTCACCTTATCTATTGTTAAGTATGTACCAGGTCTGAAAAATAATCTTGTGTCTGTTGCTATGCTAGAAGATAAAGGCTATGATGTAGTCTTTAGTAAAGGAAAACTGTTCCTGAGGCATATCGGTAGCGTATAGACTAAGCGAATAAGGATTCGAGTAAAGAATCTCTACAAGCTAGAGGTAGATGACTGTGCTGCATTGAGTTCCAAAGCAAAGGTGGTACAAAGCCAAGATGTTGGCGAGCTATGGCATAGGAGACTAGGCCATGTGCATGATGGGGCCTTGAAGATCTTGTAGAAAATTTCTACCGGCTTACCCAAGGGAAAACTGGAGCAAACAGACACATGCAAAGGATGCACCCTGGGTAAGTATGCGAAAGATTCCTTTTAGGATCAAGATAGTAGAGCTAGAGAAATCCTAGAGCAAGTTCACTCAGATGTATGTGGACCATTCTCTGCAGCCTCCACCACTAAACAAAGGTACTATGTTATTTTCATTGATGATTTTTCTCGTAGATGTTGGATCTACTTTATGCAAAAGAAGGATCAGACCTTCTTGAGATTTTGTGAGTTTAAAGCCTCGACAAAGAAAGAATCTGGGAAAAAAGTAAAAGCCTTGCGTAGTGACAATGGTGGAGAGTATGTTTCCCAACAGTTGAAATACTTCTGTGCTGTAGAAGGAATTAAACGAGAACTGACGGCACCTCATAACCCACAACAGAATGGGGTGGCCGAAAGGAAGAATAGATCTATTATGGGAGCAGTGCGAGCGATGTTGCATGACCAAAGCCTACCACTTCATCTGTGGGCTGAGGCATGTAATACAACAATTTATCTTCAGAACAGAAGTCCTCGTCGTGTTTTGGGTATGAAGACACCTATGGAGGCTTTTTCGGGGAAGCGACCAGATGTGAGTCACCTCTGCATCTTTGGATCACCAGTTTTATGTCATGTGACCAAAGATACTCGAAAGAAGCTAGACCCAATAGCTGAGTTGGGGATACTTGTGGGGTACACAGATACACCCCACAACTATTGTGTGTTTCTTCCTACCAGTCAGAGGATCGTAGTGCGTAGGGATCTGAAGCTCAACGAGCAGAGAGACATGCAAGTGTCACTTGAGAGGGAGCTCAAGTTGCATGGTGATGAGGAACTTTTAGTTCAAAAGGAGGAGGAGCCTCGTGATGATGTGGATCAGCCACATGTAGAGGATCCAGTAGTGGAGACCACCACTACTGGAGAGTCTTCAAAAGACGAGTGGAAATGCTCACGGGAAGCTGACAGATTGATGCAAGATGCAAGAGAGAATGTGGGGCAGCCATCCTCTCAGTGCAGACAAAGGAGATCTCCTGAGAGATACGCTGGCTACATGGCCCTAGTTGGGGAGTGTGTAGTGACCGAACCTTCTTCTTTTCAGGATGCAGTGCAGAAACCAGTTTGGGTTGATGCAATGGTAGAAGAGTACGATTCTATCACGTGGAACAATGTGTGGGATGTTGTCCCTAGACCTATAGACAAATCATAGGTTAGTTCCCGATGACTTTACAAGGAAAAGAAGGTAGCTGATGGCAGTGTTGAGAAACACAAGGAAAGGTTTGTTTCCTGAGGTTTCTCACAGGTTGAGGGGATTGACTATGATGAGACCTTTTCTCCCGTAGCAAGGTACTCATCTATCAGATCCATGCTAGCTCTATCAGCTGAGATGGGTTGGAATATCCATTAGATGGATGTGAAGACAATGTTCCTCAATGGGAAGATTGAGGAAGAGGTATACATTGAGCAGCCTGAAGGATTTGAGAACTTCATTCGTGAGTCCCAGGTCTATAGACTTAAATGAGCACTGTATGGGCTGAAGCAAGCACCTCATGCTTGGTATACTAGGATCGACAACTATTTCATTAGTTTGGGCTTCACCAAGAGTGAAGCAGATGCGAACCTATACCACATAATGGTAGATGGTAAGCCATTGATTATTGTACTTTATGTCGATGATCTAATTTTGATAGGTGATGAGCAGTTGATATAGTATTGCAATGAGGACCTTGCAAGAGAGTTAGAGATGAAGGACATGGGCCTCATGCACTAATTTCTAGGCATGGAAGTGTGGCAGAAATATGGGGAAGTATTTGTGTCAAGGGAAGTATTCCAATGAGATAATTAGGCACTTTCACATGGAGAAGGGTAAGCCCATGCAGACTCCTCTAGTTGGGAACTGGAGGAAGGATGATGTTACTTCAGGTGAGGTAGTAGCTACTATTTTTTATCGGTAGCTGGTGGGTTCACTCATGTATTTGGTGAACACAAGACCCGACTTATACTTTGCAGTGAGCCAACTGAGTAAAGCTATGGTTCAACCTACCAAGATGTTTTGGAAGGAAGCGAAGCATGTGCTGAGATATCTAAGAGGCACTACAGATTTGGATTGGGTTGGTAGTCCATTAGACCGGAAGAGAACTTCTAGAGGAATCTTCAACCTTGGTTCAACTACAGTTTCTTGGTATAGTAGGAAACAAATATCAGTTTCACTTAGCTCAGTAGAGGCTAAATACATGGATGCGAGTCAGGCATCATGCGAGGCCATTTGGATGCAGAAGATTCTAGTGGGATTGTTTGGTCAGATGATGGATCCTACAATGATATACTGTGATAATAAAAGTTGCATAAAACTCTCTAAGAATCTAGTGTTTCATGATAGGTCCAAGCGTATAGATATCCATTACTATCATCTATGGGACTGTGTGGTCAAGAGGATCATGATGTTGCAGTATGTTTAGACCAAGGAGCAGGATGCAGATATTTTGACAAAGGCATTGTCAAAATGCAAGTTCGAGTTCCATAGAGACAGGATCAGGGTTGCTGATAATCCATTTCTTGTTGAGATGGAGTGTTGAAAAGTGTGCAACAAGAAATGCTAAAAATAGCATTGTTATAAATAGCCGGGCTATAAATAGTAGTTCAACAATTTGAGGTCTTAACAACAATGGGTGAAAAGTGAAAGTGCTAAAAATAGCTTTTCTAAAAATAGCATTTCGCGATCCCTTCTTATTTTAGTTAGTCCCTGGACTAAACATAGGAAGTAAAATTCGAATTTGATAGCAACAGCAGTTTGAAAATTAAATAATTAATTCATATTGAGTTAATTAGTTAAGGAAAATCAAACTTGAAGTCTATGTGAGGATATGCAATAGTTTCTCCATTAGTTGAGGAATTTAACCTTCAGTGAAAGAGATAAGGATGAGTTGTAATATTGAGTTGTAATCAGTTGACTTAGTTTAACTTAGTCAAGTCCAGTTAGATTAATTTAATAGTTTGTTAAATTAATGAGAGTTCAGTTAGTTAATGCTTGCATGCATGTAACTACTGTAATTTAGATAACTGAGTATTCACTCATGGATAACTCATGCATGTCAGTTCAGTCAGAGACCCAGATGGAGGGACAATGTACTATCAGTTGCTAGGATATTCTTTGGTGAATATTCCTTGCATGCAGAAGGAATATTATTTCTTATGGATTGCACAGTTGGACCTGAGGTTACAGTGAGTGTGATGAGGCAAATTCACACATGTGATATCATTGGACCCCAATAAAAAATGCGCAAGAAAATAGGAGGCTTGGAGGGCTTGAGGAAGATATATTTTATGTCTATTTAGTCTGTGAGCTATATTGTAGAGAACATGATAACTTGAGAGCTGATTCTTTTTGTAACTTGAACAAGATTTCCACTTGTATGATAATACAGAGTTGGGGTTTTAGGCTGGTGCTTTCCCCAGTGATATATATTCTGTGTTATGGTTGATTACTTCTCATTCTTAGTTATATCTATTCATGCTTGATGTTGCTCATGTTCGATTAAGCTTCCGCTAAATTGTTTTTAGAAGTAGATCAAGTGTTTTTATCTAGTACATTGAATTACCAGGCGATCTACAGGTGGGAATTTCTACATGATCAGTTCACTTAAGGACAGAATCTCAGACCAAGCTACATGAATTCAGATCTTGACCTTGAAGCTCGAATCCTTCTGTATCTCATATAGCATATCTTAGACTTGGACTATTGTAGGTTCTACTATTGAACAATGATAATATTTCTATAGCTCGAATACATCATGAAAGACTCGATCATGATATGTAGTAGCTTAGATCCCTGTGGCTTTGTCAACACCTTCTACAATGGCTGGATCTTGTGCATGAAAATCTCGGACCTATGGCATAATTTTTGATATTATTCTTTGAGATCAAAATTGAAGGAAGATACCTTCCCCATCCTTGGAAGATTGACTTGACACAAGATATGAAATAGTTTTTTCTTTTGTGCCTATTCTGGAAAATCTTCAAGCAGATTTGCGGACAAATTTGTGAACAATCTTTGAGCTTGTGCAAGTTGACCTAGAGAACCTATTTAAAAATACTTATAGCTAACCATGGATAGAATATTGAAGTTGATCTTATAGAAATTATGATGCAACATTTTGTTTTAGTATTCATTGAAAATATTTTAGACATTGACAAGACCAACTTGTAGAAGATCTATTGTGAAGACTTAATTTGACCTTGGACTATATATTGGAGCAGCCTTTTGAAGCATATTGAATTAGATCTTGGACTATATATTGGAGCAACCTTTTGAAGCATAGTGAATGAGATCATGAAGAATATTCCAGATTGGAGACATTGTGGAGACACCATTGAAGACCATGATGAGGTGACCTTGGAGGATTTTCTTGGGTACAATTAAGTGAAGTGTCGATAGCTTATAATTGACAAGGTTGTCATTGATGATTTTGTGTGGAGATTACAGTGAAGTGGAAGATTGACAGGGCTCAGTGAAGAAGGTGTTTGGGAGCCGTGATGTACAACCTAACATATCTTGACAAAGCAAAGCTATAGGATTGGTGTCCTTGGAGTTGGTGCTCCTAAACTCAAGGTTGGTGCCTTGGATAAGATAGGGTCAAAGCCCTAGAGATTAGGGCCTCACTAAAGTCCAAGTAGGTTCTTGGTACATCCCAGGTTGGAACTTGGGTGTATTCATCAAGGGTTGGAGCCCTACCCGTATTATATGATTCATTGTAAAGATTATATTAATAAAAGCATTTACTTCTATTGTTCATAATTTTTGTGTTCTAAATGTAAATGATCTAACTGGTAAAAGTAACAATTGAAAAGAAATATTGATTCACCCCCTTCACAGTATTTCCAACAATTGGAATCAAAGTTAGTACCTTCACTCAAAGCCTAACAACTTGAAGGTTGATCATTAAAAGACAAATGGTGAAGCTAAGGAAGAAAGGCTCCAATCCTCCTAAAGATGTGTCTCCCTCAACCATCGAAATTGAAGTCAATCAATTTGTGAAGGCTCCATCGTTCAATGGAAGCTTTGATATATAGGATGCAAGAATGAGGAATTTATTAAAGACTCAAGGCATTGAAGTCTGGAAATCGGTGATTGCTGATAGCATGATGGATGGAGAATCCAAAGAACCTAATACAAGAGAAATGAAAGAAATATTGAAAGGGCTCCTTGATTCTATGAAGATAAATTTTGAAAAATGTTTGTCAGCGAAAGCCATATGGGATAAAATTCATTATCTTCACTCAAAAGGAGCATTGACAATGATCTCTTGTCAAGAAAATGATGGAAAACAAGAAGGAAATACAGATCCCATAAAGGAAGGTGAAGATAAGAGTGATAACATCAAGGCTAAAGAAGACCTAGAAGATGAAGAAAATGAAAAATATTTTGAGGAAGATCTCCTAGCATGGAAGAGATTAACAATTTGAAAAAGGAAAATGAGGAACTTAAGAAGAAAGCGCAAGTTGGTGCCCAGGACAAGACAAGGAAGTAAGTTTACCTTGTCAAGCTTCAAGTATGAGAAAGAGATGAGGAGCTCACCAATATTAAGGAATAATTTCATCAAAACAAGAGAACGCATCATGAATAAGTCATATCCATGAAAAATCAATTGGAAAAGGCAAAGAAACAAGAAGATACCATGTAAAGCCACCTTGAACAAAGGCACAAAATCTTGAACAAATTTGAAACAGAGATTGGTCAATACAAGGAAGAGTTATCCTCCCTTAGATCTCAACTAGAAGAAGCAAGGAAACAAGCACAAGGAGCTGAGAAGGTGACGAAAGCTTTGAAATTCACAAAAGGACAGGTTGATGAATTAGAAAACAAGAGAAACACCATGATATGCCAACTAGAAGAAAAGGATGATGACATCACCAAGTTAAAATAAAAAATCACTTCGCTTAAGGCCTAATCATGTTAAGCAACCAAGATGAAGGAAGAAATGGAGATCATTCTATCAAAGAAGGATGAAGGATACAAGAAATTGAAGGAAGAAATTGTATTTCTTAAAAAGGAAGTTGAATTTTTGATTAAGAACTTGAAAAGTTCTCAAACCCTAGATGACATCCTAAGTCATCAAAGGTATCCCCTCGTTAAATCAAGTCTTGACTATCTAGATGAATCCTCAAGAAAGAATGATGCAAAACCTAATGCTTCAAACAACAAGGATGTGAGGAAGCCTGGAAGAAATTTTGATGCTCCCAGTTCCAACAAAGGCAAGGAGAAGAGTCAAGAAAACTATGGAAGAAACCTTCCTCCAAGAAGAAATGCAAATGGTGTCAAGTATGCAAGAAGAAATGGTTATCATCAAAGGATCCCAAGGAAAAAATACTTCAGAAGTACATCAAGGAAACCTTCTTCTCTCAAGTACCAAAGTATATTTCTTTGTTATTGCTATTCTTGTACAAACTTTGGGCACATGGAAAAAGATTGTAGGGCATATGACAAAGATAAATATAATGGTCCACGTCAATCTCCGAGAAGCAATTTTGCAAGAAGTCATGATTTTTTCTTCATGAACAACATATAGTGCTTCAAGTGTCATAACATTGGACATATGGCATGTGATTGTAACTTGGCTTAGGCACTTACTCAAGCTAGAACTATGCCAGAGAAGAAATTTGCACAAATATGGAGAAGGAAGCAAATACAATCCAAAAATATCTTGAACTTTCCAGCCAACAACACATGTTGTTGACGTGATTTTTGATAATATAAGTATTTGATGGGGAGAATCCGTTAGAAGGAATACCATGCATATAGTTAGGGGGAGCTTATGATGATTAAGAATTCTTGTAGAAGCTATCCATGAATTGGCCCTATGAAATCCTTAATGAGCCACGTGGACAATCATCTTTTGATAGATCGTCTCTCAGGATAATTTCCATTGAAGAACATGATCCCTTATTCATCCATGAACTAATTTTGAAGATCTCTTCCATTGGGTCACTAAGCAGGTAATCTTTCATGAGCTAGAGGAGGTCGCACAGACAAGGGGAGTTGGTTCATCACATGAAGGAATTTAAGCACATCTATCATGGACCACATTACCAGAAAGAACAACACCATGATAGGGGGAGTAACACACCTATGAAGAACTAATTTTTGTGAATAAAAGAAGCAGATTGATAGGGGGAATACTTGGGCACCCCATTTGCCATTGATATCAAAGGGGGAGAGAATGTTTGAAGAGAAAGAATATTTCCATCAGTGACAAAGTGGGAGATTGTTAATCTTGGTTGTCATTGATGTCAATATGGAAATGGGTGGGATGGAAAATATTCTTGAGATGATACAATGTCATTGATGAAGATGCCAAGTCACTAATGAAGAAGTGCCAAGTGTACCTTGATGATCTAGGAGCTCTTGATGAACTATGTGATGAATGTCCATACCTTTGATGGTCTTGATGATCTTATGAATCCATAACCTTAGATGTCCTTACCTCCAATGATATTGCTAGTGGAAGACTATACGATGATGATCAAATACTACATGCTACATATAATTGATGACACATCACTATATTGGAGACATGATGAAATTTACGAGCCTAGGTGCCTTGATGAAGAAATAAAACAAATGTGTTGGCTTGAGGGGGCTTGACCCAGGTTCGAAGTTAATTAGAGAAATAAATCCCTGTACTGCTGGCCCTTTTGGAAACAGCCCGCGGAGTGCGGACTAAGGTCTCACCCAAAGCAGTATGGGGGGATGATGGAACCAAGTTTCTGCACCCTTGAGATGTCTGAGGGGTCGACTTAGTCCAACTGCGAATACCTTTGCATAGGTCACTTCGCGCACTATCCTGACCTGCAAGGCTTTCGCGATCTATTATAATTGCCTTCGCACAGTCCTAACCAGGGGTTGAGGTGCTTTTGCGCTACTAAAGCAACGATCTTAGCTATTTCCCAAATTACATCGTGTATCTTACTTATCTTCTTATAACAATTAGTTATGTTCGCATAAACAAAAAATTTATCCTATCTTCCATTTATCAACACATTTATATAAGTTTGTTCATCATATAGATAATAGAAATGCAATTTATATCTGATACATTCAATGCACAAAACATGAAAAAGATACATAGAATTGACGTAAAACTTCTCTTTATTACATCTCCAAAGGTTACAAACTTGACTCGCCCTGCGCACTTAGCTATAGGAGTTTGCGCACTCAACTGCAATAGTTTGCCCACTCAACTGCAGGAGTTTGCGCACTTAGCCGCAGGAGTTTGCGCACTCAGCTGGAGAAGTTCGCGCACTCAGCTGCAGACTACTAGGCTTGTGCACACTCAGCTGCAAAGCCTTTTCCTACTATACGACCCAAAGACTATGTTAGCCTCCTGTTGGTACCATTCCTTGACCTCCTTTTTCCTCTTCAAACACATCGTTTGCCTACCTTTCTCCTTCATACATCTCTTAGACCCCTTGAAATTGAT